>CM034147.1:299282500-299900000 GCA_019776745.2 Taxus chinensis
GCATACACGGGTATATTAGTGTATTTTAAAAGCGAAGTATGATAAAAAAAAAAAAAGTGAGTTTGAGTGAAGGACTAATGGACTATGTCATGAAAATAGGTTTTTCTTAAGGAAAAAGAATGTTAAGCTTATTGTTGGGAGTGATTGGTACATTCTCATGTGTTGGTAAAAAAATAAGAAAGATAGAGGAGGTCTAAATAGAGCTTAGAAGTCAAGTTTTAGGGTTTGAAACTAATTTTTTCTCATTATATGAAGAAAAATCTCTCTCGAGCTCTGTGAAACCCTAAGATAGGGCTAATTCAATAGAATGAATGAAACTTGAAATTCATTATATGTATCTTGTTGAAATTTGCTACATATCATCTAAACACAATGTTTTAAGATATTTTCATGGTTTGAGATATTATGAAGGTGTACGTACTGAGATCTCTTTGACAATCTTATTTTTGAGTATGAAGAGACCTAATAGAAACAATATTTCTAAAACTGGGCATATTCCCTTCAAGAACTCTTTGCATGGTTGATATGGCAGTTAAAAGAGCCTAATGGGTGTCTGAAAAGTGTTCTAGTTCTTTGAGAAACTCAGTATACAAAAAGTTATGGAGGAAAAACATGATTCATAGGGCTATTAGATTGTGAGGGCAATGTGAAGAAGGAATAAGACTTAAAATTTATTTTCTTATGTTTTCATCATTAAATGAGGTTTGTGATCATGAAAGTAACTTGAGGAAGATAGGTTAAGGTCTTGTGAAACACTTGAATGAGCCTTTGAACATAAGTTGTGTTTAGTACAAGGAGATTGAGAGACTTCTAATAGTTAAGACTGTGACAGAGATTTAGTGAATATGAATTGACTTCCTTGACAAAATTAGGTGTTTATGAGTATTGAGAAAGCCTAAAAATCTATATTGGAAGAAACCACAAGATTAAATGCTAGTCACGAGTAGGAGAACCATAGTCAAAGTCAGGGACATTAAGGTAAACAAGAAGACTTAAAGGAATAACCCAGTCTACAGTATGCGATAGAGTGTTAACTTTTGATTTATTTTGACCAAAACCAAGTATTGGTACTCCATTCAAGTTGCAGAAGGTATTTCCAAGATTGTGGAAAGATAAGAGATTAAACTAGAGTGAAAAGTCAATAAGGTTTGATAGAAGAAACTGGGAAGGTGTAGAACTAATACAATCTAGCTATATTCTTAAGGTCTACATAACTATAAGAGTTAATAGCAGGGTGTACAAAGAGTGCACATTTTCTAGATAATATTCAAATAGAAGGAATTCATATTCATGCATGAGAAAATGAGAAGACATAGTGAATATGTGATAGAAACATATGAGGACAGTTAAGAAGGTCATTTTCCAAGAAGCACAATGAGGTCAATAAGAGAATACATAAGTGTGGGTGGAGAATATTGAGGATGCATGTGGGAAATATGAGTTTGTGAGTTATAGTAGCATTATAGGAAAATGACAAGAGATTCAAGATAGGTTCTAAGCACTAAGAAGGGGATTGATTCATGATGTAGATGCCAGAAGACTTTAATCAAAATATACTACAATTTTCTAATGTGATTTTTGAGTTGCATTGACAGGTTGACTCAAGAATAGGTAAACTATACCTAGAGGAGGAAGGTTGGAAAAACCAACAAAAGCTGATGATTGACTATTTTCATGAGAACTTGAAGGTGCATATTGTATACATGGGCTCACAATACATTATAAACAGTTTGTACATTGTGAAAATGTAACATCTTGTCCACCTCTACATCAGGAAGTGGATCATTCAAGATTTTTAATTGTACGCATTAGCATTGGTTGGATTGGAAGCTTCAATGGGGTCATCCCATTCAATAGCTGGAAAATCTATAAGATCTTGAATAACATGGTGAAGCTTTAAGCAGTTGTCTGTAGAGTGCCCAACACATAGATGATGATCACATGAACATTAGCATTGAAATTCTTTCCCTAATGTCTACTCATAAAAACCTCAAATGATGGAGGGAGAGATATGAGATTGCACTCAAGCAATTATTTCAATACAACTTGAGGAGGACTTGGCAAGCAAGTAAATTAACACCGCATAGGATGGGGTTGTAGCTTAACATGTTGTGAGATAACATTAATGGTATTTTTAGAATTAGATTTGACCTCATTAATTTTTCTTTCAAATGTGGGCTTGCTCGAAAACTTAGTAACATGTGCAGGAGGAGGGCTAGCAATGTACTTGAGTTTGTTCATATGTAACAAATTAACCATGCTCTCTTTGAAGGTATGTCATAGATGGTCAAAATATCAAAACTTATAAAACATGAATGAATATTGCAAAGGGGTGAATAATCTTTGAGTAAATAGGTCTTGCAATTCATTATCGACTAATATATTGTGTTAGAGTAGGTATTTACCTTAGCTCATGTTCACCTAGGTACATTATTTACCTTTATTGTATTTATCCTCACCCACTTATGTGTGTGGATATTTCTTTTATCTTATTTAGATATTAGGAGATATTATCTAGTTGTTAGGTATAGTTCTTTCCTTGATCTATGGTATTGACTAGATCCTTGATGTTTAGTTCTCTCCTAAATCTATGGTCTTAACTAGTTCTTTGATGACTAGTTATTCCTTTGATTCATGGCTTGATCTACGACCTTAACTAGTTCTTAGATTGCTACTCCTTGCCTATTTAAACAAGGCCCATTCTTAATGTATTGCAATGGGTTCCATAATAATATATGATATTGCTTCTCATTTATTTGCAAAGGCTTTATGTAAAGTTATTTTGGTGAATTGCTTTCATCTTATAGATTGTGGTGTTTGATTAGCATCACTGTTCTTAGCTTGGTACGATCTGGTTATCGTTCCTTTCATATTTTTCATCTTGGTGAGCATGGTCTTATAACACAACACATAAGTATTAAGAGGTTCAATATACCCTTGTTGTATTTGAGCCAATTGTATATGAGAAATCTTGTCCTCGATATTTATAGAGAACTACGCCAAAAATGGATTTGCTAAAGTAATAAATGCACACACAAAATGAATGGGAAGAATGTAAAACCATTATAATACAAAGTCCTTAAGAATTTGGGGGAAAATCTTGGTAAGGAAGATGTAATTAGAAGCATAATCAAAGAAAGCAACATGAAATGAGAGAAAATTCTTAGATGGATCCCCTTTGCCATCATAGATAGGAAATTTAGGAGCAACAAAACCAAAAACTATTAGATAAAAAACCACTTTAGGTGCAAGGGGAGTAATTTTCTAGAATCCACAGCATTAGAAGAAGTGGACACACCTTATTGTAATTATAAGATTTGTGCTTGTAAATTATGAACAAGGGATTCAAGAGCTCATGTGTTAGAAAAATATACATGAAAATCATCAAGAGTGGATATGGGATGTGTGGTAATAATTATAGTCACAGGAATAGGAATAGATACATTTGGCATTGATATATGAGGTGTACTCAAAGAGGTAGGCACCACAAATGTGGGAACAATAGATGTTGGGGTGTGTGATAATGAAGTATTGGGTGTGTGATAAAGACTACATTATTGTACTTAAGTCAAGGCCATACCGTATGGTTTAGCCCCTTTTGGTATGGTCTTGTACCTGCTCTGAATCTTCCTTTTCAACTTTCTGGGTTACTTGCCTTCATATATTTATCTGTCATTGTCAAACCCTAGTTATTGCACATGTAATAAAGTTCTCTGAATGAAATGATCATCATATCAAACCTTATTCATAGATGAAGAATACTACAAAACAAACATTAGAAGGGTTATGGGAACCCTCGTGTACTATTGACGTTGGTACTACTCTAAAGAGGCTTCAAACCACACATCATTCTCCACCTAACATGTGATATCTAGATAGATCAATCATATTTGGAAATTTCTTTTAACCATATTTGTTTACTTCACTCTTACTAAAACACTTGGAGAAAGGATGTTTGGATGCTTGAAGATGAGATATAATGTTTCCTTGACTTGGTTTGTAGCTTCAAACCTAATGTGGGTGATGCCCTAATGACTGTAAATGTGCAATTTAAATATTTAGGGAGCTTTAGATGCCTTTTACAAGTGTATGAAGTGAATGCTTCAGTGCATTATTTGAGGAGTTCCAAGTTAGCAAATGAGGTAGTGTTTACTTGCTTATATAGGGTTTTGTAGATGATTTATCTAAGAAAGACCAACCCAAACGAAGTATATAATACCTAATGAAATATTTAAAATAAAATGTGTAGTTAGAAGACATATCATTCTAATACCGCACAAAGAGGTCATGACCATATGGTATGGTTCCGACCACACTGTACAACCCTTACCAAGAGTAGAAAAATATCAAATGAAGCTTGAAGCTTATCAACTAATGTTTTTTTTTTTTTAATTGTATTTTTAGACTTTATCGACATGTCAATATGCAAATATAAACAAGCTAAACAATGGACCTCGAAAAGTGTTAAGTGGGAATGGTGAAGTAACATTTATCATAACAAAAGTGCATAGTCAAATCAAGGGTTTCCAAAGAGCAAATTATCAAATTTTAGTGTCAACAATATTTTAGGGAGAAACCCAACATGACCAGAGTCCAAGAGGTATGATGTTTTTTTACAAAATTTGCGTCAATCATTATTATGCTAAAGTTGCAAGATATCCCAAATAGATTTGTAGTATGTGCCTTTAAGTCAAAGGATATTGTTGTTTTATAAAATCATGCCCTTATTTGTAAACAATCAACAAATTATGTGCAATAATCACAATCATTAGTGAAATAATTTCACAATCAAGGAAAATGAGCTTTATGAGTGCTAAATTCATAAAACAATGAAAAATCCAATCATGCAATTTTCATACTACATATTGGTATAATCTACAATGGATTCATAAGAGAAAGCTTGAGTCAATGTTGTATATCTACAAGCCATGAAATTATGTATAACATGTAAGTGTTACATGCATGCAAGCACATATGCATGTGCACATTTGACTAGTTTTATGTGCAAATGAAAGTTCTTTTAATAATTTTTTAGTCAATGTTTGTCATTCCTAGATTTTCTTTTATGGATTTTGTTAAACATGGCACTCACTAGTTGTATTTCATGTGAATGATGTCAAACATATAAGACAATAAGGATGCACACCCATGGAAAGAGCTAATGCTTCTAATTTTAAAGTGTAGGTAATGACATTAAGGCTTCATATTATAACCTAAAGGAAACGCATTCAAGGCAGGTGGGAATTTTTTCTTCTAAGATAATTTTCATGGGCAATATTTATGGGCTTAAAGTCATTTCTCACAATTGATATTAATATATTTTTCTCTAAAACCTTTATGGCTTTTCTCAAGGACACATGTACATAAAACTCACATGTGATGATTTAGGTTATACAAATTTATCTCTTTTGGGGAACTTTTGAATTCCTAAATATGTATTCACCTAGTGTAGACATGAAATCACACACTTATTATTACATCATGACTCTAGCATGACATTATATTCATTATTCCTAAGAAAGAAAACTAGACATTAACAAGAGGTATTTTGTTTTATTATTACATTGTTTTATCTTTGTATACTTTCATCCTTTGCTTTCCTGGAAGTACACCTAAATACTTTTGGACATTGCACAACATAAAACACATCTCGATATTGTATATCTTCTCTTTCGATCCTCCCAGACACTAATGCCTAGTAGGGACAGGAGCGCTCAAGCGCTACTATCTCCTTTGGGTGATTCTGTTCTTATTCCCTCTTTTCTCATGTTTAAAATTCCACATCAATTGTTATATTTTCTAAAACTTTCACTTATCACTGTGGGTCATTTTTTTAGTTTTTAATGACGAAATTAAAGCAAAGGAATTGGGAAATTTGGGATATTAATTTCTACCTACTTGGGAAAGAAAGCAACATTCAAGGACTGCATTTAGGATACATCATTCACTGCATGAAAAAGGGCAATTTCAAATTTTCATCTCACACATTCATCTTGAGTGAAAGTAGTCGTATCCCGCTATCTTGGTATGAATGGCACAAGGGAAACCTAGCTACAAGGGACACAATTTTATTACACACACACTAGAAATATATTCAGTTTGAAATTTAGTGCAGTGCTCGGTGATAATCATATTGGGGTGACCATTGAGGTCAGTATAACTAAATCATATGCATATTTTATTCCATCTAATGTGTGTTTAATCATTGTGCAGGTAGTTAGGGTATGTTTTGCAGGTACATGTGCTATAGTGAAACCCTACAACAAATTCAAAGTGATAAAGAGAAAAGTTAAGGTGAGCTTGTCAGATCCTGAAAAGACAAGATTGAAACTCACTATTAGGACACTAGCACCCATTACAGACACTCACACCCAAGTGCTTATGTCCTCTTTTAGGTACTATTGTTTAGAATAATTTTAGATCTTTGTTCTCTAGATGAAACACATACAACTCAAATCCATCTTGCTTCATTATTATTCTAGCATAGAATTGGTCTAGATAGTGAGATAGAGGCTAAATCACTCTTATCCCCTCATTACTTGCACTTACTTTCGATTGCATGTTAGATATTGTGTACTCCTGACATATTCTGATTTATCTCAGTTCTGTGAATTAAGATTTAATTTTATTAAATCATTTTGTGAACCCAATCCTTACACGCTCTTTATCGTATCTCTTTGTTTCCTATCATGGCTAGTACCTCTCATGAGTTTACTACTAAAAATCTTAATGACCTGAATACATGTGTTGTTGATCATATTGAGAATCAAGATCTCTTATTATTTATTGCTCATGAAGAAGCCCAGTGAATCTCTACATCAACCCTTCCAAACACTAATGTCATCCCCACTACAACCTTGACATACTATATTCCACTCTCCTTCCCTCCCACTAATGTGGGGGCATCCACCAACCATATTCCTATATCCACACCTTACACTCACCTTTTTCCCCTCTCGTTTCTCATATCCAACCTAGTTCTTCTTATGGAACCCATGCCTTAGAGTCATTGTACCATGATTTACAAGCTCAAATATGTTTATTATAAGATGTTTCTTCTTCTTCCTCTCCATCTATCAATAATTCACTTCTCCTACATAGTCCTCTTGCACCCAAAGTTTCATCTTATTCACTTCCACCCAATTTTGTTCCACCTAAGTTTCATTTTTTTTACAGTCATGAAGATCCGCAAGAGCATCTTAGATCATTTCATGTTATGTGTTTGGACTATGCTTGTGATGATAAATTATTGACCAAGTTGTTTCCTAAGATCTTAAAAGACTATGCTTTGTGATGGTTTTATTATTTGCCTTTACACTCTAGTAGATCTTTTACTCCTTTAGAAAATATTTTTTTTTTCACTTTTCTATGAACATTGGAGCTAAAATTTCATATGCACAAATGGCCAAAATGAAGCAAGGATCTAATGAACATCTTAGTGATTATTTTTTGTGCTATAAGACTAATATTTCTAAAATGAATAATGTCTTGGTTGAATTTGAATTGCAAGATTTATTTATCCAAAGTTTATTGTCTCCTTTGCAAGAATGTTTACTCTTTGATTCCTTTCATGCTTTTGATCATTTATGTCATACTCTTAAAGCACGTGAAAATAAATTACTTTCTATGGGAAAACTTAAGTATGGTGATAATATTTCAATCAATCTAGTACTAAGTTTCAAACCAAATCTATCTTTAAAGGCAAGCCTAGTGAGCCTAAACCTATTGGCAATGTTGTGTCTCAACCTACAAAGCTCCAAGTACAACCTACATGATGCACTTTTACTTGATTATAATATTCACCTCATGTATTTTTGTCTCGTCTCATTGAAAGAAATCTTATTTCTCTTCTATCTCCTCTTGAACTAAATCTTAATCATCCTCATGTCAAGAATTTTGATGAAATGTACATTGTGATTATCATAGATGTAGTGGTCATTCTACTGATAGGTTCTTTACGCTTATATATTTGATCCACGATTTGATTGAAAAAAATGAATATGAGATTTTTGAGCCTACCATTTCTACTTATAAATCTACTAGTGGCAATGCCAAGCTTAATATTTTCAATAATCCATTACCCAAACATGAAAAATTAGCTCATGAATCTTCTTCCAATCATGCTTATCATGTGGTTCCACCTCCATCATCTTTGTATCATCCACTTGGGTTTTTTGTTGGTACTACTGATCTTCCTCTACCTCTCATTACTTCTGTTGATGTTGATTTTCATGCTTCCTTTTTATCACATGGATTACACATTGATGTTTATGTTGGTAGTCATGTTGTTAACAATGTCATGGTGCATCCTAATTTCAAGCATAATGCATGTTCATTATCTTTCTTGTGATCTATTGGCTTTCCATTATCCCATATGACACTTCGCTCACCTACTTCTCATAGGCATGTGGTTCTCCCAATCACCATTGGGCCTTTTACTATCTTTATGACTTTCTCTATTGGATCTGAGGTTACACATTATGACATGGTCTTAGGACTTCCTTGGCTTATGGTTGCCAAAACCATTCCATCGATAGTTCATTTATGTTTTAAGTTCATACACAAGCATCATATTGTCATTATTCAAGGTATACAACTGTGAGCCCCTTTGTCTTTAGCAACTCTCACCATCATATCTTCAGTTGTTATTACCATTAGTGCACTTGCTTCTACACATATTGATGATAGTCCCATACTTTGACATATCCTACTCAGGAATATAAAGCTCATATCTCTTCTTTTGTCAACTCCACATCTCCACCTAGATCTCCTCCACATGTGACTTTTTCTACTCACCCATGACAAATACATCAGTCCCATAGGCCACCTCATATGCATAGGTCTACACATCAGATGCATACTATACTTGGCACATCTAGGACCACTTCGTGGTCTCATTCCCCATATGCATGACATAGTAATACTCCAGAAATATTAACACACTCACTTTCACATGACAATAGTGATCCGTAAACACAAATAAATATTTCACTCTTTTAACTATTTACTAGGACCTTAAAAATTCATCAAATTTTAGGACTTTAATTTATCCAAAGCTAATCAGAATATGATATAAATCTGAATTATTATTGATCCAGAACTATTTAATATTTAATTGATTCACAAAAATCATTATTCGATCAACCACCCATATTTCACTTTTAACTGATTTACCCAAAAGTGTCGTAAACTGATATTTATATTGCTTGAGTTTTAATTTAACTAATTAAATAAGTAAATAAATTAGAATTCAAATGTAGATATACCATATTAAGGAGATGACACCATAATTGATTACGAAGTTCGGCAGCTACTCACATCTCAGGGTTCATACGAACCGATCTGTTAAATTTTCCAAAATCGAAAGTACAATCAACTCACAATTCACAAAATAGATCAATAGCATGCAAAGTTGAACTTTCAAACCTTCAAAAGACCCTAACAAAGCTCAATGTTGTTCTTTCACCTTCCCGAAGTACTTGCAGTAGTGTATACCTGTTGTTCCTATCCTTCCAGTGAGTTTTGATGTACAAAACAACGTCATAAAATCTCCATAACAGGAAAATATATGCCCACGAGGAGCATCTCATAATTTTGGACAACTTTCTAGTTTACCCCGAAGACCCAATCTGCTCCTAAATGCCTCTCATTTTCACTTATACAATATCTTATTATGGATCTAGGACAGTCTCGGACTTCATGTTATTCAAATGTCAACAAGCCCTTATATATGCTTAGCCAGCCCAAGTGGCATGGCAATGGGCACACATTTTCTTATGTGGGATGTTCAATCCTCCCCAACTACCCGCTTACATTTTGACCTATGTTGGGATATAAATCCACATCTCACTTATACAATATCTTATTATGGATCTAGGACAGTCTCGGACTTCATGTTATTCAAATGTCAACAAGCCCTTATATATGCTTAGCCAGCCCAAGTGGCATGGCAATGGGCACACATTTTCTTATGTGGGAGGTTGGGGGTTCAATCCTCCCCAACTACCCGCTTACATTTTGACTATGTTGGGATATAAATCCCACATCTCCCGCATGGTTGGTAAGGGTACGGATTATATTAGGGCTGCTCACCCCATATCCTTGTGGTTACAGCCACACTTTGTTTGTTTTTCTACCCACATGGGAATGACGGTGGAGGTCTATACGTCATGTGGTCGGTTGGTGCAAATATTTTTGAATGGCCATGATGTATGGAGATAGGCTATGCACCAAGTTTTGTAGACCCATGCTATAATTTTGGAACACCGAGTTGGCTTGAATGGTTTAGTATAGATAAAGCCAGGGGTGTGTGCGAGTTGACCCAAGTGGTGTGGAATGTTTGTTGTGGCATCATGGCAGCTCGCCGAGCTGGTCCATAACTCACCCAGTTGGCTCGATCCAATGCAATGCATGATTATCTCATCCTGCAATATCCCATATGCATCCTTCATATACTCATAGAGGCATATATAATGAAAATTGTGGCAATAGTAATGTGAAGTTACAGCGATAAAGAGACCCCTCCATCAAAAAAGTATGTCAACCCTAGGTGAGAGCCCCCATACAGCAAATAGTGGGGCCCACCTATTCGAACACGAGTGTCGAAGATTGACATCATAAAACCAAATTTCTACCCTTTTGATTAAACTTCACTTTTTCTATATGTCACTGCCTTATTGGCCAGTTGACCCTACCTTATCCCTATTTTGACCAAATTTTGACCAGCAGTATCTTAAGCATACAATCTCTATTTTCAGCATTCATAATACTATCAGAAAGCTCTCGGAATGCTCTATCATATTGTCATGATTTAGGGAGATTTAGGGAACTTACGAAGTCCTAAATTGTCCTTCGGATCACTCCTCCCCACTGAGAAGGCTTTTTGTCCACAAAAAGTTGTTTTCGACCCACAAATGTTGTTAAACGTCTTACTACATTGCAAAAACACATATAAGATCTAGAAAAAATATTATGAGTTAAATCCCTATAAATGGTTGATTAACTAATTAAAAAAAATCAAACAGTAAGAATTAGACAATTTTTCACTTGAATAGGAAATTGTCCCCTGATACTCTGTGATTTTTCAAATCTCTGCAATAGCTGTGAGCTCAAATCCTAATAACTATAATGGTCATCATAAATAATTGATCAATTTAAAAAATAGATACATGTTCGGTAAAGAGGCAATTGTGTAACTGATACTCTGTGATAAGGCCAATCCGTGTAAATACAATTCCACCAAAATATATCAATATATAATGACAACTACATGCCAAAAATAACTAGTGTCCATTGTCTCTATGAAATTGTCAACCACTACAAATATCATGATCAAGAATGTTTAGACTACCATATATCAAAAATAGACAAGTGTCAAAACTGAATCATGTGAATTTCCAATAACATATCTATCCCAACATTTTACACACTACAACTAAGATAGAAACAAATTATTTGCCAAAGTTACATATCAAGTGTGTTAATTACTATATACTGTTGCAAACATGCCCAAGTGATGGGTATTAAAATGCACCTAACATATATATGCTAAGAATATATGCACTCCCAAACAACAATCATTCTGCAAACAAGTATGAAACTGAACACTGTCAAATCCCATCAACTTGTAAAAAAATTTGTCAATCTCTAAAGCTAAAATATGAGTTTTATTTTGTACCCAAATTGTACCAGGAACTCAAAAGCTAAATAAAGAGATATAAATGGAGTATTCCATAATTTTCTATGTAAGAAAGCTCACTGAGTATGGTAAACTTGTTCCTCAATTTTCTCACAAATTTAAACTCCAAAAATAATATTGCATACTATTCAATATTCATCAATTATGCAATATATAATTGAGAAATTGTTGACTAACCCATTTTAAAGGACTTTCATTTTCAGGTATTACCTGTAGACACCTAAATTATGCTTTTGCAATCTTATTGCTAAAAGCACACAAATCACTCTCATTCTTACCATTTACGTTATAATAAGTGATTTCCGCTAATTAACTGACGTTTCTTACCATTTTGGCTAATTAACAATGCTTTGTTGATTACCTAAATCCAAATAACTCCCCTAGTTATTTGGACAACTCATTTCATATTCTGGCTCTAAGATCTTCATTGTAGGTTGCGTACACTTCAATTGTCTCATTGGCACATCTCCTTGGCTGAAGTCTCTCGCGCACCTTGCGTGCTCTGCTTCTGCACTTCTCTTCCTTCCATTTTCCTTTTCCTCTTTGTTCCACTTTTCCCCTTGCACACCTTATATGCATTCATCTTCTTCTCAGTAGTTATTCATCCTGCATGCACGCCTTAAACTTGCTTTCCAAATCAGCTAAGTCCCTATCATTCACATGCACTTTCTCCTTGCTGTCGCACATTATTTTGTAATAATTATGCCTCTCCCATACATTTCTTCCTTAGGAATCTCTCCCATCTCCTCTTGCATGTGTTACCTTTGTGTGCCTTCCCTTCTATTTTCTTCCACACCTCAATCTTCTGTGTGCATGCCTTTACACCTTCTTCTGCACTCTTATGTGCCACATGGCAACTGTCAGACCTTGAGTGTATCACACACAACCTATCAAAGTGCGCCACCAGAGCACCGAATCCTTACAACAAACCAGTGTGTGACACGTGGTAGAAATGACAAAGCTAATGAACATTTGGCCATTTCTTTAGCCAATCCATGTGTGCCATGTGTCTTGTGTGCCCAGTTTGCACTACAGATCTTCTGATAGTCATAACTTTTGTTCCAGTGCTCATATCCTTGTGTGGACTTTTCAGAAATCTGTTAATGTGGGCTACATGCTAGGCCATTCAAATTCAAATTTTAGTGGGATTTGGTAGGTGAGGAGCTGGAAAACATCTTTCATGCCATTAATATGTGATCGATTGCTTCAACCACCCAGATTTGATCTGATCTTGCCTTCCTTCCTTCTCCAACATGCCAAACAGACATGGAGAACCACACTTGACAGATTGCAGGTGGATTTGTAGGCATTAATGGTTGGTGGTTGAGTTTTCAAATCAGATTTCCCTCCTTCTCTTCTTCTTCTCTCATCTCTTCATCTATAAATGTAAGAGCTTGGCTCATTGTAAAGGGTTGGACATTTTTTCTCCTCTAGCATTTTCTAAGGACTCCATATCTTTGTATTTTGAGTCACAGACCTCTAGATCTAGTTCGTGCATGTGAATATCAGCCTTCATATGCCATTGTAACAGACTGTGCATCCTTAGAAGTAATAGAAGCATCATTTTGTGCCTATTCTATGCCTTAGTGTGTTTATATTCTTCTTTCTTGCCTCCCTCTTGCATTGCATGTTTTTTGTGTCACTTTAAATTCCTTGCATTGCCATTTTCTGGTTGTGTTTCATGAAATCGATGGTGTAAATGCTTGTTGGTTTGTGTTATGCATGCCTAGCCTTCCCTCATGCTTTCTCTTTTGTTTTCACTCAGAACAAATAGTGTTCATCCCTCTTTTTCTGGTGTTATCACCTCCCTTAGTTTAGTTTTCATTATGTTATCCTTCTATCCCTGGTCCCTTGGCATTTTTAGCTTAGTTTTCCCTTCCAGCATTAGGAGTAGCAGTAGCAGTAGAAATAGGTAGAGGAACTAGCCTTCTCTGGAGATCCATCTCAAGCATGCAAGGTCCCATAACTTGGAGACGGTTCCATTGTTGTCTCAAACAACTCAGTTCTTCCAAATTCGAGACATGGGTGCACGTTTGAAAACCAACAATTTTTGGCACGTCTAGTGGGACAAGCAAGGAAAGCTTAGATTTCAGCATTGCTAAGTTTGGTGTGTAACTTAGCGAACTCCATCCTTTGGAGGCTCATTTCAAACACATCTGGCAACTCCCAACACTCAGATCTACTATTTTAGTAGCTAGAACACCTTTTATGAGAAGAGTGCATACCAGACAAAGTGTTGCAGCTGAAGGATCCTTTGAATATCTCCATATTTTTCCAAGAAGCACACACAGTAGAGACTTCCATGTGTGCATCCCCATCTCCAATGCCAGCACATTCTACTCTTCAAAACAAACCTACGTGCCCTACCATGGCACTTTAACCTCCTCCTCCTCCGAGGAACTTTTCCAGCTTCACTGGTGGAATCCCACTCAATCTCAATGCACAACATGATATGCCAGCATCCGCGCTCAAGAGCATTCCATACTTCATGGGAGAAAATCAAGTTACCCTTGTTGAACACATTCAAGATGTAGCAAATGTGTGCTCTCTTTACCTGATCACGCATGATGATGTAGCAGTCAGGCTACTTGCAGCCTCATTCAAAGGTAAAGCACTCCAATGGTACCGTGGCCTGAGACCTGCATCTATTACTACCTGGGATGAGCTTGGAACAACTCTATGTAACTACTTTGAAGACAAGTCAGATCATCTATCACTGGTGGAGTAACTTACTACAACAAAGAGGGTGCCCAATGAGCAAATGACTGATTTCAATATTAGATTCCAGAAGACTTGGGACAAAATTCCTCAAGTGGTAAGGCCTACAGCCTAACATGCTTTCTTGTATTATCTAAGGGCTTTGAATAGTGACATTTCAATCATGATTCAATCCATGGGAGGTAGAACTTTACCAGCTGCCTACAACATTTCCATAAGGGTAGAGAATAGTCTCATCCAGGAGGGAAAGTTAGCTCCTAGACCTCCTACGCCCTTATTTCCAGAGATGTCTCCAGTGCCCCAACCTTCTATTGCTCCTATTCTAGTGCAGAGCACATAACCTATTGCATCCACATCCTACTCTCCTAGTGCAGTAGAAAGAAGATGAAGAATTGAAGGCCCTAATTAGAAACTTATCCAATAAGGTCATATCATTAGAGAAGCAATAGGCACAAGCCTACAAAGGTAGTTCTAATCAGGTGCAAAACCAAAGCAATCAACCTTGGTGGAATCAATATGGAAATCAGAGATATGGGCAGAACCAATAGAATGATAGATGGCATGCTAATGCACACTTGCCCTTGCAAGTTATTTCTCCTGCACAACCTCTTCCAGCACCCAACACAAGCCAAGAACTTGTCCTAGTTCAAAATAACATGGCACAAGAGTTGAATGGTGCTTTCCTTGCAACATGCCTCATAGTCAGTATCACTATGCCAATGTTGGGTGCACGTAGGCCTATATGATCAGAATGCTTCTAACTATGAACCTTCCATCAATGCAAGTGATTTTGAGAACCAAGAAAAGCCAGAGGATCCTCCTAAAGCCAACTTGATATTCTTTGGCACTGAGGATTTTTGTGCAATCAGTCAGGTTATAGATGATGTGAGTAGACCATGTGCCCAGGTTACAGACAACACAAGATACAAGAAGAGGATGCTCGAATTCTGGCATAAGTTTCAATTCTAGCAACACAGGTGATCCTCAAAAGCAAAAAGATGTAGCTAAGGCATATAGTAGTAAAAATTCTCAAATCCCTACATGTGAGGCTCCACACAAAGCTCCTCCTGAAGTGCCCCTCCTTTGGTAGGTCAAGCCTCTGCACCAGCTAAGGCTCCTGCCTTTATGCCTAAACAATCAAAGAAATATTTTTTTCTGCCTCAAATGCATAAGTCAGTGGGTCTTCCATTCAGCATTGTGGACTAGATGAAGAAGACAAACATAAATGTCACAATGTGGGATGCCCTGACCATTCCATCTCAATGTGACTTGTTGCATGAAGCTCTAGCCCAACTTCCGTGTGTTGACCTAGTTGCTCAAAATCCACACGCTTCTGTCAATATCTTCCAAGAAGAGGAGAAGCAAGTAAGTAAGGTTTTTAAAACCCCACCCTTCTATATGTCCTTAATCATAGGAAAACATCTTGTCCATAACTGTATGATTGACTCAGGTGCTAGTACTTCTGTCATGCCTAAGAAAATTGTTGATGTCTTAGGTCTTAAGTATAACCCCTTAACAAAAGGAGTCCTGCAACTTGATGGTTCAACTATCACTACCCTAGGAATCATCAAGGATCTTGAGTTAACCCTCCATGCATGTCCAAGTCTGACAATAACTCAAGATGTGTCAATCATTGATCTACCCCCTCTGTTTTCCCTATGTCTGTCAAGGGACTTTACTGCTAAAGTGGGTGGTTACTTGTCTTCTGATTGGACCCATATGTTACTCAAGACAAGGTATGGTACCCAATTTACCATACAAGTTGAGCCAATATTTTCCTATCATGTGGAGTCATATGTCCCATCCCCTCTCCAAGCCAATTGTTTAATCCAAGAAGAACAAGTTTCAGTTTCTGAAGAGCAGCCTCTCATGCCTCCTATCCCAAACTTAGTGTTGGATGAATGGGTGGAGAGACACCATAGATTTGATCCATATGCTGAGGAGCTAGAAGCTTATGAAACTAGGCTTGGTACCTACTGCATCCTTGAAGAAGAAGTTGTGTTGTCATGCGTGCTCAAGAAAAGTGAAGAGAACCCTGGTCTGTGGAAGTTATACTTTGATGCCAGAAGTAAAAATGGCGCAAGAGCAGGAGTTGTTCTCATTTCCCCTAAGGATGAGAAATTATTCTTCACACATAGGTTGCAGTTTGCATGTTCCAACAATGTGGCAGAGTATGAGGTGTTGGTGCATGGTCTGCTTACACTTGAAAAGAAAAAAATCAAGGTGTTGCAGATCTTTGGGGACATAGAACTGGTTATCCACCAGGTCACCAACAAGTGTGTGAGTAAAGAATAAGCTTCTCAAAGCTTATAAAAATAGAGTTTGGGATCTCCTTGAGATATTTGATGCTTTGAATTTTTAGGTGGTGCAACAAAATGAATAAGGAAGCTGACCAAATGGTCACACTTGGTTCATAGTTCTCACATGTTGAGGACTTTTATCAAAGGAAACACAGCACATCAAGATGGTGATTAGGCCATCCATTCTAGACAACAACATCAGCTAAAAGTGTTTGACAGTGATATGTAGATCATCTAGTTCATTCATAATGAATTTGAGTTCTCATCAAGCATGCAAGCTGACTTGTATGACAGCTATGGTGACCAAGTAATACAACTAAAGACAAACAAGTTTCCTAAAGGCCTGGTCACCTTAAAGAAAATGTTTAGCCCTGATGATGAGTTTCAAGGTGAAGAAAAGTATATGTGTTGCGCCACACAAGAAGACTACTCCCCAGTCACTATTGCACGTGTGGAAAGGAGTTTCTGCTCAGTAAATCTTGTGTGCATGATGAAAAGACAGGCCTTCATCTCTCTTATCAAAAATACAGTGATATATTCTCATGGGAGTATAAAGACCTCAAAGGATTTGATCCAAGTGTTGCTCAACACTCCATTGACCTTGATTCTGGTATCAAGCCTGTCAGACAAAAGCAGTGGCCAGTCAATCCAAAGATAGAGCCCCTCATGAGGAAGGAGTTATCCAAACTCATTGAGGCTAAGATAATATTTCCGATCAAGTATTCTACTTGGGTTGTGAATCTTGTTCTGGTACGCAAGAAGAATGGTGAAATCAGACTCTACATTGATTTCAGAGATTTGAACAAGGCATCATTGAAGGATCATTATCCTTTGCCTTCTATGGAGAAGATTTTACAGACTGTGGCTGGTGCATAGAGATTCTCAATGTTGGATGGGTATTCTAGCTTCAATCAGATCCTGGTCAAGGAAGAGGATCAATTCAAAATAGCATTTACAACCAAGTGGGGAACATACGCATATTAGAAGATGCCCTTTGGTCTATCAAATACAGTACACAACATTTCAACGCCATGGATATTGCATTCAAAGGTTATATCAATGAGTTCATCTTGGTTTACCTTGATGACATCATAATATTCTCAAAGCAAAGTGGATCACATGGCACACCTAGAGAAAGTCTTTGAGAGATGCATAAAGTTTGGGGTGTCTCTTAACCCCAAGAAGTATCAATTTTGTTGTGGTGCAGGGAAAGCTTTTGGGCCATGTGGTCTCAAAGAATGACATTGTAATTGATCATGAGTGCATTTCAGCCATCTTGGCTCTTTCCCTACTGGTGCACAAGAAAGCCTTGCAGTCATTCCTTAGAAAAATCAACTTTGTTAGGAGATTCATTCCTAACTTTATAGGACTGGTAAGGCCCATCACCCTCATGCTCAAGAAATACATAGCTTTTAGGTGGACAATAGAAGGAAAGGAGAGATTCAACAAGATCAAGCTAGAAATTGCTTTCACACAAACACTCATCAACCCAGACTACTCAAAGGATTTCATCCTTTATGCTTATGGCACTGATGTAAGTGTTGTTGTTGTCCTGAACACAAGAAAATGAACAAGGATTGGAGTAGCCAGTGGCTTTCTTCAGCCAAACACTGAAGGATTATGAGTTGAGATACAATCACATGGAGAAACAGGTCTATGCCATCATGCACACGCTCAAGAAGTTCAAAAGCATGCTCTCCACAAACCACATCAAGGTGTTAGTTTCACACGCAAGTGTGAGAGACTTCATCATGGGAGCAGAAATCAGCGAGAAGAGAGCGCGATGGGTGACCAAAATCATGGAGTATGATGTGACTATTAAAGCCACAAAACTAGTAAGAGGCAGTGTGGTGTGCAGACAACTTGCTGAGGATGCACAGAATGAACCTGAGACTTCATTATTTCTTAATGAAGACCTCTTACACATAGAACTTCAACAAAATGAAGGCCCTGGTGCACACGACTGGAAGAAGGGCATGATCACGTTCCTTTCCAAGGTGCATACCCTCCTGGTTTGAACAAAGAAAAGAGAAGACATCTGAGGTTACAATCTATCCCATATGTGTTGATTGATGGTCTTCTCTTCAAGAAGAATCTTGATGGTGTGTTGTTAAGGTGTATCAATGGTGTGCAGACTGAAAAAGTGTTAGCATAATTTCATGATGGATTCTCTAGTGGACACTTCTCTGCCAAATCTACAGCAATGAAGATCATGATGGCAGGACTATTTTGGCCTACCCTATTCACAGACACGCACAAGTGGGTCACAAAATGTAAAGAATGCACTTTCTTTGTAGGTAAGAAAATATTGGCAGTGCTTCCCCTCTGACCAATCCAAATGGATCAGCCTTTTGCACAATGGGGTCTTGACTTCATAGGCATGATCAATCCTCCTTCAAGCATTGGCCATAAATGGGTGCTAATGGCTATGCACTACTTCACAAGATGGATAGAATTTTTCCCGCTCAAAGAATCAACTGATTCAGTCATCTTGAATTTCTTGAGGGCATCGTAACAAGGTTTTGTATTCATCAAACCATTATCTCTGATAATGCAAAAGCCTTCCTTGGTACCATAATTACTGGATGGGTGTTGTCTTTCAATATAGTTGAAGACTTCTTCCAACTATTACCCTCAAGGCAATGGTCTGACAGAATCAACAAACAAGAACCTGATCTGGATCATGAAACACACAATGAACATTAACCAAAGACAACAACATACAAAGGTCTCGTGCATGCTCTCTAGGCAGATAAGATCATAACCAAGAAGGTAATAGGTACATCACCTTACAAGTTGGTTTATGGTAAGGAAGCTAGAGTCCCCTTTATCACTTGAGTTTCCTTCATTAGAGTTTTCCCAATAGTTAGAGTTTGAGGGCATAGAAAAAAGAGAAATCAAAATGGTAGAGCTCGTAGAACTTGAAGAATCTAATAAACTCTACCATGATCAAGCTAGAACAACATCATCAAGAAACAAAGAAGTGGTTTGACAGAAAGGCTAGGCCTCAAGCTTTCAAAGTTGGGGACTTGGTCTTAAAATGGGATGTTGACAGAGCTAAACCAGGATGCCATTCAAAGTTTGATGTGCTTTGGAGTGGCCCATATATCATCAGTTCATGCAAGGAGGCTAACTCTTTTGAGTTGTCTCATCTTGATGGAGGCGCACTGCAAATCCTAGTCAATGGGATATATCTCAAACCCTTCCATTGAATTTACTGCATCATTTCTGTATATATTAGAGTAGTTTTCAATTCCTCTAAGTGCAATGCACACACATTGTTTGTTTATACATAGTTATTTCTTCTCATGTGCTTCTTGCATGCGCTCTTCTTTTTCTTCTAGGATGTCAGTTATCTTCCAAGCAGTTTTAACAGTCTTTTTAGGATTCAAACAGAGTTCAGAAATGTTTCATCAAGTGATTTCAGGGGATATTGTTTCAAGTTCCAGATCAAAAATTCATATACATAATAGAATCCATGCCCAATTGATGCTCTAGGCAACTGACTCCTTCATCTAGTAGGCATATGGCCCCAAAAGTTGCTAAAAATGTTATCCAAATAACTCCCCTAATTATTTCGACAACCTACATTCACAATCTAGCTCTGAGCTTATACATTGCATGGTTGTGTACACTTCAATTACCTCATTGGCACATCTCTTTGGCTGAAGTTCCTCATGCACCTTGTGTGCTCTGCTTCTGCACTTCTCTTCCTTCCATTTTCCTTTTCCTCTTTGTTCCATTTTCCCCTCGCATGCACCTTCTGCGCATTCCACCTTCTTCAACAATTATGCATCCTCCACATGCGCCTTGCACTTGCTTCCAAAAACATCTAAGTCCCTAGCACTCTCGCACCCCACACATTATTTTGTAATAGTTACACCTTGACCATATGTTTCTTCCTTGGGTATTTCTCCCATTCCTCCCACGTGCACTACCTTTGTGCATGCCCTTCCTTTGTTTTCCTCCCGCACCTCAATCTTCCATGTACATGCCTTTGTGCCTTCTTCTATGCTCTTTTGTGCCACATGGCAACTGTTCAGAATTTGAGTGTTTCTACACACAACCAATCAAAGCACACCAATAGGGCACTGAATCCTTGCAACAAATTGTTGGGTAACATGTGGTAGAAAAAAAAAAATATATGCAACAGTTGGCCATTTCTTCAGTCAATCAATGTGCACCACATGTCTTGCATGCCCAGTTTGCACTACAGATCTTCTGACAATCATAACTTTTGTTCTAGTGTTCAAATCCTTGTGCGTCTAGAACTTTTTGGAAAGTTGCTGACGTGGGCTACATGCTAGGCCATTCAAATTTAAATATGAGTGGGATTTGGTAGGTAAGGAGATGGAAAACATCTTTCATGCCATTATTATGTGATCTGATTGCTTCAACCACCTAGATTTGATCCAATATGCCTTACTTCCTTCTCCAACACACCAAATAAACATAGAGAACCATACTTGATAGTTTGCAGGTGGATTTACAAGCATAAATGGCTGGTGGTTGAGTTTTCAAATTAGGTTTCCCTCCTTCTCTTCTTCTTCTCTCATCGCTTCATCTATAAATGTAAGAGTTTGGCTCATTGTAAAGGGTTGGAAATTTTTCTCCTCTAGCATTTGCTAAGGACTCCATATCTTTGTATTTTGAGTTACAGACCTCTAGATCTAGCTTTGGCATGTGGATATCGGCCTCTTGTGCCATTGTAATAGACTATGCATCCTTGGAAGTAATAGAAACATCCTTTTGTGGCTATTCTCTGCCTTAGCATGTTTATATTCTTCTTTCTTGCCTCCCTCTTGTACTGTGTGCTTGATGTGTCACTTTAATTCCTTGCATCACCATTTTCTAGTTGTGTTTCACAAAATCGATGGTGTAAATGCTTGTTGGTTTGTGTTACGCATGACTAGCCTTTCCTCATGCTTTCTCTTTTGTTTTCACTCAGAATAAATAGTGTTCATCCCTCTTTTTCTGGTGTTATCGCCTCCCTTAGTTTAGTTTTCATTTTGTTATCCTTCTATCCCTACTCCCTTGGCATTTTTAGTTTAGTGTTTCCCTTCTAGCATTAGGAGTAGTAGTAGCAGTAGAATTAGGTAGAGGAACTAGCCTTCTCCAGAGATCTATCTCAAGCATGCAAGGTCCCACAACTTAGAGATGGTTCCATTGTTATCTCAAACAACTTGGCTCTTCCAGATTTGAGACACAAGTGCACATTCGACAACCAACAATGTCACTTTATGACACATCATAAGTCAAAATCCTCTTCCAAACACAATTAGTGAATAAATTAGCTAATTACGCCTATTTTACCCTTGTTTTGGTCGATATACCCTACTATTGGCTCAAACCCCTCTTCCAACCACTCAAAATCACCCCACTTCCCTCCACAACATCTCAACAAGCTTCAAAACATTATCCTAGCCTCCTAATTGACCCTAAGTGGTTGATTAAGGCTCCGCACATCTTAATCAATTGCTAATTCACTCATTATGATTAACAAACCTTAATCATGATTAACAATTCTTAATATACTTTGTGCTTTTAGCCCCACATGGACCAAGATGCTAGTTTTCCTCAAAGGAAAATCTATAATTAGGACTAACCACATACCTTTAAACTTTACACCATGCTTTGATTTGCATATCATATAAGAGATATGATTAATAACCAAGCTCAATCCTTGCCTCAAGTCTTCAATGGGGTTATTAGATGGGTATCCAATATGATCTTGTAGTCATTTGTTGGAGAGACCTTCTCACCTTCCTTGGAGTAGCTAAAAACCCCCAATTTGATTGCTCTTAGATATATTTAGGTCTATGTTAGTTAACAAGTGGATATTCTAGTAGGCATGCTTTAGGTAAGATAGATTGATATATCATGTTAGTTCTTTCAAGAATTCCATTAAGCTTTAATCATTCATGTAACTATTGTTAGATTCAATAAGAATTTGCTCAATTAGACTATGTGGTGTTAACCTTGTTAGTTTAGCTTTGCTTGGAACTTTTAGTAGTCTTCATTTGGCACGCTTGGTGGGACATACCCCATTACATTCATTCTTAAGCTTTTTAGCTTAGTTTCAAAGTTTTTTAGATTTCAAGCTTTCTAGTTTAGCTTCAAGTTTTCTAGATTAGTTTCAAGTTTTTTAATCTAGTTTCAAGTTTTCTAGATTACTTTCAAGCTTTTTAGATTAGTTTCTCAAGCTTTTAGATTACTTTTAAGTTTTTTAGAGTAATTTTCAAATTTTTGTAGATCAATTTTCAAACTAAATAGTTGGTACAACTAGATTAGTAATAGATGTTGCATTTTCATGTTCTTTGCAGGATATAAGGAGGTTAAGTGCTGTCGAAATTTCCTCAAAAGAACAAAGATTTAATCTTTTTCAAAATTTCCTTGTCGAAATTCATATTTTGACCACCTACAAGAAGGTTTGTGCCTATGCTCAAAAGGATGCACCCAAACTCCAAAATATACACATGTGCTCTACTGGACACGTCTACACTTCTTCAGACATGTATGTGCCTTACTGGTCGCGCATGTGCATCACTAGATTTTTTACCTCTATGTGTGACTTGCACTGGTGTTTCAAAGTGTGTGCCTATGCCTCTCTGGTCGTGCCTGTGTAACTGGACTATGTAAATTTGACAGAGGTGTGCCTGTAAATAATTGCATGTATTTTTGCTTCAAGGGATGCGTTCATGTTCTACAAGATGTGCTACTGCACTAGGAGGCGCGCTGGCACACTCAGGGAAAGTTTGGTCAAAGTTCAAAATTTCAACTTCTGGTTTTCAATGTTTCTATCATTTTCTAGGGATTTTTAGCTGATGTTGCTATCAATTTTCTGATTTAGAGCAGGTTTTCTAAAAAATTGCCTTAGGGTTTGATGAGTGATTTTATTTTCATGCTTTGTATGAGTTTGGAATAGGGTTTTGTATGCTCTTCTCTTGCACTTTGTGTGATCTTGAGAATCAAAAGCACCTTTAAACCTTCTTTTTGCTAATTTAGAGTAAGTAGGAAAAATCATCATTCATTGTTATGCTTAAGGGAATAAACTTTCATTTTGGCATGTATATGATCTTTTAGTTTAAAATGCATTTTCATTTGATAAATAACTAAAGCTAAGGTTTGTGTATGCTCTTCTCTTACACCTAGTGTGATATTGAGAACCAAAAACAACCTTAGTTTTTCATTAAAAAACACTTGGATTAATTGGGAATGAACCTTGATTTACACATTTTTATGGTGGTTATTTGATTTACAAGATTTTTATTGTTATCTAGTTGGGTTACTTGTTGTGTATGCTCTTCTCTCACATCCTTGGATGATCTTGAGAATCAAAAATAACATTTAATCCTCTTTCTATGATATTGTAGATCATTTTTGAACTACTAACCATTTGTGTGAAGGACCTAACACTAGCCAAAGAAATGAGAACTCTCTTTAAACCAAATTCTAACATACATGTGTGGTGTAGGTTACCAAACGGTGGTCTAAACCAAATTTCTTAATCCAAAAGATAAGAAAATACACCACTTTGTAAAACATTGTATGTGCAGGTTTGGTTAAGAGCTAAAGCTCATCCACTTAACTAGGAGAAACTTCCTTTGGCATAAGCCTTAAGATAACAAGAGGAATGCTCCTAGGAACCCCAAAGTAGTTCACGTAAGAGGGAACCTTGTGAACGAAATAGGAAAGTCCTCCACACTGCCTAATTGATTAGTACACCTTGAAATATTAGAGTCAAAGTTATCTCCATTGTGACCCCAGTGAAATTATAACTAAACGCAATTTGTTACTCATTGTATTAAAGGGGGTAAAGTAAAGCCGAAATACTCCAAGATTAGTCAGTGTGACTTTCTTGGAAAATCGAGCTCGCAGAGGTAGTTTGTGACAACCTAGGTGAGAGAACTAATAGGAAGCTTGTTGGCTTGGAGCCAATTCTTTGACCCTTAGTGGTGTATCTTGAGAGCTCTCACTACCTCGTGAATTTTTTGGTGGATTCAAACCTTGTTTTTCAAACAAGGGAAATAATCTCTTAAAGTTTAAACCACGTGTTATTCATAATGAGACCTATTTAGTGTTACTTTTCCCTAGTTTTTCACTTGTCCTAAGACAAGGCAAAACTCTTCCAAAGTGACATCTAGTATTGTTTCATCACCACTTGATCTACTCCTTTATTTTCTTACTTTCACCATTAGGGAAGAAAATTTGAACAATCATATGTGGATAACACTAGAAATAATCATGCCACCAATTTTGTAGTCTAAAGCCTTGCATGAATAGGTTGGATATGTCAGAATGCCATGTTGTCAGTGTTGAAGGTACATTTCAGCAAATTCTGGAGTAGCCCCTTAAGGAAGTGTGAGATATTGATTTCCCTACTTAGGTCTATTTCCCATGTTAGGTATTTTCAAGCATATTAGTAGGCATTTTGTACTTAGATTTTGAGATTGTTACGTTGAGAAAACTTACTAGGAATGTAAAGCATTAACTTTTGCATCCTTCCATTTGAAAATGGTTAGAGATCCTCCTAGAGGAGGATCCTTTAATATAGATGAAATGGTGTTAGGTTGTGGAGCTGAATTTAGTCAAAGTTTAATAGTTTTACATGTAAATTACTAGGGTTCTTGACAGTAAACACTCAACATACTAAGCATAGTGATGTAAGTAAACCGAAAGGGGTCAGGGATAAACCGGCATCTGTCATTTAATCTATCGTCGAACTAGTAGTAAAAGAAGACACCATTTGCAGAAAATTGTAATTGTACATAGAATTTGGTTCAATGTATGGAGCATTAAAGTAATATATATTGGATCGGAATTGAACATATTACAAATTCCTAATTGATTATAAACCTTTCTAAGATTAGCTAGGAATGCTTTACCCCAAAGTAGTTCACCTAAGAGGGACTCTTGTGAATACAAATCATGAAAGTTCTCTTCTTCTCCTAGTATTGACTAGGATGAAGACAAATTTACCTCCATTACGACCCCATTGAAAATAAAACTGAGAAATTCGTTGCTATTGTATTGAAGGGGGTAAAGTCGAGATATCCAAGACAGACTTTCTTGGTAAATCGGAGCTTCTACAGAGGATTCAATAGTTTGTGACAACCTAGGTGAGATAACTAACTACTTGAATTCCTTTGTAATCCAGCTTAGAGCTCATTGAATGTCACTTTAGTATGCAAATTATACTTGAGAGCTCTCACATGTAAAGTGATGCTTGTCTTATAGAGTCTATTTCTAGAACTTGTATTCTCCAACTCTATGTTTCATACAAGGGAAATCGGGGAGGATCTCTTAAATGTTGAAACCATGTGACATCATCACGAAATCTATTTAGGTGTTACATTTGTCCTAGTTTTTCACTTGTCCTAAGATAAGGAATACGTTACTTCTTGGTGCCCAAGTTATAGTTGCACGTATGTGACAGACCACATGTGAGACTCCTTGATTATTTTTCTCATTACACCTCGATTAGCCAGTTCAAGACATACATGGATACCTTCTATTCAGCTTTTCGCTTAGCTCATTTTTGAGCTGCACAAATAAGTAACAGAACTAATGGACAGATGACCTACTAGAAATAATTAGTGATCAAAAGAGTTTATGTAGATACTCATGACTAGAGTTGCATTGTACTGGAATGTAAGTGTTGAAAGTGTGAATGGTACGTATTCATGTAATTATAGTAGCCCCTTTGTCTCAAACCCATATTGAGACTTATTATCATTGTAGTTATGGTTGTCTTATCACTGACTTCTTTTGATTTGTTATGTTTTAGCATTATAGCCATACTGTAATTTGATATTTATGTCTTGTTTCCATTGTGAAACTTGGCCTAAATCTCTAGATTGTATTGTTTACGCTACTTCCCACACATAGTAATTCCTTGATATACTTAGGCATAGTTTTTACATTCTAGCCTTGTCTTGAGTTTTTTGAGTGTTGAGGTTACTTTGTTAGCATCGCTATAATGCCATTTTCATACTAAAATCTTGCTTTCTTGCAAAGCTTGATTAATATGTTCAAATAGTTTTGTCATGTTGCTCACATTTGTATCTTCCATTTTACAAGACTTAGACTTTGTTAGTGTCTAGAAACTAGTTTTAGTATACCTTGTTAGAGGATCACGTCAACACTCTCTTAGCATTTAGGTCTTGTTTGTTTCAAACTTGGCCTAACTGGTGATATTGTGTTGTCACTATTTGTTTCAAACCTATCTTGAAAAATCATAGGGAGTAAACTTTTTGTTGTGACTGGATTTGAGTTTTATACGTTATTGTATTATCATAGAAATCTCGTGTCATATATTACCTTGCTAGGGTAGATCATTCTTTATTCTTTAGCATCCTTAGGTTCATATTGACCTATTGGATTCGTGGCTATTTTATAGTCACCTTTTTTTGTGATGACTTAGCGTTGTTACGCTGCGAAAATTTTCCTAAGGTCCATTTTTAGTAAACCTTAGTGGAAACCTTTCACGTTGTACCCCCTATTTCAAGTATGCCTACTACAAGAATGGGGTCACAAAAGTTAGAAGCTGATATTTTTAGAGGTGAAAACCCTATTTTCAAGGATAATATCATGATTGACCATAGTGGTGGAGAGGAGGATTCTCCTTATGCGGATATGGAGCTTCATCCCGCCTATATTGACAATTACTTGTTTCACAATAAACATGAGGTTCTTTTACGTGTTGTTGAATTAGGGGCTAAATTACCTTCTACAATTGACCCTTCTCTTATCATTGCAAAATGGTTCATGGGGAGAGGAAGAAGTAGAACATGACCTTGTGCAATGTTAATGAGATATTAAACCCAGGTCACCTCTACTTCTAGATGACAGAATAATGAGGAGGTGCCTTTTGAAAATGATGGATACTATCGTATACCTATGGTTAGAGTTCACTGCGAAGATCATGAACATCCTCATCATGAATAACCTCCTCATGAAAATCGTAACAAAAGTACCTACTCGAGAAGTAACCTTAGAAGAAAAAGTACAAGCTCTCACTCACCAATTGAAAAGTTTGGCTTCCCATATACATAAGGAACAAAAAAAAGCTTTAAAACAAGCTATACCAAAGGTAAAACCTAAAGCTTCTTTTCACGAATTCCAATTAAATACTCCTCGATGGGAGCCACGAAAAGACCCTTATGAAGAATTTCTTATGAAGAATAGAGGTGGGAATACACCTAGATTTAATCCTTCGTACAGGCCTATGCCACCCACACAAGATCCACTCTTCAATCAAGACTGGTCCACTATGAAGAACACCCTTCTAGCTTTACAAGAAGAAAAAAATGGTAATAACAGCAAGAAATACCAATTCAATGAATTATGCCCTTATCCATTTGATAGAGCCATGTTACAAGTACCTTTCCCATGACATTTTATTGTCCAAAATTTGATAAGTATAAGGGAAAAGGTGATCCCTCATGACCATATCAAATATTTTTATATGGCATGTTTGGAGGTTGCATATAGCGAAAACTATCTTATTTTCCTCTTCCCATAGAATTTAAGAGGACAGGTGATAGAGTGGTTTTTACACATCCATAATGGATCTATATCTACATGGCCGGAATTAGCTGAACATTTTGTACTTCACTTTTCTTTTAATATTGAGAGTGACATCACCATGTTAGATCTCTGCAATGTGAAACAATGAAACAATGAAAACTTCATTTCTTTCCTACAACGATGGAGAGGATTAGCTAACCGCCTCCCTTACTCCATACCCAAAAAATAGTTAATAAGTATATTTTTTCCCAACCTCTACCCTGACATTACGTTCCACTTACAAATGCATTGTGGCAACATGTTCGAAGAGGTAATCGAAAAAGGGATTCAAATTGACAAATAATTGTTAGCTAGAGGGACTCTAAAACCCTTTTCACACAATCATAATGATTCCAAATCTAATGAATAAGACAAGTTTTTTCATAATAAGAACAAAAATTTTTGTTGGTGATAGGATAGTAAAATCTAAGTGAGTACAAGTCATTCAAAACCATGCGCCTTTGAAGCTTACAAAGGGGGTTCCGCCTATGGAGTATAAACATCATGTGTTCACTCCTCTATCTGATTCCATATCATCAATACTAAAGTAGTTAGAGGCCATCAACATGGTTCGATACCTTGAAGCACAACCCTACAGATATGATGCACCTAAACCATCATGGTTTAGGGAAAATGAATTTTTCAGATTTCACCGCATTAAAGGTCACAAAACTGACAAGTGCTTGAAACTAAAACATTACATTCAGGACTTGATTGAAAGTGGCAATGTAGAGATAGATTCTACTACCCCTACCAAATATCCAAACATAAATATGGGGATTTTCAAATAACCTTTCCCCAAACATGAAGGAAATAAAAAGCAGGATCAGGGACAATCATCTCAAAATAAGAGTACCAACTATATATCAAAGATGGACCATTTTGATGCCTTAATAGGTTGTGTTGACTAACTTATTGAACATATCATCATGATCAAAATCATAGCAAGAGAGTGTGTCATGGTAAAGCAACGAGCTCACCTTGTTATCTCAGAACCCACTCCCCCTCCTCCTCAAGAGATTCACTATGATGTGTTAGATCAATTAGAGAAGACCACAACTAAGATTTCAATCTTAGACCTTCTAAATATTTCTAACATCCATAAGGATATCCTTTGCAAAACCTTACAGGGATCAGGAGTATCTATTGATATTGACCCAACACATTTATAGGCCATGGTAGCACAAATCACTCCTTTAGAACACATAACCTTCAGCCCCACATAAGCCTTAATATAAAATCCCTCCCATAACCTGCCCTTACACATTGAAGTAATAATCAAGTGTAAAAAGGTCAAAAGAGTGCTTGTGGACAGTGAATCGGGTCTAAATATTTGTACTCTTAAACTAGTTCATCAACTAGGATGACACAGAAGCTAATTTGGAGACAAAGGTCATCACCATAAAGGTGTATGACAATGAAGAATGGATAATCAGCTTAGAATGATCACTTTCTCATTGGAATTTTGTCATCCCATAAACCACAATACAAAGTTCCATGTCTTAGACTTGGAGATCCCTTATAACATCTTGCTCGGCCACCCATGGATCCACGTCATGCAAGTCATGTTGTCAACATATCATCAATGTTTAAAGTTACAACATGAAGGACAAACACTTACTATACAAGGGGATCCCCAACCATTTTCTCATTGCAGAGCATTGTCAGGACTATTTTCCTACCATCTACAAGTGTCCTTCTATGGAGATCATTGTTCATGTTCATTCGGAGGCCCTCACTTCATGAGTGGACCCAAATACCTTGTCTACCAATGAAAATGGTGCTTCCACCTCAGAAACTCCTTTCGTTGCATGGGAGATGAAGGTTAGACCAAGTGGTTATGGAGAGTATGATCTGCAGCAAGCCCTTATGGTTCAAAACATTCCCCTATCTTCCAAAGCACACGGTAGGTCGTGTTACAAGTTCCAAAGATCAAGGGAGAACTGCCCCTTTGACAATTTCACTCTAGGTGGCTTACTAAAAGATGAAAAGATACTCAACAATATTATTTTTCATCATGAAGATGATAAAATGGCTTTATGATACTAGTCACCTAGGTACGTTATCCCAAACATGAATAATGTTTACTATGAGGTATAAAGGACGTGGTTGTGGCCGTCAAGAACAAGGTTCATTAGAATATCTTTCAATACCTCGTCATATAATGGGTAAATCCGGTATTGGCATCCATTTGTATGAGTCTCACCCTTCAGATGATGAGTATGCCTCTTCTAAGCATGAGGATAGTTTGTCTAAAAATGAAAGTGAAACAAATTCCCGGTGTAGTCTTTATGAAGACCTTGCCTCCACGAACCTATTCTCTAACATGGTTATCCTTACCATAACCCCTGTTACACCCCTTACCATTCCAAAATTGGACCTCATTTACCCATCACTCGTGAATTGGGACCAATAGCAACACATACCCATCGATGTCTTTAAGAACGATGAGGCTATTGGTGAGTTCCTTGGCATTAGAGACATTTCGAGAAATGACCACAAGAAAGGATTCTCCATTCAGCTCAACACATACGCATACTTCAGAGAGGAGGTAGATTTTTGTGGTCACTTAAGTAAGAAAATAAGAAAGGGAAAAATTCCTATAGAAAATCCTTGCAGAAAGAAAAATTCCAAGTCCTATAGTGAAAACCTCTTTGAGGCGCTTGTGAACAAACAAATGGAACAACCCATGGACAAGACAGTGTACCCACCTAAAGATGAGGATCTCCCTGAACCATCTTTGGTAGAGGAGGATCTCAATCTCCCTCCCGATCCTACATGCATGGAAGATGAATCCAAGTTACTGGTGGAGGATACAATAGATGTTAACATTGGCACAGAGGAGCTACCTAGAATGGTTAAGTTGGGAGCTTCACTCTCAACTCAAGAACCAAAAACATTTACAGGAATTTTGAAAGAATATGCAAATATCTTCACTTGGTCTTACGTAGAAATGCCATGAATTAAACCTGCATTAGTGGTGCACAATCTTGTTGTACACCCAGATGCCAAGCCCATAAAGTAAAAGCTCTGGAAGATGCATCCTCATGTCACCTTGTTGGTTAAGGAAAAGCTAGAAAGGTTATTAGAAGTAGGCTTCATCAGACCTACTGATTACTTATAATGTGGTATTAGTTCAAAAAAATCTAGTTGGTATAAAAGTGTGTACTGATTTTTGAGATATTAATAAAGCTTGTCCTAAGGACAATTTTCCTCTTCCCAACATCGACATGATTGTTGATTCAACAGTTGGTTATGAGATGCTATCACTCATGGATGGATTCTCAAGATATAACCAAATAAAGATTGCTAAGGAAGATCAACACAAGAAAAATTTTACTACCCCATGGGGGACATTCTGTTACCAAGTCATACCCTTTGGCCTCAAGAATGCATGTGCTACATATCAACAGGTGATGACTGTAATCTTTCATGACATGATTAGTGACATTATGGAAGATTACATGGATGATATATTACAAAAGTTTGGGACTCGGGAAGATCACCTAGAGATTTTGTGATGCATCTTTCAGTGATTAAGGGACTACAAGGTCTGACTTAGCCCGAACAAATGTGTCTTTGGTGTGTTATCTAGGAAACTTCTATGATTCATTGTGTCAAGGAGAGGAATAGAAGTAGACCCTGAAAAGGTTTCCTACTATCATAGAAATTCCTTCCCCAAAAAATATCAGATAACTGCAGAGCTTACAAGGAAAGATTCAAGCCATAAGAAGGTTTATCTCTCAGCTGGAAGACAAGTGTCATACATTCACGCATCTTCTCAAGAAAGATGTTAGTTTTCACTAGGGACCAGAGCAACAACAAGAATTCGCTTTGCTCAAAAGCTACTTGGCTAAACCCCTTATTCTCATGTCGCCCACAGTAGGAGAACCCTTGTTACTCTACATATTTGCCACACACTTTGCAACTGGGGCACTGTTGGCCTAGTATGATAAAGAGCAGACAGAAAAAATTATGTACTACTTAAGCAAAACGTTGATAGCTTACGAGCTCAACTATCCATAGATCAAAAAGGCTTACTTGGCCGTAGTTTTTTCCTTCTAGAAACTACGTCATTATTTGCTCAACAATAAGGTCAAGCTTATTTCAAAGGTAGATCCATTAAAATACTTATTGTCAAATCCTGCACTCATAGGAAAGATGGCTAATTGGATCATCTTACTTAGTGAGTTTGACATTGAGTATGTACATCAAAATTCAGTGAAAGGACGGGTTCTAGCAGATCAACTAGCAAAAGCTCCACTACCAGGTACCGAACCTTTGAGTCTGGAGCTCCCAAGATGCATCTACAATGTACCTCAAGGAATCAATCATATGGCAACTATACTTTTATGGCTCCTTTACCTTTCATGGTTCAGGTGTCGGAGTTGTGTTGATCACTCCTACAGGAGACTTGATCCCTGGGCATTTCAGTTTAGATTTCCATGTATGAATAATATAGTGGAGTATGAGGTCCTTATCGCAAGGATGAAGCTAGCTATTAAGTGGGATATCAGAAAAGTAAATATAATCGGTGATTCCATGCTAATTATAAAACATGCAACAGATGAATACAAAGTAAAAGATGAGAAACTTCTTCTATACAAAAGAATGGTTGATTCTTTGAAGGAGTTCTTTGAACAGATAACATTTGAGAAAATACCAAGAGCACATAATAGAGTAGTAGATGTTATGGCTATAGTAGGATCCATGTTAAGTATTCCACCTGCAAACAACGATATGTCATTTTTTGTGGAACACTTACAAATGCCAGCATATGACATACTAGAGTCTTATTTGGTGTGCGAAGTTTTTGGTCCCTTTCCCCGTGGTACTATGAAATATTTAACTACCTCCATGATGAAACATTTCCCATACCAAAAAATGAAACCTCATCCAGTGTATAGCCCGTTATACCCTACTTGGGGGTACCCTCTTCCACTGAGGCTATGACGGGAATCTATTATGTTATCTAAATTTGGACGAATCCATCCAAGAAATCAAAGAGGTGCATGAAGGCATCTGTGGGGCTCATACTAATGGGATCATATTGGAAAAGAAAATACTCATAATAGGCTACTATTGGCCTACCATGGAAAATGATTGTTGCAAACATGTGAATAAATGCTTGGATTGTCATAAGTACGGAAATTTGATACATGCATCGGTAAAATCCTTGCAATCAATCATGACACCTTAGTCATTCTCAAAGTGGGGTCTCGATCTAATAGGAAAGCTTAACCCTATATCCTCATATCGTCATAAGTTCATTATCGCTGCTACTAAATACTTTACAAAATGGGCAAAGGTTATTCCTCTTACCTATGTTGAAGGTGCACAAATATCTAAATTTATAATGAACCATATCATTTTCCGATACGGTATCCCCTTTGTTATTATCACTGATAATGGTAATCCATTTAAAAACAAAATTGTGAAAGCGTTATGTAAACATTTTCAAATATCTCTCAAGTTCTAAACCCCCTATTATCCTCAAGGTAATGGGTAAGTCGAAGCTTCAAATAAAACCATCATCCGTATTGTAGAGAAGATGGTGAATACAACAGGTGTAACTGGCATTTACAAATTCACCCTACCCTTTGGGCATTCAAAACATCTATTCTACACTCCTACAAGTGTCACTCCATACTCTTTAGTATTCAGCACATAATTCATGCTACCACTAGAGATCGAGATCCCCTCTTTGTGTATTAAGCTAAAGGATTACTTGAATGAAGAAGAGGACTACATAGAGTAGCTTGACTGGAAGAGTTGGAGAGCTATTAGATGAGAAATGACTTCATGCCCTGCTATCACTTAAAGTGTATTAGGATCAAGTAGTGGATCGAAGCTACAATAAAAGAGTAATACCTCGTCAATTTGAGGTAGGAGACTTAGTGTTAAAAATAAATCAAAAAACACACCACAAAGGATCGAGAAAAGAAGGGAAATTTGAGCCTAATTGGCTAGGGCCATATGTTATGGTTACCAAGTTCAGTTAAGGTGCCTATAAGCTTGCCTATTTAGATGGCCAAGAGCTTCGGGAACCCATGAACATAATGCATCTTAAGCGTTTCTATGCTTAGGTGTGGGGGTCCTAAAATAATTAGAAAAAATTTAAAAAAAATTATAAAAAGAAGAAAAAGAAAAAAAGAAATAAATAGGTGCGTCCAATAGTGAAAACCACGCAATGGTGGCACTTTGGACAAGTCCTTTGGTAAAAACCAGTTTTCTGGTGTCATTGTAGGGTCCGTCGTTTACAATTATTTTAGGTCTAGGAGTATGATAGCTTTATTCTAAGCTTAGTCTTTTGCCTTCATGTCTGAGTTCCTTGTGAGCATGTCCCTCTTTTCTCTAATCCAGGATGATCTTACTTTTGAATGTGGAGAGTTTGAATTTGAATCTTTCCATCTCATACTGGGGGGAAACTTTTCATCCTCACCTTCTTGCACATAACACGTTGCATTTTACCCTTGTACATCCCATCTAACGCTGGGGGCATCCACATTTTCTCTATTTCCTTACACATTTGCTTCGAAAAACTTCTTAGAAAACATCAAAAAAAACATTCATATAACTTTTTTAAAATCCCAAAACATATAGATATGTTAGCTAAGAAAATCAAAAACATTAAAATACATTTCGTTAGAAAAATCTAAAAAACTATATAGAAATTTGTCTCGAGGATAAATCCGAAATACCTCCCAAAACTGTCCCACAAAAACAAAGTAGTAGTTTGCTTACTTTTAGTTGTTGGTTTTGTATAGTTTTTAGTTTGCATTAATTTTTTTTATTGTGTGCTTTAAATTGGATTCACTTGCTTACTTAGATTGAGTGTTAATTTAATCTATGGTGCATTGCATTGAGTTAATTTTATCTTGTATTCTTGTAGATAGTTGTGTTGCTTCTGATTAGTTTTTTTTAACTTATGTCTTGATTATGTTACTTATAAATATTTTTTATCATTTCATCATCATATCAAATAAACCATCACATCTATACACCATATATCAACAAAATCTAAGTCTATATCACACATGTATAATAAAGTCTAATCATCAGTACCATATCATCAATGGGATAAGAGGGGTTACACATGATCAAAATCTATCCCCCCACACTAATATCAAAAATACAAACATGTTTTTACTCAAATTATCTCATCAACATGCAATATGACATCAGCTAAGGTTATCTCATAAATCTAACAACATGTGATACAAAAATAAACATACAAATTAAACATGATATCAAATAAACAAAATGTAAGATACGTCAATAATCCATCAATCATCATACATCGTCATAAATATCAAATGTCTATGTACAACATCAATGTGTCTCGATACATATAAGATACAAAAATCCATCATGGGCATCGATCAAAAATGTTCCTTCATCACGAGGCATAATAAAAAAAAACAATACATATACAAAAATGTGTCTTCACATGAGGCATGATACAATACATATATATATGAGTATATATATATATATATATATATATATATATATAATATATATATATATCCGTATAAAAGTATGCCTTCATATTGGGGATACACCAAAAACATACATCTAAAATATCAATAAGAGAGTCAACCATGACTCTCACCCTCTCCGGGACTGCCTGGTCTGGGTCGGCCACTAGGTGGGGGCATCTGAGGTGTTGGATGTGAAAAAGACATTACACCATGTTGTGCTGACCTATGTTGATCTGAAGCCTATTGTCCTGAAGGATCCTGTACATATCGTGTTGATTGCGATGGCCTCTCTCCTCTAGATCATGACATTTTACTAGTTATCTAACTGTACTCAGGCGCTCTCTTCTTGGCTGGGATGGCTGCATGATACTACATCCTGTAGTATGTAGCCTCGGATGCTAGGGAAGCACTTTGACCAATCAACAATTGTACTCCTGAAGCAGTGCCTATCTATTGAAGCATGTCACCCTTCGCCCTCACACTAGCTAACTCTATCCACAACTAGGCTCTGTCTGCTATAACCCGATTCCTCTCTACCTGTAGTTGTAGCCTCTTTACGATCACCTGATCTCACTTTGTCATGGTTTGTACTCTCTCTGTCCTAGCCTAATCTTGCTTTGTCATGAGTTGATCCCTCTCGACGATAGCCTAGTCTCTCTGTATAATGTCTTGGTCCCTCTCAGCTGTAACCTGAAGTTGTATGGAAACCACATGTTGTAGTTGTTGCTACAAGGCAACCACCTACCCACCAGCCTGTAAATCCTCCTCCATATCCTCTCCACCCTCGCCATCTCCTCCACCTCCTAGTGGACTATGTGGTGGACTCACGTGAGGGGGTGACAGAGGTGCCTGCAATGGTGCCCATAATGGAACTTGTAGGAACATCCGTGGTGCTAATACCTGTGGTTGCACCACTACCTACTTCTGCACTAAAACTGAATGCTGTTGCTAGACTACCACCTACTATGTTGGACCCCCTGTCTATGGACCTCTATGTATGTGTCTATGCCCTAGGATCTAGACCCTGTAACCCCTACGTTGTTGTGTCTAGTACCCCATGTGGAATGGTCAAACATCAAGGAAAGCACTTGTCATGCATACCACCCTGCATAGTTTGGGGTCATCCTAGGATCCACTACCTACGTCTAGTTGTACCCAAGGCTGTGGAACCACTTGTAAGAAGCTAGTATGAGCTCGTCCTAATCTAATTCGGGGCCCCATATGAAAGGTCTCTGTGTATCTATGTGTATAACACATCTCATCACCAGGAATACCCTAGATAAAACTAAACTGCCGCTAGACCTAGTCCACTTTGTACCACTCCATGATATGACTCTAGCTCCCAAGAATGAAATGGTCAACTACAGCGGTGGTCAACTCAGTTGCATCCTGAGGCCAATGGTACAACCTGTATGGCTGTCATGTGATCATGTGAGGTTGTACCTCATCAAACGCTCACCTATAATAGTTTATATCCCCCATGTGACCATGAATATCATCTCCGTCTAGAACCCATCCCATGACAGAAGGCTCTCCAATAACTCGAGATCTCAATGCTCCTATAGGGCATCCTATCACAATATGGTCCCACGCCCATATCTATAACAAAGTGGCAAGACCCACGGACTTTTGTCCGTGGCAAGCTATCAAATGTAAATCTGTGTATAAATGAGCCAATATACATTGACCCCGATAGTATAACTCTTGCTAAAGGAGGTCATGAATCACTCCAATAACACCCAGAGGAAACCGAGCACCAGTCTTGTCAGGAAATAATATGTCATTGACAAGAGCTAAAAAAACATAGGGACCCATCCCAACTGTTGATCTGTCATACACCTCCTAATATTAGTAGTCATACCCCAACAGGGTATGTCTACCACTCCAAACATATCGTCTATGCATCGCTTAATACGGTCCTGGCGACCATCATATGTGATCAAGCGACCTTGATAAGAACTCGTAAGATCTACCACATGTCCTCCAGGGTGATGTTCATCTCGCCTATCGAAAGGTGAAACATCTGACTCTCACTCCGCCATCTCTTAGCTAAGGTTGTGAGAAGGCTGTGGTCTAAAGTAATTTGTGGCATGTGGGCCACGTGTGCTAAGTCGATCACCTCCAATTTGATCTCTAGGAAAATTTGGTCCTAGCATCTAAATGTCACATCATAGGCCCAGAGCCGCACGTGTCACTCCCGCGTCTCTAATCGCTCTAAATCCATTTAAAGGGTTAATCAGGTCATTTACTGTGATCTTATTCTTCTATTCGATCATCTTATTCGTCTATTATATCTTTTTATTCTTCTATTTTGTCATCTTATTCATCTATTTTTACCATCTAGGTTTTCCTAGAAATATTCATTTTCTTCTAAACATCACTTCAAAATGTCTTTTAGGCACTAGCGCCCCCTGGCGGTGTTATAGCACCCCTACAATGTGAGCACTCTCAAAGCACCAGCCACCCTTCTACGCATCAGCGCCCCCATCCGCACATAGGCATGCTCAAATTTTTCCCCAAACCCCCTCATTGCGCCATCGCATTTTTCTTTGCACCAGCGCATACGCGCCCACACCTCTCTGCAAATTTTGCATAAGTGCCCCCCCTTTGGCACTAGCACATATGCGCCCTTACCAACTTTAGCACTGGCATCGCCCCATGAGCACAAGTGCACCCCAAGGGCCACGTTGGCATATTCGCACGGCTTTTCTACCCTACCTAATACCCTAATAAATGTGTTTTAACCAAAATTAAATGCTACCAAAAGGACAAAGATGAAAAGCTCAGTTTCGTGTACCTGTAGGCCATTTGCTAGAAGTCTCATATAGTCTCTCATGCGATCTGCACGATGTTTTTGGTTATGCACCCTCGCCATTTCCTCCCGTAGGTCAGAGCTCAATCAATAGTAAAAAGGTAAGTGAATGTGGTAAATGAACTTGCTACGATGGTTTATATACCCATTTTTATCCCCCGTGACGTGTTTCTCACCCCTGAGGCACCCTGGAGCCGTCGTGGTTCTTCTAAATTCCTCTAGCACTCGCCGTGATGATTATTTTTAAATAAATAACTATTTCATACCAGTTTTTGCTATGTTGGGGCATGTTTTTTGCTTTCTAATGGCATTTTCTACTACTTGGGGTATTTTTTTCCTTATGGTGACTTTTTAGCTATGTCTCATGACTTCGTTATTTCTTCTATAATATTTTCTTCTGTCAAAAATCAAAATATTCAAAAAACCCAAAAAAAATCAAGTAAAATCATTAAAAATCCAAAAAAATAAAATTTTACAAAAATTGGTAAATGACATGCACGCAGCTGAACCATGTATCAAGTGCATTGTTATCGAACATCAAAATTTGTCCTACAAAAACATCTTTCTTAGGTTCTTGATTATTCTTGTCTCAAATGAACTGTGGATCATCATGATCTACCTCCATTAACAAAGCTAGTTTGTTTGCTATATTGGCACTCCCGTGCAACAATGAGTTGTCAGAGACTGTGTTATGGTACAAGAATGATTTCCATGGGACTACTTGTGTCCTCCATTATTCCCCTCACATGTATCCTTTCTTGGGGCATCATTTTTAATCTTTTTTGTTACAACATGAACATTTGGAAATTGAAGCTCGATAACAAAAACATTGGTGCAACTATCTTGAACGTTGTTTGTTTGAGTATATGTGATTGTACCGGTTTCTCTGTTAGGTTAGTTGGTTTACATTCTCGTATTCCATTACATTATGTATGTTGCATGGAGATAAGCATAATTTTACTTTCTCGTATTGCATTGCAATATGTATGCTGCATGGAGTTACATATTTTTAGCAATGAACAAATGTTAGTAATTTAGCTTTTCATGTTATCTTACACTTTTGTTTATTTCAATAAAGGCCGATGATATAGATCATAGGGGAAAAATGGTGAAACAAAGTTGTTTATTGAAGATTATATGCAAAGAAAGAGATATTCCCATTCTCCATTATCATTTCTTATCACTACTAATTGTTCTTCTAAATCACGTGGGGTAATAAACAATCATGTTTATTCCTATCTTATTTATGTTATCTGTTTCGATCATATTTTCGATTGTCGATTGACTTCTTCTATCACCCCATTGACACTTGAGGGGGCATCCTTCATTCTACTAATTTTTCTTCAAAATTTTACTTGTTTATGCTTGTCTACTATATTTGAAGTGAAGTCATGCACTTCACCTCAAACAGGGGCAAATGTAGACACCTAAATTCCACTTTTGCAATCTTATCGCTAAAAGCACACAAATCACTATCATTCTTACCATTTTTGTTATAATTAGTGATTTTTGCTAATTAACTAACGTTTCTTACCGTTTTGGTTAATTAACAACACTTTGTTGATTACCTAACCCCTTTCGCATTTAGGATGCCACTTTACTACACATCGTAAATCAAAATCCTCTTCCAAACAAACAATTAATGATTATTAGCTAATTAGGCCTATTTTACCCTTGTTTTGGTCGATATACCCTATTATTGGCTCAAACCCCTCTTCCAACCACTCAAAATCACCCCACTTCCCTCCACAACATCTCAACAAGCTTCAAAACATTATCCTAGCCTCCTAATTGACCCTAAGTGGTTGATTAAGGCTCCGCACATCTTAATCAATTGCTAATTCACTCATTATGATTAACAAACCTTAATCATGATTAACAATTCTTAATATACTTTGTGCTTTTAGTCCCACATACACCAAGATGTTAGTTTTCTTCAAAGGAAAAACTATACAAAGGACTAACCACATACCTTTAAACTTTACACCATGCTTTGATTTGCATATCATATAAGAGATATGATTAATAGTCAAGCTCAATCCTTGCCTCAAGTCTTCAATGGGGTTATTAGATGGGTATCTTATATGATCTTGTAATCATTTGTTGGAGAGACCATCTCACCTTCCTTGGAGTAGTTAAAAAACCCCAATTTGATTACTCATAGATTTATTTAGGTCTATGTTAGTTAGCAATTGGATATTCTAGTAGGCATGCTTTAGCTAAGATAGGTTGATATAAGCCGATGGGGTGGGAGTGGTGCGGTCAAGACACTTGGTTGTGTGCTTGCCCACCCGGTTTCAAATCCCCCCGAGGCACGATCCTCCTCGGAGGTGGTTTCACCGCTAGAAGCAGCATCTCTGCTCATGCTCTACACTGGTGATTACTCCTCACTGCTGACGCTGGTGGCTGCTCCTCTCGTTGTCGACACTAGTGGCTTCTTCTCCTCTCGCTACTAACGGTGGTGGCTACTCCCGCTCTCTGGTGCTGCTCCTCTCGCTGCGCGGTCGTGGTTGCTCCTCTCGCTGCTGACACTTGTGGCTGCTCCACTTGCTGTTGATCCTGGTGGCTACTCCTCTCGCTGCCGATGCTGGTAGCTGCTCTAAATTGACCCACTCGTTGCGGTCGTTGTCGATGGTCGCTGCATCTTCACTTTGGTTTCATGGTTGCTTCAATTGGGTTCCTATTGAGTGGTCCCCTTCATTGTAACCAGGTTGTGGATCCTCTCAAAAAATCCTCATGTGTACAAGGATGTGGGTCCTTTCAAACACCCTCAATTTACCCTCAATCCAAAAAATATAGGTTGATATATCATGTTAGTTCTTTCAAGCATTCCATTAAGATTTAATCATTGATGTAAATATTGTTAGATTCAATAAGCATTTGCTCAATTAGACTATGTGGTGTTAGTCTTGTTAGTTTAGTTTTGCTTGGAACTTTTAGTAGTCTTCATTACCTAATCCAGGGTTGACTTATCAACTGATGATGGATTAGGAACTTACTTTACCTTTGTAACAGGAATGTATTCCATCTTCACTTTAGCATTCATATGATGGTGTGATGGATGAAGTTTCCGACAAGTGTCTACTCGATGCCCATTCACCTGACAATGAGCACAAAAATTCCTTTTATTCTCCTTCTGGGATGAGGAAATATTTTTGTCATTTCTCGCCTAAGAACTACAAGATTGGTTTTTATCAATTCCCTTGATCTTGACGAACGACATCAATTTGTTCATCAATGTCCTTCTCTTCCAATAGCTAGCCACATAATGGTTATGCTTTCCAAAAAAGTATAGGGAAAAACATTCCACGTTTTCTAAAAATCATAGCCATACTTCTTAAACTGAAAGAGTGGATCAAAATTTTTACAATTTTTATTGTGTTTATGATTATGGTAAGAACGTGAAGGTGGAATTTCAATACCTCTTTGTTGTGTTCTCTTACCAAATCCATCATGTGACAAGGAAGCATCATTTTCCTGCTCATAATCTTCCTACAGGACTAGTGGGGTATTCAATTTGCTTTCAAAAGCTTGTCTCCCATCAGCGTGCTTGGAGCAATCTCCAATATCCATTCCCACACTAGGAAAACCCAAACCTGTAAAATAAGGATGATCCTCGACCTGTATTGGGTTAATAACACCTTGGCTATTTTTACTAAGACCTCTTCCATCAAATCCCATTTTTAATAATAATTGAGATCCAATGCCTTTAATGTGTTTTTCAAATGAACCAAAAACATCATTACCTAAATCTAAATCGGAATGGGAAGAAGATTCACGTGGTGAACAACTTACAGTGCATTCATCAATCAAGGTCTCTGCATCTGAAGTTGAAGGCATTTCCTTTATTTGATCACCACGCTATAACCTTACCAAGAGCTCATCCTTGGTTTTCAATTCTAATTACAAGCGTGCATTCTCCTCTTACAGGGAGTCATACATTGATCTCAAGAGAGAGTTCTCTTCCTAGATGTGGCGATTATATGCCTCAAGCTCATCAATCTTTGTTTGTTTTGATAACTTTCCCATTGTGTACGTGTACCTATCCAATCACAATTGAACCAACTACACAATCTGAAGCAATCAAAATGTTAAATCGGCCTGCTCTGATACCAAAACATGATCTGTAAACACATATAAATATTTTACTCTTTTAATTGTTTACCAGGACCTTAAAAATTCATCAACTTTCAGGATTTTAATTCAGCCAAAGTTGATCATAACCTAATATAAATTTGAACTATTAATGATCCATAACTATTTAATTGATTCACAATAATCATTGTTTGATCAACCATTCAAATTTCACTTTAACTGATTTACCCAAAAGTGTTGTAAATTGATATTTAATCTTGCTTGAATTTCAATTTAATTGATTAAATAAGTAAATACATTAGAATTCAAATGCAGATATACTAGATTAAAGAGACGACACCAGAATTGATTACGTAGTTTGGCAACTGCTTACATCTTTGGCTTCATACAAACAAATCTATTAAATTTGCCAGAATCAAAAGTATAATCAACTCACAATTCACAAAATAGATCAATAGCCTATAATGTTGCACTTTCAGACCTTCAAAAGACCTTGACAGAGCTCAATGTTGGTCTTCCACCTTCCCAGAGTACTTGCAGTAGTGTATCCCTGTTGTTCATAGTCTTCCAGTAAGTTTCAATGCACAAAACAGTGTTACAAAGTCTCCAGAATGGGAAAATAATATTCCCACGAGGAGCGTCTCATAATTCTAGACAGCTTTCTAGTTTACCCTCCGTAGACCCAATATACTCTTAAATGCCTCTAATTTTCATTTTTATAATATTTCCTTTTTATGCCTCTAGCATAGTCTCAGACTTCGTGTTATTCAAATACCAGTGAGTCCTTATATATGCTTAACCAGCCTAAAGCGTGGCGGTGGGTATATATTTTGTTATGTGGGAGGTTGGGGGTTCAATCCTCCCCAACCGACCCACTTGCATTTTGACTATGTTGGGATATAAATCCCACATCTCTTATGCAGTGGGTAAGGGTATGGTTTATATTAGGGCCGCCCACTCCATATTCATGTGGCTGTGACCATGCTTTGTTTGTTTTGATTCCCATGTGGGCATAGCGGTGGAGGTTTGTATGCCATGTGGTCGGTCGTTGTGTGTAGATAGGCTATGCACCAAGTTTGGTGGACCGGTGTTATAATGTTGGAAAGCTGAGTTAGTTTGGTCGGTTCAGTGTAGATAAAGCTTAGGATGTGCGCGAGTTGACCTGAGTGGTGTAGAATGTTTGTTTTGGCATAGTGGCAACTCGCCAAGATGGTCCGTGACTCACCCAGTTGGCTCGGTCTAATGCAATGTATGATTATCTCACCCTGCAATATCCCACATGCACCTTGCATATACTCATAAAGACATATATAATGAAAATTGTGGCAATAGTAATGCAAAGTTACGACAGAAAAGACACCCTTCCGTCAAAAAAGTGTGTTGACCGTGGATGAGGGCTCCAAGCCATAAAATAGCGGGGCCCACCTATTCGAACATGAGTGTCGAAGACCGACATCGTAAATCCAAATTTTTACCCTTTTGATCAAACTTCACTTTTACCACGTGTCACGGCCTGATTAGACAGTTGACCATGCCTTGTCCCAATTTTGACCAAACTTTGAGTAGCGATATCTTGAGCATACAATCTTTATTTTCAGTGTTCCTAGTACCATCGGAAAGCTCTCAGAATACTCTATTGTACTGTCATTGTTTAAGGATATTTAGGGAACTTTTAAAGTCCCAAATCATCCTCCAAATCACCTAGGTCCTTGGATCATGTTCACATGTTCATCTCACACATTAATAAATAACAAGCCCCTCCCCTTTATCCTCATTGGATAGACTACTATGAAATTCACACTTGGGGGCATATCATTTTCCCCTTTCCACCCAATGACACACTCTAGTTTTAAGTTAAAACATGGCTATTGAGGGCACACTTACCTATGTGAACATCACTCCGCACAAATACACCAGGGGTAACCTTGTTTCCCTCCCCTAGTCATAACATTTCGTATTCTAAATAATTCAAAAACATTTAAAAAGTGGCAAAAATACAAAAGCATTAGATTATTTATTGGTTGCATGTATCATAATCATACTTGAGCCAAAAGTAGTGCATGGATAGAAGCACCCTGATTAGATAGGAATGGCAAGCGGTAGTGTCCAACCTGGGTGGTTATGTTTTGGGGGGAAAAATAGTTATCTTATAGGTTGAACAAGTTCTCAGTGACAAGTTTTATCAAATTCCAACAACACATATTAAATTATAGGTTATTATCTTATACAACAGGGACAAAATCAATGGCAAGTTTCAAACTTTGAACAAGTGAATTAATTACTCGTTTCTCGAGTTACATAACTTCTATCGATATCAAATAAGGAGTGGCACTTAGGGAATATATAGGACAACGATATAATTGGAACAATGTGTCATTTGTGGCTAGTTTATATTGGTTTTGTGACCATATGCAGTGACACTTATCTGAGGGGAAGCGTCAACGGGTTGAGAGAAAATCCTATAGCTCTCCCAACACTCTTCCCTTAGTGACAGGATGCCTAAATCCACATTATATTCAAACTAATTCAGGTATTGATCACTCTTGACACTTCCAACCATCTCCAAGGCAATAAACACACAAGAAAAATTATATCTCCTCTCTCATGACATTCAAGTGTATTATATCCTTTACTCACTTGTTTTTCATACATACTTCTATGTTGATTTCTCTAAGTTAAAGTTCAATTTCATATACCATGAGTATTGACTACACTTCTCTTCTTTTTCCCATCCTTATCCCGAAAAAAGGTAGCACAAATGGAACTAGAAGCAATCTCAAGCACAAGATGCTCAGGAAAAGGCAATATCCAAGTTACAAACACAGACATTAGTTTCACTATGCACACAAGGTCTCCCTTAGGGTTCTCACCCCCTATAATATTCCATGATACACATCTTGTAATCTTCATTCAACACGTTATCGGTTACAATATTCATTCATCATGTTATTAGTTACAATCTCCTTCAGCTCTCCATAAGGTACACTCTTCCAATCTACATTATGCTACCGAATATTCATTCATAACATAAAGTAGGGGAAAATGTAGACATGAAATCACGCACTTACTATTACATCATGCCTCTAATATGTCATTATATGCATGATTCCTGAGCAAGAAAACTCTACATTAACAAGTATTTTTCTTTGTATTTACATTGTTTTATCTTCATATACTTTCGTCATTTGATTTCCTGGAACTAAGCCTTTGCTTTTGGAGATTGCACAACAGATCAACCAACTTGGTATTTCATGTCTTATCTTTGGAGTCTCCTGGACATTAACGCCCAGTAGGGACATGAGCCCCCAAGTGCTATTGTCCCCTTTGGGCACTTCTATCCTTTCCCCCTCTTTTCTAATGTTTAAAATGCCACTTCAATTGCTATCTTTTCTAAAACTTTCACTTATCACTATGGATCGACTTGTTAGTTGTTAATAACAAAATTCAAGCAGAATCATATATACACATGACTTACTCACTATTCTAAGGGGCTAGGCAATTTTGGCTATTACTTCTTATCTACTACTTGGGCAATGGAGAAATATTCAAGGATTGCATCAGGGATACATCATTCATTGCATGAGAAGGGGTAATTTCTGAATTCCATCTCACACATTTATCTTGGGGGAAAAGTAGTTGTAGCCCACTATCTTGGTACAACAAGCACAAAGGAAACCTAGCTTCAAAGGACAAAATTCTATCATACACACACTAGATCTACATTGTGTCTAAAATGTAGTGCAATACTCAATGAAAATTACATTGGGGTGACCGTCAAAGTCAGTCCAACTCAAGCATATGCACATTTTATTCCATCTAATGTGTGTTTAAGCTTTGTGTAGGTAGTTAGGGTTTTCTTAGCAAGTATAGATTTGACAGTGAAACCATGCAAAAAATTCAAAGTGATAAAGAGTAAAGTTAAGGCGAGCTTTTCATATCCAAAAAATATAAGATCCAAATTCACTTTCAGGACACTAGGGCCCAGTACAGACACTAACACTCGGGCATTCCTTTCCTCTTCTAGGCACTACTATCTAGAAGAATTTCAGATTTTTGTTCTTTGGATGAAGCACATACAACTCAGATACAACTTGTTTCATCAATATTCCAACCCAAAATCAGTCTAGATAGTGAGAAACAAGCTAAGTCACTCTATCCCCTCATTACTTGCACTTACTTGCCATTTCATGTTAGATCTTATGTACTCCTGATATATTTTGATTGATCTCAGTTCTCTAACTTGAGATTTAATCATGTTAAATCACCTAGTAGTCGGCATGCATCAGGAAGAGTAGCGGATGAAATTGATTGACTCTCTTTTGAGAGGGAAAAAATAGTGAAATCAATTGCAGTTCTTTTTCTATTATCCACACACACTGCCATCCACACAAGTCTCACACAGAAATTTAAGTGTCCACTACATCTCACAACAACAGTCACCCAAAGAAGAACCAAAAAAAAAAAAAAAATCATCCGTAAAGTTGAGACATCGAGCAATGAAATTAATAACTTCGACCAATCAAATGCAAGCCGAACAAAACATGTGTATAGCCAGAATATATTCAGTTTTGAAATCTACATTTCCATATTAGACTTGTACACATCACGCATGTAGAAAACCAAAATAATTGCTAATGACAAAACCAATAATACTACTACCACGACAAGTACTAAATAACACTATTATATATCCTTGAAATTACCATATTCAACACATACATTATTGAAATTAAAAAAAAATCAACTTTATTATCAACACGTCAATGCAAAAATTTTCTAAACAGATAATTGTGCTTATCAACAAATTCAAGGCCCTCGTTTGAATTCTCCTGCGCTAAGACACATTAGTGCAAGATCATTAAAGGAAGGACCTTCAATATGGAAGCATGCACATGCATCCTTACGATAAAAGAAACTATATAGTTTGGGAGATAGAAGTTGAAGGCCAAGCGAACAAGATTTAACTCACTAGTTCCCGCACTCCAATCAATTTCTCTCATAAAGAAATTTTATTGATATACAAATGACCAAAGTTAAACAATTGTATTGTTACAAATTTTTTTTAAAAAAACTCTACACACAAGAAAAAGGTAGTTGAAAACACCCTCCATTATCACTACAAGTTCATATAATGGCTCCATTAATGAATTAAATGTTGCATATGCAATCCAAATTATATTCTAAAAGATGAAATCTAGAAATATCTTCCTTTTTTCATGGCCATCATAGGATATAGAAATAAAATAGTTTTGACCCATATATCAATAGTAATGAAACCTTGAATTATGATGCAAAACTCCTAGGCCCCTATCACATGCCTCAAATTCCACAACACAATTAATATTGTGATACACAAACCCATGTTATTTTCCTTTATAATTCATTCTTCTATCATAAGTGTTCCCATCCTAAACAGTTATTTTTACCTCAATCCAAGAAGGTACTCGTCATACATCCTCTACCTTTTAATTATATGTGAATTTTATCTCAATTTGAAGTACAAATCATTTGGTGCTTATCAGAATAAAGAGGGGCTCAGTGACATGTATGTCTTGCTAAAGACAAACTTTAGAATTGGTACGGGGTACTATTCTTATATCAAAGAATGTATTACAAAGGACATGCCAAATTTTTAAATAATATTAAGGATTTTAAGACCTAGTCTATCTAGTACTCTGGAACTACAATCTAGTTTTTTGCTACCATTTTTGTAGAGCACTGGAGGACAAAGCCATCCATGTCAATACAAAATTTATGCTCAAGATATGTATATACATATGTATATATATGTACACATATATACATATGTGCACATAAATGCGTATGTGCACATAAATGCGTATATGCCCTTAACATATAAATATAACTTAAAATCTTAAACAAGTTGGGCACATAAATTTACAAGAGAAGCCTTAACTTTGATTCTTATGATTTATGGGTGCTCAAGTTGAGGGCAGACATTAACCCATGCTTATCGGGGCATTGTATTCAACTAGATTTGGATTACACGTAATTTCTGGATGAATCGCCAAAGGGATTTTGATCAATATGAAATGTTTGGATATAACTCATATGTGCCCTCCCAACTTCACTAGTCCAATCATCGTGGAATCATCACAGGATTTAATTGTGTCCATTATGAAAAAAAAACCATAGTTCTCAACCCTAATGTCAATTTATCCATTTTGGTATAGAATATGTACGAGACCGACCACTCCAAAGTGCCTCACCAAAAGCCCCTACTTGGATTTTTGGTTTGGATTTACATGTACAAGTAACATTATTCAAATTCAATATCCACATAAGAGTGTTCCAACTGAAAATATACAATACTCAATCATTTATGTAATCATGAAAACAAAAATCGTTGTATAATTTGCTTTCCTACCTGCGGAAGTTGTTAACCAAGTTAAGGACTTACAATGTTGCATTTGTTGAAGAGGGGATTTGCACAAGAAGCTTTGGGGGCGACAATAGAAAAAGGTAGAGGACTTTATCATGTCACAATCAACAATAAATATGAAATACATACACCCATTTATCCATAGAAAGGAAAAACCACTATCAATACAAATGCAAAACGTATAACAAAACAAGGCAGGGAGAAAACCCTCCTTGAGCACAGTCGCACGTCCTACACCCGCTTCCGTCGATCTTGCAACTGCAACCTCTGTTAGACTACTCCTTTGGTTCTCCTCAGGCCTCCAGGTGCACCGCCATTCAGGCAAGGTCCATACATGAAGCCAAGTGTCCACTACACCTCACAACAACACTCACCGAAACAAGAACCAATAAAACCAAAATTTTCACCCACAAAATTGAGACGTCGTATAATAAAAGTAATAGGCCCGACCAATCAAACGCAGGAGAAACAAAACATATGCATAATAAAAATACATTTATTTTCCAAATCTACATTTCCATATTAAACTTGCAAACAACACTCGAACGCATAAAAATAACTTCCAACGTCGAAAGAAATAATTACACCAAAAGCATTCACAAGTTGGGTTGAGGCCTCCCGTCTCCCAGTGGACAAGGACGTGGACGACGAAGATTTCCACCAATACATTGTCGACATTAGTAGTATTTTAATTTGATCTGAGGGGAGGGGTTTGCATGGAACCGGGACTCAAACTGCGACTAGATATAGGTACAGAAATCAATCGTGGTTTGTATTATTCAAATAATTGTATTTGATGAAAAATGTGAACAGTCAAATCAAAGCCTGTTTCTCTGTCTTGTTGTGATTGCTTTTTAGCTTTAAGAAATACCTAGCGTTTTCCTTCTTTATGTATTCTGCAGCCTCTAGCCCGTAATCTATTGCGTGTATATTATAGTGGCAGGGCGCCATCATTTTGTTCGTCAGTTTCCAGTGCCACATTTCATTAATTCGGTACTAGTTATATAATGTATATATTCAAGTTAAACACGATACAAATATCATTTTCTGTAGTCGCCCGCTCTGTATATATTTTTATCTCGGAAAACATAGAAATGTACGGGGTGATTGTTCTCCCACTGTCCCACATATTTTTAATATCAGAAATGATCCCCTCATTAAAAAAAGCCTAAGATTAGGGGATTTTTAATATGGCAAATGATCTCCTCACAATTGGAAAAGAATCAAAAGGCCTGACGGGAAAATCTTTGGTTTTATTTTAGATCATGGAAAATCTTTTTTTGTATGATTTGTAATGCTCGTCTTGACCTAATGAAGGTGATTAGGGGGGTGGGGGGGCTTAATGTTGGTGGGTCCATGGTCCATACTCATGGGTGTGGACCTGGGACAAATAATTATGCTAGCTCCACGGTGTCACCCTCAGCCTATCGTCCACCGATGCAAGGGATCAAGTGATCGCCACCACTTGACAATTTTGCTCACAAAACGCAGCGGCCAAGGCATGTCTGATGCCTCCGACCGTACATCTTATTGCCAGATATTTTATGTGGATATCTGAACGAGTAGAAAATACAAGCTGTGTTGAAATTTGAGTATGGGCGAGCGCCATTAAAGAGTGCAAGTTCTGTGAGAATATTTTCACGACCTTCCATTCTGTCTCTTCCCATAATTCAGACTGTGCAAAATAACTCGAAACGAGTTTTTGTAAATTTAGTTGAAGCATTTTGTTAATTATATCTTTATTGTTAAAAGTATTACGCCGAATGCTTTTATGGTTGGAGATATGAGAAAAAATATTTATGTTTTTTATATATATGGTATATTATAATTGATAACTATATGTCTATTTAAATTGGAACCTTCTTTAATTTAAGTAATTATGATTACAAGAAATCCATTAATTGTAAGGAGAAATACTTTATGTAAAAGTTTCTCCTTATCAAAAAGGCATGAGATTAAGATTAATGTCACAAATAAAGATAAAATTGATATAATAAATAATCCCCAATTCTTAATACTAAATCTAAAAATGTCAAAAATTCTTATTCAATATAAATGATCTGTAAATAATTATGACTAAAAATGTGAACCAGAATGTTTATGGGGCCTTTAATCTATAACTATTAAACAAAAATACAACATTATATAAAATTTTTTTTTTATGTCTAAAGGTGTTGTCTACGGTTTGAAAGTTTGACCTCTCTATGACATGCACAAGATAAATAAGCGTACGATGGTTATCAGTTGCCGCCACAGGACGTCGATGAAATAAATCCTCACCATCTGTGTGGGCAGTCAATGCAATTAGCCGTGGAGTCTTTGTCCTCTTTGGGCTGAGTAAAACGAAGGCTTGGTCAGATTCGACCGCTGATCGCGAGGGCCGCACTCCCCTTTCAATATAAAACCAACAAAAACAACAGGAAATTGCACAAGATGAAAATGCCAGAAGGAAACCAAGATTTCTATTATTACTGAAATAAGATTGAACTTACAAAACTAGAACTGCCATCTTATGGGCCTTTGATTTCATAAGTTTGACATAATCTGCAAATCATAGCCTTACATCCCATCTGCACCTTTCTCAAAACCCCATTAGCTCCCTTATCAATGGAATTCTTGACTACCCTAGAACCCTGATGGAAAACATAACCCTAGAATCTTTTAGAAAATGTTTAACCTTCCCTCAGATACTTCTCGATATTTAATATCCAAATTAGTAGTACAACATTCACGTGATAAATAACTGTTTGATCCGACCATTGGTATTGTCTTGATTTTAATACCTTTTCGAAAAGATCTCAAGAAGACACGTGCACAATAAAAAAGCACCTAATGGTAGACTACTTTGGATTGCCTCCAATTTTTGGGTCCATCCGGAGCGTTGATGAAAGGCCTCAAATCCTAACTTTGAAGTTTTCGTAAATGCAAACTTACAAAACAATAGTTAACCCTACCATTTTAGCCCTCTATTAAAGAAAAACAAAAAACTATTTTTGGGTGATGCAAGATTGCTCTTATACCCTGGATGCTCCTACATCAACCACTAATCCAAATCGATAGGTTCACTATTAGATAACAGAAATTTGTGAAACTCCTCCAATCGGACTATGGATCATCTTCATAAGACACAACACGCAGATCAGCTTCATGGAGCTATTACCCTCGAAAAACAAATGTTCCATGAGTTCAATGGAGCATATTGATTGTGTCCATGTACATTGGAGCTTCTTCACAACTACTCTAGAAGAGCAAGCTTCGTGTGGCATTTGCATCCCATTTGAAAATAAATCTCTGCATTGTTACAAAATCATCCTCCAAATTATACCTTCATAATCGGGTGTCAAAGTCGAGGAGAATTCTAAGCTTGCTTCTGGACATGTCGCCCAAGGTGGCTAGGGACTTTACAATATGATGTGTAGGGACCATAACTATGTCTTCACCCCCTTCTTCAACCTGTTGCTCAAATCCTTGACGGGAAGGCTCGTGAGGGAAACCTATGAATCCTTCGTAATATAAAGGAAATTTAATGCACATGCAAAGAAACTCATTAATTTAAAGAAGGGAATGACATTCATCTACAACAAAAATTCATCTTGGCATTATCCACGGTAAAACCTCGTTGGACATTACCAATTTTGATTTCATCCCCCTCGTCGCCATTATTTTGAAAACCTTGTGTAAGACACACAGGAATGGATGGTTTCTTGGGGGGGATTGGCACACTTACTTGAAGTCCATACTTTTTTTTGCCACTAAAATTCATCAATTTTGTCAGCAGATAGATCGTTTGTTTAGGCACTTATTTGGATATGTATTTTTTGGATTGAAATATAGAAAGGGAGGAAGGAAGAGATCATTGCATTTAATCGGTTTCTTGTATGTGGTTTCTGAAATCATGATTTTGAGCAGCACCTCTTACTTTCAATTGAATATGAAATTTTGTGAAAATCCAGAGCTGCTTGATTCCCTACAACGTAGTTAGTTTAATTTAATTTTAATTACGACGAAAGGTGTGTTTACTGCTAAAAAGCCCAGGGGCTTTGACAATAGCTTTTAATCCTCGCCGTCCACATCCTCATCCGTATCAACGTCCACATACATATCAAATTCGTCATCATCCATGTCCTCATCCAAATCAACATCTACGTCCATATCAAGTTCTCTATTTGGCTTTTAACAAATGGCAATCATTGTTTCACAGGTGTATAAATTGACATATTTAATATGCTTTTGTATGTTGGGTAGAAAGTGTCATGTTTATTTTTATTGTATTACGAGGAAATGAAAAAATGACAGTTGTATTCCTATCATCATTTAATACTCCTCCACATACAATGATATTTATTTTTAAGTATTTTTTCCTTCTTACTATTGTATTTTTACTAAGAAAAATATTGCATTTTTATTTTAAAATATATTCGAAGTCAAATTGTGGGCCTAAACTATAATATGCTTGTATCAGTATCTCATAATCAAAATATTGTCGTATTGGTCTCGAATAAATGGAAAAGTGAATTGTTAAATATTACTAAGTGTCACGTAGTTGGTTTATCCCCGATGAAGACATTATAGCGATACAATATGTTTAATAATATATAATTGAACATTATATCATGGGGTTAAACATAATTATGATTTTTATAGATTTATCATAGATAAGATTTGTTGATCTAAATTTATTTTATTTTATTATTTCAAAAAATTGTAATTTTAAAATGGATTGCAAAAATAATTCTTATTAAACAATTTTGTTTTTAATATTAATGTATTTATGTATTTGTCAAGGATGAAGGCTTCATTGTGCTCATCCAAATCAATAAAAGACGGACTAAGAGTTTACAAAACAATTTCGTTAATTTTACAATAGTCGATGTTTATTTTGTTTCCTCCTGCTATAAATAGGTCCAAGTGTTTATTAGATTTCAATTCCTTTTTCCTGTGGAAGAAACTAATAATGTTTTTTAAATATTCAGAAGTGAATATATATGCCCAAAGGTATTTTTTACAGGGACAAGCTTGCCACCCCTCAATTTGTTTGAGAAATTTATGACATTTTCGTTAATTTTATATTTTTCCATGATTTTTGTTATTCGTTCCATTAAATTATCCATATTATATGAATGCATGTCTTTTTATAAGGATTAATGAAATGAACATGGTTAAATATTCAATCTTAACATATATATATATATATATATATATATATACGCCGATAGGTATATATATACGTATATATCCCTGGGACTCTGACCATATATTGTATGTCGCCAAAGTCCGTATTTTAGCACGTATCAACATCCCTGATAGGGCTCATATCCATTTACTAGGATTCTTTCTATCCACCTGAGACATGACATGTACGATATTATTACATCAAAGGACATCGTGCGTCCGTACATGTTGCACATCATCGACGTAACAAATGTTTTGTTTTTTTTTTTGGCTTCACTTTTGTTCTGTATTTTCATAACAATGTCTCTCTGGGAGCCTTTAAGACCATTAAGAAAGGAGTAATGGTGGTTTGTTTAGCAGGAAATGATGGGCTCTCACATGAAACTAATGACACATCTACGAGTTGGATTTTTAATGTGGGTGGAGGGCACTATCAACAAGGATTGCACCATTGACTTTAAGCTTGGGAATCAACATTACTGTTGTCAAGGTGTTGTCTTTCTTCCTTCATGAGGGGGACACTTTCACATGGATCTACTTGGCTAAGCTCCTTCACCGATCTAGGTTCACCAAAAATAGGGAGTTTGTTTGTTGTAGGGTGAAAAACAATTAGTCTTAATTGTATTATTAAAGTTTGTTATGAAAGATATATTGCACGTGCTTTAAGGTTACCTGTTTAATGCACCTTGCCTCTGTGAGTTCCAATGAAAATCATATTAAATGTCATCCAACCAAAAAAAGTGAACACTTTAAAATATATAATAATATAATACCAAAGCCCCCTTTTCCATTTTTCCTTCTAAAATATTCCATTTCATTCAGTTATGTATGTCCGATTTATGGTGTCAAATAACTTATGGACAAGTTAATGACATTGATTGTGTGGCCCCTCCACATGGCTTAAAATTGACGCTATACACCGTTATTCATAAGGTCGATACTATTTTCTTTTTTGTTTCATCATGATACTCATTACTTCTTTTATCATATCCCACACCTATTACGCCGGTCAATACTAAGGTTTATGAGGGGGAACCTTATTCACATTCTTAAAATCTTAAGAGAAACCATAATCATATATGAACTTGAAATCGACAACATAACGAACCCTCACTGCAAAGAATTGCAGTTTTTAACATATGTTAACTTAAAAAATGAACCAAAAAATGTAAGTTTTCCTTTCAAGTGTTCATTGACAACACCTTGCTTTCTACGATTTCTCTAGACTATATTGCCACGATGCCCTGCACGTCATATTCCCTTTCTTCATCAAACATTTGACAAAATATGCACATGTTACATATGTTCCTCCTTGTAACAAGGTTTGCTCCCTTAAAATTGTTCCACCCAATATTATCCTCTCCCAATTGCTTCTCCTCCCTCTAACCCCCTCTTCTCCAGCCCTATTCCTCCTTTTATGTTTTGGTCCCTCAAAATCAACCTCATCTTACACTGCCCCTCCGGCATTCACATCACACATTTCACGTGCGATTGTTAGTTACACCGAAGGCATTCCCCCTATGGTAAAGGACCTCCGGACGTTTCTATAATGATGTTAAATTTGACAATTGCTTGGATGTTTTTACTTTTTAAAGCAGTTTTTAGGTTGTTTTTATTGTTTTTGCTATAGTTCAGGCTTTTGGTATTTAGGGTTTTTTGGTTGTGAAGGAAGTCTGTCTTCTGGCGAGGTGTAGACTGCCGTGAAATTGGCACTTCCCATATATCCTTTGATTTCACCTGCGTTTCTTCTCCCAAATCCTCTAGTTTAAAGCGAATCGAGACGACATGCACTGTAGATTGAAGGGAAGCGAAAATGGGGCCAACAGAGGCATACAAAAGCCCTCTTTGTTTCCCATTCCATGCCACAGCAAATGCAGGGCCTTTGAAGTTCGTTTCCCATTTCTTGGACCCGTCCGTCTTCACCAAATGCACCCCGCCATCTGGGAGTCCACTATTCGGATTGAAGGCGATGAGAGACCCGTTTGGGGAAAACGCTGGGAAGGAGCCATTTATCTTGTGCAATTTAAGCTTTAGAATCAGGGATTCCACGTGCTTCAGGATCAGAACGACAGTGTTAGCGTCCTCAGCATCTTCACCCCTGAATCTGTGGAACCCCAACCGTGAAATCAGAGGTGAGAGTTGACTAAAGAAGGTAGACTGTCGTGAAATTGGTGTTTCTGGTGTTGAAAAGGAGGGCAGAGTTGTTAATAATCTAAGAGTGGCCATCCATGGCAAAGAGTGAAGAGGAGTTTCAGGTATCCTTGAAGGATTTTTCTTCTGTTGTTTGGAGTTTTCTGATGAATATCTCCATCACTCCTACTCGAGCTGAATTGGCTGTAACTGTCATCAAGTTCTTGATAATTGGATGTAACTTACAATCTTCTTGAATCAATATTCTGAGATTTTTCAGTACCTCATTGTAAATATTTTAGGTTACTTTGATTCTAAAAGGTTGTCTTGTAGAGGATGTCCCTTTGGATCCTCATAAGGATGACTTTTGAACAACTCAATCAACAGGGTTATCGTCGATTGAAGCTATTGGGATCAGATGGTATTTAGGGCCAAAGTAGTTTTGTTTGTTGCAAGAAGCCCCTGTCATTCGATACAGGGTAGATCAACGGTACCTTGCATGCGATACCATAATCCTGTAAGTTGCCATATCTTTTTTCCCCTCTTTTGAATTGATTATATCATCAAATTAAAATCAATTTTCAGGATATTTTCCAAATATTTTAAATGTTAAATTAGATTTATGGATTTCTCATTGAGCTTGTATGATGAATAATTGAGGATGCCTATTAATTTCTCTTCCAGTATGTGAATTTTATTTTATAAGAAAAAGTAGTTATCATGTTTCTTTGGTCAAGTTCTTTGACAATGACGAAGTATGCATATTTGATTGTGAAGCAAAAGTGGGTAAATTGTAGATTGTTTTTCTTGAGATATCTGATTATATGCATTTTGGGAATATTTTCAATCATGGAAAGCTGCATTCCTCTTCAAATTCCTATATCGCACACACTTGCAAACTCAAGCAATGTACTGTATTATTTGAATCATGAAAATTTCCATCTCAGTGCACGTGAGAAGTTATCATTGGTCAATGTCGAGTGCATTGAATTTGAAATATTTACCAGATTCAGTTGATATTAAATCCTGGGTTTGTTTCTTTGGTAATTGTTTGTTTCTTTGGTCTATCTCTCATAGGATTCTAGAAAAAGACCTTTGAAGCTTATTTTTGATAATTTATATCCATCAATTTAGGTTTCACTTACATTAAACACTTTGAATGCTCTTTTTGGTATAGATAAGAAAATACATGGGTGCCCTTTTAAGTCAATATGTGTGTGTTTACCTTGAGTTTAAAATATCCAGTTGATTAATCAAAATTAAAGAAATACGATAATTACAGGGGAAAAATTATATTTATAAAAAGAAAAAATATTTTTTTAGATGATTAGTGCACTTATTCGGCACTAGATTACATAGATTATGATGTAGACGCACTGAAGGGATTTTCTACTCTAAGATAATAAACGTAGCAAAGAAGGAAAAATGGTAACAATGAAGATGTACAATGGTGCACACATTCAACAAGAAAAAAAACAATCCTGGAAAGAAGAAAACTATAAGACTGTACGGTCCTTGAATTCATGCTAAAACTAAAGTAGAAAGTTTGGCATGTGGAATTTTGAAATCAAAAGTTGATTTTAAGTTCACTAAATATCATAACAACAATTTGAGAATCTCATCTATATGGCATTACACAAAACACATCTCTTCTAACATGTTGAAAATAAACCTTTAACAAGTTAATAACAGTAATTTGAAAGTGCAAGAAAGTTTGGTTGATGCCACTTTTGCTAGCTAGTTCATTCTCAACAAAATTTGCCTCTACAAACATTGTGTAGAGTTGATCAAATAAGAATTTCTAGTGTCATTATGATTCAACACAGTGAGGTGTTTCACAGGTTTCAAGCATACCTTTGTACTGCAGTTTGTTTTCGTATGCATTAGGTAATGAATACAGATCAATTGATTGGGGCCCTAATTTATTGTTTTCATTTAACAGATCAAAGACATTGAGAATCTTGTTCATTTATTATTTTCAAATCATCAATATCAGCAATCTGAGCTGGAGAAGCCATTAATGTCGAGCTCCCCTTGTGAACTACAATTGCTTCAGAAATTAAATCTAGAAAACGGAAAGCCAACATTTTGGTAAAATAATGAAGTGCAATGTGGGATGATTGACGACAAGAAATGGAAAACATCGACAAAAGAGAAAAATTATTTATCACCAACTTATGGTCACTTTCGACCAGGAAATGATATCAAGTTAAATCTGACAATGTCTATTTGAACTTGTTTTAGCATTTTTTTTAATAATATTGTTGCAAATTTTTAGCCGACTATATTATGGAGGATAAAAATACTTGTGAAATTTTTCATTGTAAGAAAAATTGTCTCACAATGGAAGATATTTGCAGGGTCTTTAAATTCGACAGTTGTTTGTGTCTTTTCTATTCTTCATTTTACTTTTACCATTGTAGACTTGCAGTAGCATGCTCCTTGTTACAGCCGTGACTATTGCAGCTTCTAAATAAAGTATGCAAATAGTTTTAACTTATAATGTCTTTCCATATCTTTTTCTATATTTTTTATTTATTACATGGCATATTTAATTTGTTCTTCTACTATAAACTACAAAAGGTGATTGAAAATTAGTTGCAAGGTATGTTATGAGAATAAAGCGGTACTGTTCACATTGATGTTTTTTCTCTATATAAAATAAAATTAACTTAAGCATTGTCAATTTCTTATCTAAACTCATGGCAAATTAGTACTTTGTTGTAATAAGCACTAAAAATATGTACAATAGACTCACTGCAATTTCAAATATAGTAAAATTCATTAGATATCTTTCAGTTTATAAATAGATATTATATGAATATGAAACTAATTACGTCGAAGGCGTTCCCCCTTATGGTAGAGGACCTCCCAGACATTTTTACAGTGATGCTAAATTTGACGTCTTGACAGCCGTTTGGACGTTTATTCCCAAAATGATTAAATTTGATGGGATTTTACTTGTTTTTTATGATTTGCACCGATCTTTCATCCGATTCATCCACTTCCTGCTACAATTCTTCTTGTTTTTCTAACACGTGGATTTCGCACCCACATTTGCACCAGTAATAACAGTATCTTCAGTATCATCTCCCACCAACATAATATTTGTCTTGGATGCAGGCACTTATACGAGTTCTCTGTAAGTTCCCCTTTTAACATAGATCATGTATCTCTGAGGGTTATTCCCAGGAACAACATCAATGGCGTCGAAAATTTTCAAGAAAAATCATATGGACCCATTTTGAGCTCCCAAGAACTATGATTGTCTATTACGATGTCGCTAAAGTAAATGTAGTACATTCATAGTAATATACTAGATTTATGTAATTTAACATATACCAGTCTCAATTTCCAGTCATGCCCACTTGCAAAATATTCAAAACTTTGCTCTTTGTAATGAGATGTTTGTGATTGGTCCAAGAATATAGAGCTAATCTTTATTGGTGGATTTGTTGATGAGGGACTTGTGAATGTGAGGTATGACACCACCACCAACAATTGTGCCCTTTATCAATGTGCCAAGCTCTTCATCTCCTCGAATGGCAAGCTATAGATGCCTTGGAGTGATGCGTTTCACCTTGAGATATTTACTTCCATTTCCTACCAATTCCAAAACTTCTGCAGTCAAATACTCCAATATGGCTATTGAATATACTGCTATGCGGTTGCCCCTACCCTCCCATTTGCTAACACCAGAGATTTCAAGTGCTGGTGGATACACCCAAAACATACCACAAATCAATTATTACAAAATACCGTTATACTCATGTATGAAAAGTGTGGAAGTTTAACAGGTGTTCACCAAGTGTTTGACCAAATGACTGAACAATACCTCGTCTCATATAATATCATAATTGCATTTTAAACAAGACACGAGCATCCTCACCAAGCATTGACACCGTTTCACCAAATGCAACCAACAAGTTTTAAACCTAATCAGTTCACCTTTTCTAGCATACTCCCATCCTGTGCCAAAATAGTTGATTTGAAACAAGGTATAGATGTCCACAAAATTACAGTGGAGAAGGGATTTTTGTCAGATGTTGCAGTTGCGAGTGCCCTGGTGGATATGTATGCAAAATGTGGAAGTATACAGGCACGTGAACTATTTGACAAAATGCCTGAAAGAAATGTAGTCACATGGACCGCAATGATTGTAAGTTATGCACACAATGGGTTTGTTGAAAAGGCATTCCAAACTTTTAAACAAATACCATTGGCAGGAATCAAGCCAAATTCCACTACCTTTTCCAACATGCTCCCAATGTGTGCCAAAATGGGTTCTGTAGAACATGGCATGGACATCCATCAAAAAATAATTGAAAGGGGTTTCTTGTGAGATGTTGCATTTGCAAGTGCCCAGGTAGATATGTATGCAAAATGTGGAAGCATTAACAAGGCACATCAACTGTTTTTAAAAATGTCTCAAAGAGATGTGATTTCATGTACTGCAATGATTGCAGGATATGCACAAAATGGGTTTTTTGAAGAGGCTTTGAAAACATTTAAACGAATGCAATCGGTAAGTTTCAAGCCAAGCTCCATAACTTTTGTAAGCATCCTCCCTCTTGTGCTAAAATAGGAGTTGTAGAACAAGCTATGGACGTCCATCAAAGCATAATGAAAAGTGGTTTTCTGTTAAATATTATAATTGCAAATGCCCTGATAGATATGTATGCAAAATGTGGAAGCATACACGATGCACATGAAGTGTTTGACAAAATGTGTCGAAGAGATATGGTCTCATGGAATGTGATGATTGCAGGATATGTACAAAATGGGATTTTTGAAAAGGTTGTTGAAGATTTTAAGGAAATGCAATTGTCAACTATAACTCCATACTCCACAACCTTTGTCAGCATCCTCCCAGCTTGTGCCAAAATGGGAGCTTTAGAACAGGGTGCAGACATCCATCACAACATATTTGATGACTTCAAACACTCTTGCAACATCTGAAAAGAGTGACAACAAGTCCCCACTGCTTCCTGAGAGCCACCATGATCTACAAGATTTTGATTGTAAGGATGCTTCATTTTCAGGAGCAATATTCAATCTGTGAACAACGATTGTGGTGTATTGCATCCGGCTTTAAATTTGATCAAGTTTTTATGAAGGTATTTCCTTGGGTTGTGAGCTGAAAAAGTGGTTGTTATTGCTTTGTTCTTCCTTGAATTAAAACTCAAGGAAGAAATTCTTTAGGCATCCAGAAATGCATGCCCTCAATTTCTCATCCACAAACTTTATGAAACATTGTGCAAATGCTTCAAGAAAATTTGACAAACTTAGCGAGTCTCGTGTCAAGACTCACGAGTCTCGCATTTGGCCTCGACGAGGCCTATTGTTTATCATTATTTGTTAACATAAATTTTTAAAAAGAACATATTTGAATTTTTTGAAGACTTTTGAAACCCATTCTACAAGAAATAGTCATCAATCATAGCATACCAAGTTATGGGAGCACACTTCAATCTATACAACACCTCTTTGAGGCAACACATTAGATGCTTTATGCTCTCTTTTGCATATCCACATGGCTACTCCATATAGACTTCCCAAGTCAATTCATCATTAACCAAAGCATTCGAGACTAATATCACTCAACAAAATCAACCCATCATAAATACTAGCCTCTACTTTGATAGCACCTCCACTACTACCTTACTCAAACTTCTTGTATCCAAAGCAGTATCAAATGTATAAATGTATTCATGTTTAGTGCCAAAATACTTGGCCACAAAAGACTATCACTCATGATATAAAATCTACAAATGTACGGAAGTTTTCATGTATTCATGTTTAGTTCAAATAAAATAGTCTGCAAAACGCTACCACTCATGATATAAGATTTACAAACGTATATGTACGAATTTGTAACAAATTTCAAATGTAGAGATAGAACCTTTAAATTGTAAGGATAAAATTTGTGTCGTATCTAGCAAGCAAGGGTTGTTTAGGAGTGACCTGCGAACAAAATCCAAGCGGTTGCAAGTCAGACGGGGTTCCAGGTAGACACGAAGTTATCAAAGTATTGTTTTGTTGCCCCAATAATTGTTGTATCCTCCCAGTCCATTTCATCAACTTTAGGCACATTCTCGAGCCATAATAAACCGTGGACATGTGCGGAGCCTCTATGTTGCCATTCATACCTACGAGATGAGGGACTTACTTTGCATAGAGCAATTGTTGACATTGGAACCATTGAAAGCCAAGGTTTGACATTCACACCTTTCTCCAGAGTTCCCTCACTTGCAAATTTTTGGATTTCACCTCCCTTTTCATTCAAAATATACTAAAAAATGGCGCACGTAACAACACTTGGAGCAAGAAGAAAGGAGGAGTCAAGACTACTATCACTCATCTCGTCGTAAATACTACCCTCTACTCTGATAGCACCTCCACTACTACTCTATTCAACACTTCTTGTATCCAAAGCGATAGTGTCGTTCAAGGGGTATAAAATGTATTCATGTTTAGTGAAAATTAAATAAAATTGCCCACAAAAGGCTACCATTCATGATATAATATCTGTAAATGTACAAATGTCTTCATGTATACATGTTTAGATCAAATGTAGTGATATAAGATTTGCAACTATACATGTACGAATTTGTAATAAATTTAAATGTACACATAGAACAAATCAATGTAATGTTTCATCTATATTCCTACACTACCACTATCAATCCCACCCGTTTTCGAGTATACAAAAAATATTTTTTCAACAAAAGACCAACCAAACAATTGATGCAACACTAGCATAATTTCCCCGAAATAATTACAAACCACATCAACTACAAAAGTAATTAACTATCCAAAAAAATATCAAATGTATTCATGTTTAGTGCAAAAAAAAAAAGGCCACAAAAGGCTACCACTCGTGATATAAAATCTGCACATGTACGAAAGTCTTCATGTAACATGTTTAGTACAAATAAAATTAATAGAAAAGCGCTACCACTCATGATATGAGAATTACAAATGTATATCTACGAATTTGTAACAAGTTTGAAATGTAGAGATGGAACCTTTAAGTGAAGTGGTTCATCTATATTCCTACACTTAACAAAATCAATCACACCCATTATCAACATCAACTACAAAACTAATAACTATCCCTCTAAAATCAAATAACATATACAGTTCAGCATTCACATTGCATTGTGCGGAGGCGATTGCTAGTATTAGTAGCATGGTAGGTCCTAATAAGATTAATTTATAAAATATGTCGAGAATGTCTAGGTTTTTAGGTGTTCACCTTTTTCTTCTATTGACACCCTATCTGGGTGACCATGGAAACAATTGCTAGTCTTCGTAATTCCGTCGACGGCTGGGGAGTTTTTTTCTCGTTTGTCCTTTGCCGAAAAGCAGGGTAAAGAGCGAGTCAGATTGTGACCCGTCAAAAGGTTAAACGAGAATCTCAGCTGCGTGCGTTCAATTCCAATTTCTCCGTCTTATCATAATCAAAACCCGACCAAGCAGCGAAAGATCCCTCGCACAGTGCTATCTGTCTCTGTCAGTTGTTTTTATATAAATTTGTTGACGAGGAGGACAGGATCATGAATATTACCATACAGGAATCGGACATTCAAGAAGAAGAAGAAGGAGAAGCAAAAGGAGGAGGAGAAGAAGCGCGCGAGGAGGAGCCGCCTCTTATGAAACCTTTTGAAGGCCAAGGCCAAACCCTTTCCCCTGACGAAACCCTTCTTCACCAGCGGGAACTGGACCAGACGAGAACAATAAAGAATAATTGTAACAATTCTACTCCTCTACCTGAAGACGAAGATCAAGCCATGGGGGGCACGGTATACCAGCTGTACCTGCACCAGACCCCCGACAGTTTACAGCACAAGATGACCTTTCCGGAACTCTGCAGAAAATACAGGTTTAACTGCCCCCTCTACATATGCATTTCATTTTGGTAAAATTCCCTTTTCGGATGACAACCTTTGATTTGGAAAATTCCTGGCTTCTCGCTTAGATACTACGACTTAAGGCTACATATTTTGATTAGACGAAATTGCCCTCTACCGAGTGGTAACCTTCGAGGTGGTAATTTCCCACTTTACTTATTGGTAACGTTCTGCAAAGATTCGACGGACGTCTATGTCTTCCGTCAAAGTCATCCCAGTTCCAGCTTGTCCATTGCTGTCTGCCGTGGTAACATTCCATTGACTAGTTAGGACTCGAACCTAGGACCTCTAATTTGCTGCTGGGGTGCTCTGCCAGTTTGCTGGTCGCCGCTTTGTGGTTTGGAATATGGCTTATTGTCTAACACACTGCTCCTAGTGTGTTGAATGTCGTATTTTACTCAATTTCATCTCTTTAATACTCTTTATCACTAGACTTCTCGAGATTTGAACTTAGGTTTTTTTTTTTGAAGCCTGAGAGGGCTTGATGGCGAAGACGTGTTTATTCCATAGTGGAAGTTACATGTTCGAATCTAGACGGGGATAGGGTATTGAAGACAAGTTAAATGGAAAAATAATTACCTCGTGGGATTCTACAAAGGTTTTTCATTCACCAAATTGGTCTCCCACCTGGCAGAAACCTAAAATCTATCAATATCTTTATCTTTTTACTTGACATCCCATTCAACTCCTTCCTCTCTACATTTCGCTCGCATACTTCGCTTTTATTGTGGCTAAACATTAATTAATTATTTGAGGAGTGGTGCATGCCTCCTCCATCTCTAGATGCTCTGCATACATGTGCCGCCATTTCAAATTTAAAGTTTATATTTTCCATTTTTCAAGCAACCCTTTTTTTCTTACTTATGAAGCTGACCATGTGGTACTCATTCCACAATCTTTAGAACTTAATTTATCTTAAACTCAGTTGATTTTCCACCAAATTGTTCAACTGTCAGATTGACATTTCTCTCATCTGCTTTCCAAACCCTCAGAATACCTCTACCGAGCTTGGCCATGAGGTCAAAACATAGGAGTACAAAATTTGAGCAAAAGTAAAGTAATGAAAAAAATCTCATTTTGTGTTTTTACAAGGCAGGCGTTATACACCAAATTGGCGTCTTGCTTGGGAGTGACCAAAAAACCCCTGTTACATGTTATCTTTCATGGACATTGATTATAGATGGGACTTACCTCGGTTGTCCCAGAGCCCTACATTTTCTTTATTACCTTTATACAAGGCAGTGTTGACACAAATCAAACTGCATCCTTGTCCTGAAGTTGTACGGTTCCTTTCCTCAACCGTTATACAAGGCAGTCTTAGCACAAATCAAACTGATCTCTTGTCCTGCAGCCATACACTTCACTGCCTTAAGCTTTATACGAGGCAACCTTAACACATCAAATTGAACCATAAGCCCTGAAATACCTAGCTTTATTTAAATTTTACCCTCCCGATTGCAGAAACCTTACTCTTAGCCCACTTACATGGTAAAGGGTGTTTATGAGCAGAATTATTTTTCTAAATAACAAATAATTTTTCAAGATAGAAGGGATACTAAAGGAAAACATGTTTTATTTATTTTTGCAGTATTACCCGTTTTTATTTTGCTGTAATCATTTTCAAGATATTCTGAGGAGTCATCATGTATTTAAAGCATCCAAGAACAAGGATTTGCACTTTAGAATCTTTAATAAATTTACCATAAAATAAGGTCACAATTAGACAAACCTCTGTGCTTCTACAAGTAGATCAGCACAGTAATATCTGTGATAATTTACCCTGTGGTCATTTAAAATGTCTGTGTTAAGAAAATTTGAAAGCACACAGCATTAGAAGTTTTACTGATCAAAACATTTGTCAAAGTTGCAAACTTATCCCCTGAAATAAGTAAATGAGGCTACTCAACTAAGTTCATATACTTTGGATACAATCCCAATATGGCAGGTTTGAAATATTATTATTTTATCATAACGAGGCATATTTTTCAAGGGTGATTTCCTTCTTACTTGTCTATTAAAATCATCCGAGGGACAAGTAAATGTATTCTATTCACATTATGATATAACATTGGACACTCTCATGGTTAAGGTTTACTGCACTTTCAATGTATTCAATTGTGTTAATTATGTATTTTATGTTTTCACCCTTTTATTTTGTTGAGTCTTTTTGCAGTGCAATCGCATGGTGTGGGAGGTTAAATACAATTGCATGTGCTTCTGAGACATGTGCAAGACATCCAAGGTATGCTGCTACTACTGCACATGAATATTTTTCGATTCATTGATCACATATTTCCACAAGTTAGATATACATTTTCACCTAAACTTAAAATTTGTTGATGATTTTGGGCCGTACTCATTTTTTTCACAACACATGTCACATGCAACTGAACTTTGGTGTATCCCTCCTCTTTCCCATCCCAATTTCTAGGCCCTAAGGTGAAGATTTAGAAAATAGCAAAACAACATACATTAAGCAGTTGATACATCCGTATTTTCATTGAAAATCTATGTTGGTTGGGACCAATGATGCCTAGGTGATTTGTTCTCAAGGATGTTTAGGAGCAATGCTTATTTATTGTTACATTGCAAAGAGCTACACCTTATCTCTGTTAGATATTATCCATTCTCGATTAAGTACTTAAATCTTTTTTTTTTCTAGTATATAATAATTGTAAAAAATGTCTTTTACGTGTAGCTATTTGCAAAGAACTAACTAAGTTGAAACATTCTATGCTTGGATGCTTTGTGGTATCGACATTCCTTGTTTACATTGGGATTTTGTGGCCTTCAAGGCGTGATTCCACTTGTACAATTTGTGTCATTCTATCATAGCTGTTTTGCATGTTCCATAAATTCATTTTCCTGTGACATAGAAGCATTGATTTCCTTTTCCAAGATTAAACTACTTGACATAAGTAGGAAGAGCTTCAAACTATGCCCAAAGGGATTGATCAATTTGTTCACATAGTCCATGTTGAAATGAAATGAAATGGTTTTAATTATGTCCATGAGACCCAACAGTCTATGGGACTGCAATTTGTTAGAGCTTTTTCAACTGCCCAATGATGCACAAATTGAGGGGCGTGTTGTTTATTTAAGAAGGTTGTTCCTTCTCCTATTGATTTGCTTCAGCAGCTCACCAACTCATTATTCTCGCCTCTTTAAATAGCTCCAATGCAAAATCTACTCTCAATGTTTCTGTGTACTTGACCCAAATGCATTGATAGGTTGGTCATTCTTTGATGAAGTCCTCTATTTGTATTATTGTGTGGTGCAGAACAAACATATCCTTTGCTACCATTCTTCCTCAGGGGTTATCTGAGCATGTGGAAACTAGTTCTTATCTGAGCTACGAGTATCTTCTCCCCCCATTTGATTTCAGCCCCTTTATATGTTTTTTCATGATGTTCATGAGTCGAGTTGAATTTTGTAAGATAGTGATGTCGTTTCGTGCTTGTTTTAGTTCTCCACTCGAGTGTTCTAAATTTTTCATTCACATAACTTTTCATTTCTTTGTTAAGGTTTGGGGATTCATTTATGGCAATATCCCATTTACTTATCCATCCACGGTTTTGTTTCCTCTATGTGCTCTTTCTCCTATGTAACTTTTCTTCCCTTGCTGCTTTAGGTCACTTGTCATTCTCCATGCTTTCTATTTGTTTCAAGTAGCATGGTACCCTGATCATATTTGCTGCCTCTAAAGAGAAAGTGAATGTTTCTGCAAGGAGTATTTCGTAGGGAATTGAATCCTTGATTTTAAAGCTGTTTGTAATTAAGTGCTTCTAAAGTTCTAGATCCTTTTTATTTGCCTCCATTTCAAACCTGAAGTGCTGCTGCCCCAAATTTTACACCCATAGAGGACCATTGGGGTGCAAGTAAGCCAAATAAACCCTAGTGGTCTTCCAATCCTGCAGCTCAATATTCTTGCACTTATTTTTGTACTGCGTATAGAGCTTACCATTCACCTTGTATTTTTATTCTACACATGTGCCAACTGAGTTTGTTATTAAAGTCTAGACCAAGATACCACTTCAAACATGTTCCTTTTCAACTTGAAGCTGAAATGTTTCTTTTTCTTTTTAGGGAGAATACTAGTATCTTAGTTTTGCCGATGTTAACTTGCATCCCTATTTTTTTAAAAAACGTTCTAGGGCCTGTAAGTGGTCTCTCAAGCCCTAGGTTGTTTCTAGAATTAGAATTAGATCAACAACATATAAGAGGAGTCTCATCACATATTTGGTCAAATGAACCCTTCCACCCCCATACTTGTCTATCCATTCTTCTAGCTTATCGATATATAACCCAAACAAAGTGGGAGACAAAGAGCAACCTTGTTTGATGCCTGTGTTACTCCCAAAGCAGTTGGACAATCCTTCTATGTTCTTGCGTCTTCATTTTGGCCTTGACTTGCTCATATGGTTTGTGGACTGTTGTCTTGTAGTGTGTTGGGACCCTTAGTTTTTTCATTCTGCTCCATAATTTACTCCTCGGCAATGTATTGAATGCTTTCCTGAAATCTACATAACAACAATAGACTTCACCTTTTTTATCAAAAACCTTTTTAACTGTCTTAGTGTGACACATTGTTGAATAAAGCCCTTTTTAAGATTTCTTGGCAAGTGGCATAGGATGTTGGCGTGGTGGGGACTGGAGGGGCCCCCAAGCCGCGGTGTGGCTTTTGAATAAAGCCCAAGATAAGGAAGCTCATTGCGTGGCGCTAAAAGTGCTACTCAAGGGTGTTGAAGGCAAAGTTAGGGTCAGGAACCAGTAAAGAGGCAATTCAAGATTGGTAGAAAGCAGTGAAAGATGTTAAAGATGCCTACAACCGAGAAAACTAGGTGGCCTTTTAGAAGAATTTGGTGAAGGGGAAAAAGCTTATGGTAGAAAACAAACAGAAGGAACTTTGGAATTGATTGAAAGCCTTTATGGGAAGAGGGGACAAAGGGAAGTGCAATGCCCAACCAATGAGGAATGCTGATGGTGATCTCATCACGAACTCCTCGGAGGTCTTAAAGAGTTGGAAAACTCACTACATGAAACTTCTTCGCGACCCCTCGGCTAAAGACAACCAACATTGGGAGGGTATCCCCTTAGCGGAGCATCCTCCTCTGAAGTCTATTAATGGCCCCTTTGGGTGGAGAGATTTTCTCGTAGTTGTGAAAAGTCTGGAATACCATAAGGCTGCTGGTGAAGGTGGTCTACCCTTGGAGTGGGGTTTAAGGCAGTGTTAGGGCAGAAAAAGCGGGGCAGGCTTGGTAGGTGGTAGAAGTACAAGGCGGGGAAGAGCCCGCTGGTGAAGGCTTGCCTAAAGGTTATGAACTGCATTTGGGAGCATGGGGCGATTCCCAAAGATTTTAATGCAGCAGTGCTAGTTTCCATCCCTAAGAAGGGGGACCTAACACTTCATGACAACTATAGGGGTATCTCCCTTATAAATGTGACACTTAAAATTCTCACAAGTGTAGTCATTAAGAGAATAGAGAAGGAACTTGAGGAGAGAAAGTTCTTCTCTAAGAGCCAAGCCGGGTTCAGGAGGAATGAAGAGTGTGTGGGCCAGGTTGCAGCGCTCCATGAAATCGCTTTAAGGCAAATGGCCAAGGTCAAGATACCCACGTATGTGGCGTTCATTGACTTTAAGAAGGCCTATGATATGGTTTTGCATGAAGCTTTATTTAGAAAGCTTTGAGCGGCAGGAGTGGGGGGGAAGGCCCTCCACTTCATTCAGGAGTTATACAACGGTTCTTCTGTTCGGGTCAGGTATGAAGGCTTGCTTTCCTCCCAAATCCCAGTTAAAAGAGGAGTAAGACAAGGGTGCCCTGCCTCGCCCACTCTTTTCAATATCTTCATAAATGACATTATGCAGGATCTTGAGGGATTGGGTGTTAGGGTACCTGGTTTTACCGAAGTGATTGCTGGGCTTTTGTTTGCGGATGACCTGGTAGCAATGGCTGAATCAGTGGAGGAAATACATGTAGTGTTGTAGAGGATTCAATGTTGGAGTGATAAGTGGGGAATGGAGTGTGGAGTTGATAAGTGCAAGGTAATGAAAATCTTCAGAGATGCAGATGAGCTCCAACATCAAGTTTTCAGGTTAGGTGAGTAGGAAGTCGGTGTGTGCAGCAACTACAAGTATTTGGGGATTGAAACTAACCCGCAGTTGTCTGCCAAGAAAATCATTAAGGAGCGAGTTGCATCAGGAAATAGAACCCTCCATGGGATCCGACACTTCCTGGCTTCTCGAAGGGTCCCCACATGGTCAAAAATTCTCACCTTTAAGGCACTGGTCTTTCTTGTTCTTACCTTTGGAGCCGAAGTGATAGGAATGTTTGATGTGGCCAGGTAGAACGCCTTACAAAAAGTGGTTGTGGAAGGAATGAGGTGGATGTTTGGGAAGTCTTCCACTTCTAACATGGTTGGTCAGGCTGTTATGCACCGTGAGCTTAATATTTACCCGGTTTTAGTCTTCAATGCTGGGCAAAGGGTCCGAGCCCTTAAGAAGTATAACGGGCTTAAGACAGTTATAACGGATCTTGTGAACAACAACCCGCCCTGTAGGGTGGGAGAGATTTGGACGTGGATTCATAGGACCACGAAATGGCTAAAGAAGAACATGCCTAGAGCCGCCAATAGCCAAATGGTTCGTGAAGAAGCCTGGGAAGCTTGGGAGAGCAAGTTCAGGTTTCAGGTTTCCCTAAGGTTTTATAAGGAGTGTAAGCTTGATGAGACCCAATGCTTCATCAAGTGAGCGCAGAGGTTTGAGAATGTGTCGGCAGAAGCTGTCTGCTGGTTGTTAAATGCCAGAGTGGGGGGGGGTTTTCCTTAGTAGTCGAGCCTCTAGGATTGGGGTGTTGGATCCGGCCCTTAGCTCCGTGTGCCCGTTGTGTGGGGGTGAAGGAGGGGAGTTCCTTTTACATCTCCTTGTCAAGTGCCTGCATTTCAGGCTGTGAGAAGCCAGATCGCAGGCTGGTTTTTAGGAAGTACTGCAGGAACTTTGTTACGTTGCCCCAATTGTTGCCGGTGAGAAGGACTTGCTTTCGATACTCCTTGGTGGGGAGTGTTGCGGTCGGCGTCTATCGTATTGGTTAGGCGATCGTTCGCATCAGAGGAGAATTGCGAGCTTCGTGCTCGTGGCGAACCTTCTGGCTGTGGCACTACCCCTTTATCAGAAGGCCCTGCAAGATTGGACGAGGGAGGGGGAAATGGCTCAATCCACCCCTTCGGGTGTTCGGGGATACCTAACCACTAGTAAGCCAGTGCACGATTGTGTAGGGCAAGGCCTTCCCGTTAGGCACACAGCTGGAAGAGTTTCTCTTCAACTTGGCCCATGTTCTTCGGAACTGGGGAGATAGTTGCGAGGCCTCCTTAAGGCTGGGTGGAAGGACAAACGGTTTTCACCAGGAGCGTTCCTTGGAGACTCCCACTTTCATGGTGGGGTCAGTATCGCTAATTGTAGACAACAGAAGATGTATGTTACTCAGCAGGGAGGTAACAGAGATCAGGTTTCATTGTTGTGTACAAGATTAGAGTCGTAGAATCTGAAGTCAAGGGGTGATTCCCGAAGACTACGCTTGCCCCTGACCGGCCTGAGCAAGGAACTCTTCCAGTTCAGGAAACTAGGAAACTGTTGAATACTTTGGTCTAAGATTGGCTTGCCCTTTCTCTCTTTGCTTTTTCTTAAGTCCAAATGCCGATTCTACATTCTACCATGCTTCTAAAAGGTTTTGTGAAGAAGGGATTCATGATGGTTTGGTAGTTTGAAGGGTAATTAATATCCCCACTCATGAACAAAGGTATGGCTAGGTTAGTTGTCCACTCTTTTAAGAAGCCATTTTGAATAACCTTTCTAAATACTAATGTGTGGTGATATGATCTTTGCTCCCCATTTTAGATATTCTACATGCAGACCATCTATGCCACTGGCCTTCAGTGATGCTATTTTATTAATCCCTTGTTGGATGTATCTAATTGTGACAAGTTTTAACATTGATTGTAAGGGGCACGTCTTTTTCCTTTTCACATTCATACAACTGTTTAGAATACTCCAACCAATGACTTGTTGTGATGTTCTCTCTTTGTGTAGGTCCCTCCAAAAATGTATTTGGATTGTGTTTTCGTAAGTATATAAGCTCTGTCTGTCTTGTTCTCATATCCTCTTTTTTTTGGTGCTCAACATTTGTTCATAGATTTTTCTATTTCCCTCCGTCGAACCTTAGGGCTCCCTTAGTGTTACGCTGCCTTTGCATCCTTCATCATATCATGGTGAAATAGCCCTCGTGGGATATAACTTGGAATTTGACAAAATAATAAAAAAATTACAGCAAATGATATTCTGTTTTTTCTGGAATAAAACCCAAATAGGGCAGCGAACTGAAAATTGTTTATATCTTGCATCAAACTTGTCCAAAACATATGAAAATTTACAGAGAGATTGCTGATATGATAACAAACACTAGAAAAATATATTTGTATTTTTCTGAGTAATAAATAACTGCCAGTAATTTTCAGAATGCCCTAAACTCTTGAAATATTTCAAACATTCATAACTATCGGAGTACAAGTGATAAAATTCTGATTTTTGGAAAATAACATCTACAAAATATATGGAAATGATTCCAACCTCGAAATCTGAAAACGGAAACCTGAAGGCCCTTAAAAACCCTGCTGCAATCTCCTAGGACTGACGTCACCCTATGAAAGGGGCTGGAAAACCTTAGAGACTCCTCCAAAAGTTGCGCCAAACTTGCCCTAAGCGTTGGGAATAATCTGAAAAGCAAATGGCTGAAATGTGGGCAAATAATCTCCCTCTAATACTGAAATCAGCCTTTGAAACCCTCTGAAAACCCTGCTTGAAAACCTTGTAGAATCTGCCTGAAAATCTGCTCTGAATGAGTTCCAAATTAGCAAACTAGGGTGGATCTTTCACCACCGAAGAGTGCTCTGCTAGCTAGGAGTGGATCTCTCACCACTGAAGCCAGGGTTCTTGTGGGATCTTACTCCACAAGCAAAGAGAAGAGCAAACAACAATTGCTCCAATATCAAAAGATGTGTGTGTATGAATGACCCCTTCTTCTCCCCAAACACCACCTTTTATAACCATCCAATTGAACAAAGGGCTCAAAGAACCCTGATCGATCCCTTAGGGGAAGACCCACATAAACATAAAGTAAAGTTACTTTTTCCCCCTAGGCGCCAAAAGTGACCCCCAATGAAGGAATAGAATAATAAAGTACCATGAGTCCCCCCTCAACGACAAAATATAACAAAAAAATAAGGCGGTAATCAAACATCCATACCCAATAGCCTCCAAGATCATTAGCCCCTTGGGTATGACCAAGGCTAAGACTGAAAAATGGCCGTTAGGCCCTCGGTGAAGGAATGGGGACATTGCACATAGATTTGTTGAAAATCGATTCTTCTTCTTCTTCTTAGGTTTAGATCTTTTACATGTGCTTCGGGCTTTGTGAATCATGTGCACAAGCCTCTCATTTTTAATTAGATATGCACATACATTGGATGCCTTTGTCTTCCCCCTTCTAAAAATTGTTTCTCTATGCAGCCTTGAAGGTATGTTGATTTTCCTTCGCCAAGAGAAAAATTCCCTTTAGTTGGAGGTTTATCATGAGTGGATCCAAACGTTTTCATCTTGTGGCTTACTTCCTTGCATTTGAAACTTATAGAGATTTGGTTGTGATCTGATTTAAGCTCCACGAGGAAAGCCTCTAAGTCCATCTCTACAATTCTTGATATACATTCTGCAAACATATTGCTTAATCAATGACTCTCTATCCGTTGTGGGTTTTGTGTGTGTAATTCACCAATTTACACCATTTACTCATCCCATTGGATCAAACTATGTATGCTACAGAAGCTTAGTAACTATTCCCCAAAATGTGTGATGGTCCCATGTTCATTTTTGGGAGTCTAGTCCTTTGTTGATTTTCCTCTTCTTTTAGCCACAAAGGATGTTTATCTAGGTCCTCATTTCTTCTTATAATGCTAACCTATTTATTTGCTGTCCTTGCATTGAAATCATCCAAGAGTATTATCTCCCCTAGCTTGTTGTAAGCTGAAATGCACCTCTTTCGGGACGAGTATGGGTCTTCACAATCCAAGTCAGGCCTCATATGAGTCAGAATTTTCAGGGGCAAATTCACAGACAACTATGGTAATTGTTATATCATTTTCCACAATTCTAATCCAAATATATTGTTTATTCGCTCTCTATTCTTATAATTCTGCCCCAAGATTCTTTGACTAAAACCTATGTTGCCAGGAAACGCGGGACAGGGGCCCGTATCGGGCAAGAAACGTTTCGGGGGGCAGAAACGGGCCGGAAACGCAGAAAACGTTTCCGGAAACGCCTGTGCCGTTTCCGCGTTTCCGGCGCCTGTCAAGTTTAAAAAACGAAAACGCGTTTTAAAAAGTGAAAAATCTTTGCATTAAATGCGGCAAAACCCTAAAACGGCTGCATACCTTGCTAAACACACTTCCTAAAAGCTATATAATGACCTCTTGGGTCCATTCTAAATCACACTCTCATTTTTCTCTTGCTAAATACAGTTTTCATTAAACTAGCATTTAGCATTGTGAAGAGCAAAGAGACATCAAGGAGCAGCTTGAAGGAAGAGTTTAGGATGTGTTGTTAAGTGCTAAAGGCTTCAAGGAGGAATTTCAAATCAGATTTGGAAGGTGGGATTGACTTCAAGGAGGAAAAACCAGGTATTTTTTAAGTTCTTTTTTTATTTGGCTAAAGAAAATGTTAATGTGATCAATGATCATTCGTGATCATTGATCATGATGTCAATATGTAGGTTGAATTTAGTAATTTTAAAACTGTATGCTTAAAAAAATAAAAAAATGTAACATTTTCTTTGCGTTTTAAAATAAAAAACATATATTCTTTTTTTTAAATTATAAATATCATCCAAACTCTGTGTATGCTCTCACCTCGCACCTATACGGTGACCTTGGTGATCAAAAGCAGAATAGGATGTGTAGGGTTTTTAAATTTAATTCTTTTTTGTTTTTTTTAAAAAGTTTATTTTGTTTTTTTAAATTAAAAAATCCGAACTCTGTGTATGCTCTCACCTCGCGCCTGAACGGTGACCTTGGTGATCAAAAGCAGAATAGGATGTGTAGGGTTTTCAAATTTAATTCTTTTTTGTTTTTTAAAAAAGTTTATTTTGTTTTTTTAAATTAAAAAATCCGAACTCTGTGTATGCTCTCACCTCGCGCCTGAACGGTGAACTTGGTGATCAAAAGCAGAATAGGATATGTAGAGTGTGGTTCTATTTAATAATTTATTGTTATCTAAGTTTATGTTTTTATTTTTCAATGAAGGTTTGATTCAATGGCATCTAGTTCAGCTTCAGTGGGAGGGCATGGGGAAGGGGAAGAAAGCCAAAGTGGGGGTGTGGATCCTAGAGCTCCTCTTTGGAGACATGTGCAAATTGTGGAGAACCTTGCTGGCAGTGGCTCTCGAGTTTGGGTATGCCATCATTGCAATATACAATACAAATCCTCTTATGCTCGACTCAAAGCTCATTTAATGGGGAAATCAGGAACGGGGATTAGAAAATGTAACAAGGTTGAACATAAACATATATTGGCATATATGAAAGAGCAAGAGGATGCTGATATGGAAGCTTCAAGAGCTAGATTTAAAACTACTCCTTTGCAAAATAGGGGTTCACAAAAACCACCCAACCCATCAAACCATCATTTTATCCAAGTTGCAGTTGAAACTCCAACAGAGGGAGAGCATTTGTCACGAAAGAGAATTTCCAAAGGCCCTTTAGAGCAGGTATTTGCAAATGAGAAAAGGGATGTTGCTGATGAGTTGGTTGCTCGATGCATTTATGCATGTGGGCTGCCCTTCAATGTGTTGCGCTCACCTTATTGGCAACAAATGGTGAGAGGTATTAATGATGCACCGAAAGGGTATAAAAGCCCTAGTTATGAGAAGGTGAGAACCACATTGTTGGCGAAAGAAGTGGCCCATGTACATACTTCTTTGCAGCCAATTAGGGACTCATGGAAGGACTCAGGGGTATCTATCATTTCAGATGGATGGAAAGATACCCGAAATAGACCCCTAATCAACATTGTTGCAGTGTGCCCTAAAGGGGCAATGTTCTTAAGGGCTGTTGATTGTGAGGGTGAAGTGAAAGATGCTCAATTTATTGCTAATATTTTGATTGAGGCTATTGAGTTAGTGGGCCCTGCAAACGTTGTCCAAGTCATTACGGACAATGCCAAAAATTGTAGAGCAGTAGGGCTGATTGTTGAGGGGAGATATGAGCACATTTTTTGGACACCTTGTGCAATACACTCCTTGAATTTGATGCTGCAGAAGATTGGAAAAATACCATGGATTGAGGAAGTTTATACAGAGGCAAATGAGATCCAAATGTTTATCACAAATCATCATATGTCCCAGGCTATCTTTAGGAGGTTCTCGACATTGGAGTTGCTGAAGGTAACCAAACAATTTCCTAGTTTCTAATTTTTATTTGCTAACTTTTTATGAAATATCAAATTATCAATTGAATTCCTTTTAATTTTTTTTTTCAATTAACTTGCTTTAATTTATTTTAATAGGTTGCTGAAACAAGATTTACCTCTCACCACGCTCGTCTTGAGACGACTTGTGAAGGTAAAGCAAGCCTTAAGGCTTATGGTGATTGATGATTGTTTGGTCCGTGTGGAGGCAATCAAACACAGAAAGAGCCATCAAAATAAAATCAGTGATACTTGATGATATTTGGTGGGCAAAGGTTGCATACTTGCTTAGTTTTACTGAGCCGATTTTATCTATGATTAGATATGCAGACACGGATAATGCTTGCATAGGGGAGATCTATGATGGCATTGACTCTATGCTTGAAAAAATTAGAGACATCATACAACAAAAAGAGCAGGATCCTGAAGAAAAATTCTACAGTGAAGTTAAGAACGTGATCATGAGAAGGTGGAATAAAATGACCACCCCATTGCATCTCCTAGCCTATGCCCTGAATCCCAAATTTTATAGCAGTGAAATACTTGCACTACCTGGTAGGCAAAAACCATATGATGACCATGAAGTTGCAAGTGGAGCTAAGGCAACATTCCGGGGGCTTTTTCCTGATCCAGATGTAACTAGTGCGGTCCGTTGTGAAATGATGCTCTTTGTCTCTTCATCTAATAGTAGCATGGATGAAATAGATGCAACACTTGACAGGTGGTTACAAGATGCCCCCATGCATGTGGTGGTGTGCACATGGCCATGATGCCAAGTGGCTGCGACCTGTTGCCATTAAAATCCTTTCACAGGTATCAAATATTAAAATGAAATCAAAAGTTTGTTTATTAATTAAAAATGTATGTTCGTACTTAGTAAATTAATATTATAGTATTACTAATTGAAAATTTCTAACTTCTTTTTTGTAACAGGTGGCTAGCAATTCCTCAGCAGAACGGAATTGGAGTACATATTCCTTCATCCACTCAGCCAAACGGAACAAGTTAGCATCCAAGAAGGCCGAGGATTTAGCGTATGTGCATTCCAATTTACGCATTCTATCACACAAGAGTGAAGCCTATGTTAGAGGTCCCAACAAACTTTGGGATATTGATCCTGAGACTAGCGACTTTGATGCTTCTGCTGCAACTCTTAGCCAACTTTCACTGCTTGGTATTGATGAAGAAGAATCGGGATCTTTTGCAGAAGGGAGGGAGAGTGGAGCTAGTGGGAGTGGAAATGTCGGTGCTAGTGGTGTTCATGGAGATGATTATGACTATGAGGAAATCTAGATGATATATTATAGAATCTAGATTATTATTGTGTATATGTGAATCATTGAAATTGTAACCATGTTGGATGATGACTCTTTAGAACTTAGAAGTTCAAATTTCAATGAATTCAAAATATTTTGAGTGCTTTATCAATCATCTCTTATGGTCTACAATTATAGAATGAGTACCATGCATATATATATATATATATTTTTACTAATATATTGTACGGACGTTTCCGTCGACGTTTTGTATCCAAGGTTTTTTGAAAATTGCCGTTTCCGCGTTTCGTACCCGTTTCTGTTTCTTGGCAACATAGACTAAAACCATTATTCCTCCATGTCCTTTGCCGCTTTTTGCTGCCTTATTCCATACTGCTGCTTTCCTATATTCCACAAAGTTTGGAGTCTTGCAAGCATTGTGTTCGTGTGTTTTTGCAAATATGATAATATCTTTGTCTTTAGTCATGGGCCTTACTTTGGATCCTTTTCTCCAAGGATAGCCTCTACAATTCTATATACCAATGTAAGATGCTTGGGGGGGCCCTACTTGCTATTTGTTTTGAGTCGGCTGGTTAGTGATATAGGCTTTCTCGTTGTTTAGAGATGCCCATCTTCCTTTGTTTCTTGTTGCCTTCACTTTGGCCCATTCCCTACTTCTCTCTTCTTGCTGCAATAGGGTTAGTCTTCATCCAAGTAGAATCATGAGCATTTCAACAACCTTTTATTTCATAGTACGTGTGTTTTGTTCTCAAGGTTCATCACTGTGACATAAATATGCCTATCTCTTCCTCTTCCCCTTTTTTTTTCTGATTCTACTTGTTTTCTGAATCTGACCTTCCCATTGTAGTTGGTCATTGAGAAAATCCTTTGTTAAGTTACTCGTGCCATTCCCTTCTCCATAATCTTTCACTCCTTTGATGATTATGTTTGTCGACCTGTCATATCGTTCTCTTTCCTCTACCATTTGTCTCTTGACTTGTTTTTCTATCAACTCTTTTTTTCTTTCACTACCGGTGACCATGTACTAGCTTCTTCTAAGTGTTTTCTTATATTCTGCTCTTTTGCTTCCTTGTCAGGCTCTTCCTGTGGTGCTCAGGCCCTGAAAGGGCATGGCCACAAGCTTTGAGCACTGACCAAGCATGGGTTGGGATGGACTGGTTCACGGGCCTGGTGTGATTGGGGCGTACTGTGGGCAAAGTTGGGGTGCATTGTGGGCCTTAAAAAACACTCCTGCCATTTGTTCCAGAGGGTCTGCAACTTGATCTGCCCCTGCAAATCAGTTTGCAACGCTTTCATCCATGGGCACAATCTCCGGGGGAGCAACATGGTCTGCAAAATGGGCTCCATGTCTTCCAACTATTTTGTAGAGTCCAATGCCCCCCCGTAAAGCTCTGTCTGGCCTGGATGTAGGGTGACTAGCTGCGCACAAGCGGTCAATATTATTGACTTGTTATCATGGATGGGTCATCATCATGTGGTAGTATTTGTTACTTAAACATACAACAGAATCTTGTAATACCTTTGAACTCTAAACTTCTCGAACCTTTGTTTACAAAGGCTTCCAGTAAATAAATGAATGTATTTATCTTTTGAGTACTACACCGCTCCTCTTTAGATCTTCTCTCAGATGATATAGTCACGTGCTTAAATGTGCTGTGTCCTTGCACGTCAAATCAGATTCTTTGAAAATGTAATTTAGTAATTATTGTTGAAAACATTGTTGTATGTTCCTTGTCTTCAGTCTTCTCAACCAAATGGCTTCACACACTGCACTTGTAGCAGCTTTGCACTCTGCCTCACTGATTTACTTAGAAACAATTGTGTTTCTTACTGCACGATGAGTTGCATCCTGATAGAAGTAAGAAATTAAAACCTGTAATGAATTTCTGTTGGTATGTGTCTTTGTCCAATCTGAGCCACAAAAATCTTCAACATCAACATCAACATCAACATCAACATCATTGCTTCCGAAGCATTTTCTTGAATCAAATAGTGTATACCTATAATGTGCTCAAGTATTCATTTGGCTGCCTTGAAGTGTTTTCCTTGGACAGCCATAAATTAACTAACCATGCTGACTGCTTAAATAATATATTGTCATGTTGATGTAAAATAGATTTTTCTTCCATAAATTAACTAACCATGCTGACTGCTTAAATAATATGCCGTCATCTTGTCGTAAAATAGATTATTCTTTCCACAAGTTGTCTATAGAATGTAGGATTCACTTTTTTTTGTTTTCATTATTTGTGGACAGCTTTTCCCCTACATGTACGAGACTAGAAATCTGGTTTGAAATACAATCACGCATACAATATGTTTTGACTCTCACATTTTATTTTGCAAACAAGAATGCGGTAGTATCAAAGCCTTTGTAAATGCACTTGATAACTTGTTTTAATGATAGAAATTCCAACTAGAAATCTGGTTTGAAAAAACAATCATGCATACTATATTTCTCAAACTCACTCATTTCATTGTGCAAACAAGAATGCAATAGTTTCAGATCCTTTGAAAATGCACTCGATTAATTGTTTTAATGTAGCAATTCTTTCCTTAGGGATTTTACTAACAAGATGAGATCATCAAAATATAATTCTATACTTTACATGGCATCGCCCTTGAAAATGTATTCATTTTAATCAAAATTGCTTCTTTTAATTTTTTTCCGCTTGAAATGTTCATCTATTTCAGTATACAATGCTCAACATGGTTGGTGCATCCCACACCAATTTTTCTCAAGTTTATACACAACATTTTCATTTTCTATTTCTTTATGGATTAAACTTCTTTTTCAAGATTAGCATGGTAGAATCTTAAATAACAACCATTTGATACAAATGCAAACAATTTTGGGCAATCGATGCTTATAACTAACCTTATAGTTGGCATATATGATATTTATAAGCAGAGTAAAATTTTCCTTGTAAAGCATTTCACATTACCCTATTGATAACTTCTTGTCTGACCTAACCTTGTATATATCACCATCCCTTGACGTGGCTCAGGCAATGATTGCAGTTTTGAAATTTTTGATCTGGCCATGTACTGCTCTGGTACTCTCTTTTCTTATGCAGAAAATCTAATTATATGAGCTCTTTTACTTGCAGAAATTATATTTATCCCATCTGTTCTTCATTTGCAAGTCATGAAACTATCTCTTATTTCATCTCTTTTCATGGAATGTTGCTTTGGATGCTTTGGCTATAGCCCACAAAAATACATTCGACACATTTAGCATTTGATTTATGCATTTTATTTTTATGAAGATGTTGCAATTAAATACCTTTAAATGCAACCACCCCCTCTATGTCTAAATAAGGCTTATCCCATACATCAATTCACTTATGCTTTCTTTCAATCATGTTTTAAATTGACCATCTTAAGCCTGAACAGGATCTCCCTTTAGTGAACCCATCTACGTTATGTCTGAAGAGACTTCCTGCTCACTCATGCTCTGATAAATAGTATATACTGTCTGAAAAGAGTATTAACTGCCGAATCAATAAATTGTTATGGTACTATGAATACTCTATCGGATGCACCCTACCAGGTCATGCCTTTTGTCTTTATGTAGATTTTGCAATCAAATACCCTTAAATGCAACCACCCACCATATGTCCAAATAGGTTTTATATCATACATTAATTCACATATGCTTTCTTTTATTCATGTTTGCAACTGACCATCTTAACTCCGAACAGTATCTCTCTGAGTGAACCCATCTACCATATGTCTGAAGAGACTTCCTGCTCACTTGCTCTTCGATAAATAGTATACAGTAATGTACTGTCCGAAAAGAGTATTTACTGATGAATCGATAAATTGTTATGGTACTATGAATACCCTACCCTATGCACCCTATACCCTATCCTATGCACCCTACCAGGTCAAAATGCATGATTAGCAGAATCTATTGTAGTATTGATTCTTGTTTTTATTGGCAATGACAAAGGACTTCAGTAATGCATTTTTATTTCTATTGTGGTTACAAGATTGGAGTGGCATATTTCTTGTCAACTTCCATTGACGTGTTTCGTTTCGTTTTGCAGCTCCAATGTGCAACCACCATTCTGGATACCTATTCACATTGTGAATCCAGAGCGTCCCACTGAACACACAGTTTTTAATGTAACTGCAGGTATCCTTAACACATATTTTGTGTTATTTTATGATTTTGTTTTTAATGTTCATCATATGGATGATATTAAAATTGACACTGAGCTTTATTTTTTGTGCAAATTTTAAAAATTGAGATTAGTCAAATTTGTGGCATCCACCTAGTCCTAGCTTCATTCGTTCATATTTTCATTTTTCCATTGCCCTTGCTAGTTGATATTCATCCGTCTGCTAGCAAAACATTGTTGCTAAGGTGAACAGGCATGATTATACAAGGGGCCTTAGATTACTTGACAATGGGCCATATAATTTTAGGTATAGTAAATAGACAAGCCACTTCGTATGATTTTTTATTCTGAAAACAAATGATTACAACTCGATATATGATAAACCTGCTTTAGCATACATAGATTACAGTCTTTAATCATGAGAAGAGCCATGAATGGTGAAAAGCTGTCCACATAATGAATACTTCTATTTTCAAAATTTTGTTAATGAATTAATTGCTTTTTGAACTGCTGCCAGATTGATTTATTGCTGTATGACATTTAAAACTGTCCATATTTAGTTTGTTACAATTTATTCTTTATTCTTTTTCTTTTATTGTTTTAGTGTTTGAATGTGAAAATGACTCTTGAATTTAAGTAGGAGAGACATGAAACTTTTATTAATGATTTCAAGATGATGCAGAGCTGAAAACAAATAACCCTACAACAGCTTATGTTTTAAAATTCACCTTGAAGCTTTGTGATAACTTATCGCACTATCCTCCATTATACTTAATCATAACTAAACCTTCACACTTATCTTGTAATGGGTGATTATAAGTTATGCATGTATCATAATGTACCAATTTGTTTTGCACTACTATGTGAATTTAACCAAATGTTACCCTCAGGAATGTAGGTTCTTCTATGAAATTTCTATGTCGGATTTTTTTCTATAATACATAATGGCCACCTCACCATCCAAAGTTGTCCTCTTAAGTTTTAAGCTATGCTGATGTCCAAGATATGATGACACGGATAGCTGAGTATCCATGTTACCGGATTCTCCAGAACCACCCCTTTATTCAAACTAGTTTGGTTCTGGTATTGATCCTGGTTCAGGTTCTGCCCGGAAACGTCTAGAGTTCCTAGAATGTCAGGCCCTTCCCATGGCGTTGCTGGTATGAACCCACGACAAGGGTTTGCTGAAGGTACAAATAAAAAAACATGAAACTAAATTAAACTTAAATCATAAATCATAGTTTACAAACCCATATCATTTCAAATTGTGTAGTGTTTTGTTTATGTTTATGCTGATTACACACATTGATATCGTGATGATTATTCTCTAGATTTTTAATATTTTATGTAATGGACATTTTCACAACGAACCATACCCACGGTCCCACAAAACTTGACATTTCCCATGTTGGCACTAGCACTTGTATGCATTCCTTGGTGACTTGGGCTATCATAAGTGTTGCATATATTCTGATTATAAGATTGTTGTCCCCAAATTGAACTTAAGCGAAAGTTTGGGTCCACCAAGAAAATTTGGTTGCACTCGGCTAAATTCAATCAATTGGCTAAGTTTGGAATAAAAACTAGTGTCTGTCAGAGTTTTTGACTTTTAAAGAACATTTGGAAGTTAGTTGCAAAATGCTCCTAAAACCCTAGATCCCGAAAAACACTTCTTAGTGTTAATTGGACTTTTGTTGCACATTTGCAATTTGCATGCACATTCCAAACATGCCTCCGGATCCTGATTTCCTGCCGTAGTCTTCGGCAGAGTTTTCATGTGCAATAGCACGTCCAAATTCCGATCAAGACTTGCAAAAACTTTTGAGGTGCAAAAACACATCAAAAGTCTGATTAAGACTTGGGCGAACTTTTCATGTGTGAATGCAAGTGAAAAGTCCGATCAAGATTGGGGCGGACTTCTGAGGTGCAAAAGCAAGTCAAAAATTTGATCAAAACTTGGGTGGACTTCTGAGGTGCAAAATTACATCAAAAATCTGAATTGGGCAGAATTTTTAGGTGCAAAAACATGTCAAAAGTCCGATCAAGACTTGGGTATAATTTTGCGGTGCAAAAACATGTCAAAAGTTTGATCAAGTCTTGGACCTACCCATATAATTTTGGTGCTAACTTTTGATTGCCTAGGAGCTTCAAGGAAGCCTCCTCTTATGGTTGTAGGTGCAAAAAAAACATATCCCCGATGGCAAAGGTGCGTTCATAATAATGTTGATCTATTTGTTACTTCATACAGTTTTGGGCTTGTGGCAAGTTATCATTTAGCACTCGAAGTAGAGTTTATTAGTGTCGTAGAATTGAATTGATGGCATGCACCTTGGACCTACCAAGGAGGTAGGATATGAGATACGTGGCTTCAAAGGGCATCATCTTGGTTGAAGAGTGGTAGGAAGAGTTTTACCACCATTTAACAAGAGGTAGCCACTTCGCCCAATGATTCTCCCGTTCCAAAACAAAACAATGTAAGTAGGTCTCTAAGCACTTTGACGTTTTTTATTTGACCATTAGTCTTCGGGTGGTATGCTGAGCTCATTTTTAGTTGTGATCCATGCAATTTAATCAAATTTTGCAAGGAGATGCTAGTGAAGGTGGCATCACGGTTTGAGACAATGGAAGAGGGCATACAATGGCAAAAAATTTGGTCAATGTAGATTTGTGCCACAATGGATGCATTGTAAGATTGGGCCAATGAAAAGAAGTGGGCATATTTGGAGAGGCGATCAACTACACAAGGATCATTGATTTCCCACCAGACTTGGACAAACCCTCAATCAAATCCATGGAGATATTGGTGCATACTACAGTTGGGATTGGTAATGGTTGTAGAGTACCGTAAGTCTAGACAGTTTATGATCCCAAGTTGCTAGGAAATGGAAACGGAAACGGGTACGAAACGCGGAAACAACAATTTTCAAAAACCCTTGGATACGAAATGTCGACAGAAATGGCCGTACAATATATATATATATATATATATATATATATATATATATGCATAGTACTCATTTTATAATTGTAGACCATAAGAGATAATTGATAAAGGACTCAAAATATTTCGAATTCATTGAAATTTGAACCTCTAAGTTCTAAAGAGTCATCATTCAACATGGTTACAATTTCAATGATTCACATATACATAATAATAATCTAGATTCTAGAATATATCATCTAGATTTCCTCATAATCATCTCCATGAACAGCACTAGCACCGACATCTCCACTCCCCACTAGCTCCACTCTCCCTCCCTTCTGCAAAAGATCCTGATTCTTCTTCATCAATGCCAAGTAGTGAAAGTTGGCTAAGAGTTGCAGCAGAAGCATCAAAGTCGCTAGTCTCAGGTTCAATATCCCAAAGTTTGTTGGGACCTCTAACATAGGCTTCACTCTTGTGTGATAGAACGCGCAAATTGGAATGCACATACACTAAATCCTCAGCCTTCTTGGATGCTAACTTGTTCCATTTGACTGAGTGGATGAAGGAATATGTACTCCAATTCCGCTCTGCTGAAGAATTGCTAGCCACCTATTACAAAAAAGAAGTTAGAAATTTTCAATTAGTAATACCATAGTTCAAAAAATCGTAAATCGGGATTAATCGGCAGGCCAAATTTTGAATCAAAAATCGGGAATCGACAAAAAATCGGCAAAAATCGGCAACTTTATCGCTACTTTTTAAAACATTTAAATTCATAAAATATACTTAAATTAAATGTAAAAACAATGTTAAATGATGCGAGAAGTGACTCTATAGAATGCCATAGGCCCATATGCATATTTTCGATTAAGTTTTGACCAAAAAAGAGAGTACAAAGTTTGCAAACAAAAATGCTCATAGAGTCATGTCACATGTGACTTTTGAAGTATCACTATCAAATATCAATAATATTCTATTTCATTATGCAAGCCTAAAACAAGTCTGTTGCACTGGAGGCTGCCTCATGGAAGTGGAAGGTAAATATTCCTCCTCTGCAACACCAACATTGTCATCTGCAAATATATCATTTGGATCATCACCAACTTCTGATGTCCCTGATGGTATTGCTTCTTCAGTCTCCCTCTCCAAAGCTGCTATCTCCTCTGTAGTAAACATAGGCTCCGCATCATCAATGTCAGCCAAGTCGATTGCATCATAACTCTGTGCCCCCTCCACTTGTCTCACACGAAGACGAAGATTGTATCGCACGAAGACAAGGTCATTGAGGCGTTGTGTTGTCAACCTGTTGCACTTCTTTGTGTGAACAACTTCGAACATGCTCCAATTATGTTCGCATCCAGAAGCACTGCATTTTTGACACAAAATGCGGATGGCTAGCTTTTGAAGATTTGGTGTTTTTGCACCATAATCTTTCCACCACAAATCTGCAAATAAAACATTTATAATTTTGTAAGTTAACTAAGCTTGAATAAATAAAAGAATTCTAGACTTCTAGTTTCTAGTTCTACGTGTAACGAGACTAAATACAAATGACTCAATTTGTTTTTACCTGGCTGAGAAGTGTTTCTTCTTTTCACACATAGAGCCGAAGAAAAGAGCCTCCCCTCTGCAGTCTTATAAATCTGCAGCTCATCAACAATGGCATCTCTAATATCTTCGTCAGATATCATCCTCTCTATGCACGTATTAAGGCCATCCATAACCTCCTCATTAGCCTTAAATGATGGGGAATAGAAAAACTTCGGGTTCAGGTAGTACGCCGCTGCATGTATATGCCGATGAAGTGTCTTGTTCCATCTGCGATCAATTATACGCCAAATGGGTTCATATTTTCATTGATTGTGCCCATAATATTTAGCTATGGCCTCCTTGGCCACATCCATAGCCTCATACAAATAATCCATTGGGTTTTTCTCCCCCACCCACCATCCGTAGAACTCGAACCAACGGCTCTGACACCTAAAACAAAATAACATATATATTTAAAATTGAAATTAATAAAAAATTATATAACAAATGATAAATAAACAAATATTCAAGTTTAGATTACCTTCATGATTTCTTCCATTTGCTTTGCAAACATATCATCAAAAACAGTCTTCACAACCCTTTCTGTGTCGGTCTTCTTAGCATAGGGAGAGTCCAACCATCGCGTGCTCACAAACATCTGCTTAAGGGATGTTAATGAGATTGCAATGCTCTGCAATGTAATGAAGTTTGTGGCAAATCGTGTGACCCCTAATCGCACAAGCTCCTTTCCATTGGTGTGCTCTCTCATCAAGTTAAGCACCCAAGTGTGATTGTAAATGAATTTTGTAATATTTCTTGCGTCCTCAACCACATTTTTCACCCATGAGAGTTTTCCTATGTCCTCCAATAAGAGATCCAAACAATGGGCTGCACAAGGGGTCCAAAAAAGTGTAGGGTGCCTCTCCTCAAGAAATCTCCCTGCTGCTACATATGCTGCCGCATTGTCAGTCACAACTTGGACGACATTCTCCACACCCACCTCTTTCACCACCTCATCTAACATATCACACAAAGTGATTGCAGTTTTCACTTGGTGGGAGGCATCAATTGATTTCAGGAAGACCAACTGCCCACCTGATGCCACTAGGAAGTTAATCAATGTGCGGTTTTTCCCATCTGTCCACCCATCAGACAAAATGGTGCATCCTTTTTTAATCCACACATTTTTTTGCTCTTCTACAAGAGTTTTGGTATGTGCGACGGAATCCTCCAACAATGGGCCACTCAAATCATGGGGAGTAGGAGCTTTGAACCCCTTCCCAGCAACAGTCAATGCAGTGACCAAATTCTCCCGATATGGACTTTTTGCCACATTGAAAGGAATGTTATTGTAGTGCCAAAAATTTGCCGCAGCTATTCTTGTTTCATTGTGCATTTCTTTATTCAAAGTAGTACCTTCGAGTGAAGGTTGTGAACCAGGTGTATTTCGAGGAACAAAAAACATTGCTGAACTACTATTAGTGGATGTGGATGAACCCCGTCCCAGTGTTTGACCTCGTGGAGTTGCGGCATTAGAAGATGCCTCAATGTCAAAACCTTCCCTCGCTTCCCTTCTATTTGCTAGGGCTGCAAGTGCATCAGCTTTCCTCTTCTTTTCTTCTTTTTTCTCTGCATAAGTTGTAAGGTAAGCAGACAACTCTCGTTGAGCCTCAGGAGGTGCTTGATTGCACACTGTCACTTCATTCCCTGGTATCCGTGCAATGTGGAACTTAAGGCGATAAACAACTCCACTCATCTTCATGCCACAATAATTGCATATAACACAAGTGCCCTCTGCTGGTTCACAATGCTTCCAAGAGGGGTCATTTGATTTAGGCTTATTACGAGCAGTTGAACGGGAACTGGATCCCGATGCCATTCTACAAAACAAAACAAAAAACAATTGTCTTAGATTTATAGGCCTTGGAGAAATTAAATTGTATGACCATGTCGAAATTAAGAATAAAATTGCTATTGCATGAAGAAAAAATTACGAAAAAACGATATTGAAAATGAAGACATCAGTAAATTATGAATCATGATAATTTCATAGATAATATTTTTAAAATCGTTATACAATATTGATTCTTGAATATACTATTATTAATAATTTAATATACAAAATATACAGTATTTATACTTGATAGTTAGAACTTAGCAGTATAATACATAATATTAATATTAATACTTATAGTATTTATTAATATTAATATACAGTTGTATACACTATACACTGTAATATATATACAGTCACCAGTGTACACTATACAGTATACACTTACAGTATTAATATTAACATACATTAATATTAATATACAGTGTAACAGTATTAATATTATTATTTTTACAGTGTAACAGTATTAATATTATTATTTTTACAGTGTAACAGTATTAATATTAACATACATTAATAATAAATATACACATTCATAACTGCGGGTTGCCACGAACTGGAAATGGGCAAGAAAATGCAAATCCCCACGAACTAAATCGCCACGAACAGGTAAAAAACGCGCACGAACAGGTAAAAAACGCGCACGAACTGGTAGAAAATGCACACGAACTGGTAAAAAACGCCCTCATGCGTCGACTATACACGAAGGAAGGCGCAACATAAAAAACGAGCCCGTGGAAAGAGAAAACAACATAAAAAACAAATTGATTTACTTTATTTTCGTCTTATAACCTAGCCGCGTTTTTTTTCCCCGATTTTCGCCGCGATTTTCAACGATTTTCGAGGGTTTTTGACCGCGATTTATCAGATTTCGAAAATCGCGATTTTTTGTAAGTTCAATCGTTTTGCAGGCTGAACGCGATTTATCGTGATTTATCGGCGTTTTTTGGCGATTTTTGAATCAGAGAGTAATACTAATAGTAATAATATTAATTTACTAAGAAGTAAGAACATACATTTTTAATTAATAAACAAACTTTTGATTTCATTTTAATAGTTGATACCTGTGAAAGGATTTTAATGGCAACAGGTCGCAGCCACTTGGCATCATGGCCATGTGCACACCACCACATGCATGGGGGCATCTTGTACCTGTCAAGTGTTGCATCTATTTCACCCATGCTACTATTAGATGAAGAGACAAAGAGCGTCATTTCACAACAGACCGCACTAGTTACATCTGGATCAGGAAAAAGCCTTCGGAATGCTGCCTTAGCTCCACTTGCAACTTCATGGTCATCATATGGTTTTTGCCTACCAGGTAGTGCAAGTATTTCACTGCTATAAAATTTGGGATTCAGGGCATAGGCTAGGAGATGCAATGGGGTGGTCATTTTATTCCACCTTCTCATGATCACGTTCTTAACTTCACTGTAGAATTTTTCTTCAGGATCCTGCTCTTTTTGTTGTATGATGTCTCTAATTTTTTCAAGCATAGAGTCAATGCCATCATAGATCTCCCCTATGCAAGCATTATCTGTGTCTGCATATCTAATCATAGATAAAATAGGCTCATTAAAACTAAGCAAGTATGCAACCTTTGCCCACCAAATATCATCAAGTATCACTGATTTTATTTTGATGGCTCTTTCTGTGTTTGATTGCCTCCACACGGACCAAACATCATCAATCACCATAAGCCTTAAGGCTTGCTTTACCTTCACAAGTCGTCTCAAGAAGAGCGTGTGAGAGGCAAATCTTGTTTCAGCAACCTATTAAAATAAATTAAAGCAAGTTAATAAAGTATAAAATTAAATTTAAAAGGAATTCAATTGATAATTTGATATTTCATAAAAAGTTAGCGAATAAAAATTAGAAACTAGAAAATTGTTTGGTTACCTTCAGCTACTCCAATGTCGAGAACCTCCTAAAGATAGCTTGGGACATATGATGATTTGTGACAAACATTTGGATCTCATTTGCCTCTGTATAAACTTCCTCAATCCATGGTATTTTGCCAATCTTCTGCAACATCAAATTCAAGGAGTGTACTGCACAAGGTGTCCAAAAAATGTGCTCATATCTCCCCTCAACAATCATCCCTGCTACTCTACAATTTTTGGCATTGTCTGTGATGACTTGGACAACGCTTGCAGGGCCCACTGACTCAACAGCCTCAATCAAAATATTAGCAATAAATTGAGCATCTTTCACTTCACCCTCACAATCAAGAGCCCTTAAGAACATTGCCCCTTTAGGGCACATTGCAAATGTTGATTAGGGGTCTATTTCGGGCATCTTTCCATCCATATGAAATGATAGATACCCTTGAGTCCTTCCATGAATCCATAATTGGCTGCAAAGAAGTATGTACATGGGCCACTTCTTTCGCCAACAATGTGGTTCTCACCTTCTCATAACTAGGGCTTTTATACCCTTTCGGTGCATCATTAATACCTCTCAGCATTTGTTGCCAATAAGGTGAGCGCAACACATTGAAGGGCAACCCACATGCATAAATGCATCGAGCAACCAAGTCATGAGCAACATCCCTTTTCTCATTTGCAAATGCTTGCTCTAATGGGCCTTTGGAAATTCTCTTTCGTGACACTCTCCCTCTGTTGGAGTTTCAACTGCAACTTGGATAAAAGGATGGTTTGATGGGTTGGGTGGTTTTTGTGAACCCCTATTTTGCAAAGGAGTAGTTTTAAATCTAGCTCTTGAAGCTTCCATATCAGCCTCCTCTTGCTCTTTCAGATATGCCAATATATGTTTCGGTTCAACCTTGCCACATTTTCTAATGCCCGTTCCTGATTTCCCCATTAAATGAGCTTTGAGTCGGGTATAAGAGGATTTAAATTGTATTTGGCAATGATTGCATACCCAAATTCGAGAGCCACCACCAACAAGTTCTCCACAACTTGCACATGTCTCCAAAGAGGAGCTTTAGGATCCGCATCACCACTTTGGCTTTCTTCCCCTTCCCCATGCCCTCCCACTGATGCTAAACTTGATGCCATTGAATCAAACGTGCACTGAAAAATGAAAACATAAACTTAGATAACAATAAATTATTAAATAGAACCGCACCCTACATATCCTATTATGCTTTTGATCACGAAGGTCATCGTATAGGTGCGAGGTGAGAGCATACACAGAATTCGGATTTATTAATTTAATAAAATAAAATAAACTTTTTTTAAAAAACAAAAAAGAATTAAATTTAAAAACCCTACACAATACACATCCTATTCTGCTTTTGATCACCAAGGTCACCGTATAGGCGCGAGGTGAGAGCATACACAGCGTTTGGATTTATTAATTTAAAAAAACAAAATAAGCATTTTTAAAAAAACAAAAAAGAATTAAATTTAAAAACCCTACACATACTATTCTGCTTTTGATCACCAAGGTCACCGTATAGGTGAGAGCATACACAGAGTTCGGATTTATTAATTTAAAAAAACAATATAAACTCTAAAAAAAATAACAAAAAAGAATTAAATTAAAAAACCCTACGCGTCCTATGTCTGATTTTGATCACCAAGTTCACCGTATAGGTGCGAGGTGAGAGCATACAAAGAGTTTGGATGATATTTTTAATTTAAAAAAAAACAACATATACTTTTTATTTAAAAAACGCAAAAAGGAAATGTTACATTTTTTATTTTTGAAAGCATAAAGTTTAAAAATTACTAAATTAAAACTACATATTGATATCATGATCAATGATCATGAATGATGTGTGCATTATGCACACATCATCCGTGATCATTGATCACATTAACATTTTCTTTAACAAAAACATAAACTTGAAAAATACCCGATTTTTCCTCCTTGAAGTTGATCCCTCCTTCCAAATCTACTTTGAAATTCCTCCTTGATGCTCTTTAGCTCTTAGTAGCATCTCCTAAACTCTTCTTTCAAACTTCTCCTTGACGTCTCTTTGCTCTTCACAATGCTAAATGTTAGTTTAGTGAAAACTGCATTTAGCAAGAGAAAAATGAGAGTGTGATTTAGAATGGACCCAAGAGGTCATTATATAGCTTTTAGGAAGTGTGTTTAGGAAGTCTAGGTAGTTGTATTAGGGTTAGGGTTCATTTAATGCAAAGTTTTTTCAATTTTTAAAAAGTAATGTCGGTTTAAAAAGAAAATAAACGCAGGAAACGGCAAAAACGTTTCCGGAAACGCCTGTGCCGTTTCCGGAAACGTTTTTTGCCATTCTCTCCCCTGTTTCCATTCCCTGAAACATTTCGGAAACGTTTCTAAGGGGAAACGGGACCCCCCCAGGCGTTTCCTGGCATCCTAGAGTCTATCCCCGTTGACATTGATTTGTATTATATTCCACCATAAACATTTTGATATCTTGTTTCTTGCCATCCTAGAAGAAGGTTCTTTTAACTCGTGCAAGTTTTTAAGATCCTAGAATTCCTTGTAGAGGAAGATGCTTATAATTCCTGCAACATTTGTCCCGAAGAGCTGACTTTCCAAAAGGAACCAACCGTCTGTGATAATGTGAGAAACTAGCATCTTAGGATTTTCCCTTCTTATTTGTAGGATCAATGGTGATCTGTTGGATGAATTACTAAACCTGTGCATCCTGCTGCCACTCTTCTTAGACCTCCTGCAACAAATCAGGTGTTGGTAAGGATAGAGCATCAAAGGTTCCACGGTCTTCAAAATTGTGAGATAGTGCATATGCCACAACATCACAACTTTCTCATCTTTCTTGTACAATTTTTCTTAATCTTAATCATATCCTAAGAGTTTAGCAGCCCACTTTTGTTGCTTTGGTGATGAGCTTTGTTTTTCCAATAAATACTTAATGACTGTGAAGCCGTCTTTATACAGAAACATTGTCCCAACAAATATGGTCGCCAGTGAATTATACAGCATGGAAAATGCCCAACATTTCCTTCTTATAGGTGGATTGGGCTAGATTCTTACCTGCCAAGGCTTTGCTAGTAAATGTCAAGGGTCTGCCATCTTGCATCAATACCATGCCAATTCCTATCCCTGAAGCATCCCTTTTAATGATGAGTGTAGAGAAATTTGGCATGACAAGGACAAGTGTGGTATACATGGCCTGTTTGAGAAGGTCAAAGGTGTTCTCTACTGGTTCAGACCAAATGAATGCATTTTTTCATAACAAGGTGGTCAAGGGAGCTGCAACTTTACTATTGTTCTTGACAAATTTGCAATAGTAACAACTGAGACCTAAAAATCCTTATATTTTTAAGGGTTTTAGCTTTCGGCCAATTTTGCACGTCCTTGATTTTTTTGAGATCTGTTTTATCCCAATTGACTGAGGTGATTGGGCCGAGGTATTCCATCTCTGTAGTATCCAAAGAACATTTGGAGTGCTTGGCATATAATTGATAGTCGGCCAGGAGCTGCAGGGTGTGGTCCGTGTGAACTAAATGTTCTTCTTATGTTTTGTTGTAGATATGAATGATATAGAAGAAAACTATGATAAATTTACAAAGCGAGGGACAAAAAATCAGACTTTTGAATGTTGAAGGAGCATTTGTGAGGTCAAATGATTTGTGGGTTCGAAAACTCTTTTAGGGATATCTTCTTCTCGTAAACAAATATGATGGTATCCGGACTGTAGATCTAACTTGGAGAAATAGTGGGCCCCGTGTAATTCATGCAGTAATTCTTCAATCATAGGAATGGGCAACTTGTGCTTTCTTGTCAATATGTTTAACTCTCAAAAATCCATGCACAACTACCATGATCCATCTTTCTTGTGAATGAGGAGCATTGGAGAGGAATATGGACTCATGCTTGTTAGAATGACCCCTGCGTCAAGCAATTCCTTGACCATCTTCTCAATTTCAGTTTTTAGCATGTAAGGGTAACGATACAACCAAATGTTTGGTGGTTGACTACTAAGTATGTGTTTTATTGCACGATCATGTTAGTGTTGAGGTGCTAATCCCCATGGTTCTGTAAACACCTGCGAATACTCACGAAGAATCAATTGCAATTCCGAGGGATCTGATGTCCATGTTTTTCTCGGGTGAACTATGCAAAGTTGAGCCACCACACTGGGATAACCTTTTTTACCAACTTAGCGTTGCAGCGAGAGCTAATAACTTGAATGGGTCCTGTTGTCATTCTGGTTAAAGTATATAGTTGCCTTGTAACCATGAATTACATCCGCAATTTAGAGAAGTCCCATAGGATGGTTCCTAACGAGTGAAGCCATTGGGCTTCCTAGACAATGTTACAACCACCTAATGAAAGTGCCGACATGTCTGTTGTTTGCTTGTAATCACCCATCTTGAACATTTCAACATTTCCCCTTGCAAGCCAATGTCCCTCCATTACTATCATCACCTCAAAACTGTTGCATATATAATCATAAAAAGCTGCCTGTTTTGCCACCCGTGGGTGAAGTTGAGTGCGTCTAAAGTCAATCAGGATTGTTAGATGATGCCCTTTGGCATATCTCAACACCTTCATAATTTGTGGGGTTGTGATCCTTGCTAATGTGTGCACTGAATTTGCAGGGGCGGGGTCCTCACTCAGGCTACTCTTGTCTAGCTGCTCCTCTTTTGAGCTGTCTTCTGAGTTATTCAACATGTCAAACATGGAAGGTGCCTCAACATTCAGGAGTTATATTTTTTGTTCTGTACATTTATGGCATGGGTCGTATTTTGCATCATACTAGTAGCAGAACCCTTTTGCTCCGTGAGCTGCTGTCTCCTCATGAGTTGGGTGCTTGACTAATGGTGGTCTAGTGGCTTCGTTTGGCACTATCCAAGGCTGCTGAGGGATTCTAACTTATGGTAGTTTATATGGATGATGTTGAGCTGCACTTTTATCTTCGACTAATTTAGCCAACCCATTGCTTCCATGAAAATAGCAGGTTTGAACATTTTTGACTTCAGCTTTGATATCTTCCTTCAATCAATCAATGAAGCAACTTTTGAAAACACCTCATCCAACCCTATTGTTTGCTTGGTCAATTTTGAAACTTGGTTTGGTAATCACAGACATAGTGAGTTGGCCATAGTTTAGTGATTAGTCAATGCGCCTATGTAGTCCTCATATTCACTAGGACCAAATTGGGTGAGTAGGTGTTGACTAAACTCATGCCATGTGAGGGCATTATGTGTCTTCACCAACCATTAGTACCATTGACTGGCTTCATGTTCCAAGTTGACCGAAGCTATCAAAAGTTTCTGATTTACGGGAGTCTGATGGACATAAAAAATTGTTCTGTTTTATACAACCGACTTACAAGGTCATCATCGATAAATTTCGGAAATCTAATGAAGATGTTCGGGGTGGTCTCCCAAAATGTTGGTGGTTGTGATAATGTGATCTCGTGTTAGAGCCCTAACCATTTTGTATGGAATTTTATTTGGCATTCAACCTTGTCAAGTGATTGTCCAAGTCATCAATGAGATCCAACTTGCACAATTTGGACAATTGCTCAAGTATAGTGGAGTGCAGTAACTGGATTGATTTGATGTCTTCATCTAACTTCTCCAAGGAAAGGTCTTGTGAGCCAATCATGTTAGCCAACCCCGATTTATCGAAAGGTTTATTGGGCAAGTATACCAAAATGATCAGGATGAAAAGAGTATAAATTTGGGAATGGTGTTAAAAAAGTGAAAACAAATTCCAAACTTAATAAAAAAATTGTTAGTGTAGTTTTTTTATTGACTGATCATCTTATGGACTGAAATTTGTTTAGAATTATTGTTTTCTGCACTGTTTGGAAGGGAAGTGGATAGGAAATTTATGACACCTCTCTCCTCTGTAACGGTTGACCAAACATCTGTTGATATATAAAGGGGGGGTTGCTATAGTGTTTGTATGGTCTGCGGGCTTTCAAATATATTGATTGCGTTCGTAAATAGTGTCGGCTCATTTTTTTTAGAGGTCTAACTATGAAGGATTCAACTATCCTATAGCCCACTATTCCGGTTCTGGGGTACGATGCGAGTAACTTCTTGAGCCAACTATTTAGTAGTGCACCACATGTTATAGACACCCAATGGCTGCTTAAGGCTAGGTTTTGGGAAAAAATCTATGGGGTCTTGCGATATACCCGAAGGTACTTGGAAGCTCAAGGCCATATACAAATGTCGTGTCAATGCTTGTTCGTTGTCTGGCAAGCTTGTGTGATGATATATAAATGTTGTCTCAATGCTTGCGATGATGGGTCGAATCCCACCTCACTTCTCACTGGATTCCACATGCTTTGGCAAAAAATGACAGCTCTGAGGATATTTGAAAACCTTCAGTGCATGGCTTCTCATTTAAAACAAGAAAGTAACTAATAGCAGAAAAAAATTGGGCCAAAAATGCTTAGTGCTCCTACTTTTGATACCGCTTTCTGATCACTTAGATCCCAATAGGGCAAGGTGAGCATATCTTGTACAGTCATAGTATCTTTGAAGCTCTGCTGCTGCTGTGGAATCATGGCCTTGTAAAGAGCTTTGATACAGCTTGTTATGATCTTGACTGCAAAAAATCAAATCAAACAGAAATAACATGCAAAATAACCTAAATCTCAGAAAGTAGCTTCAAACGATATTTGTATCCAAATATTGCTTCTTCGAGGGGGCAACCTCCTTTAGAACAGAGTTTGTTACGAATAATAATCTTCATATCTCTTCCTTGCAACATCAATATATAGGCATGACAACCCTAGCCCTAATACTGAAGGGTTGGCCTCACAATGTTATGGCGCTCGAGCTTCATTGCAAACCTTTAACCGTAATGCTGTAGGTTCGGCCACAAACACAAAATAGACACCTGAGCAAACAACTGAACTATGGCTATTACAATGCAAAACTAATAATAGGTGGTTAGGATATCGGGTCCTAACAAAATATTCTTACCTAATAAACACACATTAACCACATAATCTCAAAATACAAATAATCTTGCAAGTAATAAATACTATTACAATGCAAAAATAATAATGGATGGTTAAGAATATTGCTATGACTATTACAATGCAAAAATTATAATGGATGGTTAAGATAGTAGGATCCTAACAAAATGTTCTAACCTAATAAACATGAATTAACCACATAAACTCAAGATATAAACAAACTTGCTACTAATAAATACCTAGAATAATTTTTTTGTGGGATTTTTAACTGTGCGCGCTTATGTCCTATCTCAAGATGACCTGCATGAATAGTCATTACGTAATGACATTTTTCCTCGTATTTTTGGTAATAATCTCAAGGCAAAGGAACTCACGTAACACTACATATTTCCAAATTTGATGCGCAACAGCTACATTACCTGATCTAAACCAAATAAGGATTACAGCCTATGTTAGCATACCCCCATCTTACCTGAATGCAGAACTATGCTTTATATCTATTATTTTTAATGCACCTTAACATCTAAACAATTGTTTACAACTTTATTAATTAAAAATTTAAATCCTAAAACAAAATGGCACTATACACAACTTCAATAGATTTAACAATCCCAAGATTACGAAACAGCATATCTACAAGTTTAATTAATTTCTCCATACTAAAAAAACAGAATGAAACTGTAGACAATATAAATAAATTTAATATATCTTAAAAAACCTTTTAACACTATGCACAATTTCAATAAATTGCCATTCTAACCTAAAACTGTACTAACAAATATGCTACGGACCTGACTGTGTCTACTGTAAAACGGTTCTGGCGATGGTCTAGACATTGCCCTCAGTTGTCCATGACACTTTCTTTTCTTATCCTGCAACAGCTACTCCTGACATGGCGCCGGTGTCTATACTTTCCACGTCACCAACTTCAACCTCATTTCCGTAGAACCAGTGTGAAAAAATAATAAAATCTGAAAACCAGGGTTTTAGCTTGCGGGGGTTCACCCTGGTCCTTCAGCAAAAGGACCTGGACAGACGCTGGTTGTCTTGGCCATACCTGAGGTTAATCCCCAGGCAAACCGGACCTGTACCTGAACTGGTACGTGGGGGTTGGAGGGGCCGACTTTGATATTTAGCTCCATGGGAATGGGCTTCTCCCTTCAAAATAGTTCGGAAGGGTGTCGGGTACCACGGATGATGCACCCATTTATGAGATTGTCTTTTAGGTTCAAAAAGAGACTTTAATGAACCCTTTTACTGTATAACAATTATATCTTACAAAACATGTGAACTATCCCCTTTCCGGATTTATTTTATATTCAAGATTTCCAACCAAAATTTTCACAAATAAAAATCTAATTTTATGACAGCAGTGTATAGAAAAATATGACAGCAAAGTACAGTTAAGGCAGCAAGGTATAAAATCAGAAAATAACCAATATCTTCACTTTTATTGCAATTAAACTAACATGCAGCAACATGCAAGTAACATGCATCAGCATGCAATGACATGCATGTAACATGCATCAACATGCAATGACATGCATCAACATGCAATGACAAGAAGTTCCATTGATAAAATAAATGATCTCTCTTACTGAATATGGATGTCTTCTATTTCTGGACTTGAAACTGGATCAACAAGCCTCTGAAACTCTGAATCTGACAACCTGATCTGAATAAACTCCACAATAGCAAATCAGATCTGAAAACCCTTGATTTTTCTCCACAAAAAGACCCAAAAATCTTCCAAAACCCTTCATTGAAACCTTCCGAAAATATCTCTGAAGAACAGCCCTGATTTCAGCTCCAAAAATGACAAACTAGGGTGGATCTTTCACCACCGAAGAGTGCTCTACTAGCTAGGGATGGATCTCTCACCACCGAAGCTAGGGTTCCCGTGGGATCTTATTCCACAAGCTGGATATTTGCAAACAACAGTTGCACATGAAAGAAAATATAAGTGTATGCATGAATGCCCTTCCTTTCACCCCTCTTCTCCTTTTATAACTTTTCCCATGCCAAGGAACCCAAAAAAACCCAAGTCGCATTTTCCCCTAGGGAAGACCAAAGTAATAAAGTAACTTAAAGTTACTTTTTCCTTTTCAAGTCGCCATGGTCCAAAAAGGTGACCCCAACGCAAAATTAGAACTTTAGGAGTTAAGTGGCCCCTTCCAACAATAAAACATAACATCTAGTCCCTTCGAAAGCACTTTATAACCCTGTCAATGGAAAATTATAACAACTGGACTAGATACTCATACCCAATAGCTCATAGCGTCCGTAACCCCTTGGGCATGACTAGGGTTAGGGCCTGTACTGGCCCTTAGGCTTGTGGCGAGGGAAAGGGGACATTACAGTCCTCCCTTCCCAAAATTTGCTTGTCCCCAAGCAAATGCAAACTAGGATGCTGTAGAATCTGCTCTCCTTCCCAAGTAGCATCCTCAAGAGGCAAACCCTTCCATCGTACCAAGTATTTTGTAATATCTCTGCTCCTGAGCTTCCTCTGTCTGACTTCAATAATAGAGTTTAGTTCTAAAACCAGCTTCCCCTCCTCTTCCAATGGTGGCAACTCTGTAGAAGGTACAATATGTTGTCCTAGTGCCTTCTTAAGGCATGACACATGGAAGACATTATGTATCTTACTGTGCTCTGGAAGATCCAACTCATATGCAACTGCACCCACTCGTCGGACTACCCTGTATGGACCATAAAACCGTGGTTTCAACTTTTCTGCCCCCTTTTGCTTGAGTGACAACTACTGTATGGCTGCAGACATAGGAACACCAAATCTCCAACCTCGAAGGACCTCTCTATCCTGTGCCGATCCACATAAACCTTCTGCTGATTCTGCGCCTTTTGGAGGTTCTCCTTAAGAGCTCGCAGGATATCCTGGTTCTCTTGTAACCAATCCCGAGCTTTGGGAGCCCGACTATCTGATAATACCAAATCAGCAAATGACATGGCATCGTATCCATACAAAGCTCTGAAAGGAGTCATGTCGATGCTCATCTGATGTGGTATTGTAGCAATACTCACCCATATGCAACCATCTGATCCATGCCTGGTGATGTCTGGTCACATAACTCCGTAAATAGCCCTCTATCCATTTGTTAACAATCTCCGTTTGCCCGTCAGTCTGAGGGTGGTAGCTCGTGTTGGGAGTCAACTCAGTACCGACAAGTCTGAATATCTCCTGCTAAAAGGTGCTCATGAAGATCTTATCCCTGTCACTGATAATATTTTTAGGCAAACCATGAAGCCTAAAAATCCCTGTATAAAATACCTGAGCCACGTCGGCTGCGTCATGCTTCTTAGGTAGAGAAAAGAAATGCCACTGTACACCGAGCACAAGGTTGGTCTCTCCAATACCGACCACATAAAAGTCATCGGTAACTGTATGGTTACCCATGGTGATACTCAATTGCAGAACTCGTTGCATGCATCTCATGGACTCACCATTGGCTACCACTACATTGAAGCCCTCAAAGTCTTTTGCCTGTAATCCCCGCTTCTCTACCAAAGATGCATCAATGAAGTTGTGGGTTGCCCCACTATCAATGAGTACTACTACTCTCTGACCCTGTAATACTCCCCTGACCCTGAATGCCTTGTACCTTGGGGTACTCGACAAGGTAGCAATAGTCTCATGGGGAAAAGTCTCCTCCTCTTGTTCAATCCCTGCACTATCCAATGTCTCTCCATCGTCATCCTCCAACTCTTGAGCGTCCCGCTTCTATTCGTTCTCACTCTCCTCGAAGACCTCTATGAATTGGGCCTTCCCTTTTCCTCTACAATCATGTCCTGGAACCCATGGTGTGCGGCAATCGAAACATAGTTTCTTTCGCCTCAACTCCTCTTTGTCCTCTCTCTATACAAATGGTCTCCTTACTGTATCCTGCCTAGGTGGGGGCCCCTTCGGCCGTGAACCATCAGCTCTCGAAGGAAATACCTTAGGTTGAATTCGAGGGGGAAACCTTGATTTTGGAGTGGACAACTCCAAATCACGTGCTCTCCTAATAGCCTCATGTAAGGAGGAAGGCTCAAATGCCTTCACAAATCCTGCTAAAGCGTCAGTCAACCCTGCCATGAAGAGTGAAGTCAACCTCATCTCTGAAACATGAGATACCGTAACTGATAACCACTGAAAATTTGCAATGTACTGATCTAGAGAACCTGTTTGCCTCAAGTGAGTCAACTCTCTGAAGTGCCTATCTGGGTCCCTCGTGTCGAACTTGCTCATCAACCTCTGTGTAAAATCTGCATCATAGATTCAAAAATCGCCAAAAATCGCGATAAATCGCGTCCAGCCTGCCACACGATAAAACTTGCAAAAAATCGCGATTTTCGAAATGGTATAAATCGCCGATAAATCGCTTTCAAAAACCCTCGAAAATCGTTGAAAATCGCGTCTAAAATCGGCGAAAATCGGGGGAAAAAAACGCGGCTAGGGTGCAAGACGAAAATAAAGTAAATCGATTTCCACGGGCTACAGTCGACGCGTGAGAGCACTAAAATACAACGCGTATTTTTTTATCAAATCGTGTTGCATTTCTTACCTGTTTCGTTGCGCGTTTTTCACCCGATCCGTGGTCGTTTTTACCAGTTTCGTGCCTCCTTTCTTCCTGTTCGGGCACGGTGTTTATACTTGTTTTGGGCGCGGGTTTGGTTATACTTATTTGCAGCGATTTTTCCCTGTCCCGCGTATACATTTTTTACAGCGATTTTTTCCCTGTCCGCGTCTACATTTTTACAAGCGATTTTCCTTCCCTGTTCGTGGCAGCAGGTATGTGCATTGTGTATATTTAATATTTATTATTAATGCATGTATAATATGTAAAGCTTGTAATATATATTATAAATATTAAATAATAAATATTGTAAGTGTAAAGCTGAGTGTTTTACTTCAAAAGTCACATGTGACATGACTCTATGAGCATTTTTGTTTGCAAACTTTGTACTCTCTTTTTTGGTCAAAACTAATCGAAAATATGCATATGGGCCTATGGCATTCTATAGAGTCACTTCTTGCATCATTTAACATTGTTTTTACATTTAATTTAAGTATATTTTATGAATTTAAATGTTTTTAAAAGTAGCGATAAAGTTGCCGATTTTTGCCGATTTTTTGCCGATTCCCGATTTCCGATTCAAAATTTGCCCTGCCAATTAATCCCGATTTACGATTTTTTCAACTATGATCTGCATAAGTAGTGATATGCATGTGCCCTTGTGTGATCAATCCATGATGCCACCAGTCATGAGCATCTCCCTCGAGGTGTAGGATAGCTAACTTAATTGCATCCTCTTCGTGCATGGGATTCAAGTCGAAGTAAGTCTTCAACTTTTGAATCCAAGATTGCGCAGTACACTTCTTAGAGCCATCGAAGTGTGGAATAGAGATTTGCCCCAATCTCCTCTGAAACTCAGGTACCTGTGTCTGGTAATCTCTCCTGGGCCTGCTACCAATCTTCATTTTACAATACTCCTGAAATGGCATGTTGTCCCGGAAACCCTCACTCAATGTCCGGTACTTCTCCCAACAAGATTCCTCATCCACAATTTCTGCGGGCTGTCGTGTTTGCGAAACTTCCGGATCCTTCAAAAAGGAAGGCTCGTGGAGTCCCAAGGGCTTGGTAGAAGTATGAGGGTACCCTTGTCCTGAATGTCCTCTCTCACCTCTATTACCATGCTGTCCCATATTGCTAGCTTCTCCTTTCTCCATATGAGCCTCAATCCTGCTCTGTGCTAACCTCTCAGTGAGCTGGCTCAAATAGAGATTGGTAGTCTCCTGTTGCTTCACCATATTGGTAAACAATTGTTTCATCAGATCTACTCCCATCTCTTCACTGTCTCTGTCTCTGTCTCCCATCTTTCAACCCCAACAGGCTGGAGAAACAACAACTCTGATACCACTGAAATATCCCCTTTCCGGATTTATTTTATATTCAAGATTTCCAACCAAATTTTTCACAAATAAAAATTTGATTTTATGACAGTAGTATATAGAAAAATATGATAGCAAAGTACAGTTAAGGCAACAAGGTATAAAATCAGAAAATAACCAATATTCATTTTTATTGCAATTAAACTAACATGCAAGTAACATGCATCAGCATGCAATGACATGCATGTAACATGCATCAACATGCAATGACAAGAAGTTCCACTGATAAAAGAAATGATCTCTCTTACTGAATATGGATGTCTTCTCTTTTTGGACTTGAAACTAGATCAACAAGCCTCTGAAACTCTGAATCTGACAACCCGATCTGAATAAACTCCACAATAGCAAATCAGATCTGAAAACCCTTGATTTTTCTCCACAAAAAGACCCAAAAATCTTCCAAAACCCTTCATTGAAACCCTCCGAAAATATCTCTAAAGAACAGCCCTGATTTCAACTCCGAAAATGACAAACTAGGGTGGATCTTTCACCACCGAAGAGTGCCCTACTAGCTATTGATGGATCTCTCACCACCGAAGCTAGGGTTCCCATGGGATCTTACTCCACAAGCTGGATATTTGCAAACAACAGTTGCACATTAAAGAAAATATAAGTGTATGCATGAATGCCCTTCCTTTCACCCCTCTTCTCCTTTATAACTTTTCCCATGCCAAGGAACCCTAAAAAACCAAAGTTGCATTTTCCCCTAGGGAAGACCAAAATAATAAAGTAACTTAAAGTTATTTTTCTTCCCCCATGTCGCCATAGGGACATAAGTGACCCCAATGAAAGAATATAACATTAAAGTGTTATTAGTCACCCCCATAATGATAAAACATAACGTTTGCCCCCGACCAAGCCACTTAACAACCCATGCCAACGCAAAAATATGACAAATAAGCAAGATGGAATGCCCAATAGCCTTTAAAGTCTTTAGCCCCTTGGGTATGACCAAGGCTAAAACTAAATATTGGCCCTTAGGCCCTCTGTGAAGGAAAGGGGACATTACAGGATCTAGGGGACAACATATCGACCGTGAGGATCAATATGATTTTATGATATGATTGAAACAGATCATACTTTAATGGCATATCACAATTTTATTTGTGTTTTCGTGTTAGACAACCATTTATCTAATTTAGATATATAACAACTTAACAAAAACCACAATGAAAAGAGGTACAAAACAAAAGGACTAAGAACTAATATATTTCATTATGATCAATGACAAGCTCCATAGAACGTTAAAAAATGTGATTGATTTCCAAAACTAAGCTAAAGGCTAGCCAAACTAAACTAATCTGAATACATAAGCAGCATTGATATATAGTACAACCAGTTATTAAATCAAGAAAATAGATGGTTGGAAAGTTAGAATGGTTCAAAACCCAACTGTTATGGAGTTCCATAGTTCTTGTGAAAGTGACACAAGGATGAGTAGTTGTGCAGCATGCAACATAAAACCCTGTGTCTTGTTCATTGTGCAACCTAGCTCTAATGCTATAATTGTGACGTGGAAGCCTGTGAGGCCAACTGAGGTGATATTGTGGACATCGAATACAGATGCTTTGCCACCCTAAGTCAACAAAAATCTCAATAGTGTCCACTATCTAGATTAAGTGTGGACACGTCTCATTAATCTAATACTTAGCAAAGCACTTAGCTTGTGAAGACAATTATTCGACCTTGGAATCAACAATGGCAATGATGTCATGTAACTTGTGCTCAACGATCTGATCTATAACATTTCCATTCAATGCTCAACCAAAGGAGTGGACTGCTTCAGGAAAGGCAAAAAATAAGGTCAAAGCAACTCCACAGACAAGATGTAGTATGTATAGAAAAAGATAGAAATCAAAATCATTGTCTCCAACGTGCATGCTAATAGTTTTGAGATCATATCAAAGAAGTTGAAGCTTGTGATGAGTACCATTATCACTCCTAAATATGTAACCAAATGTTATTGCCAATGTTGAACTAGTATGAAACTCAATGTTGGTTAGGGTGTTGCTTGTACTTGGCCAGACTATGCTCAAGCATGTCATGTACGTGTTAAATGTTTTGTATCATCTCCGCAAACTTGGCCACAGACTATGTCTTTGCTCAAGCATGTCATGTACGTGTTAAATGTTTTGTATCATCTCCGCAAACTTGGCCACAGAGTCAATGTCTTCTTACATTGAAGCGTTATCAACATCTAGTGACACAGAATATGCTACTTTGATTGGGGCATGAGGGTGAAACTCGAGATAGATCTCAAAAGGATGGAGACCAGTAGGATTGTGTTTAGCTTTAGTTGTAGTTGTGCTAAATGAAAGGCAAACTTTCACCCCAAGTACATGGATGCTTAATGTTGTACAAGAAGAGAGGATGTACAAAGGTTCTATTGACAACTTTGGGTTGGCAATTGATCCATGGATAGAAAGTTGATGACAAAGCCAGCTTTGTATCCACGAAGGACAAAAGTGTCTTGCAGAACTTGCTCAAGAACCAAGAGTCTCTCAAAGATGATCATTGTGCGTACTCCATAGTGAAGCCTAGCATGTGCAAAGATGAGAAAGTATGTGGATCCCATTTGGTACTCTATCAAATAAGATAGAAGGAAAGATCATGTCTTTGAACCACTAGTCCATGTCATCATTTCATCTATAATAAATGCCACAGTTTTTTAAGACTGATTAAATCAAAGCTATTGAAAGACTTCAACCATCATTACGATGCAAACCATCATTATTATGAACATGGTTGGAAAGCTCATTGGGTACTTGCGAAAAATAAAAACAAAAAACGAGTGTTTTTTTAATATACTCACCACAAGCTTGTGACGAGTTTTGGGATGGTACTCGCTGCGAGTAGTTGGGGAGATTGTGCCCAATACTTGCGAAACACTGAAAAAATGCTGAAATGCAGAAAATACAAAGGTTTTATGCTGTAAAAACACAGTTTCGCTTCTTTTTATGCCCAAACACCCTCACATTTCATCACACAGCAGTTGAGCATCCTTTAAGCAAATTGGAGAAAGTTTATAGCCAGATTTGAAGAATTTTGAGTTTTCAATTTTCTTTTCTTTTCTTTTCATCCAAGCATGTAAATTCTTTCTAAAATGTCAATATTAGATTTATAATCATGATTTACAATAGTAAATGCATTCCATTCAATTTCCGTAATTTTTATCAGCGATGTACACTAGTTTTTCATAATTTATGAATGAAATTGCTGGTTTTTTCCTGTACATAGGGTCTATGGCATATGCCTTATGGTTTAGGTTTTTTTTTTAATGTTGCTTTTTTTTGTATTTGAACATGCTGCAAGTTAGCATTCAATGGCCTCCGTCTCTGCATCAAGCTAATCAAGTGGAATCCATCACCCTAGAAATTGTCCCCTTGGAAGCAATGACCCTGCTTGGAAGTGCGCTGTATATGGACCCAACCATAGAGAGTGTGATTTGCACACTCTACTTGAAGGTGTTCTAAAAGCATCAATCGCTTCAAGTACCATATCGCATGAATTTGTTGTCGTAACACTAGGTCATGTCCCAATGTCACAGAAGAGGAAAAACAAGAGAAGGGCAAGAGGTACAAGAAGCCATAGTTGCAGCCATTAATCTTGACTAGGCAACGGAAACAAAGGTAGATATGGCAAAGACTATGGGCTCTAATCGTGGTCCCACAGACGAGGCACATCCAACTCATTTAGTTTGAGAAAATCTCAGTCACAAGGTTTTTTTGTACCTAGAAACATACTTAGAGCACAACCTTTCTACAAGGTACAGGGTGTAACAAGGAGCTACAACAGGAAACAGATAAGGTGTAGGCAAATTTTGTTAATACAACAACCTTCCTTTTGACATGGTGAAGAGCCCGTACTGAAAGTATTTGGTGATGTCATTGACAGTTGCAAAGAAAGGGTCCAAAGCACCCTCCCCAAAAGACTTGAGTGGGAGGTTGCTCAAAAATGTTATTGCAGATGCAAATTCAATTATAGAAAAATAAAAAGTATTGACGAAAGTTCTAATGCACCATTCTTTCATATAAGTGGATGGATGGAAGGAACCGCGCCCTCATCAATTTTTTTAGTGGCATCAAATGGTGGCATGGGTTTGTTGAAGTCAATTGGTGCCTCTAACAAAAGAAACAATGCAAAAAATTTGAGTTTGATGTTGGACGATGTTCTCTTAGAGGTAGGCATCGAGAATGTTGTGCAAATTGTCACTAAGAATGCAACAACATATGTGGCGACTTGGAGATTGCTTCAGGACAGACATCCATCACTTTTTTGGACGCTTTGCATAGCCCATTGCCTTGACCTTCTTTTGTAGGACATAAGCATATTTGATTGGGTGAGACTAGTTGAAGATCCTAGAAACATCAAAAATTACATATTTGATCACTCTTGTGTTCTCAACATGATGAGAAATCACACCAAGGGAAAAGAACATGTGGGAGCAAGTGTCACAACGTTTGCAGCTAACTTCCTAATGTTGCAAGTAATTATAGTTTGTCGACACCATTGAAGCAAGATGTTTGTCAGTCGAGCATGGATAGACTTAACATATTCAAATAAAGTTGATGGAGAGAGGACCGTGAAAACAATTCTTAATGATGCCTTTGTGAATAAAATTGCATTCAAATCTAAAAGAAAATGCTTCCCTAATGTTATACAAACTCATTTGATACATTTTGTAACTGTATTTTGTACGAAATTTATGTTTTTTTAAGAAAATTAAGTATTTTTTTAACTTGTTGAGCATAATTGAGTATTTGTTGGGTTGAATAACATTTTGGTTTGCCAAGTACGAGTATGCCAACTACGGTTATGAAGTAGAGTAAACATGGCAATTTTGATATTGAGTAGTAGATATACTCACATCTCTTGTAATATTATTGTAAATAATATTTTATTAATCTAGGAGTAGGCATTTGTCTTCTTGTAGAATCTCAAGAGACATCTAAAGGTGAACTAAACAATCATCCTTGAGATGAACTGAACGGTGGTTTCTCTTTGTAATAAATATGTAATTGCATCTCTTTTTTTAGCTAATGAATACAATTTTGGTTTGCACAAATTTAGTTTCCTAAATTTCTCAATCCATTCCTAGCCTAACATTGGAATCAAAGCATAGGCTCAGTTTATCCTCCATTATTCTCTTCCTATGTTGGCAGGAAATGGAAACAGAAACGGTTATGAAACATGAAAACGACAATTTTCAAAAAACCTTGGATACGAAACGTTACCAAAAACGTCCGTACTAGTACTCATTTTATAATTGTAGATAAGATAAGATAATTATATTAAATGCCCAACAAGTGACCACAAAATATTTTGTATTCGTTGAAATTTGAACTTCTAAAGAGTCATCATTCAACATGGTTACAATTTCAATGATTCACATATACATGATAATAATCTAGATTCTAGAATATGTCATCTAGCATTTTCGTCATAATCATCTCCATGAACACCACTAGCACCGACAACTCCACTCCCACTAGCTCCACTCTCCATCCCTTGTGCAAAAGATACCAAATCCTTCTTCATCAATACCAAGCAGTGAAAGTTGGCTAAGAGTTGCAGCAGAAGCATCAAAGCCACTAGTCTGAGAATCAATATCCCAAATTTTGTTGGGACCTCTAATATAGGTTTCAGTCTTGTGTAATAGGATGCGCAAATTGGAATGCACATACACTAAATCCTCAGCCTTCTTGGATGCTAACTTGCTCTGTTTGGCTACGTGGATGAAGGAATATGTACTCCAATTCCGCTCTACTGAAGAATTGTTAACCACCTGTTAAAAAAAAGAAGTTAGAAATTTTCAATTAGTAATAATATTAATTTACTAAGAACATACATTTTTAATTAATAAACAAATGTTTGATTTCATTTTAATATTTAATACCTGTGAAAGGATTTTAATGGCAATAGGTCATAGGTACTTGTCATCATGGCAATGTAACATACCACCACGTGAATGTAGTCAATTTGTACTTGTCAACTAAATGCTTCTATTTCACCCATGCTACCATTAGATGAAGAGACAAAGATCGCCATTTCATAGCGGATCGTACTAGCTACATCTGGATCAGGAAAAAGCCTCCGGAATGTTGCCTTACTTCCACTTGCAACTTCTTGGTCATTATATGGTGCTTGCCTACCAGGTAGCCCAAGTATTGCACTGCTATAATATTTGGAATTCAGGGCATATGCTAGGAGATGCAATGGGGGTGGTCATTTTATTCCACCTTCTCATGATCACACTCTTAACTTCATTGTAGAAGTTTTCTTCAGGATCCTACTCTTTTTGTTGTATGATATCTCTAATTTTTTCAGGCATAGAGTCAAAGCCATCATAGATCTCCCCTATGCAAGTGTTATTTGTGTCTGCATATCTAATCATAGATAAAATAGGATCAGTAAAACTAAGCAAATATGCAACCTTTGCCCACCAATTATCAAGTATCAATGATTTTATTTTGATGGCTCTTTCTATGTTTGTTTGCCTCCACACAGACCAAACATCATCAATCACCATAAGCCTTGAGGCTTGTTTTACCTTCACAAGTCATCTCAAGACGAGCGTGTAAGAGGCAAATCTTGTTTCGGCAACCTATTAAAATAAATTAAAACAAGTTAATAAAATATAAAATTAAATTTAAAACACATTCAATTGATAATTTGATATTTCATAGAAAGTTAGCAAATAGAAATTAGAAACTAGGAAATTGTTTCGTTACCTTCAGCAACTCCAACGTTGAGAACCTCCTAAAGATAGCCTGGAACATGATGATTTGTGACAAACATTTGAATCTCATTTTCCTTTGTATAAATTTTCACTATCCATGGTATTTTACCAATCTTCTGCAACATCAAATTCAAGGAGTGTACTGCACAAGGTGTCCAAAAAATGTGCTCATATCTCCCCCCAACAATCATCCATGTTGCTCTATAATTTTTGGCATTGTCCGTGATGACTTCGACAACGTTTTGGGGGACCACTGACCCAATAACCTCAATCAAAATGTTAGCAATAAATTGAGCATCTTTCACTTCACCCTCACAATCAACAGCCCTTACGAACATGCCCCTTTAAGGCACACTGCAATAATGTTGATTATGGGTCTATTTCATGCATCTTTCCATCCATCTGAAATGATAGATACCCCTAAGTCCTTCCATGAATTCCTAATCGGCTGCAAAGAAGTATGTACATGGGCCACTTCTTTCGCCAACAATGTTGTTCTCACCTTCTCATAACCGGGGCTTTTATACCCTTGTGGTGCATCATTAATACATCTCACCATTTGTTGCCAATATGGTGACTGCAACACATTGAAGGGTAACCCACATGCATAAACGCATCGAGCTACCAACTCATCAGTAATTTCCTTTTTCTTATTTCCAAATGCTTGCTCTAATGGGCATTTGGTTCTCTTTCGTGACAAGCTCTCTTCCTCTAATGGAGTTTCAACTTCAACTTGAATAAAAAGATGGTTTGATGGGGTGGGTAGTTTTTCGTGAACCCCTATTTTGCAAAGGAACGTAGTTTTAAATCTAGCTCTTGAAGCTTGTAAATCAGCCTCCTCTTGCTCTTTCACATATGCCAAATATATGTTTCCCTTCAACCTTGTGACATTTTCTAATCCCCGTTCCCATTTGATTTCCCCATTAAATAAGCTTTGAGTCGGGTATAAGAGGATTTGAATTGTATTTTGCAATGATGGCATACCCAAACTCGAGAGCCACCACTCCAACAAGGTTCTCCACAAGTATGCATACATCTCCAATAAGGAGCTCTCAGATCCACACCCCCACTTTGGCTTGCTTCCCCTTCCCCATGCCCTCCCACTGAAGTTGAACTAGATGTCATTTATGGTTTTATATCTCAAAGAATCAAACCTGCATTGAAAAATAAAAACATAAACTTAGATAACAATAAATAAAACTACACCCTACATATCTTAGTCTGCTTTTGATCACGAAGTTCATCGTTTAGGTGTGAGGTGAGAGCATACACAGAATTCGGATTTATTAATTTAATAAAATAAAATAAACTAAACTTTAAAAAACAAAAAAGAATTAAAGTTTAAAAACCCTACACAATACACATCCTATTTTGTTTTTTGATCACCAAGTTCACCCTATAGGTGCGAGGTGAGAGCATACACAAAGTTCGGATTTTTTAATTTAATTAAAAACAGCGAAATAAACTTTTAGTTTTAAAAAATAGCAAAAAAGAATTAAATTAGTAAACCCTATGCACATCATATTCTGCTTTTGATCACCAAGTTCGTCTGTATAGTTGCACGAGGGTGAGAGCATACACAGAGTTCGAATTTTTTTAATTTAAAAAATACAAAAAAAACTCTAAAAAATTAGCAAAAAAGAATTAAATTTAAAAACCCTACGCATCCTATGTCTGCTTTTGATCACCAAGTTCACCATGTATAGTGCACGAGGTGAGAGCATACACAGAGTTTGGATGATATTTATAATTTTAAAAAAAAACATATGTTTTTTATTTTAAAAACACAAAGGAAATGTTACATTTTTTAATTTTTTTAGCATAGAGTTTTAAAATTACTAAATTAAAACTACATATTGATATCATGATCAATGATCGTGAATGATGTGTGCATTATGCACGCATCATTCGTGGTCGTTGATCACATTAACATTATCTTTAGCAGAAAAAAAAAACTTGAAAATACCTAGTTTTTCCTCTTTGAAGTTGGTCTCTCCTTCCAAATTTGCTTTGAAATTCCTCCTTGGTGCTCTTAGTTCTTAGCAACACATCCTAAACTCTTCCTTCAAGTTGCTCTTTGATGTCTCTTTGCTCTTCACAATGCTAAATGTTAGTTTAATGAAGATTGAATTTAGCAAGAGAAAAATGAGAGAGTGATTTAGAATGGACCCAAGAGGTCATTAATAGCTTTTAGGAAGTGTGTTTATGAAGTCTAGGTAGTTGTATTAGGGTTAGGGTTCATTTAATGCAAAGTTTTTTCATTTTTTAAAATGTAAAGTCGGTTTTAAAAAAAAAAACGCAGGAAACGTCAAAAACGTTTCCGGAAACGCCTGTGCCGTTTGCATTTTTAAAAAAATAAAGTCGGTTTAAAAAAAAAAACGTAGGAAATGTCAAAAACGTTTACGGAAACGTCTGTACCGTTTGCGGAAATGGCACAGGAATTTCCGGAAACGTTGTTGCTGTTTCCCTCCCGTTTCCATTTCCTGAAACGTTTGTAAGGGGAAACGGGGACCCAAACGGCATAGGTGTTTCCGGAAACGTTTTTGCTGTTTCCCCCCCGTTTCCATTTCCTGAAATGTTTTGGAAATGTTTCTAAGGGGAAACGGGGACCCCCAGGCGTTTTCTGGCATCCTAGAGTACAAATATATTTTTTGTTCTTTATGGTTGTCAGATTGCTATCCTAGGGAGAAGTTGACTTCATAAAGATGACTTAAAAAAATAACACTAGCAGTATATGTAGTTTAAGTAAAAAATATTACAAGAAGAAAAAATAACTGCAACATAGTACTAACGAAAACAAGAACCAAAAAGATATACGGATCCTTAATTGACATAATATATAAACGAGAGTTCAATAAATACAAGATTACCATCCCGAGGAGAATTTGATCAAATAAAGATGACCTACATATAAGACTAGCAGTATGTGTTGTTTACGTAAAAGGGTTTGCAATATATTACTAACCAAAAAAAGTACCAAGAAGATAGAAGAATCGTTAATTGACTTAAAATTCAAACAACAATTGAATGGTACAAGTTCAGCACCCAAGCAGGAGATTTTTACCAAATAGAACTTAGACCAACCAGAAACCAACCTTCAGGATACCCTATGGAATATACCATAGTAGCCGTTTTTGTTAAAAAACATGTGAGGTTGAAAGGCACGAAATATTTTTGAGCCAAAAGGTTGGAAAAGTACCTACAAGATTCTTTTGAAGCAATTATCCCGAAGTATGTGATAATTCTTTAAATAGATCTTTTTATTTAGGTCTTATTAAGTTTAGAGAAAGTGGATCGACATTGGTCCATTGTCTCCAAAAAATGAGCAATTTATATGTACAGCTGAAAAAGCAGAAAAACACGCTCCCTTTTTTATTCAATTTGGATATTTTTGCTACTATGGACCAATACTTGTCACTCTTTGTCAACTGAACATTCCTACTAAAGAAGAAAGATGGTACCATGAGAATTTGTATGGATTACAGATATGAGGCGTAGGCACTTAAAGCATGGATGATGCTAATTTCTGGATTTAACAGCTTTGTAAACTGAATAAAAAATATGAAGACATGCGCGTAGAAATACAAATTTCATCTCCAATCTCAATTTCAAATGTGATTGTCATAAACATATGGAATGGTGTGTTTTCTGAAACTTAGTGAAAGTAACCTCAAGTTTGAAAACTCGGACTGGACACAAACTTGGCAGCCCAAAATTTTGACTTGGTAATAAATGTGCCCCCCCAAAAAAGCATAATTACACACAAAAAACAGAAATTAATACATTTAGAGAACACATGTCTATTCTGACCATCAATTTGTCATAATTCAATTATTACGTATGTCATATGACCCTCAGATGCTCAAAATTTGAAATTCTAAAGTATCAAAGGTAAACAATATATTGTATTACAACAAGATTATATTTAGAATTTCAAAGTCAAACAATATATTGTATTACAACAAAATTATAAATAATAATTGTATAATAGTACTAATAGTATAATTGTTTACATATGTTAAAAATCAGCCAAATACATTCTACATCCTCCTTCTCCCCCTCCTTGTGTAACTTAAATTTCCGGGTCTCAAACTAGAAGCTAAGTCGATATCAACACGAGGATTGAATATTTCCTCAAAAATGTCTCTGTCTTCCTCCAAATGTGCCCTCCTCTGTTGCTGCTGCTCTCTCCATTTCAGCAATATCTTCATTAGTGAAGATCATATCATTTTGTTCTTCTTCAACAGTCCAATCATCAAATGGATCCATATCATCCAAGTCGATGGCGGCATGAGAATGACCCTCCACCTTTTTTGTTTGAAGGTGAAGGTTTTACTGGACGAAGACAAGGTCATTGAGGCACTCCCGCGTCAACCTGTTTCTCTTCTTGGTGTGAATGCTTTCAAATAGACTTCTGTCGTGTTCACACCGAGAAGCAATGCAGGGCTGAGACAAAACACGGATAGGTATCCTCTGAAGATTCGGTGTGCTAGCACCATAATTCTCCCACCACAAATCTCGAATAAAACATTAAAAAAAATAATTAAAAAAAAAATTCAGATTCGAAAACTTTCAAGTTTCTACTTTCTAGTATTAAGCTAAAAACGAAAGGATTTTTATTTTGTTTACGGTGTAGGTTTCCCCTCCTTCGATGTAATGTCCCCTTTCTGTATTGTCCCTTTCACTACGCCAAAAGGCCCAAGGGTCAAGTCGAGTCCAAACCGTGGTCATACCCAAGGGGCTATGGACACTGGGAACTTTTGGGAAGGGGGCCGTGGTTCTAGTATCCAAGTTTTGCGTTTGGGGGTCACTTTTGGACAATGGAGACTCTAAAAAGGAAAAAGTAAATATGGTTACTTTTATTTTATTGGCCCCTCCATGGAATGAAATACGCCTAGGGTTGTTGGGGGCCCGTTTGCCAAGGAGAAGTATATAAGGAGTTGGGTGAGAATAGAAAGGCACTTTTTGTCATATACATTTTAGCCTCTTTCACGTGCAGCTGCTATTGTTGTGCTTCTACAGCTTGTGGAGTCAAATCCCACAGGGACCCTAGCTTTGGTGGTGAGAGACCCGTCCCTAGCTAGCAGGGCATTCTTCGGTAGTGAGAGATCTACCCTAGTCTGTCATTTTGGAGCCGTTTTCTGGGCTGTGTTACAGAGATTTTATCTGAGGTTTCAGAGAACGGATTTTAAAGGTTTTCGGGGCATTTGAGGAAGATAATCAATGGGCTTCCAGATCAGATTCATGGCAGCCATTTGGGCAGGGCGTGGCAGCTCGTTGAAGGCGCCTCCATCATTTTCCGATCCCTCTTCCAAGCGTGGCGACTTGCAGCCTTTATTTGGGGGTTTTCCAGTCGGTCGTTGTCAGATCTGAAGGTGGAAATATTATTTCTTGTATCTGTTAATGTATTTCCAAAGACCCTTAATTTATGCTCATGTATTTGGTGATTTACGGATTTTAGAAGTTTACCAGCCGCCCAGGGCACTTTGTAATTCTTTAGCAGCAATATAAAATTCCAAAATTTTGCTCTAGTGTTTATTATTATTATTGCAAGCTTCCCACAAAATTTCATGCACTTTGGGCAAGTATTTTGTGACATATCAATTAAATACCATTTGCTGTCTTAGCTGGTCATTTTCAGTAAAAATCAGTATTTTACTTTGCTGCAATTTTTCATATATTTGGTGCATTTTTAAGTGGTATCCCATAAGGGATAGTACATTCGAATGGCTTGAACTGAAGAAAAAAGCTTCCCCTTTGCACCCTTGTAGACCTCTTAACTCATCAAGAATTTTGTCTTTAATCTCATCATCTGTAACCATCCTATCCATGCATGAAACGATGTCTGCCACGACCTCTTCATTAGCCATAAATGTATTAGAAAAGTAGAACTTTGTGTTTAGGCCAAGACATGTATTGGCTGGTGGAGTTGATTCGTCCATCCGTGACCATTGATGCATGTAATGATCTCATATTTTTTTGTTTACACCGTAGTAATGCAGAATGACCTCTTTGGCCCTATCCATGGCCTCATAGAGTTAATCCATCGGCATGCCATCCCCATCCATCAAACACATAACCTTGACCAAGGGTTCTGCCACTTAACAAATTGAAAATTAAATTTTAAATTATTAGAGAAGTAACCAAAAACTAATAAAACAACAAATAGACAATTCTCTATAAAATTTGCGTTTGTAATTATTACTTGCCTTGAGTAACTCTGTATTTGTTATGAACAGTTCTTGTGGTCTTCTTCACTTAGGTTTTTTTGGAATATGGAGAGTCCATCTAGGCATTGTTCAGAAACATCCTACGTGAGAGAAGGATTTGTGGCTACAATGCTAAGCAAAGTGAGGAAGTCGGTGGCAAATTATGTCACCCCCAGTTGTACAAGCTCCTTGCCATTCATGTGATCTCTCATCTAAGAAAGGATCCATGTATGGTTGTGGACAAATTTAGTAATTCGGCCACACTTTTGACCCACCCAATCTGTCCAATGTCCTCTAGCATCATATCCAAGCAACGTGCAATGTGCAAGAAACAATGAGATCCCTCTCCATAATAAGTCTCCCCTCAGCTACATATACTGCTGTGTTGTTCATGACAATTCGGACAACATTGTCAACCCCAACCTCCTGGATCATTCTGTCCAACGCACTACATAAGGTCTTAGCATTTTTGATTTCATGCGAGGCATCTATGGACTACAAGAATGCCAATTTGCGACTCAAAGTCAGTAAAAAGTCAAATAAAAAGTTAAGAAGAGTCCTATGCCTGCCATCTGTCCATTCATCTGAGAAAATGCTGTAGCCTTTTCTTTCATACTTTCTTCTGATCATCAATGACAAGCTGTGTATTTTAGACAGCTTCATCTAGCAATGGCCCTCTCAGATCCTTAGCTGTTGGAGTCTTGAACCCCTTACTGGCAACTGTCAAAGCATTTACCAACCCTTCCCAATATGGGCTGTTTGCCACATTGAAGGGTAAATTATTGTAGTACCAAAAGTTTGCCACCACCCTCCTAGCCTCATGGTGTTTCTCTTTATTGATATTCCAAGCGGTACCTTCAAGCAAAGGTTGTAATCCTGGAACATTGCTAGGAATAAAGAAATTGGGTGAAGAAGGAAGACGGCTAGAATTCTCATGAGCTCACTAGTAGAGGAAAGTGGATGACAAATGCGTGGGCTAATAAAAACAATCTGTTGTTGAATCGGGATTGGCATTCATTACCATTGTCACTGCTTCCCATGTCCTCTTCCTTTCTGTTTTTTCATATCAAAACTGGGAAGGCATCCATTTCTCTCCAAATCTTTTCAGGCAAATTAGGACATGCCTTAACAATATGTGCAGGTATCTAAGCATGATGGTATTTTGACCTATTGATTCCTCCCTTTATAGGATGCCAGCAAAAATTACAGATGGCCTTGTCCTTGGCATCATCTGGCATGCCATGCTTCCATACAGCGTCTTTCCTGCCACTGCTTTGTGTTGAACTTGCCATTGCTGATTTTAATATAGGAAAAAAATCAGCAAGGTTTCGATTTTTTTTTGTTATGGCAAACATTCATAAGATAAAATAGAAGGAAAACACCCCGTGCAGGGTTGGGAAATGAGGGAAAAATAAATAAATTGGGCAGCATAACTCCTAGGTTTTCAGCATTTGTCATTTCAAAGGTGGAAAAAAATAGATACATACCTAAAATCCACTCCCAACTTGTTTGAATCTTCAAGTACGCCTTCCAAACCCTTCTCTCAGGTTGTTCCTGTAAATCTGCAACTCCGCTGGTTGAAGAGAGGAAAAAAAAGAATTGACAAATAAATCAGGATGCGTGTATTTTCTGTTTTGGCCATAGGAGAGTTTGATGCAAAAATCACTAGTCCGACGCAGAGACGTGGCTTTATTTTTGAAAAACTTGGGCGATTTCCAGGAAAACCGTGGTTGGACTTGGCTCGAGTCTTCTCGACTTACCACGTTGTCTCAAATGACTCGTGATTTGATCTGAGTCTTGGTGATTCCGCGGGAGTCATTAAACCTACTTGAATGCTTGGAACAAGCCATTCTAGTACACATGTATCATTTTAAAAACAATTGGAATACAATTCAGGTGGTCTCACACTTTTAGTTTCTCAAAAGGCCTCCCGATCCTTGTTTTGTAATTAGATGCAGCTATATGGAATATTTTTCCAGTTTTGTATTTCTAATGAGTCGTTATACATCTTGCATGTTTTTCTTGTATTACTATCATATAATTGCATACATAAATTGGATTTTCCTCTATGTTCTTTCCGTTGGGTAAAGAGAGTTTTTTAGGGTCCCTCAACTGAAAAAAAAATGTGAAGTCAGCCCAGCTCACAATGAACTGACTTTGAAATTCACACCATGAGAGTGGAATAAAGTTTTGCTATTTATTAGAGCTACCATTTTTACAACTTCTGAGTTTTTTTTAAAAAAAGACACCTTACACCTAGTTTGAGCAGCTCGGCCTTGTAATGGATACGAACATTTTATGCTTAACATACTTGTCATTGAATAAGGAGAAAACCAGACATACAAATTAAAAAAACTGACGGTTGGCCATAACAACCAAACTAAGCCTGTTTGATGTAGTCTGCATGACCTTCATTCTCAATGGCTGCCATGCTCTTCTTCCTTCCCAACTCTGACGGACTAACATCCATTCTTTTTGCCATCTTCAGCATTGCGTCATCCATTGCTTCCTGCTCCTCTCATCTCCTCTTATATCAAAGACCACCATAACCTTTTCCATTTTGTATCTGTGAAGATGTAGCATGCGTGCACCTTGTTGCACCCAAAAATTGACTGTTTCTAAACTCAGTCTAAACTCCATCAAAATTGTTCTAGAGGTTTCACATTGTAAGAGACCCAAGGGCAAGGGCGACATGTTTCTCCAAATCACTTGAAAAACACATTAAACCTCATAGACCTATTAACCTATGGCAGCAGATTTACTTTGCTAATCTTTTTAAGTTTTTCCTAAGCTACCTCTCACCCACTTATAATAAGTCAGGGTTTTAAGTTTGGAAAAAAAGTGAATCAGACTCTTGATTCAAACTGAAAATACCAAGTTTTCCTAAACCCGCATGCTTTTGTGTTAAATTACTAAGAATGTTAAATTAGTTAATTGTTTCTAAATTCTTGCATACCCATGGTGCTGAAACTTAATCAAGATTATTATCGAAGTTTGCCTAATTATAAACTTGATAAATGGCTTGCAATCCCAAAATTCCCGACATGTAATGTGATGACAAAGTCTTGGGACTTTTGAACTCAATTTCCATAATCCAAAAACTCAAAAAAAAAAAAAAAATCCCACATCCCTGCCTTAATCCAAAAAATTAATTGATGATAGTCTTTGGATGTTGTGCATGCCTTGCAAAGGAGGATTGGCATTTATTGTGAACTGAACGGTTATTGAAATATCAAAAAGGTAGTTTGAAAATTATTTTGACAGTTCAATGCAAGCAAAAAGTGGAGTGGAAGAGGCATCAAAGCATAGAGCCGAGCCAAGAAAGGTGAACGAGAGTGACGAGCTGTGGACCCTGTGTAGAGCTAGAGACTGAAGCAAGTGTTGTAGACCCGAGAAGCTTGAGTAAAGAATTGAAGTCAAGCTTGTGAAGATACAAGCAGCGGTAATTGATACCTGTGGTGGCCTACATGAGAGCTTGAGCAAGCGAGTTGAGACAGTTGTTGGAAGCTTGTGATTCAATGGTGAAGCTGGGACTGCATAATTGAAGGAGCCGAGCTGAGAAAGGTCTTGAGGCAATGAAGAGTTGAGAGGAGACATGATAATCGAAACGGCCAAGCTGTGAACATTGCAGTGATATGGTGAACCGGAACCAACTACCTTATGAGATGAGAAGAACATAGGATTGTTGATTGAAATGGTCTTGAGAGAGGGTAAGGAGAGAAGCTGGGTGAATTGATGGTAGTCAAGGTGAGAGATTGAGCTGATGAGGAAGATAAACAAGCTTGAAGAACTGAACTGTGGAGTGAAAAGTTTGTGACAACGAAGAGTTGAGAATATACATGATGATCGAAACGGCCAAGCTATGAACAAACGTATCGATATGATGAACCAAACCAACAACCTCATGAGATGAGAAGAACACATGATTGTTGATTGAACCGGGCTTGAGAGACAGTAAGGAGAGAAGCTTAGTGAATTGATGGCAATTGAGACGAGAGATCAAGCTACAAGCTTGAAGCACAAACTTGTGGAATGGAAAGCTCACGAGAAATGATATTTGGTGAGGAGGTGGTGCAGTCATATGGAACAATGAATTCAAAGCCCCATACAAAGCCAAGATTGTGACCCAAAATTGTAGAGGGAGCTTGAATGCCATAGACATCCCAAGACTTTTTTGGTGATGTGAACATGATTAGGTGATGTGGTGACAATTGCCAATGGTGGAGTAGAGGGGATTGAGGCAGAAAAAGACAATTTTGCAAGTTGATAGCCTGAGCTCGAATCAAGGCAACAACACCAAGATGAGTTGAGCTGTGAAGATAAGCCCATGAGCTCACGGTGTACTGGTGAACGAATTGCAAAGAGGTCAAGGTAATGAATCTAAAAGGGATAATGGTGACACACTGCAAAGATAAAGTCGAGTGGGCCGCATGAGGCGAGCTAGAAGACACGAGCCACCCGAGACGGTCATAATGAACCCACACCATTTTATGAAGATCATGCCATTGGGCGATCCCAATCATGTTCGTGACAATGGAGTTGAATGAAAACATGAAGAGCTCGCACGAAAGTGAGAACCCATGACATATGAGATAGGGCCGTAATGAAACATACAAAGGAGACAACATGGAGCTTGTATGTGAGTTGCTAAAGGCTTGTGGTAATGTGAGCTTGTAGAGGCCCGAGTCAAAACGCTCGAAGTCACTCTTCCCCATCTAGAGTCAAACGTACACATGGTAATAATTTCAACATATGTGATCCAGGCCAAAGTGTGAATGCAAAGGTAAAGATTCGAACATCACATGAGCTTGAAGTGTTGATAAACTTGAATGAGAGCCGAAGAAAGATCTAATGAAAGTATAGGATTTTTGGGTGCTAAGCCCACAATGTGCAAATGATGGCGTGCCAAACGTGGGGAGCCAAATGAACATCCGAGTCATGGAGAGTAAAGAAGAGAGATTGGTGTGAGCAGGGAGAGATTCAAACTTGCATAAAACTAAGAAGATTGAAACAAAGAGCTCAGAGACAAGCACACTTGAGCTATGATTGAGTTGACTTGATACTGAACTCGTGGCAGGTGGGAGACAATAAGAGGACAGGGAAGGCGAGAGATGGTGACATACAACTCAGTTGAGGAGAGGATGATGAGATAGGGATTATAAAGATGAGCACTGAGTTGAAGGTCAAAACTCGTGCGTCAAGCGGAACTAACTTGAGCCAAGCGGTTAAGCTGCGGATCCACGTCATCCAATGATTGGGAAATCACGAAACGTATCGCCAACTTGGACGAGAAGACATTGAAGAACAAAATCGAGCTAAACCATTCAAGGTGCGGATCGTATTGGGAGATCACGATCCGAGAGTGATCTCAATCAAATGCGTAACTAGAAACATCCTTGCATACACTATCCTTGTGATACATGATAGCACTAAGTTATCTTGAGGATCCAACACCCTCTCATACACTATCCTTGCATTATGCGATAGCGCAAAATTGGTTTGAGGAGCCAATATAATAAAACGATGAGATCGAAGCTCATGCGGCCAAGTCATGGACCCATGTCATCCGATGATTGGGAGATCGCGAAACGTGCTTCAAACTTGAGTAGGAAAGTTCATAACTTGTGATTCAAGCTCAATCGTTCAAGTTGTGAATTCGAGTTAATTGGGAGATCACAAATTGAACAATGATCTCATCCAAGCACAAATACGCACGAAGCCAAGTGACCAAGAAGCGGACCTAGGTCTTCAAGGGACTCGAAGATTGCGAACTATGTTCTAAATTCAAGTGTGAAACAAATTGAAGGCCAAAAGATGTAAAGGAGACAAGTAATGGAAGACTATTGTCAAATGGACTAGATAGATGTGGATCCTAGTTGGCATCAAGGCGGTCAATTTCCAATGACTGGTCAAATAAGAAATGGTTTTAGCTTTTTAAAATTCATATTAACTTGTCGAAATAATTGACTTTATTTGGGGTCATAAATTGTAATTAATTAATTCCTTTATTGAACTAATTAAATGTTATAATGTGCAAACCCTAAAGTAACTTAAGTGAACTTGACTTAAGTTGAACCAAGTTATGTGTTAGCGTTAAGCTAGGTTTAAAATAAGTTATTTAACTACCTAGGTGAGCACATATTATAAAAGGACACGAGTGTCATTGTATTGAGGGATATAGATCTTTTCTCTTAGCCCTAGAGAGGGCTTGTTGCAACTTTGTATGTCCATGTACTTTTCTAGTCTGATGAATTTGAATAATACAAGCAAATTGGAAGAATTTCACTTCGTGGTTTTAGTGCTCTTTGATTTTTAATCATGTATTGTTCATTGTTGAAGGATATCATTAACACTTCAATATTGCTCCATTTTATGTGATACTTTGATAATGCAATCTTTGTGAATAGTCTTTGTGCTACATACATACACTTTGGATGTAGGAAAGTCTTTGTGCTTGCAGGTGTTTTTTACTCTCTATACAACTTTTGTTCATGTTCTTATCTTCATGTGATAGGGAGGGTTACTTCTTTGTTTTTACCCCGATTTATACAAGTGGTCCTCTGCGTTTGTTCCATTCTGGGTTTCTTTGTTACCTTTCCTATCGATTTGTTTTATGTTTCCTTTGTGGTTTCGGGTCAAAAGCACCAAACCCCCTAAAAACATCCCTATCTTACGAGGGAGATGCCCCTCTCAAACATAGAGGAAAATCACTTATTCCATGGTGATTAATCCAATGTTGCAAGATTATGCTGTCCGTTGGGCAAGTCTGTGAACAATTGAAGAAATTGCAACGACATAAATTCTTGCTAACACACCTCAAATTTAGATATAACCATTGTATATCTCTGAGATTTCATGGGGCTTTGTCATAGGATTGCCAGACTCTATCAGTGGATGCTTTCTTGGTCTTGTCACTAGATGAATGGTTTGTTTATTGATCAGTCCCAGGCTTTGCCTATTTGGAGAAGACACGATAGCTTGTTTAGCATTGGTACATGCCCCAAGCTCATCCCATTCATCATTTCCATCTACAATCCCCTTATGCAACACAAGCTCAAATATATGCTATGCAATAACTCAAAATACCCTTTGAGTGAGGTGAAGTTTATCTAAGAGTTATGTGACCCATTTATGTCCACGACCCTATATTCGATTGCTTCTGTTTCTAATTGACCCTATATATTGCTTCATCTTGAAATAGGTTATTGATGGTATGAAGGATGTGAACCATAACCGATGTGAACAGCTCTTTACAAGATAATAAAACAGCCACATTACCGTAGAATTCATCCTCAGTAGAGACTTTTGTTGCCTTACACTGCATGAATCATAGCCAATGTATCATCTTCTTGCTTGACAAAGTTGTTTATGAACCTTATATCTAAAACAACTCTAGTTTTTTTGTTTTTTTTTTGTATTTAGACATTGTGTGGAATTGCCTTTGTTGAAATAGAGAAACATAACAACTATTATGAGCGGAGATGATTAAATAAGCTCATAACAACTTTAAAACTTGTATCCATGCCATCCTTATTGTGAAATGGTTGCCTTCACTTGGTCCTTGTGATCCCTCTAAAAATGTATTTTTGGATTTTTTGAACTTTACAAACAGTCTGTCATTGCAAGGACAAGGGTATTTTGTAATGATTGCAAACCTTGGGAGAGGCTATTAATTAAGCTTGCACATTCTTGGAGATTTGTGTTGAATGGATTGTGTTAAGATAAGATAATTATATTAATGTCCAACTAATGACCACAAAAGTAGGTTAATGGGACTGCATAGTACAATGCCAAAAGAACCAGTAGGGAAACCTGAAAGGGTCGTCCAAACAACAAGAAAGGAGAGAAGAGAAAGGAAAGAAGAAGGAGAAGCAAGGGCCACAATGGCTACAAGAGTGCAAAAGGATGGAGCCGAAGAAGAGGGGTCGGAAAAACTCCATCTTCGACACTGTTACCTAGCATTTGAGGCCAACTGGAAGTAGCTGGGGATATGTTTGTGTCTTGTAACTAAAACCGTGGAGAGTTTGGAATGTTGGTGTTTGGGAGAGGGCAAGCAAGACAAGCGCTCTGTATCCTTTTGGCTGACCGTGATCCATGGGGGGGCTCTAACCGAGTGCGATTAAGAAAGCTTCTGGACTGGGAGGCGGCCTTTTGGGTCCTAACGGATCTGGTCGGGAATCCATACTAGTGTTAAGGTGTCGCTTTGTGCCCCTCTCCGGTGGGAGCACCGTAAAGAAATATGCGATTTGTTGAGTAGCAGCCTGTTTGGGAGGGGACTGAAGGTTCTCATTCCGAAGCTTGAGAGCCTCCTGTAAGTAGAGAGCAAGACACCATTGATCGCAATACCTGATGAAAGTCGCAAATGACGGATGCTCCTGGAATAGGCAATGAAATCTCTCTAATCTCATAGTAGATGGGGCACTTGAAAATGAAGTGTTCCTCTGTTTTGACCTCCTGTAGAGAACAAAGCTGTCAAATCCTCACCTCGCGGTTCAGCTAGTGGTCCTCCACACGAAGTCTATGAGAGCCCACTTTGAACTGGCCTAGGGATATGCGAAGTGCTTGCAACTAGTGTTGGGAGATATACGTAGGCCGACTATAAACCCATCATTGACCTCAAGGAAATGTGCAACATAGAAAGCCATCTTAGGGCGTAATCCACTCAGAGGGCTAATCTAAGTGTGTTGGATGAACTGCTTGTAAATGTCATCTTTGATAATTTTGTGCAGATCCTGCTTACTCGGTAGGAGATGGGTAGGAGCGTCTAGGGCATATCTATATGGTGGGAGGCGGTCCATCTGAATCTCGAAAGAGCCAAGAAGACGTGACTCTTTGGCGTACCAATAGTGGGAACGTCCTCTGTAGTCAGAAGGAGCAATAGCCTTGGAGGAACGATAGACGAGGTAGAGATACCTATCTCTGCCTGTAGAAGAATTTGAAAGTCCCCGGATGCGATGCAAAAGTGAAACAAGGCCAAATATAGTCTCTAGTCTAAAGGGGTTAGCCCCGAACTCAAGCAAGATGATATTGTGTGGAATTGTCTCTTTGCACCTGATGATGCGTTTGAGCATGAGGATGTGGACTCGCTCAACAGCAGCCCAATCAGAGTCAAGTAGGGATGGCCCCCAAACCTCCGAGCCATAGAGAACTGTGGGCTTCACAAGAGAATCCGATAGAGACATCTTCGACAAGATGTCCTGGAAGTGGTGGCGGAAGAACTGTCTCTTCAAGATTTTTAAAGAACCATACCCCTTGTTGACATGGGGCTGAAGAGCAGGCCGAAGACTGAAACGAGGCCTGGTAAATAAAACTCCTAGGTAAGTGTAGGAGTTGGTGATCTCAATCTCTTCCCGTCTATAGAAGAAATGGAATTCAGAAGTCTTTAGCCCATTGGAGATCACGACCTTGGTTTTACCAAGGTTAAATGTCAAGTGTCTGTGATCGGAAAAGATGGTTAAGGCGTCCAGTTGTCTTTGAAGTCCCTCCGCGGAAGAGTCAAGGACTACATCATCTACGAAAAGGAGAATGTAGATCAACACCTAGTGAAGAAGGCAACCACCCCCCTCCTGGATATGGTCCTTGAGAAATTCCTCCAATTCATCAATATAAATATCAAACAAAGTAGGCGAGAGGGGGCAGCCCTGTTTAACCCCGATGGTGCTCCTGATGAAATCTGAAAAACCGATAGCAGAGTGAAGGCGACCTAGAACCTCCTCATACAGGCGCATAATGGTGGTAAGAAGAGTTTCAGAAATATCGATGTCTCTAAGTCTACAAAAAAGAGCTTCCCGTGGCACCGAGTGAAAGGCTTTCCGAAAATCCATGAAGTAGCAGAAAACCTTGCAGTGGTGGCGTGCCTCCTCAATAATGGCTCAAGGATGAAGATATGGTCGATGGTCTGGTAAGCAGGTCGGAACCCTGCTTGCCCCCTAGCTTTGTAATGGTGCTGCTCCAGAAACTCAGAAAGGCGCATGTGGAGAACTGTGGCGTAAAGCTTGGAGAACGTGTGGCCCACCATGATCGTCCTGTAGTTCTTCGGGTCGGAAGTGGGGCCCGACTTGTGGATGGGGTGGATGATATTGTGGGACCACGAGTTCGGGAAACCTGTACAAACCACCTGATTGAAGAGGTCCACAAGATAGTTGTTTAGAGTGTCCAATCCGTGCTTGAAGAATTTTCCCTAGAAGCCCTCCTCATTTGCAGCCTTGCTGCTATTCATGGCTGAAATGGCTTTATTCACATTCATGTAAGTAAAAATATGACAGGTAGAGGGAGGGGACACAACCTAGATCTGAGGCCGGCCAGGGATGTTGTAAAGGGTGGAAATATGAGTAAACATGGAGCTGGGATGTAAGTCCTGGGGTAAAAAGGAATGATAGGGGAGAATGGTATGCCAGAAACGTTTGGGGGAGTGTATAAGGGATGCATGGAGCTCAAAGCGACGATAAGAGATAAAGGTGCGCTTCTTGTGGCAGAGGAGACGACGGTAATTGGACTTGAGAGATGGGAAGGAGGGGAAAGCGTGTCTGAAAGCAAAGCGAAGCCGACGGTGAAGGGATTTGCAGCCTTCATCGTACCACTGATTTATGGGGTAGGTCTGCTTATAAGGGAGGGTGGGAGTGGAGTGGGGGAAAGAACACAGAACAACACCACAAATGGTGGAGGAAAGGATATCAAACATCAAGTTAGAGGAGAGTGAGGCGAATTGGGTGGCAAGGGGAGGAAGTTGGCGAAGGTGAAAAGAAAAGTCTACATGGTCACCCTCATCGAACTTCCAGATGGTACGGGAAGGGGCGTGGGATGGGGTCAGGGATTGGGGGGGGGGCTAACCTGTAAGGAGAAGGAAAGGGTTGCATGGTCAGCAAGGGGAATGGGGGAGACACACAAATGGTGAATATAAGTAATCAAATTAGAAGTAGTCATGATGTAGTCCATGCTAGCTCCCCCACCACGAGGTCTGCATGTGAAGAAGCGAGAGTCATGGAAACACAGAATGCCATTCAGGATCAACAGATCATGAGATTACCCCATCTGTAGGAGGTGCCAGCTGTATGACGTCAAAAGTCTTGCCATATCCTCTGAACCCTGTTGAAAACCAACTAAATCAGGGTCCACCTCAACTGTACAGAGCATGTGATCAGTCTTGTCGTGTAGGGGAACTTGAAGGTTTCTAGTACGTGCATTAAAGTCTCCCAAAACGATGACCTCCACACTTGAAAAATACTGAGAAATGCTTGTATAGAGGTCGAAGAAGGTGTCTGCATCTGGGCCATGATGAATGGCAAAAGAAGAGGAGGTTGGGGGAAAATAACAGATTGCAATGAAGATATCTTTAAGGTGAGACGAGGTCCGCTTGATCCTAATCCAAAGAAAGCGGGCAAACTCGTCCTCTGCGGCCACACAAATCCTACTCCGAAGTGTATACTTGACCAGGTAAGCAACCCCGCCAGACCCTCAAACCCCTTCAAAACTCAGAGCCTCTTGTCTGTAAACCGATAGCCAATAATATCCTCTGATGTCCGGGAGAGGGCAAATAGGCTCGCATGAGGCTCAGTGACAAAGAGGAGGTCTGAAAAACCAAGAGCATCATATAGAATACCCATAGAAGACCAATAGGACCTGTTCCTATTCCAACATGTAATAAAGATGCCCTTGTTCCGATGCCACTCCCAATAGGACTGTCATTTTGGACCGGACACCGAGCCCTAACCCAGAGGAGGAGAGTCCTGAATGACAGGCTTGAGGTTGCGAATAATTGCCCATTTCCCTACTTTCCTGGCTGCCACAACAATTTCTCGGGATTTCTTGAGTTTGGCCACCTATTCTCTGGCAAGGTCTTCATCGAGGAAGACCTTATTGGGGAAAAAGAATAGCTTGCGCTTGGCTCTGAGTGCCCTGAGCTTGTCATCTGCTGATTTGAATCGAAGAAAAAGGGTGGAATCCTGTCCAAGCCAAGCTCTATCAAGCTGCACATTAGGCAAACCCCAAACTCTCTGTGATAAAGTTTGATGTAATGGCCAAGGGGTCAGAAGGAGGGAGTGTGGGCAGCCCTCACACCTTGAGGTTAAGCTCCCTAGCCCGTCTAGTTCTCTCTTCAACCAGTTTAGCTTGCACAACTTCTTCCACCGCTGCCAGGCGGGTGTTCTTGTATTTGCCCTTCACAACTTGGACCCATGCGTCCTCTTGTTTTTTAGATTTTCATGCTGATTCGAGATTTCCTCTTGTTTGTGTTTGAGGTCTGAGATTTCAGCCTGTAGTTGATCATTGGCCGTGGTAGGTTTGGTATGTGTGTTGGTGTTTGCAAGTTGTCTCTGCAAAGAAATGTTGTCTGTCTCAACCTTCTCCATTCGCGACATAAGCTTGAAAACCTCGGTCCAGAGAGCTGTGTTAGAAGACTCCAAGGTTTCCAATATGTTAATCAGCTCTGCGATAATGTTGGGTAAACCACCCTCATGTTGTCCCTGTTCCCATTTGCCAATGATAGGAATTACCCGTGCTGCAGAGGTGGAGGGAGTTGTGGAGGGAGACATTGTGGAAGGAAAGGTGTGCGAAAAGACTGTTTGTAATGGCATCAAGGAGAGAGGACCGCTGGGAGAATCCCTCAAAGCCCCCAGTCGAATAGTATGGTCAGGGGGATGTTTATGCATAAAAGAAGGTGAACCGACGTAGGTGTGATTGAACCGGAATTGTGCGCAGGCAAATAACTTGGCAAAAATAACCACGAATTGTTGGAAGAACCACGAAATCATAGACAAAAGCCCATGATTTTCGAACAGTGGTTATTTGGGTTTTCGTGAGTCATAAATGTGTAGGCACGAGCAGTAGAAACGACATGCACGAGCTAGAGAACCACGAGGAACCAAACCGTGCTATCATGAGCAGTCAATCACGAGTTTACGCAAGCCACAAATTTAACAGTCACGATGTCAATAGGAACCCACGATTCCAACAGGAGCATACACAAGCCATAATTCTCTTTTGAGCCACGAGTCAGAGAGGCCACTGTTTGAGCTAGAAAGGCCACAAGTCGAGCAATAGGAAAGGCCATTATTACCAACAGGAGGAGCCACGATTTGTTACATATGGTTTCCAGACCTCATTTAAAGAAGCCCTTACTCAAATGCTATGAACGTTACTCAAATGCCCTAGTTTCTAGTTGGTGTCACTCAATGTAAACATTGCGTTGATGAGGAGCTAAGAATCTTCCTACACAGTGCTGTCCTTGTCTAGAGGAACTACAAGTTTCATCTCCTAATAAGGGCTATAGCTTTTGCTTCGTTAGTTGTTCCCCAAGGGATTAAGATTGCAAAGGCTTTTATAGATGATACTTTGTAATCCCTCACCAAACATCCTCCTCGTGCTTTACCTGTTTTACTTTGTGAGGCGCCATTAAATTAAGCTTGAAGGTGTCTAGTGGTGGAGGCAAACCATTTGACCTCTTTCTGTTTTACTGTATTAACTTGTACCCCATCAATAGGAAACTATTAATAGATTGGGGAAGTCAAGGTGCGAGCATAACAAATTGCTCAACTAATTACGAACTCAAGCTGAGTGTCTTTTGGCATTCAGTTGATGTAGGGAGGCCAAGGGTATTTATGCACTTGATTTCCTTCGGGAAGTCAAGTTGTGATCGATAGTGAACAACTATCTCGATAATTTACCACTCAACCTAATTTACACCTATTAGCAGACACTAGAATATTGTAGATAGTCTCTTCAAACAATTCTTAGGTGTCAAACTAATTTTTTTAGACAAAAAAGAAGATGTGTTTCAAGGTTGAATCATTTGGGCGATTAGCATGATTATCACATTTTCCCACTTGGGTTTGGATTCTTACAACATGCATTTTGGGTGAACAAACATTTATTTTCCGAAGTGGAGTTTGGAGATACATTTTGGTCTTCTCTTCATTTGGGGTTTGGACATACGTTTGGGTCTTCTCCCTGTATGACGGGCAAAAAGTGTCTAGACACCGTGCATTCTTATCATTCGTTCAACTAGGGTATTTGAGGCAACGAGTAAAGGACACACCAAGACCGACACACAAACAAATAGAATTAAAGGGGTACATGCTATGATCGCATACCCCAAGGGAAGTAGCCCTTACCTTAGGACAAACTAAGGTTTCCAAGGCCTTAGGTTGAAGAAGAGAAAGGAACCCTATGGAGGTATCGACACTATGGGGGGTAATGAAACATGAAATGAACATACAAAGTTTTTGCTAACCTAGGGAAAACATGTAACATGAAATGAAGAACTGAAATACAATATGCTAACCTAGCATGTCCATAAAATACTAAGCTAACATAGAGTATATAGCGAATGTAGTAAACTACTCTATACAAAATGACGAAGTGAGTTAGAGCACTCACCTGCTGGGGGGCGGTCTCTGATGCATCTATCTCCCAAAGGACCATACACCAAGAGAGAAAAACTTTCAGGTGGAGGAGGGGAAACAATCTAGTCCTAGCTCACTATACATGACCCAAAAGTGCAAGCAAACCAATCCAAGCAAGAAGAATCTCCAAGCCAAAAGTCAAGATGTAAGAAATCCAGATGCTAAGCGAGCAAATGCAAGTTGGCTCAAGAGAGTAGAGCTAATGGTGAGTTCCTTTGTGCAATTGTCCAAGCTTATGATGTGCAAATGAGAGTTGGGGTATTTATACCGATGCCATTGCCCGCGGGTGAAGGCGTCGACAGGGAATTTAAATTTGCACCGATGCAATCACCCGTGGGCGATGGTGTCGGCAAAGGAGGAAAATGCAAAGGGAGATGCAAAATGTCATGGGAAGATAAGAATAATGCAAAACAAAAGAGATGGGGTCATGAGCAAGCTAGATGTCGGAAGAATGAGAAGCAAAATAAGAGGAATATGAGCAAAAGAAATACATAAATGGGACCGAAAGTTGTTCTCTCTCCATGTATCATCTCTAACTTAATGGTTACGTGAATAAGCATACCACTATCCAGGAATGAGCCCCTTAAGGTACCTGTTCCAGAGATAGATGCATTAGCGACCTCTAATTTGAAAAAAGAATTGTTAGTAATAGGTATGAAAATAGAAAGTGTAAAAATTTAGGTGTATACACTCCCCATTTAGGGTTCTGACATCCATTCTAGTTTTCTTCTCATTTGGTGTTCAAATGATTTGATTTGGTCATTCAATATTAAAGAAAGTACTTCAACCTTATACAAATAGATCTCCTAATGGCCCACTAAATTTTCCCACTAGATCTGTTAATGGTCCTCGTTAAGCCAACCACCATATCTCCCAATGGCTCATGAATGGTTGAACCCACTTTAGCGCAACCCATGGATGAAACCCTTTTGATGGTATGGTGAATGATTACATAAATGCCCTTCCTTGGGAGAGTGATTGAGTACATAAATACCCACACCCTTCTTAGTGCATGTCCCTCTTTCTTTAGTCAAGTGCTCTCCTTTATGGTCGAGAGAAGAAGATTCGTTGGTGCTCATACCTTTAATTCATTTGTCGGTCAAGTGCTCTCTTGTTGTTCGAGTGGCTATGTGCTTATGCTCTACTCTCCTTTACAGGAGAGTGGCCCTCCTCCACAGCTTCGTGAAGTTAGTCAAAGGCAGCTTGTTGGTCAAGCCCTCCATCTAGAGAGCATTTGAGTTTTTTGCTACAGTCGTTCGTGCCAATCTCTTAATGTCAGCAAGATGCCAAACCTCAACTTATTGGTTGAGTGATGCTTATGCCCCTTCTTCATTGAGAGAGTTACTAAGCAGCGACACTCATATTTCTTGTTGGCCGAGGGCTGTCACTCCATTGTTTTGAGGGTACAGTGGCAGTTATGTGCTTGCACCACTCCCTTATGATCAAGAGGAGCATGCCCTCTTTTGTTGGTTAAGTCCTATCATTCGAGAGCATAAATGTCCTCAGTCTGCTCTCCCCATCCGAAGAAGGTTTTTCCATGCTCACTCCTTAGGTCTATGTGAAGGAAGTCCTCAACCTACTAGTCGAGTGTTTCTCTGCCACTCTTTCCTCTTCTTTATTGGTAGAGGAAGGGGGCCCAATCTCCTTACATTGATTGAGTGGATTGTTACTTCTAATTCTTCTTCTATTGGTTGAGATAGAGTGGTGCTAAGGTGTCAAACACCCCTTCCTTCATCAGAAGAGGGAGAATCTTAGCGTCTTGAGGTTGGTTGAGTGAACTATTTGATATATTCCCACACATTACACACCCGTTCGTGACTTTGCTCTCAAGTGTTCCCTAAAAAGACACCTATTTCCCAATGGTTGAATGCCTAAAGTTCCTTGGCATTCTTCGTATTGAATAAGTGCCTAAAGGCCTTAAGTTTCAGTTGAGAGCATCAAATCCCTTGATATGTACTATGCTTAGTTAGTCCTTGCTCATTGAACAACTTTGTTGCAATGGACAATAGAGGGTCAATAGTATTGACGAGAAGTGCCTATTACTCCATATTGGGAGTGCTTGAAAGGGCTTTAATTGGTTTCCTTCCTAATTTTTGGGCCCCAAATCGACATTCCCTCAGTGTTCATTCGTTCATGCATTTGTACTCTAGAAAAATTGAGGGGACAAGCCATATTTGCTTGTTGTATCCATTTAGACAAAACACTATATTTTATTCAAGGATATGTTTGACCGGACTAGAATTGGGTTTTTGGAAGCCCAAGCTACTGTTCATGGTCCACATTTCACATGAGATATTATGCAACGAATATTCTTGAAATGCTACATCTCTCCCTCAATGTGGGCAAACAATTGGAGCCTTTAGGCATTGAACTAACTTCATTGGATTTATGCTCTCGGTTAATGCGAGGGCTTGACTGGTTGGGAGAGGAGGACGCGGAGCTTTAGGTACTCAATTGACGTCAGGCCTTGAACAATGGGAGAGTACTTGGTTCAGATCATTTATGCTTTCGACCAATGGAAACAGAGGCCAAGGACCCTGTTATTCTGAATAGAAGGAAAGGATCGAATAGAGATTTTTCCTCTAACCCTATGAGCTAGAAAAATATATTTTTATTGTTCTTAATATCTTATTTGTTCATAAGAATAGTGTGGTAATAACAACAGAGATTGATGAAATTGATATCAATACTAGTACTACTATCGATTTTGTCAATCTTGGAATGAGGTTCAAGAGGTAAATTTTTTGAATGTAATAAATATTGTGAATGTTATCTGTTGAAGAGCAGGGAGGAAGAGAATAGCTCACTTACTTTTCTGGCAGTCATTTATTCCTTTTAGAAGGTGGTTTGAGGATCAGAAAGAAACTGAATAGAAAAACATAGGGTTATTATACATTTAACTATATTGGACTGGTTCAGTTTAGCATCTAATATCTGTGCCAACAAGGAATCTTTGGAACCAAATTAACCTATGCCACTTTAGGCCAGATAGATCAAAAGGTAATGTTATATTTGCATAAGTGGTGGTTGACTGTGAACAAATTATCAAATCATTTGTTATATTTCATGCCTTTCTTGTATTACTGTTCAATAATGCATGCTCCCTTTCTCTTTATTTTATGTAGATCTAGAGGTAATGGCACGTGTAAGGGGGGTCGCCACGGGCTGAGGATGCAATTTATGTACAACAGAAAGTGTGACTTTAATTTTACATCGGAAAGATTCCCTGTGGGAATAAGTTTACCTTATTTGTTTGCTTATTATACTTGATGTTCGACTCATTTTAATATTTAATTTCTAAATTGGTTATGTACATTGTTTGCAAGGGGATTTTATTTCACATCAATAATGTCAGTTTTGTTTGATTATCATTAGTTTGGTTTGTTAATTTTATTTGGAAATTTTTAACATTGATTCTTCTTGTCTAGGTCAGGGTGCGGTAAATCTTGCACGAGCTGTGAATTGCTGGTATTGCGAGCATGAATGGCGTCAAGACCTTGCTGTTGTCACAAAATGGCTCTCTGGAATGTCTCCGGTATATTTATTATTGATGACCTCCACTGTGCTAAGTTTCATTTGGAAAGGCTTTAGTAGTTCTTGGGCTATTTTAGTTCTTAAATTTTATTCCTTTTTTATTTAATTATAATATTAGTGAAAGTAACCACAGAAAGAAAATTGGTGTATATCTTTGTTCGTTTCCTTCCAAAAAATTGTCAGGGGCAAGTGAAATTAGATACAGGTAATGCTGAATGCAATCATATAATGCTATTGCTATCATAAAGGTAAACCTGGAGTTATAAATCAGATAGGTAATTTATTTGTTTCTGTTTGTCTTGTTGAAAAACTAATGTAATGTACAAACGTGTCTAGCCTAGAAGGAAGAATCGGCCTTTGGTAGCATGTACCTGCCTATTATCTTTTTCAGAGCTAGAAAGCTAACTTTGAAACCAAATATACAATTCCTATGATAAAGTTGATGATTTATTCCAGGTCTCAACCTCTCTTTTTTTCTCTTAAATTTTGAACTATGACACCAACATGAGGTAAAGCTTGTTCTCTGTATTGTTAATATTCATTCTCTAAGGGAAGGTTGAATCTTCAATTTAATCCTTTGATGTATGAGCTTCCTTAGCCTCTACTGTCAGTTCTCGGATTTGATACCGAACCTTCAGTTGATCTCATATGGTCGCTTGATGTTTATAGGGAAACTACACTACCCAGGACATAATCACATACTAGTAAATACATACCGCATTACAGCATAGAAGAATATGATAGTCAATGCTTCATTCATAGGTGGTGCTCAATACAAGCTGTTCAGTACCCAGCACTATTTCCCTGATGTACATCATCCTATGTATATCACAAGAAGACCTGATGGGTTGTTGGTTAACACAACTGTCAACAACCGAACATACTTGCTAGAATCATTAATTACGTTGATAACCACGACAATACTAATTTTACAGTTTACACTCAATGTTCGTGATGTGAGTTCATGTCTTCCTGGAAAGACTTAGAATCATTATAGGCATTGGTCTCCATTTCTATATTTTTTTGATGGTATGCCCTAATTTTCATTCTGATTTTGGGAAATCTTTAAGAATCTTCCTTATCCAACTTGATCTTCTCCTTTTCGCTTTTGAAATCCTTATGAACCAACTTCCTTGTCCGAGGTTTTCTTCTCTGTTTCTGTCATTACCTTCTGACAGGCCAAAAAATTAAATGAACATTCTCATGGCAAAAATTCTACATTGGAATGGAACAGTATCATATTCCAGTACTCTCTTCTAACAAGTTACTAAAATTTTCAGTAGCAACTCTTCAAGTTGACCTTTCATCAAAACAAAATAAATCTGACAAATCATTTCGTGTTCTTGTCTTAAGGTGTATAAATAAATTAGAAAAATCTTGTGAAATTTCCTTTATCTTTTAGGATGTCTGATTAGTAGTTCGAGGGAAGGTTTGGACAGTTATCCCTAACCAAAATGGTAGAAAAACCTAAATTTGGCATGTTAAATACCAAAAATCATGCTTAAAGAAATGATCCAGCCCTAACTAAATTTACATACGATGTCCAAATGAATAGAGTTTAGTCTTACACACATAATCAGCAGAGACATAAATGCATTCCCAAGGATTCATCATGGAGGCTTTACTATTTAATATTTATTGATCTAAATATGCTTTCAGGTATTTTCTAAACATTTGAATAGGTTTTGACAGCTCAAAATTGCACTACTAAAGAGGACTTACCCCAGAATGGTGTTTCCTAAACCATGTATGCAAAAAAGCCACCTCAAATATGTATTTAGATTTTAGAGTGGAGACCATTCGCTCCAACCTGCACACCCCAAAAATGCCCCTTTTCCTCCTTTTTGACTTCTCTTTGATTTATTTTGGTGGTTGTCTTCAATCTTCTTGTTTTCTCCTTTTTTCCAGCAATCTTGGGTGTCCTTAGGCTCTCCTAATCATGGAATATGAACAACCATCATAAAAATTGTTTTTGGCTTATTTTTTGGATGAATTCTGTGTTTGGAACTCCCAATCTGGTCTGTTTCATTCCAAACGAATCTTGCCACACCATGTCCTTGCAAAACTCAAGAAATCCATGTAATTTGTTGTGGCTGAGGTGGTCCGAGGACTTCCAACCAACACTTTGCATATGCCAAGTGTTTGATAAAATGCTTACATGAATCTTTGAAATGAAAGTTTGAAGTAACTATTTTTTTTTTTTGTTTTTTTAATCTGTGATACAAGATTGCAGTTGGGCCTGGGATGCTCCTGCATCACTTCGGTGCATATGTTTGCAACCATATCATACCGATGATTCATAGAAGAAGACCCACAGGAATGAATGATCTCAATGCTATGAACTGTGTGTGGAATGAAAGGTACGAGCTTTGCACAGCAAAACAATCTTGTATTCAGCTCACCATGAAATCCATACATAGGCTATTATATAGCCAAAATAATAGTAAAATTACTTCCTATAAAATAGGAAGGAATACTAACAAATAACATTCGTATATATTGTTTGTTATAACAATATATACGACTAACAATTTTACTAATTACAAACAAGAATTATATTTACGCTGTGGTAAATATATTAACAATATAAATACTGTAAGCACTATAATATTTTCCTAACATTCTCCCCCTTAGTGTGAACATGGGGAAAGCCTGCCTTGTACTGCAACGTGCCGCTTTGTAGCTTGCTCATGATCTGGATGGTTTCTAGGACAATACCAACAACCTTTGGATGGTTTTCCAAGTGGTTAACCAACAACCACACAACGGATGGTTTTTTAGGACATTACCAACAACCTCTGGATAGTTTTTCCAGTGCATAACTAACAATCACAATATCATGATGTTGCAGTAGTATCATCAACTCTCATCTCTATCTCACTGTAGGGAATAACATAGGAAAATTTGCTGAATTCTGCTACTCATACACAGAAACTGAAAACTGGAAATGGAACAGTGGATCATGTTCCCCCCCTCAATGTGAAATTTCCTCTTATTCAAACAGGAACATTGCAAGCTGAAGCATACTGAAACTGGAACATACTGTAAAATAGGTACTATGAAATTGAAGCACACAAATGAAAGCAAACTCACACCACAAAATGCGACTAGAGCTTTGTGCGGCCCGTCGTTGGTGACTGATGAGAGGTTGCTGATTGACCTCCAACCTCCGTTTGCCGCCATCCTCTAGTGTAGGTGCTGCTAACTCAGCAGAATGTGAACATGAAGCAAATTTGTTTCTACATTGAGCTTATTTTAATTTTATTTTTCTTCCCTCCCGCAATGTGAAACACTTTATTTTTCGGACGTTGGGTAACACCGAAAATGCGTCTGCAAGGCAATTTTCTTTTATTTTAACAATTTTCGACTCTTGACATGACTTGACCTTAATTACTCTTTTACTTTGACAATGACAATAAGATATTTTAGACTCGACAATTTATCACATTGACTATGTGAAATTTTTTACAAAATGTAAAGACTTTACAAAGACAAGACTCGATGAAATTAATAACAAACTATGACTATATATACTTAAAAATTAAACCTATTTAACAACCGTCGCTAGAAATCTTTTCTGTGAGATGCCATATATTATAGACTGAAGAATTTTAATGACATTAAAAAATGACTCTACCACTGACTATTGACACATGCTCAAAACAATTACATTTTTGACGGTTTGAAACTTTTATTATGAGAAAGACACAGACTTAACGATTATTAAAAATCCATCTTTGATTCTCAATTTTGACATGACTCAATACTAGTTGACTCGATATAAAAGACTAAACAATAACATGACACTAAATGATTAAATGCTTGACACGAGAGAAATGTATGGGGAGCAGCGGCAAGCAATGGAAAAGGAGAAATAATGACATACATGTATACGGATGAAAACAATGTTTGTGGGCTTATGTCGATTTGGAGGTGAAGCCGTGTCAAATGCATATGGAGGAGACACAATTCTGAATGGAGTGCAAATTTTAGATTTTTTTCTACCATGTACACGTGGATAGAAGAAACAAGTGGAAATGCAGATTGAATGCTATGCCCAGCTGGGTTAAAATAGCGAATCATACAACGACTTTTGTTATTGGTAAATTCAGAAGCTGTAGAGATGGTGGCAACAACAAAGGGAGGATAAAATAGTTGGAGTTTTGTGAGAACCGTCAATCAACATGGACCATGCACAATATGGAATCCTCCATTGACAACACGTCCTTATCCATGCTACAATGCAAACAATGAGCTAGCATCCAAGGTGGAATTTCCCATGGTGAATGCAATAAAATCTTCAAAACAAATGACGAAAATATAACATATAGGACTTTTATGTCGTTGAGACCTGTCAATATTTGGCTGAGCTGGAGATGTTGAGATCAGTAGAACATGATAGTGTGCCTTTTTTATTTGATATTCACGGTTTTGTAGTCTGAAAGAGCTCTCAATCTGCAGGCTTTGACGACAGTGATCAGGAGGATCTATAAGCACCAAACAAAATAGATGGACCGATGGCTTTCGTCACATCTAGAGGAAAACACATTGCTCTAATACCAAATGAAAGGTACGAGCTTTGCACAACAAAATAATCTTTTATTCAGCCCACCATGAAATCCATCATAGTTACCATATTTGTCCGAACACAGTCTAAATTCAGTTCGGAACGTATTTTTAGGAAAAGCCGAACTTGTTTGGTATGTTCATTTAGGGTTTTCAATTTAAAAAAATCGTTTGAAAAATAAATAAATAGAAAACGAAAAACGAAAACCCTAAGCATTGAAAGAGTAAAAGCTAAACGAAAACAAAGACAGCACACACCAGCGACCAAAAACATGATTTGCTGTTGTGATTTGTACCAAATACGACCTCTGTCTTTGCCACTGAATTTCTTCCAAGCTCAGCTTTAAATCGTAAATCGGTAAAACTGTGACTGTTCTTGTACTTGTAGTTTTATTTCTTTATTGGGGAGGAGTATATGTATCCAATGTAAATATTAATCATAATATTTTAAAGTAATCCTAATATTTTAAAGTTGTATACATATCTTACCTTCTTCAGGAGTACCATTATTTATTAATATTTATTAATAATACCTAAAGACTTAAGAGTATAGTAATCCATAATACAAATATTTATTATTTAGAGACATTAATATTAATATTAGAGACATTAATACTTAGAGACTTAAGAGTTAGGTTTACATAGATTTATTATTTTAGGTTTAAGTTTTTAACTGAATGATTAGTAACTTTAGTAACTAGTTACATAAATTTGATTATTTTAGGTTTAACTTTTAGTATTTTTTATCAAGTATTTTATGTGATTTATGGATAATTATTCATATTTATTATTTTTAAAAATTTATAATTTTTTTTGAGCCGAACTGAACTGAACCGAACCGATTTTTTTGCAAATTCCCGAACTTCCGAACTTTTCAAACATGGTAACTATGAAATCCATACATAGGCTATTATATAGCCAAAATAATACTAAAACTACTTCCTATAAAATAGGAAGGAATACTAACAAATAACATTCGTATATATTGTTTGTTATAACAATATCTACGACTAACAATTTTACTATTTACAAACAAGAATTATATTTAGCCTGCGGTAAATATATTAACAATATAAATAATGTGAGCACTATAATATTTTCCTAACATGGAAAAGAGTCAAGGGCAACCAGATACCAGACAAGAAGTCTTTAGGCAGCTCAGAAATTAATTGGGTGGATTTATAAAATGGTTACCACCAAGTAGACTGGATTTTATGAAGCAGCTGAAACATCTTTTAATTTAGTTTTCATTTCAAAAAGGTATCATAAGGGGTTGCACTTTGATGGTGTTTGATAGTTGCTGTTATATAGTGTTGTCATTCTTGTCATTCTGTTGTTACTTTACTTCTCTACATAGATGTATAGAACACAGGTTATCATCCTTGGTGAAGCAGCATAGCAGCATAAGGGAAGTTTATTTTTGGATGACAGTTTTGAGTGTCAATGAAGTAATAATACAGTACAAGTTAAAAGGAAAAGAACCAAACAGTTGAGTAAGAGAGATGAGATCCATTCGGTTGTGGAAGAAAACCCACTCAACTGGTATCGATATCGGTCTAATTCCTGTATCAGAAATAGAAATAGACATACTATCTAAACAAATTGGACAGCTTGAGTTTTTCACAACCAAACCCAAAGAAAGGGGAAGAAGAGACATCAGTCTCCACTTTCCAAGAAGGATTTTGAACTAATAGTTAATTCTTGGTGTAATAAAAAGAAAAAAAATGCTTGGACCAGTGCATTGTCCATAAAAGTGAAAAACCGTTGAGTTTAATACAAGACTTCCAAAAAGATGAAGAGTTTGATATGATGACATTTACAACCAAAAAAGAATTGCTTCCCAACAGCTATCATAACTTTAGAGACTGCATACTGTAATGTCCCCAATGGACATTATTTTACCCCTAAACGGATTTTAGGCAATCCCAACTTTAAATATGCAAAATACAAACAAATTGCAGCCGAACAGAAAACTGATTTTTGCAGAAAATTAAATCTAGGGCAGCGAACAGAAAATAATGAATAACTCCAAAAATACTTGCTCAAATCTCTTGAAATTTTAAATGGAGCTTGCTAATACAATAACAAATATTATAGAACTGTTTTTGGAATTTTTCGAATAACAGAATGCTGCTAGAAATTTACAGCGTGCCCTAAACAACTGAAAACTTCTAAAATTAATATCTTTTGCTAGAGAAGTCCAAATGAGCTGAAACTTTGGATCTTGGGCCACAAAATATGAAGAATAATATTCCAAAAATAGTTTTCGCACAGCAAACACGAAACCCTAATTTTGCCCAAAAAAGTAGGTCGCCCAACACATTTAGGGCATCAATTTAGCTCCAAAATTGACAAGCTAGGGTAGATCTCTCACTACCGAAGAATGCCCTGCTAGCTAGGGATGGATCTCTCACCACCGAAACTAGGGTTCCCGTGGGATCTTACTCCACAAGCTGGATATTTGCAAACAGCAGTTGCACATGAAAGAATATGCATAAGCTACAAGCTTAAGACACAAATTAGAAAATATTGAATGGTATGGAATATCTTTCCCTTCAAGTCGACTTCTCCTTATAAAAGAAGAAGAGACCCAAAACAACCTCTACAATATCCAATTAGTTCCCAAGGATTTTCCCTATGCAAGCATTTAATATTTTCCCATATTAAATGCTTTTTCCCTCCTAATGCAGGTCACATTTTTCTAGGGGAAATACATAGTAAAATGGGCATTTATCCTTTCTATGTTCCCATTCCCCCTTCTAAGGCAAGTCACCTTTTCACCTAGGATGGATAACAATTTATATTTGGGCCTTTTCCATCCTTGATTTAATAATTATTAAGTCATATAAATTATTATAAGTGCTCTATATATATATATATTTTTTATTAATGGCACTTTATAATAATTAAATATAACTTAAGCCACCCTTATATTTTTCCTTTGGCCGTCGGGTTGACAAAATAGGCCAAAGGTCTTCGAATGGGAAGGGGATATTACACATACACAAAGCAGTAGAGCTCATGAGCTAATTTTCTATCAATGAAGTTATTTGTAGTACCTGTATCGACCAAAACAGTCACCTTCTTTTTCTTAATATAACCCACCACTTTGATGTTTGTGGTGTGCTTATCCCATTTAATGCATATAGCGATATAGTGGGGCTTTCTTCCTCAGGATCTTTGTGCTCGAGATCTACTGTTGGTTCCTTCATAGCTACATCTTCATCCAAAAGCTCATTCTCAATAATCAGTAGTCTTTTGTCACCATTGGCACACTTGTGACTTCTAGACCACTTATTATTACAACGCAAGCATAAGAATTTTTCTCTTTTCTTCGCCTTGTATTGAGGATAAAGCTTAGTTATTTCTTGGGTTAAAAGAGGTGACCACATTTCTGACAACAGTATAGTCACATTTCTATCTATCCATCCTGTCGTTTGACCTTGCGTGAATCTCTTGGTGGCAGAGCTTCGTTGCTCAATATGCAATTCATGCTGCATAGCTTTCCTAACCAGAAATAGTTCCACCAAATGAACATCATACTTAACTTGGGCATTTAGTCTATTCATGTAAAATTGCCGTCTTTGATAAGGTGTCACCTCTGGATTACAAAAAGCTAATTTCATATGCTCAACATTATATAATTATTCAACTACGTATATTGTTTATTTAAAACTTGTCAATTGGGGGAAATAGCCTCCCTTCCATGGTTACTCATAGTGGTCTGCGAAGTCATTAGTAAATTCCTTCCAAGTACCTGCCCTTTCTTGTCGCTCATCATCAACTGGTACCACTGATAAGATTTAGATTCTAGATGTAGTGAGGCTATGTCAACCATTGCACTCTGTGGTATGTTGTGAAGCTTAAAATACTGTTCCATGAGACTCATCTATGAAGTTACATCCATAGCATCAAACTTGCGGATGCCCATCTTTAGTATGCTCAATTTTGGGCCTTGGAACATTTGCGCTAGCACTTGGTTTGGTTTGTTGTGCCCGTCAGGATGGGTCTACTGTGTATGAGGTTGATTAAGTAGGGACTTCAGTTGGACACTGGATCTTGTTTAAACCTATCTAAACCCTCATTCAAGGATGTTGCAAATGGGGGAAACAACTTATCCTTGGTAAAAGCTACCACAGTTTCACATACTCTAGGGATTTTATCATCAATTTTAGGTGGGGACAATAAAGAGTCTGTGGGAACATTGAGGAAAAGGCATTGCTGCTGATTTGTATGTGTTTCTCGCTCTAGATTCATGCTTAATCTAGGGAGGAAAATATCCGGAATAAGTGGTAACCATAAAAATTTAGAACATGTGCTATGCCTATGTCTGAATTGGATGCTCTATCTTTGACCAAACTTTGACAAATGAATTTTGGAATGTAAAAGACCTCAAATCTGAAACTGCAACGATAAACCCTGTCTTAATTTTTATGAGCTCTCTGAAAATATAAAATAATCTGACAGAACTCTTAATATTGTGGCCTAGAGATCAATTTTTTATAAAGCATCAAATTTGCAATAAATCAGGCTAAACAGATCATAGAAAGCTAAAATCTTAAATGAAGCTTCCTTGTCACGACTTTTAACTTCTCTGAAAAACTTGCAGCAGTTTGTGAGATATGGCAAAAACACATTTCTTTGTCAAAATGGATGCTCTGATATAGATATTTCTTAATAAAACTGCAGAAACACTGAAATATATGACCACTTTGAGGGGGAAACCTCTAGAAATCAGAATAATAATGAAAGAAATTTCCTTGATATGTTTGAGGATGATTTGAGAGAGCCTTCCTTTCCTTTTTTATAGACATAATTAGGTAAGTTCACACCCCTTTATCCTAATTAGGTCGTCCTAAGGAAACATTTAGAACCAATCAATGAAAGATTAAGGTAACACACTTCACTCCATAACCTTAATATTCTTAAGAAGATAGGATATTAGGGGTATAACACATATGAGATGCCCAAATACTAAACGAACTAGCAAGTAAAAAAAAGTGAAGGATGATTTTTTAAGGGCTATGATTGATGAATGTTGAACTAAGTACAAATGCTGGATAACCCAATGAGAGATGATTTGAAACAGCAATATTTCATAAATCGGTTATGAAAGACATTCAGAGAAAGCTTGTAAACTCTCTTAGCTTCTAAATAATAAGGGACTTACCAAAGAATGTATGCTGTTGAATGGCCATATTTAGAAAAATGAAATGGAAGTAGGAAGAACCGTCACAGACCCAAGTAGGCACAAAAATTATGGATGAAGAAGATAGGGATGACTTTGTGATAGATATACCCCATTTTGAAGATTCATTAATTGAGTGGGTAGAGCATGATCATGAAGAAGATCCAATACCACATGTTTCTCAAAGAAAATGGAAAATATGGACAACAACATGTTTTTAAATAATTAGTTAAAAACTGCTGTAGAAGATGGAAAATATGGACAGCAAGACGATTTTAAGCAATTGGTTAACTTCATGGAAAATCGGGCTCATGGAGGAGAGATCAACAGTGGTCTCAAAGAATCTTGCTGCGTTACCTTCCCAAGTGTTCAAAGATATTCCCTTTTTCACCCAAGACTGCGCTTGCCCCTGACCGTCCTGAGCAAGGAACTCTACCAGTTCAGGAAAATCAGGAAAAACCAACCTTAATCCGAAAATGAATAAATGAGTAATGTCTATCATCATATGCATAGTTTATACACCGAGGTTTGCCAACATAAGTTTTTCGACTTAATTTGGCAGAAATTGATAAGGGAGGAGGAAGCAAAAGATTCAAAGAAAACTTGAATTAAGCAAAAACCAAGTTGGAATTAGATTTGGAGGGTTTGAAACAAGGGGCAGAATAGGAACAGGCCAAGCAGAGTGCCTCTAGCACAGTGGCAAAACAAAATGGGTTGTCAAATCAAGCTGCAGACTCCCACATGACATATGTAAGTTTGCAAATTGGTGTAGATAATCAAAAGATAAAATTGAAATTAGAATCTGAAGAATTGAAGAATACGCCTACATTGAAATTTCCGTTTGACATGTCTCCAACAGTTGACCTCATCCAAATGCCGCATTTGCACAGGATTGAGGAGGGATTGTATCCCATTGCTTCAAATTCTACTGGATCTCAAGGATCCCAAGCCAAACAAGGATTAAAAAGCAACAGGGGGGCATGATAGAGTCAGTTGATGGCAAGGTTAAGTCTACTGGATCTCAAGCATCCCAAGCCAAACAAGGATGAAAAAGCAACAGGAGGGCATGGTAGAGTCAGTTCACAACAAGGAGTAACCTAACTCAAAATCGCAGCCTGATCAGTTAAATGAGGAACTTAGTCAGCACAAGAGTTTGCAATGTTTTTCATGACACTCTCCGAAAGCACATCACTCTTATGCCCTAGAGTAGTCAGAGTAGACAGCAAAGAGCATGTCTAATTTATTTTTTGGTTAGGAATATTGAGGCAGGGGAGGGGCTGGTGAAGGTGGTTAGTGTAGGCAGCTTAGAGGTTTGCTTGGGTGCTTTATTGTATAGTTAGCACCAAGTAGATTAGAATTGATAAAGCTGCTGAAACGTCTTTCAGTTAAGTTAATTGTCATTTTTGAAAAGGTATCATAATTCTTTATCTGTTATCTGTATTCATAGCTTGTTTGATCATTGCTGTTGTATACTGTTGTCCTGCTGTTACTTTTCTTCTCTACATGGCTGTATAGAACACATAGGTTAAATGCATGTTATCAAATCAAATTTGGCTGTAGCTGTAGTATTAGAGAGGGAATAATATCTTGACATCAGTTCATGGAGATTAGCTGTATAATCACCGACATAGCGGTTGTCATTGACACCAGGGGCATCAAAATGGATAGTGGTATGACGAGTAATGGGGGACCCCAGACTAGTGAGGGAGAAAGACAGGATATGGCAAGAATAAAAGCCAATACAACATGATCAGCAAGGAGGAGCTGACAAGTGGTATGAAGCTCAAGATTCACTGCTATGTGGAAAGCAAGTGAAACCACCAGAATCCAGAAAGCAAGAAAGTCCATTGAGGATCTGGAATCCATGAGACTGATACCACTGCTTAAAAATTAAAATGCTCACCCTTCTCTGTAACTTAACTCATCTCATCAAGAGGATGTATAAATATATATTAAAATCTGATATAACTATATAAACCCGTCTATAATTGCCTTAGAACAAAACGTTTGGATGCATATGTATTAGCTTGAATTAAATCCAATATTCTTTATTTCTTATTTCTTATTTCTTATTCCACTGAATATCCAATTTGTGTACACAGGGTCCATCTCTGAATTATCTAAATTTTGTCTAGAGAATGCCTTTTTCATAATTTCTAAATAACTACACTTGTGCTGTAGAATCTCTACAGTCCTAATTTTAGAATCTGCTTCTCCTGGAGGGGTTTTCCATTTTGAAGTTGTATGTTCAATGGTATATTTTTTCTTTAGTCAGTGACTACACAAGCTTTATGTGTTATATGATTGTTATTTTCCTTTTACAACACTTGCAGTTTTGAAACAGTTTTACAGATGATGTTAGTATTGCCATCAGTGACAAACTACAGTAGCATTTAATTTGTAGGAATGTGTTTTTCAATGTGATGGGCATCTGTAAATTTTTTGTAAACTTTTATCTCAATCTTAAAAAAAGTATGACGAATTAAATTACTATGTTTATGAGCTTGTGATACTGTTTTTCAGTATAGGTGGATTAATGCAAGTTCAAATGCTTCAGCAAACTCTAAGTTAACGTTTGAGGAAAAGTATCTTTCACATCAACCTCAAACTTCAGGTAGCATTCCCTTTTTCATCTGTATTTTAGCTTTTCACTTTTTTATATTGATGTCCTAGAAAATGAACAGTATGATAAGGGAAAATTGCAGTGCTCCGTGGGGATGTGTCCCTAGATTTTGGTGACGTCTCGGACGTCCTGAACATTTTGGTGACTTGGTAGCTTGGAGGGGACGCCCCCAATTTATTTTATTTATTTTTTCTTTTTCTGATGCTTCTACTTCACAAAAGTTTTATTTTTACCAAAAACATTGAATTCTAATCCTGAAAGTACCCAAAAAATATTAAATACTGTTTAAACTCCTAAATTTCATTGAATAAAGCTAAGCTACTGATACGGTAGAAAACAGGGAGGATTCGAATATGGCATGGATACTGGTGTGGATATGGCCCGGAAGGTCTGTATAGATGTATCCGGCCGTATCTGGACTGCCCAGGCTGTATTTTGGGCGTATCTGAGGCAGAAAACAAGTTTTAATTTTTCTTTCTAAATTTTTTTCAACATTAAAATGTAAAATGAACCTATTGTTAAAAAAAACATTGTTCAATCCTAAAAAAACAGCAGGGTCTGAATCTTCATGTGATCATCCTATCATGTTGGCAACAAATCTGACCAAGAGGGAACAAACACAGTTGACCCAAATCCTTATTATCTGATCACTTACAGGCAGATAATCAATTGTAGGCAACAAACGATTGTGAGAGTACTTCCAAATCCCACCACAAATCTGATTTTCAGTTTTGTGCTGCTACAAAACTAGAAAATAAGATCAGTAGCTCTGATGTACACGTTTTTTCTGTCTTAATGATCACGTGAAGATTCAGACCCTGTTGCCTTCTCCCATAAACAAATTAAACCCTTATTTTGATGTAATAATAAAATTTAATATTTATCATGACATTTGTGACATTTCATTTGGCATTTTGTTGGCATTTTATAGATTATCAGTAGTGTCTTGTTTTTGATATGCATACTATGTGGTTAATTCCTCTTTATCAGGCACAAATATATATATATATATATATATATATATATATTCGTACTGCTGTATCCGGTGGAGGGGAGGGGGGGCAGCGGGTATAAATTCGCTGTATCCACATATTGCATTCTTCGTATCCGTACCTTATCCGAAATGTATCGGCTTAGGAATAAAGTTAAAATATTAATTTAATATCTGTCCTCTGCCATCCCCAAAAATATGGGATTTTTTGCCTTCCCGGAAATCCTGTCCCTCCATTCCCCTGCTCCCTAGTACCCAAAAGGCGAAACTTATGTAAGCATCAAATAGTACAAAATATGGATCTTTACCTCAGCTCTAGGAAAAGACAGTGTGTTCACCACATACTGAAGTTAGAGTACTTTTAAATTTATTTTAGAAATTAGTACTAAAAGTGAGGTTGGTCTAGTGATTTTACCTTGTATTAACGTACTTTTGTAGTTTATCTTGTCTGGAGTTGCAACACTTGTTAGTTGTCACAACTGTCCTGAAAGACCAAGGATGTATCTTGGGCCCTTGCTCCTGTTACATGGTGAACTTTATGTGTACTGCTATCTTTATAACAATAATACTATTTTTCAGTGTAGAGTCAGAAGCTTCACCATGTATAGGATCATAAGACACATAAATTTCTATTTACAAAACTTCATGAATTGGGCATATTGAGTTTCTTCCATCAGTTGTTCCTCATCTTTTCTGCATATTGCCTTATTTACTCCTAGGCATCTCTGGAGTGTGTACCTTTTGATCAACATTTATTGCATGTTTACAACTTGAAGGAGAGATCAAAAGACTAAAACAAACTTGGAGCTAGACTAGTGCCCCAGGATCTGGAATTCAAATGGGCAGTGCCAATTAGAAAAGTCTTAGAAAATGATTTCAAAAACAAAAACATAGTATAGAAGAAACTTCAAAATCTTGCCAACTGATAGCATGCCTGCAACAACTCTTTGGTAAAGAGAGTTAGGTAATCCTTGGGGATATCTTCACAAATTTCTTTCTCTTGTGTGTCTGTTACCAGTGTTTGATAACCCGAGTTACTCTCTTGGCCTCCACGGGTCAGTTCCATGTTTATTTATTGTATGAAGTACCTTAAGATATACAGGAGATCCAAGAGACACGATGAGAGCAACTGAAGGAGCTTTTATGAGGTGGTTGACTTTCTGGCTAAATCTTGGTGTAGTGGATATAGAATCACATGTTTTCTGTGTTTCTTGATTGTATCCGTAAAGGTCAAGGTGGGCACAAACACGAGTCATTTGGGAACACATCTTCCTTTTGAAGGTGAGTAGGTCTCTCAAAATGGGGTGTCTAGTTGTACTAAGGATGTGAATACCTATGCATAAGGGATCTAATTAGTTGTAATGTTCCCTTTCCTTCGCTGAGGGCCTAAGGGCCAATTTTTAGTCTTAGCCTTGGTCATACCCAAGGGGCTAAAAACTCTGGAGGCTATTGGATAAGGATGATTGTTATGACCTTGCTTATTTGTTATAATTTTGCATTGACACGAGTTTAAGTGGCTTGGTGGGACTAGATGTTATGTTTTGTCGTTAAGGGGGGGACCTCATAACACTTTAATGTTATAATTCTTCGTTGGGGTGACTTATGGTACTTTATTACTCTATTTCTTCATTGGGGTCACTTAAGTCACTTTTAGTCCCACATGGAGCTCTCAATTTGGAAAAAAGGTAATGATAAGTTATAAAAGGAGGTATGGGGGAGCGATAGAGCTCATTCTTGTATACACTCATATTTTCTCTTTGTTCAATTGTTGTTTGCAAAATTCTAGCTTGTGGAGTAAGATCCCATAGGGACCCTAGCTTCGGTGGTGAGAGATCCATCCCTAGCTAGCAGGGCATTTTTCGGTGGTGTGAGATCCACCCTAGCCTATCAATTTGGAGTTGATTCAGGGTTGTTTTACAAAGATATTTTTCAGAAGTTTCAGAGGAAGGGTTTTGGGGACTTTTTTTGGGGAAGATTCAAGGGTTTACAGATCAGATTTATTGAAGCGACTAAAGCATGGTTTGGCGCCATTATTAGAGGCATTTTTGAGTGTTTCTAGCCTATTTCCAAGGGGGGTGACTTACTTTGGAAGTTGCAGCAATTTTTTGGAGGGTTTCCGGGTTGACATTTTCAGATCTGAAGGTTGGGTTTCCATTCTCAATATTGATAGATGTTATTTCCTGAATTTCATAATTTCTCCATGCATATTTGAGGAGATATGAATTTTTGAAGTTTCCTAGTTGCTTAGGGCATTCTGTAATTTTCTGGTAGCAGTATATTATTCCAAAAATAATTTTCTTGTGTTAGTTATCATATTAACAAGCTCTCCATAAATTTTCAAGTGATTTGAACAAGTAGTTTGTGAGTTATAGATTTATTTATGTTCGCTGCCCTAGTTACGGATTTCTGCAAAAATCAAAATTTTATTTGGCTGCAAATTATCTATATTTTGTGCATTTTTAAGTGGTATCCCACAAGGGATATTTCAGTTGTATCAGAGCGGTTGTTTCTCTAGCCTGTGGAGTTGAAAGATGGGAGACAGAGATAGAGACAGTGAGGACCTAGGTTTGGATCTGATGAAACAATTGTTCGCCAACATGGTAAAGCAACAAGAAACTACTAATATCTATTTGAGCCAGCTCACTGAGAGATTAGCACATGGCAGAATTGAGACTCATATAGATAGAGGGGAAAATAACAATATGGGACAACAGGGTCAAAGAGGTGAGAGTGGACATTCAGGGCAACGATCTCCCCATTCTTCTACTAGGCCTTTAGGGCTTCACGAACCATCTTTCTTGAAGGATCTGGAAGTTTCACAGGTACGACCGTCAATAGATATTTTGGATGAGGAGTCTTGTTGGGAGAGGTACCAAACTTCGAGTGAGGGCTTTCGTGATAACATGACATTCGAGGAGTATTGCAAAATGAAGATTGGTAGCAGTGCCCAAGAGAGATCATCAGATATAGGTACTTGAGTTATAGAGGAGATTGAGGCAAATCTCCATTCCACACTTCAATGGTTTTAAGAAGTGTACCGTGCAGTCTTGGATTCAAAAGTTGAAGACTTTGACTTGAATCCCATGCGTGAAGAGGATGCAATTAAGTTTGCAATCCTACATCTTGAGGGAGACGCTCATTACTGGTGGCATCATGGATTGATTACACAGGGACACATTGATATTACTAATGCAGATTTCACACAAACGCTGATGAGCAAATTTGATAGGAGGGATCCTAATAGACATTTTTGAGAGTTGACTCACTTGAGGTAGATAGGTTCTCTAGATCAATACATTGCAGATTTTCAAAGATTATTAGTTATGGTATCTGATGTTTCAGAGATGAGGTTGACCTCACTTTTCACGGCAGGTTTGATGGATGCTCTAGCTGGATTTGTGAAGGCATTTGAGCCTTCTTCTTTGCATGAGGTTATTAGGAGAGCACGTGATTTGGAGTTGTCCACTCCTAAGTTCGAGGTTTCCACCTCGACTGCAGCCTAAGGTTTTTCCTTCTAGATCCGATGGTTCACAACCAAAGGTACCTCCACCTAGGCAAGATGCAGCCAGGAGACCATTTGTATCTAGGGAGGACAGAGATGAGTTAAGGCGAAAGAAACAATGTTTCGATTGCCGCACACCTTGGGTTCCAGGAAATAATTGCAGGGGTAGAGGGAAGGCCCAATTCATAGAGGTCTTTGAGGAGAGTGATGGTGACGAGGAGTTGGACACACAGGGATTGGAGGATGATGACAATGAGGCATTGGATACTGCAAGGTATTGAGCAGGAGGATGCACAGACTTTCCCCCAGGAGACTATCACCACTTTGTCTAGTACCCCGAGGTACAAGGCATTCAGAGTTAGGGGAGTTTTATAGGAACAACGAGTAGTGGTACTCATTGATAGTGGGGAAACCCACAACTTTATTGATGCCTCATTGGTTGAGAGGCGAGGATTACAGACAGGATTTTGAGGGCTTCAACGTGGTTCTAGCCAATGGAGAGTCTATGAGGTGCACACGTAGCGGGTTCCCCAATTGAGCATCACGATGGGTAACTATACAGTTACCGATGATTTTTATATGGTTGGTATTGGATAGACCAACCTAGTGCTTGGGGTACTAATGGCTCCATTTCCCTTGGTGAGTTTCGGACTAACTTTCAGACGATGGAGCTAAAGTTTAAGTCCTAAGGAGAGGAATGTGATTTTGAGGGGCTTATCCTCAAAGGCACCCCAGGGTTGTTACAACTAAGAGGATTGAGAGGATTTATAGGCACAATGGGGTGGATTGGGTTGTACATTGTTTGGATTCGACCAAGAAATCAGAGGATGGACATCCATGAGTACCATGTGGATATACAAGGCCTTATTGGACAGGTATAGTACAATTTTTGGTGACATACCTCCAGAGTGTACCTTCAGATAGGGGATTTGAGAATGTGATTGAGCTTGAGGACACTAGACCTTTGGTTACTACTCCTTATCGTCACCCCAGACAGTTTAAGGATGAGATCGAGAGGACTATCCACGAGTTCATTGATATGGGGGCATATTAGACCGAGATCCAGTCCTTTTGCTTCTTCGGTGAGTATTGGTGAAGAAGAAGGATGGGACCCATGCGGATGTGTATAGACTATCGTGCCTTGAATCAAGAACACAATTAAAGAACAAGTATCCAGTACCATGTATTGATGAGTTGCTTAGATGAGCTACATGGTGCAATCTATTTTTCAAAAATAAATTTGCAATCTGGATATCATTAGATCAAAGTTAGGGACCAGGATGTGCATAAGACAGCTTTCAGATGCCATTACGGTCACTTTGAGCTCTTGGTGATGCCCTTCGGATTGTCTAATGCTCTAGCTACATTCCAGTCTTGCATGAACCATGTGTTCAACCGCCACCTACGGAAAGTTTGTATTGGTTTTCTTTGATGATATTTTGGTCTATAACAGGACGTGGGAGGACCATATCAGGCACCTTGGTGAGATATTGGGGATATTAGAAGCTAATTCGCTATATGTGAAAGCTTCTAAGTATGAGTTTGGCATGACATAGAACTTCTATATTTGGGATATATGATTGGTGGAGGGTGTAGTGAAGGTGGATAGAGAGAAGATACGATGCAATTTTGGATTGGTCGCCACCTAGGACGTTGACACATTTGAAAGGATTCGTTGGGGTTATGCACATACTACAGGAGGTTCGTGAGGAATTTCTCTCGGTTGACCTGCTCCATTGACCAATTGGACCAAAAAGGGGGCTTTTGCTTGGTTAGAGGCAGCACAACAGGTTTTTGATCACCCCAAGGAGGATGATGAGTTTGTGTCTCGTTCTCCAGCATTGCCAAATTTCTCTCAACCATTCATTACCTAGAGTGTGATGCATCAAGAGAGGGTGTTGGGGTCAGTTCTCATGCACGATAGGCACCCCATTGCTTATGAGAGTCGGAAATTAAGCCCTATGGAGAAAGGGTATTCAATTTACGACAAGGAGATGTTGGCCATTATGCATGCTTTGGCCATCAATTTACGACAAGGAGATGTTGGCCATTATGCAAGCTTTGGCCAAATTCAAACAATACCTTGTGGGCAACAAATTCGTGGTTTGTACGAATCACAACAGTTTGAGGTTCTTCCTGGGGCAGAAGGATCTCAACGATCGTCAACAGAGATGGGTGAACAAGGTACAAACCTATGACTTCGACATAGAGTACACTAGAGGTAAGAATAATACTATTGTTGATGTTTTATCAAGGAGGCCTTACCTTACTTCTATGCTTAGTTCTATGTCTGAGATTTCAACGGATTGGAAGGTTCATATACTTAGTTGAATATTCCAAAAATCAGTTTGCATGTGAGATCATGGATGGTATTATACAGGATGACCGATACAGAGTGGTGGATGATCTCATTTTCTACAGGGATAGGATTTTCCTTGTACCAAGGTCCAAGATGAAGGAGAAGATCCTTCGAGTAGTGCATGATACACCATTAGCTGGACATCCTGGATATTTCAAAACATACATGTTTATCAGAGAGAGATTTGCATGGAAGGGAATGAAGGACGGTGTCCTTAATCATATGAGAGAGTGTATGGTTTGTCAGCGAACCAAATCTGAGCATTCTTTTCCAGCAGGATTACTTCTGCCTCTTCCCATTCCCGAGTATAAGTGGGAAAGCATATATATGGATTTTATCACAAGACTCCCCTTGGTACATGGGCATAACTGCATTTATGTTGCAGTTGTTCGGCTAACTAAGTATGCTCATTCTTTTCCCTACCCAAGGGGCATGAGGCAACAAATGTGGCTCAAATCTTCTATACATGTGTTTTTAGGCTTCATGGTTTGCTTAAAAATATTGTCAATGACAAGGATAAGATCTTCATGAGCACATTTTGGCAAGAAATCTTCAGGTTTGTAGGTACAAAGTTGACTCCTAGCACGAGCTATCACCCACAGACGGATGGACAGACGGAGATAGTTAATAAGTGGATAGAGGGCTATTTGCACAATTATGCGATAGGTCATTAGCGTGCATGGATTAGATGGTTACATATGGGTGAGTATTGCTACAATATCACCTATCAAATGACCATCGACATGACTCCCTTTCGAGCTTTGTACGGGTATGATGTTATGTTATTTGCAGATTTGGTTTTATTAGATAATAGAGCTCCCAAAGCTCGTGATTGGTTACAGGAGAACCAAGATATTCTAAAAGCTCTCAAGGAGAACCTTCAGAAGGCACAAAATTAGCAGAAGATGTATGGAGATAGGCACAGGGTAGAGAGATCCTTTGAGGTGGGAGATTTAGTTTTCCTACGCTTGCAGCCATACAGGCAGTCTTCACTTAAGCAGAAGGGTGCAGAGAAGCTGAAATTGCGGTTCTATGGTACATACAAGGTAGCTCGACAGATTGGGGTAGTTGCTTATGAGCTGAAGCTTTCAAAGCACAAGAAGATACACAATGTCTTTCATGTTTCGTGCCTTAAGAGGGCACTTGGGAAGCATATTGTACCTTCTACGGAATTTCCACCATTGGATGAGGAGGGGAAGTTGGTCTTAGAGCCAGAATCTATTATTGAAGTGAGACAGAGGAGACTTAGGAGCAGAGTGATCACAAAGTACTTAGTGCGGTGGAGAGGCTTGCCACTTGAGGATGCTACTTGGGAGGGAGAGCAGGTTTTACAACATCCTAGTTTGCATTTGCTTGGAAACAAACAAATTTTAGGAAGGGAGGACTGTAATGTCCCCTTTCCTTCGCTGAGGGCCTAAGGGCCAAATTTTAGTCTTAGCCTTGGTCATACCCAAGGGGCTAAAAACTCTGGAGGCTATTGGGTATGGATGATTGTTACCACCCTGTTTATTTGTTATAATTTTGCATTGACGTGAGTTTAAGTGGCTTGGTGGGACTAGATGTTATGTTTTGTCGTTAAGGGGGGGACCTCATAACACTTTAATGTTATAATTCTTCGTTTGGGTGACTTATGGTACTTTATTACTCTAATTCTTTGTTGGGGTCACTTAAGTCACTTTTAGTCCCACATGGAGCTCTCAATTTGGAAAAAAGGTAATGATAAGTTATAAAAGGAGATTTGGGGGAGTGATAGAGCTCATTCTTGCATACACTCATATTTTCTCTATTTGCAACTGCTGTTTGCAAAATTCCAGCTTGTGGAGTAAGATCCCATAGGGACCCTAGCTTCGGTGGTGAGAGATCCATCCCTAGCTAGCAGGGCATTCTTCGGTGGTGTGAGTTTCACCCTAGCCTGTCAATTTGGAGTTGATTCAAGGCTGTTTTACAGAGATATTTTTCAGAAGTTTTAGAGGAAGGGTTTTGAGGGTTTTGGGGACTTTTTGTGGGGAAGATTCAAGGGTTTACAGATCAGATTTAGTGAAGCGACTTAAGCAGGGTTTGACGCCATTATTAGAGGTACTTTTGAGGGTTTCTAGCTTATTTCCAAGGGGGCGACTTACTTTGGAAGTTGCAGCAATTTTTTGGAGTGTTTCTAATTTGAGATTTTCAGATTTGAAGGTTGGGTTTCCATTCTGAATATTAATAGATGTTATTTCCCGAATTTCATAATTTCTCCATGCATATTTGAGGAGATGAATTTTTGAAATTTACTAGTTGCCTAGGGCATTCTTTAATTTTCTGGCAGCAATATATTATTCCAAAAATTCCAAAAATAATTTTCTTGTAATAGTTATCATATTAATAAGCTCTCCATAAATTTTCAAGTGATTTGAACAAGTAGTTTGTGAGTTATAGATTTATTTCTGTTCGCTGCCATAGCTATTGATTTCTGCAAATTTTATTTGGCTGCAAATTATCTATATTTTGTGTATTTTTAAGTGGTATCCCACAAGGATATTTCATTAGTACACTTCTTCGTAATTATGCACCATAGTAACCGTGTATGGAAGAAGATGTTCATATCTGGTGTTGGGTATGGGTAAAAAATCAAGATGTTGGGGGGACTAGAACTTCAGATATACTGATATGGTTGAGTGCATGTGAAACTGAAGAAGACCTCACTTGTGTTATTCAGTGACTGGTGGGGAGGAGATGTAGGCAGGCAGGCTTCAAAAATGCTGGCTCATTTACATTTGGTTGCAATAGATTTGTTTTGGACAAACATGCTTTCGTATTTGATCGGTCCGGGGTTTGAAACAGAGAATGTTGCACACAATTTGGAGGGGATATGGGTGAATATTAGAGCCGTTGGAAAGGCTTGATGTCTGAGACCATTCACTGATGCAAGTTGGGTTATTGCTGTGGTGAGGAGGAATATCCATTGTGGACATTGCTGATAACAGAACCTTCCTATGTGTGAGGGAGGGGCCTAATATTGTGAATGATTTGTTCAGCAACAGGACCGTAAACTAGTGTTGTTCACCTTGGGGATTTAAGGTTGATTGAGAAAGAACAACTGCAAAGAGGAGGTAATGTTTCCTTTTCACCTATATTCTTTTATTTTGTCACTACATCTCCATCTAAAAACAAGGCTCTCCATGATTTGAACATGTTGAAAATATTTTCCAACCTATTGTAGATGATTCTGTAGTATAAATGCATTTATTTTTATGAATTGGACTTCTAGGGGTTGAGGGAATTGTTGCTTCGTTCATGTTAGAAGCGCCAAAGGACAATGAGATTCCACACCATTTGAAACACCAGAATGTATCTTTTCTGCAACGTTTTTAAACAGTGTTGGATCTTCCTTGGAACTTAAGAAATTCGCAGGGACATTGTTTGCGACTTTGAGATTGAAAAACTGAGGAAAACAAGTTTGTCAGTTAATGAGAACCCACATGCTTTGATTGATTTATGGTTATCAACGTTTCTTTGACTGAGGACATGTTTCTGTTTTTCCATTTTATTGAATATAATAATGAAGGAGAGCTGTAATATTGTGCATACAACATTGAACTGATTGGATATGACGGAATAGGGAGACAAGTGTGGATGGGGGAAGTGCTATAAATTATCAGTCCAAGGTTGAAGTGTATTTCAATGTGCTAGGAAAGTATGGGGAAAGGGGGTAGTCGAGGGTGATGGATAAATGATTATGTTGTAATGACTATAAGTTATATTGCATAGGATAAGATATGAAGGTGGTGGTGGTTTAGGTGTAAGGTGGATGGGGTTGACAAAGACATATTATGTGGATTGTTGGTATTGATGGGTGATAAAAGATGCCAAAGTTAGGATGTGGAGATAAAAAACCTCCTAAGAAGGGATGCAATGATTGTTGGGGCGAATGCCATAAAATGTGCATGCGTATAATTTGGTTACAACGAGGAAGTAAAAAAAGAAGTAAATATAGTCTTTCATTTTTTAACAAAAGACTTTGTGCCCTTTGACGTGTTCCCCTAGTGATAAAACATTGTGGAAGTTCAGTAACATGTGGCGTGTGTAACCATTATTATAACAATGCTGGTGTAGAGAAAATAAAAATACCTTAGGTAATTTAAAAGTACTTTGCTCATAACAAGATAGAATGGATTGGATACTCCATTTTAATAGTTGACATGTTGGTCCTTGTGGTGCCTTGCCTATCTAGACCATCAATTGTGGAATCAAATTTTCTCTTTACATGGTGTAAATGGACTTTGTGCACATGTCTAAGGTGGAGTGTAATATGGCAGAGACGATATTTGAAAGGGTCCATGCACTTGTGGATGTGTATTGTAGTGAAAGGTTGCAGCTCAAGTTGAGTTTTGACTAATTAGATAAGTAGGATCTCTCGCCTTCTAGTGTCATGGATTTGTCCCTCGGTTTGATGGATCTCTTTCTTCTTGACTGCTTCTTGGGCCGCGGGGACAAGACACATCAAGAGTTTCTTCGGCCTTGGTTGATAGGATGGATTCTAGGGGGAGTGTTTGACTTCCTATACTATGGTTACCTAGCTTGGCCCCCTTAGCCCTAGACACTTGCCGATGAGCATTATCAAATCCTTTCATAGCAATAGGTGATGACACAAATTATTCCTTTCTCTCAAGCATGGTCAGAGATGTTTGAAGGGACTACAATCCAATCTTTCTAAGTTTCATCTGCCCATGCTCTTTCGAGGTTCTTGCTTCCCCCCACATGGCTATTTTTATTGGTACCTTAACCATATTGTTTGGGGCTTTATCACATTGGGTTTACCCTTCATTGTTTACTTTCAGTGCTTTCGCTCTTTTTATTTAGTCTTTGTTCCTAGCGTTCTTTTACCCTAGCACTTTCTATTTGGATGTACTCTTGAGTTCCATAAGCCAACTTTTAGTCATTTGTGGACATTAATAATATAATATATTTTCATTTCATGTAACCCCTTTCCATTTCAATATTATCCATTTTTAAATTAAGGGCAAGAGTCGCTCCTTGTAGCATTGTCAAAGTTTTGGCGAAGTTGTTTTGCTGTAACCAATATTTTCAAACAATTGGGTAAGTGTGACTTTTGTGGATCATGGGTCACTCTAATATAAACTGCTCCTAGGTTGCCCATGCTAGACAATGTATGAATTGATGATCGACAAACTCTTCTTCTTGTTAAGTTGTTGACAATTGATATATGGGTCCATGGTCTTTCACTCGCAGGAATTTGGAGGGAAATTCTCGTTGTTTAATAAACAATAGAAAGCATTGCCCTTTGGCCAAGAATTTAAGCTCTATATATTTTTCCATTGATGATCAATTGATTAATGTGTGGGTAAGAGGGAGAAATAAGCTCCCTTAGCTTTAGATTCTCTGGATTTGTCACCTTCTCAATATGTTAGGTACCGTCAAGGAGGATCTTTCTTAAATTCAATTCTGCAATTAGTTTGTGGACGGCTGCAAAATGACGACTTACAAGCTTCATAAGAAAGAAAGAAAGGAAGAAATTATATTAATGTCCACAAATATCCAAAAGTAAGTCAATCGGACTTGAGAATACATCCAATTACAATATAAAGTGCTTGGAACAACGACTGACGACTTACCAAAAGTAGGTAAAAGGACCCTAGGAACAGCGACTAATTAGACAAAAGAACAAAATCAGCAAATGCAAATTGGGGGTAAATGCAAAGCAGTAAAGCCCTAAACCATGTGGTTAGGGTACCAATATCAATATCCGTGTGGGGGTACCAAGAACAATCCCATGTGACATGAAGGCGGGAGGGATATATCTTTATGTAGTCTTGAACGTTGATGAGGTCTTGTGAGGAAATTGTGGCCTTTAGAGGACCAAACTCGAGCATATTGCAAAGACATTGGAATCTGTTCCAGCAATGTTCCTAGGGATGGGATGAATTCTCATCATTTAGTTGCCACTGCAATTGTGATTGCAGGTGTAAAATGGTTTGTTTGATATGCCCCCAAATGGTGGATATAGTCATCATTCTCAAATTAATGAACGCATCATTTGGGTCAGCAAAATTCATTTATTTATCCCATACATTCTGGCTCCATGGAGCAATGACTCAAAGAAGAGTCCCCATGCTAGTTTCATTCCCAATGCCTCAAATAGTCTGAGGTTCTTTATATCAAGACCACCTTCGGGTTTGGGTGCGGTCCACCTTTTTCCAAGAGATTGGTGGAAATAAAAAATCTTGCCGCTAAAGGAAACTCGACACAATGAAAAGTAAACTAAAATTACATATAAGACTAATAAATATAAAAACAATACACACACACACACACACACACACACACATATATATGTGTGTGTGTGTATATATGTAGACATAGGTATATGTATGTATATGTTTGTGCGCGCGCGTGTATCATAGTTACCTAAGTCTCGAGGACGGGGGGATAGGGGACGGGGTTTTGTGGATGACAATATTCTTCTAAATATTGGGTATGGTATGGGGACGGCTATTTAATTAATATATAAATATTTTAACTATATTTAATGAAATATAGGGGTTTTAAATTGGATGTAATGTTTTCTAGTTACTTTTGAGATTACAATTCGATGTTTTGGTAAAATTAACAGCTTCGTTGAAGTTAAAGCATCAGAAAAGTGTAATTTTGTTTAGGGGATGTGTCCCCGCATGACACTATATATATATATATATAGAGAGAGAGAGAGAGAGAGAGAGAGAGAGAGAGAGAGAGAGAGAGAGAGAGATGATAATCACAAGGATGATGCTACGAAGGTGAGGAGGGTGGGGATTTTCAGCATGGATTACTCAGGGGTGGCCCTGAGCATTTTATTCTTGAGAGTGATGATAATATTGACATGTATGATGCTGAGCCTTGAGGCAAGTTTTCAGTGCTTGGAAGTTGAAGATAGAACAATAGCAGTAGCACATGCAGTTTACTCCATGCATTTTTTGTTATTTTAAGCTTTCTATTTTTTTCTATTTATTATGTAGTCTACAGAAGAATATACTAGTCTTTAATGTTCGGGATTTGAACTATCTTTAATAATTTATGCTATCATCTTCAGACTTGTTGCTTCAATTTGAATTTACTGTTTCGACTTTTAGTCTTGTGAATATCATTTTCAGATGTGCTTATTCGTTGTATTTCAATATTTGTTTAGTTTTGAATTATCGGTGATCAATTAATGTCAAATGACAATATTGATAAGTTAGTGTAAAATTCATTGTATTTACATTTTACAAATTTTAAATTATATGATAATTTTTCTATCTTCATGTTATTGTTTACGTAGCTTTTTAGTCATTAAAGCTAAATATCTTTTATTTATTTATTAATACACCCCAACCTTCCTGCCCTCTGCAACTCAACCCAGCCATCGTGTCGAGCATCCATCCTTCCCTTCCGTGTCGCTCCCCAACCCACTCCCCCCAACTTCCATACATTCCAGGGATGTGTCCACCCGCTCCCATTCTTCCATCCCCACATCAAGCCCACTTCCCATTCTGGAAACTTTATGTAACATTGCATTTTGTTCTTTCTTTATATTTTAATATTTTTTTTGTATAATTTAGAAACAAATCTTGACTCTCTTGGCTTTTGTTTTTGCAGCTTGCTGGCCAAATTTTTTGTGTGTTTGTTCAGTTTTTTCATCAGGTTCAGTTCAACTTCGGTGGTCTCAATGGCCTGCAAACAATTCTGGTGCAAAATGGTTTGCCACAAACAAAGGGTTGTTAGGAGCTGGGCCAAGTGGCATTATGGCCGCCGATGCTATCATAACTGAGGCAGGCACTATGCTTGTAGCTGGTGTTCCTATTGTGAATCCATCAACAGTTGTAGTTTGGGAAGTTACACCCGGCATTGGAAACAATGTACAAGCTACTGCCAAGATGAGCACAGGAATTGGTGTTCCACCCTCTTTTAATCCTCCATCATGGGCAGGCTTCTCAGCATTGGCTGCATATTTGTTCAGTTGGCAAGAATATCAATGTGCAGAGGGAAAAAATACACAATTACAGCTTACTGCAGAGGCAATAGAACCCATTTTACTCAACTGTTCTCCAGTTTCTAATTTTTCTGCATATGTAAGTCCTGAAGCAGCAGCCCAATCGGCTGCAACTACCACATGGGCCTCTGGGGTTTCTGCACTTGCATTTGACCCATCTCGTGGAGGATCTGTATTAGCGGTTTCAATTGTTGAAGGTGCATTATTTCTTTACTTCCTTAATTAGAGGTTTTCACTAATAGTTGATAGCAATGGCTCATCCTGTGGAGGATCAGAATTAGCTGTTTCCATAGTTGAAGATGACTTATTCCTTTGCCTCCTTAATTACAGGATTTCTCCAATAGCTCATAGTGAGACATCCGTGGACATATTAAAAAAATCAAACTCATTCACAAATGTTCTGTTACATTTACAAGTATTTAAGGTTTAGTGACATGCAGAAGAAAGTTATTTTTGTTCTTGTATCATGGCACATGGAGTTTTTGGGCTGCTCCCAGTTTTCTGTATGCATCATTATCTTTTATTGATATGAATTAATTTAGTTCTGTTGATATTGAAAGGCACACAATTTTGTTTCTATTGAAAGACACACAATTTTTTTTCTATTGATATGAATTAATTTAGGTCTGTTGGTCAGGATCCGAACACAAATTTTAAAACAGCATTCTCTTCAGTTTCCAATCAGATCTGCAAGGGGATACAAAACAGTTCATACAACATCATGCTCAAAAAACAGCTATCAGGCTCTCTTTCCCAGCTACAAAGGAGAACGGTCGTTATTTGCGTATGAAAACCCCTCTTAAGATTCAGTTCTCTATGGAAGAGATGGGTGACGGGCTATGGCTTCTCAAGGTCCAAGCCCCAATTCTCTGGTTTATGGGACTTTTCCAGGCCCCAAAACCTTGAGAGTGTGGGTGCCAAAAAACTTGAAGCCCCTGACATCTGTAGATTAGATCATGATGCCAAATGAATACTTCATGGCAATCTTTTCCACTATGCATGAGAAAGATAAAGTGGCTCATAAAAAACGGGGTTGTTCATGAAACACTGGTCATCTGCTTTCAACCCCACTTAGGTCCTCCCAAGTATCGTCCTTGTTTTGTTCAGGCTTCCACTTCTTCCAAGCAAATACTGACAAGAATATGCCTTGAAGATGAAAGAGGAGCCATAGTGGAGCACGTAACAGCCTCTGAATTCACTAAACATCCAAGAGCTCTCAACGCTGCTAGGATTTGTGTTAATGTAGACTTATTCAAGGCATATTCTTGTTAGTATTCGCTTGGAAGAAGTGGACGTACATAACAGCTTCTGAATTCACTAAACATCCAAGATGTAATGTCCTCTTTCCTACTCCAAAGGCCTAAAGGCCAGTTTGAGTCCAAGCCTTGATCATACCCAAGGGGCTTTGGACGTTGGGAGCTATTGGGTATGAATATCTAGTCCATTTTGTTATAATTCTTCATTGACATATGCAAAAAGGTGTTTTGGAAGGACTAGATGTTATGTTTTGTCGTTAGGAAGGGGCCACATGGTACTAATGTTCTAATTTTGCATTGGGGGATCACTTTTGGACCATGGCGACTTAAAAAGGAAAAAGTAACTCAAGTTACTTTTATTTTATTGGCCCTTCTAAGGGAAAAATGTGATTAGGGTTTATTGGGGCTCTTTTGCCTTGGAGAAGTTATATAAGGAGTTGGGGGAAAGAGGAAAGACATTCTTGCATACCTAATTATCTTCTTTCATGTGCAATTGCTATTTGCAAATCTATTGCTTGTGGAGTGAAATCCCGCAGGAACCTTAGCTTCGGTGGTGAGAGATCCATCCCTAGCTAGCAGGGCATTCTTCGGTAGTGAAAGATCTACCCAAGCTTGTCATTTTGGATTTGTTTTCAGGGCTGATTTACAGAGATATTTTCAGAGGTTCTAGAGATAGGGTTTTGAGATATTTTGTGAAGATAATCAGTGGGTTTTCAGATCAGACTTATGGCAGCAATAAAGAAAGGGTTTGACATCATTTCCAGAGGATTTCAAAGGGGTTTTGACCATCTACCAAAAAGGGCGACTTGTTTTGGAGATTGCAGCCTTTATTTGTAGGGTTTCCAGTTGGCCATTTTCAGATCTGGAGATCATCCTCTATATTTGTAATTGTTATTTTCAAAGTTTCATAGTTTTTGCACTTGTATTCGGGAAGATATGAATTTTAAAAGTTTTCCAGCTGTTTAGGACATGTTGTAATTGTCTAGCAGCGTTATATTGTCTGAAAAATTCCAAAAATAGTGTTCTTATGTTCTTTATAATATTAGCAAGCTCTCTCTAAATTTTCAAGTGATTTGAGTGGATATTTTGGGAGTTATTACTTTTCTTCAGTTCGCTGCCCTAACTGGTAAAAATCTGTATTTTATTTGGCTGCAAATTTTCAATATTTTGTGTTATTTAAGTGGTATCCCACAAGGGATATTTCACAAGAGCTCTCAACTCTGCCAGGATTTGTGTTAATATAGACTTGTGGCTAGAGTTGGCCCCCATTCAAAGAAGTACAGTCAGATCCTTAAAGACCAAGCTCAAGGAGGAAGTAAGCACAGCTCAATCTTTGAACAAGCTGTGACTGACCAGTAAAATCCATTCCTAGTTCTTGGAAAGAAAAAAGAGCCAGAGTATAGAGAGGAGGATAAATTCTAAAGAGCATACCAAAGGAAAGGTAAGGCCCCAACTCAACCTAAAACTTAAAGCACCATTTATTACCCCTTTACCACTCTCTCAGAGATGCATTCAGGGATAGGGGCCATCGATAACCAAGAAATTAGTGACAAACCTGCGAAAACCCAGATCAATAAAGGCAATGTAAAAGGCAGAGGGCAGCCAAAGGCCTCCCAACAACAAAATCCTTCCAGCCCTGTCTAATTTACCTCCATAACTGATACATTGAAGGCATCTAGAGGATTTAAAACAAAAATCAAAGGTTAAGCACTGGCAGATCTGATATCCACTATTTCACAATTGATTATAGTCTAAAAGAAGAAAGCCTGTGGAGGATCTCGTGGGAAACTATCCTGATACTAGCACCCAACAGGTCAAAAGGAAAGAGTGATGAGGCATGGAAGTCCATTTACCAAACCAAAAGAAAAGAGATGGATACAGATTAGTCTGAAAACACCCTGTCAGGGTAATCTGAATCGTCTCTAGTAATATTAGGGTCCTTGGCGTTCCTCATATATGCCAGTTTCTTCTGAACAAAGCCAAACAAGGGCTGATATGATTCTCCTACAGGAAATTACGAGACCATGTTCTCGAGAAAGCTGGAATTCAATCTGCCTTTCCACAAATACCTTGATTCATTGGGATCCATCCAGGTATGCCTACCAATGCCGTACCTCCTTCCCTTGGGGTACGAGTGTGTATTTTTTTATTTTTTGATCAAGTCCAAGAAGATATTTTTGTAGCAAATACTTATGTTCCTCCTTATGGTAGCGATAGAATTACATATTTCGATCATATTTTGCAATGGGCTTTTAACAATCAACTCCAAAATGGCATCCTCTTGGGAGACTTAAATACTACCAAAACACTTGAAGAAAAGAAAGGGGGAGTGAGATTCAGTCACAGAAAGCAAATGCTTTATCTCATCTTCCACTTCTTTTACACGATGGTGGACATTGATTTTTCATCAAGGTCTATGTGTAATAGAAGAAAAGTGACTTGCTACATTGCTGAAAAAAATGACAAAGTTATCATTTTCTAATGATTGACTAGATGGGAGAAAAACTATACACAACCAAGTCAGTGACTCCACTCTCTTAGACCACTGGCATAGCCATCTGGAAAGTGAGACCCACAGATCGGGAAATGCCAAAAAACAATTTAGATTTGAAGGTATGTGGTTCCTACACCTGGGTTTTACTAGTCTTGTGGAAAATTGTTGGAAGAAGGCCAACCACATCTAAGGACATCCAATTTACGGATTCATGTGCAAGCTGAACCATCTGAAACTCAAATTGAAATCTTGTAACCAGCTCTAATTTGGGAATATTTTTGCTCAGTTCTAACATGTTCACAATGCTTTGGGCCATGTTCGGGGAAGTGTCAAAAAAACAATTTATATTTGAAGGTATGCGGCTCTTGCACCGGGGATTTACTAGTCTTGTGGAAAATTGGTGGAAGGTCAACCACATCCAAGGAAATGCAATGCACAGATTCATATGCAAACTCAACCATCTGAAACTCAAATTGAAAGCCTAGAACAAGCTCAAATTTGGGAATTTTTTCGCTCATTTCCAACAGGTTCATAATGCTTTGGGTTATGTTCAAAACCGATAAAGGAAATGGGTTCAATAGAAACATTAGCAGCCCAAGAGCAACGGTTCATAAATGAGCTATCCACTCTCCAAAAGAAGAGGGAAACTACTGGAGGCAAAGATCCAATGAAACATGGATTCAGCAAGGTGAATCAAAGATACAGTTCTTTTATAAATCCGCTTTTAACAAACAACATATGAGCATCATTCACTGGTTAAAAATAGGTCAAAATCATTTTATTTTAGACAAACATGATATTTTAAATCACGCTTCTTTCCTCAACAGCCTCCTGTTTAAAGAGGAAGTTAATAGGGACAACATCAAGGCTCAAAACACTTTATTAAGGAATATTCCCATGCTGGTCACTGAGGAGGATTGTATCAGTTTCACCAAACCTATTACGGCAGTGGAGCTAAAGAGTATTGTCTTCTTCATCCAAAAAGGAATTGCTCCAGGTTCTGACGGTTTCATGGCCTTCATCTATCAAACTTTTTGGCAATGTCACAGAAATCGCCAAATTTCATCGAATTTTTTTGAAATTTGGCGATTTCCAAGAAAATGCAAAAAAAAACATTGAAATTCGACCTAAAGTTGATGGTTTTCATTTTTTTCCACGTATTTAATAAAAACCCTTAAAAAATCATCAATTTGGGCAAAGAAAATCATTGAAAAGTTTCAGCGTCAACGTAATGTTGCAGCTGTTGCCCTAAAGTTTATTGATCTGCTTGCAGCATTATGCCCTCCCGTGGTTGTTTGACCCACTCCCTTCTAAGGTGACAGGGATTCATAGCTTTATTTTCCTGCTATGCCTTCACGATTCTGCTCAAGCCTAGGTCTACAGCGGTTGCCTTCGCCCAAGCCTCATGTAAATTGTTTTTCATTTTGCAATGTATTCAAATATTTTAATTTCTATGCTTGCGTTTAGTTTTTAGGTTAGATGCTTTTATGTTTTTTATTTTTGGCTTATAAGCTCTCATATATTAAATAGGTAGCGGTAGAAATTTATTAGTAAGTTTATTTAATAATTTTGTTAATAGTTTATAAATCTTTATATGTATTTCAAGCTCATAATTTTATTAATAGTATATAAGCTTTTATAAACTTTTAGTTGTCTATAAAGTTTGATATAAGTTTAATTAATAATTTTATTTATATTTTATAAAATTTTATTATTATGTATATTTCAAGCTTATAAAATTAGTAAAATTTTTATAATCTTTTATAATTTTTTGATAGTTTATAAACTTTTATATCTATTTATTATTTATTTTGAAAATAAAATAATAAAAAATGTAGATCGAATTTATTGATGGATTTTTCCCGAATTTTATTGGCTGACGGATTTGTTTCGAATTTTATCCTCGCCGAACACGAACCTTGTGACTTAGCTTTCTGGGATCTCATCAAAGAGGACCTCCTAGCTTGTGTAGAGAAGTCAAGGAAGAACAATAAAATGTTAAAAGCTTTGAATGCTACAATGCTTGTCCTTCTCCTGGAAAAGGCTGTGGCAGATCAGCTGGTTGAATACAAACAAATTTCTTTACGCAATACGACATAACGAAGTTCTCTCCAAACTAATTTCCGATGTGCTCAAACCCCTGCTTTTGTCCTGGGAAGACATATTACAAACAACGTTGTTGCTGCTTAAGAAAACATTCACTCCCTTAGGACTCAATAGAGACTGAGAGTCATGATAAATTTAAGTACATCAGTCTTTTGACAGATGCAACTAGTGTTATCTATTCCGGACTCTTAAACCTTTTTGTTTCAGTTCTCAGATTTCTGATTGGTTAGGCAGCTGGATAACCACTCCCACTCTCTCTGTCTATATCAATAGCAATTCCAGGCAGCCTTGCAAACCAACGAGAGTCCTCTGTCAGTGAGACTTGTTGAGTCCTTCTTCATGATATTAGGAGAATTCCTAACTAGACATATTGCTGCTGTGAAAAGAAAAGGCAAAGTGTTTGGGATGCTATCTATTGAGAGAGGTCACAACTCATATATATGCTAGCTTCCACTTCGCTGATGACACTTCTTTTTTTCTCTCCCTTAGTTCTGCAGGAGAGCACTCATCTTTGCCATTTTTTTAATTTATTCCAACATGGTTCAGGCCAAATGATAAACAATCACAAATCCAGTATTGTTTTCACAAATATAAATAGAACTAGAAGATCTGAGAACCCTGGAGTTTGCAATTTCAAGAAGGCAACTTACCTATGACCTATCTGTGTTTTCTGCTACATCGGAAACCAACAAAAAATCTATGGGGAGCAATAGCAGCTAGATTGCAATCAAATTGGGCAAATGGACCAACATATGGTTGAGCTTAGTAGGTAGAAATTAGATTTAACATGACAAACTGTTCTACAGGCTGTTCCAATGTATGTTCTATCACTTGTCCTGATACCTTCTGAGGTAGAATATCAAATCCTCACAATCTTGATATATTTCATATGGAAAGGGGTGGAAAAAACCTTAAAATATCTGCTAGTTTCCTGGGTTATAATTACAAAACCAAAATGCGCTGGAGGACAAAATATCAAAAAACATCATACCATTCAACGAAGCCATGGTTATAAATTTGGCTTGGGATATAAACATTGCCCCCCACCACTCCCCCCTGCCCCCCCAGTCTGTAAAATGGAAATCCATTCCACTCAATAAATATGCTGCTGATGATTTAGGTCTGTCTAAAGTCATGGAACTCACAAACTTCTACAACAGCACAATGTATCCAAAATGGCTTCACCCTCCTTCAACTTTTCACCACCTGGCAAGTGGGAAATGGTGCAAAAGTCAAATTTTGTGAAGACAGTTGGAGAGGGCATCCTTTCTTACTAATTCAGTTTGTTTTAGAACTCAAACCACATTACATTCAACCAGTTACATTTTCTTGCAGGATTACTGGACTAAGAGCAGAAAGAAGGAAAATGCGTGGAACTTTGAAATGATTCACTGCTTGGGTAGGAAGCTTCTAGAAAAAAAAGTAATCCTTGGTTCAAAGCATACAACACAGGTGCATGGTAAGCACTGTTGCATTGGATAGGATCTTCTGGCCCAACATGAGTTAAGGTAATCTCTGTTTCAATGGCCTACACCTCAATCCAACAAACCACAACTCCAAACAAAAAATGAAGGAAGCTATGGAATTTAGATTGCTGGCCTAAGGTCAAAGTGTTCCTATGGTTGGTTGTGCATATCAAGATTCTCACTTCTGACCATTCGTAGAAAAGTGGAGTCACCGGCCCTACAATATGCCCAAATTATAAAGATGATGTAGAAATGATGAATCATCTTTTTGTCCACTGCAAATACTCCCACACCATATGGGCCCACATGGCCCTATAATATGACAGTGTTGTGATCTGTAAAAGTCTACCCCACCTTTTCAAATTGACTGAGTCAAGCACAAAAATTCCATTCTTTCAAATAACTCAATCCCTGGTCCCAAGATTTGTCCTTGCAAATATATGGAGAGAGAAACAACATAACTTTTGAAAATTCTGAAAGGAAGGAAATCTTCATCTCGGATAATTACCACAAAAATAAGGAGTACGGATCTGGCTCACTCCTCCAAAAAGCCTTACAAATTTGCCTCTGCCAATATGCCTGACTTGCATCACACCACCTCATGGAAAATACCATATCATTACAAGTTTACATGGATGCATATTCAACCCCAACAAACATGGGATCCGCCCTCGGAAGACACTTATAAGGTACATTTTGATGGAGCTTCAAGAAGGAACTCAGGGCAAGATGGTATTGCTGGTATTCTATGCAACTACAATGCCACTCAAATCATTTGCCACAAGCGGTTTGTGAGAATTCATTCCAACATCAAAGCAGAACTGAGGGCCCTACGTACACATCTGCAGCCTAGCCACATGTTCAAAATAAAAAAGCCCATCATTGAAAGGGACTCCCTACTTCTCATCAACATAATCTCATGGCTTCAACACGTACATAACAATGGAGACCCACCAAACCCCTCATCTGGTCCATGTAGCATATGATTCATCAAATTGTCAAATACTCGAGGATTTTTCAAGAGTGTCAGCTCCAACATCATAATCATCAATGCGGACAACCCTCAAGAATATTTGCTCCAACATTGTAAACATCATCACTATAAGGACGCTGACCTCCCCAAGGTCGTGGTCAACAACAAATCCAACTAAGACTCGATCACTTGGCTGGATCAATGGAGGATACTGCCAAAGGTCCCAAGATAGTTTTCCGTAGAGAGCCCAATCAATGATCACATAAACCACAATTGAAAAAAAACATTGTAACACGTAAACTAATGGGACCTTGGACTAAGGGCTTCTTTCTGTACAATGGTCAAGTTATTAAACTCTCTAGACATTCCTTTGTATTTTAATTCTTGGAACCATAGTTATCTTTTCCCACTCTAACCTTATGCTGGGTTTGTCTAGAATAAGCGAAGGGGCTCTCCATTAAGCCTTCTCCACCCTGCACTGGCATTTGTCTGTAATTTATTTTATTCTATTTGATTTTTCTCTTTATAATTTTTATTAATGCTTCTTTATTTTCTATCTATTCTCACTTATCCCTCCCCAAGTTATCCTTTCCCCTAAATGTTTTTTCGTTAAGCCCTATACTTAGCTACCTTCAATACCTTTTTCCATTTCAAGCACTTTTCCACATCCACTCCTCTCATCCCTTTTCTATTTTTAAAAGTTGGTCTCCATTTATTTTTTATATTTTTAATGCATTCCTTTTTAAACCTGCCAATATCACATACTGTTTCAACCACATTTTAAATTCTTCCCTAATCCTTCCCTAATCCTTTTCTTCAGACATTCATCCGCCCTCTTCTCCACACACAACATTCGCCTCCACATATAATGTCAACATTAGGACGTCTTTGCTGTCAACAGCAGTGAGAATAGAGGAAATTATCTCCACAGGTGACTGTGAACACGCCACAGTCAGGTCGTGCATGGCATTTTTGACCAGTACTGTTCTAGGTATTTTTAGATACATCGACAGCCCCTCAAACCCATGGTTTATTACAGCACTAAAATATTGATGGCATCTCCCAAGGAAGCTCGGACCAGAATGTTGATCAGAAGAGACTGTCAAAGCTTTAATTGCTCAGTGCTTCCTAAAACGTCCTCTCCTAGTGATCATGGTGTGCCTAGCAGTTTTAGTCTTCTTAGCACTTATTTGAACCAGGCAGAAGCTTACCAAATTCTTACCTCTTTACTGGTGTTACTGTAATCAGGGTAAGACTTCAAACTTCATGGGTCAAGATAAACACTTCTCCTTTCCTCAATTTGACCCAACTCAGATATTTTTGCTTGGGTTAGATAGAAGCAGAGTTAGAGCTGATTGGGCCCATAGCTGTTTGCTTTACCAACAGTAGATGGTTCTTCATAAGAAGGCTCTTTTTCTGTGGGTCTGCAATAAATTATAACCTTGACAATGCTTGCTTCTTTCATCTATCGGTCATACCTCATCTTAGGATTACAAATGGAGGTAATCAACAAAATGGTTAATGTTGCTTTTTACCCTAGTTTTCTTGGACCAAGAAAAATACTTTTAACCAGGTGAATAAGAAGAGCAAGCCATCAGGCAAATGGTAAAAGTCCTTTTATACCATCTATTAAGCATTGCTTATCAAAAGAGAAAAGGACAAGGTAATATGCTGAAGGTTTCTGTTCATTAGAAGCTTTGATTTGACAGGTTATCTGAGGTGGTCCTAAGGAAAGCAGCCTATTGTTATAGAGAGTGATGGCATGGATTACACATCAAGCATGCAGCCCCAACAAAGCCAGCTCCAAAACCTTAGCCATTCCGTTGCCAACAATGCCCAAGCTTTCCACATAAGGCCTAACAATGAGACCAATGATAGAAAGAAAGAATGAAATTATATTAATGTCCACAGATGACCAAAAGGAGGTCAATGGGACTCGAAGATACAACAGTCAACAATATAAATTTCTAAGAAGAAAGAATCCTAGAAGCCGAATATAGGAATAAAGGCGCATAAAACAAAGTAAAGCATTGTGCCACTAACAAAGGTGGTAATGAAACCAATACAAATAGAAATAAAGGGTGAAAAAGAACCCCTAAAAACATTTACTGATGAAGACTGGAAGACCTCATTGGAAATCTCTAATTGTGCTTGAAGTGGAGGAGCCGTATGAGCCATCATCAATCACTGTGTAAAGATTTGATAGAGCTCGTTGGGGAGTACCCACTATCGAAGGGGCTAGGCTAAGGGATCCCAGGAAGAAGCAACACACTTCCTCTGGAATCTCCCCTAACATCCAAGGCCGGTCTATCTCCCATAATAGAAAAGAAACTTGTGGCATGAGTCTGCCCTTGTGGTTTGGGGGTGACCGATAAGTAGTAGATCCATGTTGTTGGAAAGGGGCGGAGCCACGTTAGCGGGAATGAGCAAAGCCACGATGCCGAGGGAGAGTAGGTTGGGGGATTTGAGTAATCTGAGAGACGCTCTACCTAATTGATCTATCAACTCTGATGTGGATGTATTAGTGTCTAAAGGGAGTTTAGTGCTTCCAATAATTTGGATGGGTGGGAAGAAAGATGTGATCAACATGGGGGCTCTAGAGCCACTAGGTTCTTCCTGTAAGGATTTGTGCCAGAGGGTGGCTGCCTTGTGAAGATAAAGAGCCAGACACCGTTGGTTAGGATATATGAAGAAAGTAGATAGGGTGTTTCTTGAGTCCCTGAGAGGCACTGATATCTTTCCCAGATCTCATAGTAAATGAGGCATCTAAAAATGATGTGTTCTTCGGCCTCCAACTCTTGGAGGGAGCAAAGATAGTAGGTCCCATCCTGATAGAGAATGGGGTTATCTATTTCAACCTCTAACTGGTGAGAACATATTCTCATCCGACAAACCTCAAGCTGTGGGACCAATGGCGTTGGGGATAATGAGTGTGATGAATAATACCATTTGATACTTGTAAGGAATGCTTCGTGTAAATGTAAGAAATGGGGTTGAGTGGCTGAAGGGGCGAGATCCAGGTGGCTTGGATATATTGTATGAAGATGCCCTCTCTATCAGCGTTAGTAATGACATCCTTTGTGGGAAGTAGCCAAGGAGGGGGGTGTCCATAGAATACATGAAAGTGGATAGCCTATCAATAGAAAGTTGCAAACAGGCAGTTCCTCAATGCATCGTCCAAGCGGGCTTTTCCACCCAACCGCGACACCTTGAGAGTATTTTCAGGCTTACTTTCTACATCCGCAAACTTGTAACTTTTGGGGACTTAAGTAGATACTCATCTCAGATGGAGAAAAGGGATTATGGGAGTGTGTGACTCACTATTGCTTAGGCCGTGCAGATAGGCTTCTGCTCATGAGTGATATCCATACTTCGCACTTAGCTCTTCAGAGAGGATTGCTTCACTAGTCCCCACCAAATGCCGACACTATTGGTACTTTGAGACTAGGTAGCTATGCATTATAACATGAGAGTTTGGACCCTCTCAATAAGCGCCCAGTCATTGGCCTTCAAACTAGGTCCCCAAACCTTTGAATCAATATAAAAGTGTAGGTTTGATGATTGTATTAAAAAGTTGTAATTTGGAATGGATGTCCTGGAAGTGGATCTAGAAACAATGACATTCGAAGATAGAGAGACATACCGCTCGCGAAGGTGCAGATGAGAGGCAAACTTAATGATAAAGCATGGCCCAGAAAATTTTACTTCCAAATATGTGTGTAGGCTGATGTGATCTCTAGAAGTTTCTGTTTGTAGAGAAACTGGAATATGGAGAGAGCGCTTGGAGATATTGAAGATCATGACCTTAGTTTTATTAAGGTTGACCACAAGTTATCGGAGTTCGCAGAAATGAGCAAGGAACATTTGTTGCTCTAAGCCCTTGGCATCATCGGTAAAGAGAAGGATAACTATAGGCACCTCATGCAAAATATAGCCATCATTCATATGAGTATGCTGCCAAAGAAATTCCTCTAACGCATCAATGTAGGTACTGAACAGGGTCGGTGAGAGAGGACATCCTTGCTTGACCGTAAAGGTGCACTTGACAATTTCAGAAAAAAACGTGAGTACGAAACTGCCCAATAACTGTCTCATAAAATCTCCAAGTGACAGTAATCAGAAAATCTGGTATGCCAATATCTTTTAACTTTTGGGAAAGCACATGTCTTGGAACTGAGTCAAAGGCTTTCTTGAAGTCAACAAAACAGCAAAAGAATTTGGAAGACTTGTGACGGGCTTCGTCAATGATACGAACTTAGCCAACCAAACCATGATTAACCAGGCCATGCGTTTTAAAGCCAGCAAGCCCCCTTTGTATCCAAAACACCAACATGTCAAAGTTCAATCATTGAAGGAATTTGGAACCCCGACTCCCAGAGCTTAATAATTTGTCCATCTAAACACCAACATGTCAGACTTCAATCTTTGAAAGAATTTGGAACCCCGAATCCCACAGCTGTTAATAATTTGTCCATCTCCTCTCAGTATTTTCAGGACATGTTTTGCTGCACTCTGACCACTCATATCTCAGGAATCTATCCTGATTTCTCCCCTTCTGGCTATAGTTGTCCGTGTTTTTTGGGCCTTAGGTCACCCACCTCAGCAGAACTCCCAACATCAGGATAGCCAGTTCTCCCTAATAAAAATGGTCCTCGGGCAAAAATTCCCACAGAAAAGCCTGTCAAACAAAGTGCCATGCTTGCAGCCTTGTATGCTATAGATGGTAGCTTGAAATTCTTCAATGACAACACCGGGGAACATGGTATTCAACATCTAGTAGTGGAAATAACGTTGGGGCCCATGGAAAGACATATTGTCTTCCCAATAGCTGTTTTCCAGCAACACAACAAGAGGATCGAGATGCTTGACCACATGGTGTATGGAGGACCTGGAGGCTCAATATGAGTATCACCCTGCTCTCAAGCGACATGTTTTTCACGAGGGAGACCCAGGGAGCGGTAGTGGACAATTACCTGTGCCCAAACCAATTTCAAAACAAGCTCCTCCCAAGTGGCGTGATGTGGAGATTGTAAAAGAAGAACACAAAGGCAGATCTTACTCTGCTTGGGGAGACTCCTAGTCAAATCTGATGGCAGCATGAAATATGAGATCAAGCAGTATCACTTCATGGCTTTGTTACCGGTTTGCTCCCACCAACCCTAGGTCCAGGATGTACCCAGTTTTGGTAAGAGTCTGGTTTGATTGGGGATTAGTTCGCTCAGGCCTGTTGCTGTATGACCAAGGCATGCCCGCACTGTCCCGGGCGTATCTGCAGGCTAAAACTGTGGTTTTTCAAAGTTCTATTTTTATTTTTAATAATTATTTTATGCATGGGTCTTTGGAGATGAGGGTGACATGGAGGATATAGTTGCTGTGGCAGGAGTAACTGCCATGGGAGAAGAAAAGAAAGTGTCATGGAAAAGTGAGGGCAATGTCGGAGTCATTACCAGCACCGTTTTACAATATACATAGTCAGGTTCATAGCATATTTGTGAACACGGTTTTAGGATAGAATGGCAGTTTATTAAAGCTGTATGGTGTCATTTGGTTTTTAGGATGTATTAAATTTATCAAACTTGTTTATAGTGTTGTTTATTAAGGATCTATACTGCCAGGATATGGGTTCGGTACGCTGAAACAGATTTTTTTTTAAAACCCCCGGGTACGATATGATGTGGGTACGTTCATAAAATATATTTTTAAAAATTAAAAAATATAAATATATATAAATTTTTTAATGAAAACAACAAGCTTATAGTCTCAACAACTTATAAAATATTAGAAGCCAGCAACAAGCTTATTATGAATTATAAGCCATCTAAAGCAATATTTCTTTGATTGAATACAAGAAGACCACAAAAATTTAAATCTATGAGTCCATCTACTAATGGGCTCACAAACATTCCACTTATTGTTAAGGCCCAGGGAAAGGTTTGTGGAGAAGGCAATCTTTTCATAGAGTTGTTTGGACTTTGGAGGTAGCCTCTTTGAGAGGGGGCCCTATGAGCCACCTCATAGTATCCCAAAAGTCATTCTCATCCTCCATAATTAGTCCAGTAGAGGGAGATGTGAAAGCATTTCTAAACATTGTATACATTCTGAACTGAGATTGAGGAAGCTTATAGAAAGCTTTAAGGTCTGTCCATTCCATCCACTCCCCAAATCTGTACAAGTCATGAAATATTTTAATTCCTTTCTCAAACCAAAGGAGGGCAAAGCAGCCTCTTGTGAAGGCAAGGATCTTGTCATTATATTTCAGATTCCACCAAATTGATTTGTAGGCTTGGCACCTAGTGTCAAAGGAAGAGAAGATAGGCTGCCCAACCACCAAGTGCTTCACTTGTTCCCATGCCTTCCAAATTGACTGAAGAATAGAGGACCCATGAAGAGCAACAAGAAAGCCCCCAAATAGTAAGTCAACCAAATGAAGTCCTTTTCATCTCTCTTGACCCTTGGGAGCCTATTGGCAATATTGAATCTCACATGAACTTTCCAAGGTTCAATTCCAGTCAAAGCCCTCAAGTTTTATTTATTTTTTTTGCACTTAAAAAAACTGTGTGGGTATGCTGTGGGTACATACCCACAGATCTTGGGTACGCCCCGGGTATGGTTTTCTGTACCTGGAACGTATCCAGGGCCTGTGAGTACTTACCCACAGAGTACCAGTACTTGTTTCCGTACCAGGTACGTTTCAGGCCTGGTACGGGCCGTTACTGGACGTATCAGTGCAGTCTAGTTAAGGATGTATAAATTTATTAAAGTTATGTATAGTGCCATTTTTGTTTTCCGGATCTAATAAATTTTTTTGAGTTGTAAATAGTTGCCACCTTCAGTTGTAGCGCAGTTGCACATTGAGTTAAAATGGAGGTATATTTACATAGGTTGTAATTCATATTTGGGTTAGATTAGGCAATATAGGTAGTTGTGCATTAAATTTAGAGGCTTCTAGTGTTGAGTGAGTCCCTTTGCCTTGTGATAATTACCAAAAATATGAGGAAAAATGTCGTTAGACTAATGACTACTAATGGAGGTCACCTTGAGATATGACACATGAGTAAAAATCCCACAAAAATCAATAATCTACATATTTATTAGCTGTGAGTTTCTTTGCATTTTGTGTTTGTGGTTTATTGATGTTTGCTAGGTTAGAATATTTATATTTTAAATATTTTCTTGTGTGGTGAACCTAAGACAAAAAAGTTCGTTGTATTGGCGAATCCGATTCATCGTACTCAAACCCATTCCCGAAATGAACCTGTAACTTTAGCATAATGGCAATCTTCCTGTTTGCTATCGCGGTTTTTATCTTTATGCTAATTTGTATTTGGGATGCAACAGGAAATGTTATGTGAACAGTAAAATACTTTCCAACTATATATTTACTTAACCTTAGGTTTAGATAGCCTTCTCCCTACTAATATGCGCAGTTTTGTTTCAGAAATATTAGGAATGCTCTGTGTATGTTTTATCTTTTTTAACTTTCTCTGATTTCTGGTCTATTCATCAAATGTAAACTTCTTCCTTCCAGTTATCACTGAGTCATCCTTAAAACAGTTTTCAGAACTAGGCAGGTCTTGCTATATATATTGAACTTAAAAAAAAATGTTGCCAGGTTATTGAGCCATTAGGTGTTATGGCGTTGTATTATGAATAATGCCAAATGTCATTAATACATGATCATGATTGTCAAGGTCTGTTAAGTCAAATTACGTAAAACTGCTCATTGCAGGAATATGATAATGAAACATGAAGGGTTATGAATGAAGAATAAACTTTTCAGCTTTTCTTTCTCCGTCAATATTCTAATGTTGAGATGGATCAGCACCAACATTTTAGATTTAATGTTAGATGATGAGTCATAAAGCTGCTTCCAGTGTTCTGAAATTTTCTTTGCCGAGTGTTTAATTTCTGAAAAGTAGTACAACACTGACAATGATCCCTCCAAAGCTCAGAAAGTAAGAAATCAAAGTAGAGAAGCAACAAATGTAGGAAAATGATTCAGAATGAAATCAGACAAGTTTGAAGGCTAGGTAGCCAGTACGGCCCCTTAGGGCGGAGGGTTCGGGTCCGGTTCGGCGCAGGTTCGGGTTTGGGGTCCGGTTCGGCAAGGGGCCTGCAGGGAGAACCCTGCCCGAACCCGCGGCGAACCCGTCAAGTTTTCCACGCGTTTTTTTTTTTTTTTTTCGTTTTTTTGGTCAAACAAAGGTCAAACCGACTTTTCTAAACATTAAAATATTCTTTTCAACCCTAATTTGTGCGCCCAAACTCTAATAACAACAACAATAACAAGTCATTTACCTCACATTTTTCATTCTTGCCTCTTATTTGCATATTTGACTCTCACCTTCAATTTTTTCCACTATTTTTCAATTGCTTAGGGTTGATTTCAAGTGCCATATAGTTGAAGGAGCTTGCAACAAGTGACAAGGAGTTAAAGGAGCTTGCATTATTGGTGTTGGGTGTATTGAGGTAAGTATTTTGTGATTTGTTTAGAGTGTTTTAGTTTGTTAGTTGTATTTAATATTTTATTATTTTTTTAGTTTTTTTTTTGGTTTGTTTTTTGTTATTGTTTAAACTTTTAAGCTTCATTTTTCTACATTTGATTTCATTTAAATTTAAATTTTAAACTTCCAACATTTTCTCAAGACTAAATTTGTTTTCATTTTTTTTAAATGCATTGTGCAGTTAAAAACTTAAAATGGCTGCCAGTTCTAGTTCTGTGGGTCAAAGTAGTAAAGGTCTCCTTCACAAAAATGATCCATCCTCCCCACTTTGGAGGCATGTCAAACAACTAGAACAATTACCAGGTGGAGGGGGGTTTTGTTTGGGTTTGCTCACAATGTAATATACAATTTAAGAGCTCCTACAGTCGGGTGAAAGCCCATTTGTGTGGGGTTGTTGGCCACGGAATCAGAACATGTGGAGGGTTTGGATGGAAAGGGGTTGCCACGTGCAAAGACCCTTGCATACATCAAAGAGCAAGAGGAAGCAGATGCAACAATGGCATTAAAATCCAATCATCCTATGGCAAAAAAAAGGAAGATCACATACCATTAGCAAGCCACCTGTTTCTCCTTCTGTTGATGTTGTGGCTCCAGATCACCCATTTTTTGTCTACACCTATTGCAACTGAAGGGGAAGAGGATTCACCTCTTTCTCGCAAAAGAACAAAAGATGTAGGCCCATTAGAAAGGGCATTCCAGAATGAAAGCAGGGACATAGCTAACCAAAGTGTTGGACGCTTTATTGATGCATGTGGTGTCCCATTTAATGTTGTTAGATCACCATACTGGCAAGATATGGTGAGATGTATTAATGAAGCCCCTAAAGGATACATTAGCCCAGGGTATGAAAAGGTGCGCACCACCTTATTGTCAAAAGAAAGAAAGAAAGTTGAAGACTCATTGTTGCCCATCAAGAATCAATGGCTCGAAACAGGAGTGTCCATCGTTTCTGACGGATGGAAAGATACAGCAAATAGGCCATTGATCAATGTGGTTGCCGTGTGGTCCTAAAGGGGCAATGTTTCTCAGGGCTATTGATTGTGAGGGGCAAGTGAAGGATGCCCAATTCATTGCCAAACATCCTCATAGAATCTATTGAGGCGGTGGGGGCCTCAAAATGTTGTCCAAGTTGTAACGGGACAATGCAAAAAATTGTAGAGCTTGCAGGGTTGTTGGTTGAGGCACGGTATGGACACATATTCTGGACACCTTGTGCAGTCCATTCCCTCAACTTAATGTTACAAAAAATTGGGCACAAAAATTGCTTGGATCAAACAAGTATATGAGGAGGCAAATGAGATTCAAATGTTTGTCAGCAAACCACCACATGTCCCAAGCCATCTTTCGTAAATTCTCAACATTGCAGCTATTGAAGGTAGCCCGTAACATTCTTTTTTATTTTTAAAAATAATTATTAGTTTTTAAAATTCATTAAATTAATTTTATAAGTTTGTAATTTGTAGAATTTTGAATGTTTTTAAGTTTACTTGTCTTAATTATATTTCTTTTGATTTCTTATTAGGTTGCTGAGACTCGATTTGCCTCGCACACAGCTCGTCTTGAGACGGCTTGTGAATGTGCGAGAGGCATTGAGTGGCATGGTTATCAGTGACCTTTGGAGTATATGGAGGCAAGCAAACAGTGAGAGGGCCAGAAATGTGAAATTGTTGATCCTGGATGAAAACATGGTGGGATCGTGTGGATTACTTGCTTAGTTTTTACTGAGCCCATCGTGAGTATGTTGAGATTTGTTGATATGGATCATCCATGCATGTGTGAGATTTATGATAGAATTGACTCAATGATTGAGTCAATTAAGACCATCATAAATGCCAAAGAGCAAGATCCTACAGAGACCTTCAAGGAAGTGCACGCACATCTCATTGAAAGGTGGAACAAAATGACTACTCCATTGCATCTTCTTGCTTTTTGCCTTGACTCCAAAATACTATAGCGCAGAGATCCTTTCTTTACCTAGGAGGGTCCCACCATATAGGGATGTTGAAGTTAGTGAGGGGTATAAGGCAACATTTTTCTAGAATCTTCCTAGATCCAGAAGTAGAAGACATGGTTAGAGGCGAGTTTGTGAATTTCATATCCTTCAGGGATCACTCCATTAGCGCTCTTCGTGACAAATACAGAATGGATGCTTATTCGTGGTGGTACCTCCATGGACAAGCATACCCCTACCTCATGCCACTTGCAATAAAAGTTTTATCACAAGTAAGATTTTAATTTTTTTTAATTTCTTAACTCTTTCTTTTTTACTTTATATTTATAAGTTTAAAATTGTAATTTCGCATTGACTTTGCGGCTTGCCTCAATAGGTTGCGAGTTCTTCTTCAGCTGAGAGGAATTGGGGTACATATTCATTTATCCGCTCAGTTAACCGCAACAAGTTGGGAGCAAAAAAGGCGGAGGATTTGGTCTTTGTGCATTCTAACCTGCGCCTTCTATCACACAAGAAGGATGAGTACAGGAAAAGGGCCAACAAAGTGTTGGGATATAGACCCAGAGACTCCAAACTTGGATGTTCCCATTGCCCAACTTTCATTGCTAGACCCGGACCTAGATAGTACTTTGCGTGAGCTGCAAAGTGGGGGCTAGCGGAAGCGGCATTGCTGATAGTTTCTGGTTGTACTCCTGGTGCTTGTGGTTCTAATGAACCACGTGATGGTAGTGATGCTCTCGTTGAAGACATTGGAGAAGATGCAGAGCCATCAGACTATTAGTCTATTACTAATTAGAATGTTGATGTATCTTGATTCTTCATTTTTGTGTTTTACAATGTCAGATAATGATAATACATTGTAACATTTTGATTTGAACAATGTACTGGTTATAAGTTTCGAACAATGAATTATCAATATGTTTTAACTTTTGTCGCTATTTCACCTATGTATATTTCAGATTTGTTTTAATCTATGCATGTGTAAGGCTGAAATTTTGCTTATCTTGTTACTTTTCAAAATATTTTTAATATTTTATATGTATATTGTACTGCCGTACCCAAGTGCCGTACCCGGGCCCCCAAAAAAATTGCCGTACCGACGTACCGGATCCCCGTACCCGTACCCGAACCGTACCCACGTATCGGCTACCTAGTTTGAAGGTGCTAATAGCAATGAGTGAATGATGCGACTGCAATATACAAGTTTGATTATGACAAAGGAGCTTTAAAGTCGACACTGGTGTTAAAAACATCACAAAAGAAATAAATTTTCAACGGAGTCTATGATGGATAAATGCTATCTAGACTATTGAACAACAAAGACGAGAACCCCAGAAGAAGTTAGTGTTTGGAGATGGCTTGTAACCAAAGACATGCAGTCATCTGTCATTACTTGCGCATGCTGGACAACAAACTCGTCACATATTTCCTGAAATGTTGTGCTGGTTCCTTTGGGCAGTACATGGTCAGAGTAATATAGAATGCTAAATGCTCATTACTCCTCATGAAGCATCTTGTAGCTCGCTTACACTATTGGATAAAGGAGGAAGTGACAAGGAGCCTTGGGATTTGTTGGCCAGATCCTTTCCGAGCAAAGGCCTTTTTTTTGTTGACTCAACTTTTGAGTACATCATTCTATACACCTTTTATCACAATAGTGAGCTAGCATCCAATAAGGAGTGCTGTGAACAAGGATGCAATGGAATCTACCTCAACCTTTATAGTTAACTAGACATCCAGAAGTGGAATGCTCCTGCTTTTGGTTCCAGGATACAATATTTTATAGATCATCTGATGTCTAGGAATGTGACGGTCATAATTGATTAGCAACTTATGGACAACTTGTAATCCTACACAAATATTAACTTCGGAGATAATATTGCAGTGGTTTTCATGTTGCTGATGAGCCCAATCTTCATCCAAAGGCATAAGGTAAAATATTGATGGAGAGTAGGTGACAAGGGTTTGTGTGGGTCAATGTATTTCTGTATGCTCTTTGGATCTAATCTGAAATGGTTCTATTAATGTCGTTCTTTCACATCTACAACATCAATAGAGAAAATGCTAGGAGAAGGTTTCTCTACTTCCAAAGAAAAAGTAAAATTTAAATTATTGTTTTGGGCATGCTAGCTTTATTTGATTTGTTTACTAGGTATCTTCTTGGAAGAATGATGAACTAAAGATTATTAAGTATTCCAAACTGACTTGTAGGCCCTAGTGTGAAACTATTCTAATGTGTCTTGGGAAATTAATATTCTTGCCATGAGTGCAATTATCAGACACAGAAGAGACAAGAATGAGGAACAACTGCTATTTGAAGCTGCAATTGAGAGAAAAAATCTTGTAATTTCTCTGTTTGATATTTTACAAATGTGATAGGCCATGGCTTGGGTTGCCTAATAGGATGATGACTCCTAATCTATGCTTTCCTATCGGTACTGATGTCCGTGTGACTTGATTTCAAGCCTTAACCACTTTTGCTTTGTTATCTTTTTATTCTTCACATTGTATACAGTTTGATCCCTCATATATATATATATATTTATAATATAAAATTTGAAAAGATCCCTTTTTATCCTCAACGTATCTAATCTACGTTACAAAAATTGGAATCAATAATAAGGGATTTATGTAGTGCAAACTAGGTCTTTTGTTGCTTGATTCCTTTTTTCTGAAAAGCATTTAAAAAATGAATTTGTACCTATAGTGGAGGGGTTGTCTTTCTTGCCTAGACCCCTATCCCTTAGGTTATGCCAATTAAATTCTCTTTGCTTTTATTCCAGAATGTCTTGGATCATGATATCTTGATGAAGGCGGTTTGGAGTTTCCTTTGCTGCAATTGACTTAAGTCCCGGCTTGGAGTTTCCTGTGCTGCAATTGACTTAAGTCCACGTGTTCTAAAGTTCAAGAGTCTCAAATTTTGTTGCTAGTTCTTTCTTATCCTCTTTGCTTGCCAGTGCTCCAGCTTGGTGGTTTTTAATGCCACCAGCACTTGCCTTAGGAATTTTGGATTTGTCCTCTGTTTTCAGTTCTGCCGTTTCTGCCTGTATCTTAGAAATTTGTTCTGTTTGTTTGGAGATACTAACTGTGCTAGTTAGCTACTTAAAGAGTCATTCCAGCAGTTCAATCTATTTTTGTTAGGATTTAAATATTTTTGAAGCTTTTTTGCAGTGATGCAAGGATTTGCAGTCATACTTTTGGAAGAATTCTTATTGGAAATTAACTAGTACAGATATATTAAAAAATCTTTCTGAAATATACCGAGAGATATCAATTTCAAGGTTCTTATCTTGGATTTCTCACATACCACGTTGATTAATAACTCCATTACATTCTCTGCCAATTTCCCACAGATTGGTGACAAATGACATCAATCTAGCTGCACTATTGTGTTGCTCTCAAAAAAACTCTGTATGGAAAAAAAAACAGGCCCTAAACTCTACTGCAGGGCCAAGATATTTCTATTTTTTGACTGAATTTTCCAAGCAAAAAAAGTAAAATCTTTAACTGACAGTCAAATGATGTCAAATTTAAGGATGAAATTTCCAGATGATGGTCAAATGAACATCAAATTTGAGATTAAAATTAAGCGTGAACACCTATCGGCACGATCATTCCTCTGTAAATCACCTTGTATAGAGAGGTCAGCATCGGCGTTATGAGATCTAAGCCATCAGTGAGGTACAAAACTGCGATGAATTGATTAGCCAGTGAATAAACAGTAGCACACAATTTGAATTTGGGTATCTACCATGTTAGCTCTGAAATTGATCATGAATATATTTGATTTTTCTTTGCCTAACATCTGCTGAAGAAAAACTTGTTTTTTAAGATGACCATTTAAAACTGGAAAAGTTTCCTGCAAAATGACAAAAACCTTTAAGAAAAGACACCCAGGAACATTCACTGCAAACTATTTAGGTTCTGATGAGGAAATGGAATTTAAAATGTCTACTAGCAGGTAAAAATAAGCCCATGAAATTTAGGAAAAACCCAAGAAACATTTTGAAGATGCGTATGAACGTAGCAGCGTACAGAGTTGTTTACGAATAAGTCAACATATAAATAATATTGCATTGAGAATAGTCTGCATGATCTTCCAATTTAGTTGAAAAAGAGAGAAAAATTCTTCACATTTTATTTTATGATATAAGCAGAAGTGTATATAGATAAAGTGCTTTTTATTTTTAATAATTTATTCTTTTAGGGTTGATAACTCATGCTCTATTTAAATGTCGGTGAAATATTGTTTATTTTATCTGTGTTGCGGGAATCCAAATTTCTCCAATCAGATTCCCATGTTGGAACTTGCACATTGGATCTGAGAACCTGGTTACGCTTTATCTATTCTCCTCCTCAGGAAAGACACTTACTTGGTGGAATGTTGGGTTACTGCATTATGTCACTAATGCTATTTTACCAGAAAGGATTATGGTTATTGCTTTTATCAATTCTTTTAGACTGTGTATTGACCAGTCTTGTATTTCTACTTGCGGGGACCTATTAGATGCATTCTTGAATAATACATGAGTTTCAGTAAAAGCATTTTAAAAATTAGCTTAAAGAAAAAATGACCTCAATTTGTGAAAGTAAGCATTTATGTATAAAAATTGGTCTGTTCTGGACAGGACAATATATGTCACCACATAATCCTGATGAAGGGCCATCTCTAACTGGCTGGAGGGTGCAGAGATGGGAAAGTTCACGTCAACAGGTTGCTCTGCATCCCCTTTTCGAAAATTGTAGTTCCAATTCCGGTGGACAATCACCCATGACAACTATTTGGACAACTAATGTCAATAAGAGCATACCTCCAATGAAAGACTATAAATCTTCTCGGTTAGCTGCCACAACTGGAAATTTGTCTGGATCCCAAATTCCAGGAGATTCTGATGGTGTTAATAGCGAGAATTTTAACTCTGATGCTGTTAGTGAGAACAATGATGTACGGATGCTTGCGAAAATTGTCTTTTCGGGTCATGGCGGAGAGGTCGCTTTTGCTTTTCGCTATGGTGATGTTCACTTATTCTCAGGCAGCAACTTTTCTCCTATAGACTACTACTGTGCTCCTGTTGGTGCTTCTGTTGCCCTACCCGCTTTTTCTTCTACAAGTTGTTGCCTAGCCTCTGTTTGGCATGATAACAACAGGGACTGTAGTGTTCTAAAGATCGTGCGTATTTTACCTCCTGCCGTTCCAACTAATCAAGGCAAAGGTAACTCAGTAGTCTGGGAGCGTGCTATAGCAGATAGGTATGCACCTTGGTTTTCTTTGCCATCTGGTCGGATCCCTTTATTTAGATTGATGTTAGTTCAGAGGGTTTGAAGTTTGATGCTCCTCATTTCTCTTGCAGATTCTGGTGGAGTCTCTCAGTTGGAGTAGATTGGTGGGATGCTGTTGGTTGTGCACAAAGTGCAGCTGAAGATGACCTAGGTAAATTTGTTATAGTTTACCACAGAACAAAATTGTATGGCATCTTGGTATATGTACAAATATAACTCGTAATTCTCAGGCTTTTCTGAAAAAATGGTAGTAGATAATTCTCTGTAAAACTGTTTTTAACATGAAATATTGAATTATTCTTGTGTTTGCACACCTGCACAAATGTTGGAGTCTAGGAAAATAGTTTGCCTATGAGATTCTAAATCTCATATGGCAAGTATGATATTTGGTAAAGAGGTTCTTATTCCTGGTAATCGCATTGGATTTCACCAGAGCATGTATATGCAATTGATTAACATACACATTCGCAAGATAATTTTAAATATTGATCATTGTATTTACAATTGACGGTTACCACACACATTTGCAAGGTAGTTTTAAAAATTGTATTCATTTGAGGCATTTAGTGTTTTGGTAAATATGCAATAAAGACTATCCAAAACAGGCAATGGATGCAATGCGACTGTGACACATAGGCTTATGGTCCAGCAATGTATTTACCGAGTCTGGTCTAGCCTTCCAATCCAATCCCAACATCATGATTGATGTTCCAGTTGAGTACTTGCACCAGAAAACAAAGTAAACTAGAAAAGTGGAATTACATAAAATATTGTACAAAGTACAATATTGTATATATTCCTTTTTGTGTTCTGTACTCTTTCTTACCTGGATCAATCATATTTCAGTTTTCTTAATGTTTGTGGCCTTTTCTCTTTTAAAATAGGTAGCTGGTATGGGTACAGATACCAGGATGGGGACCCAGTATGCCTGTACATTATTTTTTTGGGGTGGCTGGGGTACGCCTTTCGTTACTGTTGTACAAAAAATATAGCTAAATAGGCAAATTAACCATATAATATGCATAGAGTAAACAAAATAACGTAAATAACCACAAAACATGCTGATAATTGAATGCCAAATGTTATGATATTCATTGGCGGAACTTAGAACAAGTACATTGTGCAAATGTTCCAATATATATACAAAAATCAAGACAAATCAGCATATTCATTATTTTGATGATCATAATGCTCCTAATGTATTTAGAGAGAGCATCATTAGAAGCATCATGTGGGTTATTAGAGTATGTGCTAGATGTTAAGTGTAATATATCAGGCCTCTTTAAGTGTGGTTCGCTCGAGCAGGTTCAAATCACATGCCTTTACACTTGACATCCTTCCATTTACATCCTCTACGTGCATATTGAATGTCCAATGATGATGAAAGGTAGACGTGTTGTTGTTGCTTTAAAAGAGTTTGGGGTTATTTTTTAGGGTTAGGGTTTTTCTTTTAATGTTTTAAAAGATGTTTTGACTTTATTTTAACCAAAAAAAATAAAAAACTTGTTTTCGGGGTAAGACCTTGTAGGTTCGTTTCAAAAATGCACATGGTACGTGTTTCAGTATATGGGCACGTTGTTTGACATACCTGGGTAATGAAACACGTAACTCGTGTGTTCCCTCTGTATTCAGGCATGTACCTAGTACCATTCCCATACCCCAAGTTTCAAGTGGCGTACTAGGCTTCCTAGCTTTTAAAACATAACTAATTCAACGGATAATTATCAAGGGTTCATCACATCTTTAAGGGTATAAAATATACTTTCTTTTTGATTCGGAAATTAGCGACACAATATTGCATCTGGAAGCTCTAATAGAGAGAGCATTAAAACTATAAAATTATTCTTTTTAAATTACAAAAAAATCTTTTGCATTCTCATGAAATTCGAAGTTCTTTCTACCACGTCTCCACATGTTTGATTGTGGTTGAAGCTGGTTAATAGGTTTCTTGATGCAGTTGCGTTTGTTCCTGCCATGTTGTGCCACTAGTAAATACTAAGCTGTTTGCTGGTGCAACATTCAATAATAGACATTGTACCTTTTCTATGGGATCCTTGATTATGCATTCTCTCGCAGTTTCAGCATTGACCACCCTCTCTCACAAGCAACAAAGAGCTTTCTCATGAGTGTCTTGTTCTTTTTCATTGATAAACATCAAGCACCTATGGGGTACATGCAGTATATATGTAATCCATACACATTGAGCATAAAATGAAATATCAGATTGGTATATATATATATATTTCTTGGTGCAGTATTTAATAATAGGCATTGTACCTTTTCTATGTGATCCTTGGTTATGTGTTCTCTTGGAGTTTTTGTACTTGCCACCCTCTCTCACAAGCAACAAAGGGCTTTCTTATGCGCGGCTCATTCTTTTATCATTGGTAAGGGTCACACACCTATGGGGTACATGTACTAAATATGAAATACGTACACATTGAGTATAAAATGAAATATCAGATTGGTGAGTATGAAGGATAGGGTTATATATATATATATATTATCCATGGGCACATTTGATAGGTCGTGTGTCTCCATGGTGATGGGTTTGATGTGGATCTACAAATCGAATGAGTGACCGACTCAGTGAGAAGTTGCGTAGCAGTCAGGGTGTCTACACAAACATGCAACCACGAATTCTTGCAAATAAATGCTACAAGCTTGTACAAGAAATATGTGCAAAGTCCCAACTGAGTTGTATTTACAAATGAAATATCAAACTGGTGAGGATAGAATGATACACACACACACATGATGGGCACATTAAACTGACATGTCTTGTTGTTCATATTTGGTTTCAAACAATGGCCAAGTAATATTTTGGATCTATTAGATAAAATTTGTAAAGAATTAGAATGACGAATATATCGCAAGGTGTGAGTTGATCACAAACTTTGATTATACTCTAGTCCGACATAGTAGTTTGAATGGATTGCATGACTCATATGATGCAATCACTACACTATGGTATGGTATAGCCACTCCGATGTTAGGTTTGCTAATCTTTTGGTCTAAACTGATAAGGGCAAGGGCCTATCTAGATTGCCCCCCTATGTATAGAAGCCGATGAGATCTATCTATGTGTGTGATTGAGAGGCTGAGCCCTATTTATACATGTCTCTCTCCTTCTCGATATATAATATATATGGTCCCTCTCCCTCAGCCTCCCTGTACTCCATAAATTTCAAAGGGGGAGGCGGTGGAATGAGCGGTTGACTCAGAGAGAAGCCACATAACAACCAGGGTGTCTACATGAACACGCAACTCCAAATCCATACAAGTAAATGCTACAAGCTTGTACATGGAATAGAATGTGCAAAGTCCCAATTGAGTTGCATTTACAAATGATGCATTTAACAAGGCTTATAGTGTGATATTTTATCATTTGATTATCCACAAATCAATTATTCAACAATATCAAAGCCCCTATTAAATAAGCTTTTGTGAGGAGATACAACAAACATATTTGTTTGAATAAAGTCATACGTGAATACCAAGTTTGTTTAATGTGAGACAAACTTGGTTATAACAAATTTTTACCACGTACTAACTCCCTGTAACAAGATTCACTCCCAATGTGAACACAACTCTGACACCCTCGCTTAAGCAGAAGGTGTAGGGAGTAAAAAAAAACTGAGTATGGGTCCTAGCTATTAGTCCTAATAAGGTAACATGTACAAACATAAAAAAAAGTAGAAAGAATAACTTCACCATTTCGAATCCCCCCAATTTCACCCCAAGAGACGATCGATGCAATATATATTGTGTCGATGGAAAGGATGTAAGGAACCATCTATATATGTGGTGAGACCATCCCAATAATCAAATGTTCTTGTAGGAAGAAGTGCCAAACACCTTGGGTGATCCTTCAAAAGTGAAGAATATTTTTTGTCAAAGTTGCGTCCGATCTTGGATTTCCAAATGTTGCAGATAACAAATCTGGAGTATTTGAAACATCATTGCATAAAAGAGCAAAACCACAAGTATGTGTGTCAGGAGGAATAGAACAATCACCAACACGAAAAGAAATAGCAGAACTCGTGTGTTCAAAATTATCTCGAAGAGTGGAGCATACAAAGATGGGAGCTTTGTGATCAAGATGTCCGAATGATATATCACCTGCAAAAAAAATGATGCCAAGGTTAGTGTGTTAAAGAATATGCCTAATAGGAGAGACTATACCCTATTCGTGTTTGCCAAGACCTCTACTAGTGTAGCCCATAACATGGAGTATATGAGGTCCAAATCCAATAGTATGTTTCTCAAAAAAATCAGGTACGTAAGCAAGCAGATCCGACATGGGACAAACAACAAATGTAATAGTAGGAGCAGCAACAAACTCCAAATCAAAAGGTGCAACAACTACTAGAGGAAGTGGTGGAGGTATTTCTTCCGTATCAGTAACAAGCCATGGTGAAAATGCCTCGCCCGTAAAAAACAAGTCCTTGCTAACAAATGAAGGAGGAACTAGGAGAGGTGTAGAAGGTGAAACTACCTCATCTGTATCACCATTAGGAAGTAAGAATTCACTAAATGAAGAAGAATCCTGATCCTTATCACTAGCAAAAGATAAATCCTCTCTAGAAGGTGAAGAAAAAGGTGTCGAAAATTCCTCATTCATGTCACCGTCAAGAGACAAATCTTCATTGACAGGATGAGAAGGAAGTGGGATAGGAGAAGGTGGAGTAAAAAAGGGCTCAAAATATTTAGAGACCCAAAAGACTCAGTGTCCTCCCCAAATAAAGCTACAAAGGTGTCCCAAACTTCCTTTGGTGCCATGGCGTCCGTAACATAGCTCTGTAGATTGTCCGAAACATAGAGGCAAATCAAGCCAAGAGCCTCATCTTGAAAGCACACTAGCCAAACAATGTCTTCCTCCTTTGTAAAAAGTGGAAAGTCTCCTAGAACAACTTTCCACATGCCTTCGCACTGCCGAATCATCTTCATCTTGGTCTTTCGTGTGTTGTAATTGAAAGTGTTGAGGGTCTCAAAGAATCGGATCTCCATTGTTGAAACAAGGAAGAAAACGAGAAGTCAAGAAATAATGACCCCCACCCCCCGCCCCCGTTGAAAAAGAAATATCTTCTTACAATTTTTGGAATATTCCCCCCTTATGTTCCAATTCTTTTCCCTCTTTTCTTATAAGAGAATATCCCCTTTATATTGAAAAAAATCCTCCTTCGAAAATTCTTTCTTAAAAATTATATTTTCCAGATTTGAACCCGTGACTTAAAGGACTCAATAGCATTATAATATCTTTTCCAATGGTTGTGCTATACGACACTTCAATTATATTTACATGGTGATATCTATTTGAATTTTTAAAAGTGGCAATTCCTTTTAGAGTATTTGACTTTTTAAAAGTGCGAATTCCTTTTCTCAAAGCAAGTTCCTCAAGTCTTGGACCCCGACCGATTCTAACTTGATGTCTTTACCAAAAGTAGCATGTTATTCGTGCTATGTTCTAACTCAAACATATAAATGGGTAAATATTGTTTTAACTTTTAATATAGCACGAGCTCCCTTTAAAAAGGGTAATCCCTCTAGACTTTTGGACATGTGACCGATTAAAAGGCATAAAACTTATCAAAGCGTGCCCACCAGTCAGTCTATAGACCGATTCAACACACTTTATAAGCTAATATCATTTTATAATTTTTAAATGTTGCAAATCACTTTTTAAAGAAAATAAAATGGTCTAACTTTCCATATGGTTTGCAATTTTCTTCCTTTTGTTTTGCTCCGAGTCTTGATTTCTTTTGTGGCCACTGTGGATGGAACAAGTTTGAGCTATACTGATGGAAATCCAAGAGACGAGAAGGTTGAAAGCATGTATTGGCTGAGATAGCCATTGAATGCCGCCAAGTAGAGCCAAGGATTTGGACGGTTGCAATGGAGGAAAGCACAACTTTCCATAGGTGTACGGAACTTGTTTCGAAAAATTAATTCGCCCAATTTTGTTAGGGATCTGTTGAGTCTATATAGGTCTGCCGAGCACGGACAAAGATCGACTACGGTTCAAGTGTTAGAGGAGTCTGAGTTGTATGTTGAGGCTATTGATTGTATACGAGTCCAACTCTCCTAAACAAACCAACTTGTTAGAAGGAACTTCCACACCTCATAGGTGCTTTCCAACCATATGTGAATGGTTTCAAGAATTGAAACTCTGCAACTGGGAGGCAGAGGTCAAAATTTTCACTTCAACACCAAAAACTCTTGAGTGCAGATTTAGAGCCAGTGTGGGCTTCTTCTTCTAGTCCGGTGCTCTAATACCATATGAGAATAGGTAATAGGATCACGTTTGGTGAATCCATCATGATTCAAGCCTTCAACTTGATAATATTTCCATGAAACTTTTAAAAACTTATAAAAAACACCCCGCAAAATTTGATATTTAATTATCTTCATTAATGAATTATTCAACAATATTGAAGCGTATTAAATAGACTTTTGTAAGGAGATACAAACAAACATATTTGTTTGAACAAACTCATACGTGAACACTGAATACCAATTTTGTTTAATGTGAGACAAACTTCGTTATAACAACTTTAACAATGTACCCTATAACAAGCTCAACAAGTGGTTTGAACACAACTTCTAGCTAATTGCTAAAATTACTCAAACTTCTTCATGACACACCTTGTGCGAACACAACTCTAACAACTCGTGTGAATGATTTCTTGCTCAATTGAACCTTAAGCCGACTAAGGTAACTTGTGCATATGAAAATGTGACCATACAACGGACAGGTGCCTTGGCCTTGGTCAAATTCGTCAGTTGAACCTGTCCTTGGACGACGAATGCATCCAGACTTAGGACGGAATCTGAAATGAGGTGTGAGGAGGATTTCTGAGAGTCTGAAGATGTGTTCTATATGGGGTTCATTGATTCCAAAGGTGCTAAGTTGTAGAATAAGTCATGACCTAATGGTCTCAAAGTGTTGGATTGAGCAGGATGCCCTTAGGTTTAATAAATAAATGCGTAAATGGGATAATGTTGGAATAAATGTTAAATGGTTGTTGCCAAGTGCCTTAGGACCAAATTTCGGGTACTACAATTTTCCCCATTTTAATCTAGTAATGAATTTGCTTGATTAAAATTAAAAAGGATAAAAAATGCCAACCTCTTGCTCCACAATTATTGGGGTTGTGATGTGTGTAAACTGGAGAGTGTGCCCCCATGTCAAAAAATGTGAAACCTGTAATCACATGGTGAAGATGTATTAACACTCTAGAGAGAATATATAAGATCAGTAAAAAAACTAAAATAATAGATGTTGTAAGACATGAAATGACTAGACATGAAGAAGAGTGATGATGTGGGTGCAAAATTGGAGAGTGCGTAGGAATGGATACAACATAGCAAAGAAAAGGGCAGATTTAAGAGACGAAGTGCAAAGGTGCCCAGAGAGATAGAGAATGCAGATGGTAAAGTAAGATCAATGACTGTAAGGTAGAAATGAATAAAAGCTGAAGAAAACAGGTAGGTTAAATTAAGAAAACAGAAGAATTTAATTAATGTAAGGGCACTTGGAGTGTAATTAAATGTAAGATTGGTTGCAAGGCAATGGAATGGTGCTGAGATGGAGATGAGGAAGGTTGAAGAGGCACATGTAGGTTTGTGGATTTGAAGTGTTAAAAAAATAAAAAATTGAATTGAAAAAATAAATATGAAGAGGGGATATAAATAGAGAAAGTGGAAAGTGGTTACTTCAGAGGTTGGTTGGATAAGAGGCGTGGAGTGAGAATGAATAAGATGAGATAAGTGAGAAGGAAAATGTAGAGAATAGATTTTAAATTATCAGATAGGTAAGTAGGAATCAAGGGGCACATCCAGTTGGTTGTATGCCTACAACATGATATATCGTGTTGATCCCTAACAACTAATTACATAATAAATTTGGTTTATAACAATAAGCAATATAGAGATTTATATCATGCCTCCAAAATGTACATTAGTTTTCTTTTTAGAAAGGAGCCCTGTTCATAACAGACGGCCAAGGTTGCATGGGTGTGAAGGGTGTTGGGGTACATAGGATACAGGTACAAAAGATCCAATGTGGATCCCCAAAACTTGGAAATACAGGTGTGGGGTGACGCCGTGTAAGAATTATTAAAATTATTCCATTGAAATTAAATTTTAGTAATATTATTAAGGTAGAGGATAAATGAGTATTGATAGTGGATGGAGGCTTCACAATAGTGGCTGAAATTGCAGAAGATATTGATGAGGTAAGAAAAACTCTAGGGTTATGGTGTAGGATAAACCACAAAGAATCATTGCCAGAAAACTGTTAAGGAAGGAATTGAAACATTGGGGGAAATAAGCAGAATCTAAAACTAATTGAAGTAAGTGAGCATGGCAAGGTGCCAACACATTCCATGGGAAGAACTGCTGAGTTACATAATCAGGAAATGGCAGACATTTTGGTTAACATTGAGATTTAGGATAGGAAGATCCAGTCAGGGGACATTGGCTTTCAGATTTCTTAGGAGATCCCCATCATTAATATCCGGAAAAAAGCATTTGATTTTGCCTCTCAAGAATATCTGGAGGAAGCCCTAATATGAAAATTTATTGGGTTTTTGTAGTAATTGAGAACCTTAGAAATCAGTTGGGGCAGAAATGGAACTTCTGTTCCAGACCAGAGATTAGATGTTTATCACTCAACAACCATCATAACAGGCCCAAGAAAGTAAAGGACCTAAGCATTCTCAAGCAATTAGATGTTCTTCTGAATAAAATTAAGAAAAATAGATCCATACAGGATGGCCAAGAGGTAGTGGTCTCTCAGTCAAGTCAGTGGAGGATTGGCTGGCTAAGTCACCAAGTTGGTCTAGAGGACATTTGTGAATCATGACATGAGAATACCTGCGAAGCTGGTGAAGAGGAGTTAGATCTGGAGGAAGAGTTCGGGAAGGAGGAAAACAAGGTTGATGATATTGAGAAATTGCCAATTTCCTGTGAAATAGCCAGAGATTGGCATGACAGGTCTTAATGACAACTGCAGTGAAAACTCTACCGGATACTGGTGCCACAGCAGTAAGTGGAAGAAGGTCTAGAAAGGAAAAAATTCAAGTAAAAACACAGGCAGATCTAATAAGTGGACAGCAGAAATACTTGATGGATATCATTTGTGGTGGAAGGGAGAAACCATCCCCTAAGGGGCCCTGAAAATCATAAGCTGGAATGTTGGAGGCTTGGAATTCCTTTGTCAAAGACCACTTGGTGAAGCAGCTGATTGAGTGACCTGCAATTCGAGCTTCCCAAAAGCTGTAACCTTTGGGGATTCTCCAAATTTAAGCAAGGCTTCATCAACCCAAGTGACATGGAAACTTTGCACTGTGTAGTTACCATGAAATTACTTCGGGAAATCAGGCACCACTGTTGCTTCTATGAACATGCCCATCTGGTGGGGTTGTAAAGTGTTGGGGTTGTCAAATCTGTTTCAGGTGCTAGCAGTTTCATTCACTTTTGCACTTGTATCTGATGTATTTCGATATGTTTGGATCATTGTCGGATCGTAAACTGTTAATGAAAATGAGGTTGTTCCTCTTGGCTGACCTGTCATAGTCTTCCTTGGAAATCTAGGCTGCAAAAACCTGCAATTTTGTTCATTTTCTGATTCATCTAATTTTTTTACTTTCTGCAAAATCTTATTGATGTTTTTTGCATGCTCTTCAAATTTCCTACCCATTTATTGATTTAATGATTGAGAGATGGCTTAGATGAAGTTTTCGACCTTAAGGCTTAGGGTACTCTATTTACTTCTTGTTTCTTTTTCTTTTTTGCAACAAGGGATGACAGAAAATGCCAAGGGATGTCCCTCACGTACTAAAGATGTCTCCAATATCAGGGAGACATATACTGCATTTTTTCCTATCTCCCAGATGCATACCCATCTCTGTGTGTACCCTGCACTTGGTGCAGGTGATAGGCCTAGCTCCCATAAACCTGCATATGCACATACAAGTGTTAAAATATGACAATATCATCAGCTGCCTTATTTCTGTTTCACCTCCAGGTGTGGAATTCCATCTACTTAATATAGCATCTATACAATCCTTTTAGGGGTGTTGTGCTTCTCCAACATTTTTTTCTGTGAAATATTTCTGTGATCTGAAGGGAAGCCAAAGATCCTTTTCTAGAGCAAAATGCATTTCCTCGGGTAAGGAAATTGGAAGGGAGCCCATACGACACCCTCCCATGGTAGCCACGAACATCTTAGCTTGTGCATCAGTCTGTCATGCACAGTGGAATCCTCTCCTGCAACAATCCTTGCTCTCATATATTCCTAGTAAAAACATTAGTCGCTTATCTTTCCAAGCCATTGGAAAATGACATATTTTAGCAGGGAAATGAATCCTCCCTGATTTGCGCGATCCAACTTTTGAATATGCAAAAGCTTATTTACAACTTTTGAATATGCAAAAGCTTATTTCCAACTTATGTCTGCTGTATAAGCCATTTTAGCTATAGAATGTGTTTTTAGGCTGTGTAGTAAAATCTTGGTTGTGATGTTCCTTCTTAGGGCCATGATTCCACCTTTGCTTTTTAGTATGCTTTTTTAAACGAGTCTCTCATTGTTTGACATACTACCTCTTTGCTGCATTTCTATGCTTAGATGTAATCTCTTGTGTATGTTTTCATATTTTGAGTTAGTTATTCTCTTTACTGCTACTGTATTCAAATGTCACAAGAACTAGCTAATCATTTAAAGTTTGATTTGTATTCTTTTTCAGTGACAATTAACAGGGTAATCGCAGTTCTAGATTCAGACTTCCATTCACTGCCTACAATCCAACATCGACAACAATTTGGTCCTGTATGTTGGGAAATCCTTACACCTTGTATTAACTTTTAGTGTTGATACTCTGCAATCCTTCAATATAATTTGGCTATGCAGATTCTATAAAAAAATAGGTTACATAGACTTCTTTTCATGCCAAGCTTCCAATTTTATTTCTTTCTAGGATGTTGTTTTGGCTGCTAATATATTTATGTTTATAAAAAATCATACAATTATTTTTCTTTTCAACCTAGATATGGTATGTATTGATCTAAATAAGTAATTATATGGGTCTTGAGGTATGCATGTTGAGATTATTAGTTCGTGTTATAAGATATTATACAAGGTTTGTCTACAACTTCTGGAGACAATAAGTTCCAATTCAGAGATATGTTGAAGATTTATGTCAAAGCATATGTAGGATCCTTTTCTTAGAGATGTGTTGAAGATTGTCGATTAAATGTATGAAGATTCAAAGTAGAAGATCTGATATTGAAAAGGGTCTGAATTCGTCTTCAAAGTGTCAGCTTTTGGTCCCATAGACTCTTCAGTCTCGTGGACGTCATTAATATCTTTCATTTCTCTTCAGTCTTGTGGACATCATTAAAATCTTTCATTTCATAATATGAAGAAAAACATCATCCCAAAATTGAATAAAAATATTCTGTAGCTGGTGGTGTAGCACCATTGTTGTGCATGTAACCATGAAGTAACACAAGTTTATTGGGTTGTGAACTATGTGGAAAGTCTATTAAATAGAAGTGTCGAGTGATTAGTGCCTACTGAGATACTAGGCTATCAATAGCAACATAAACATAATAGTGATTGCATGACGTACCATGGCACAACAAAGCATCGTAATAATAGCAGCTTGTATTTACAAAAGATAAGACTCAATGCCATTTGCACAGGACGGGGAGGACCTGATTTATAAGACAAATGATTTATGGTTGTCAGTTGATACAACCGTCAACACTCCAACATAACCAACAAGAGTCATTACAAACTAACATTTGTGATTACGCTGCTGACCATGACAATATTAATATGCTGGTCTACATTATCCGCCACTTTAAACAATTCAGAGTCCCTTCCAACACAATTCATATTCAATATGATAAAAATGAGCGCGAGATAGCAGACACTTGATGTAGAGATTTTACAACATTTCTAGTGGATCTCAGGGAAGGTTGCCTACTATGTGTCAAACCAGATTTACATCCATTGGCTATGGAGTCGAGAAAAAACATGTTTCTCCTGTCGTGATTCTCCACTGCCTTTTTTTTCTTTCCCTTCTTTTAAAATCAAACTGAGGGTTTGATCCTGCTGCAACCCTTGAAACACCATCTTGACCGTGCTGCAACCCTTGAAACACCATCATGACAACCAATTTTATTTGAAAACTCACCTCTTCTGGAAGCGCCTGAAATTCTGCGGATGTACAATGAGCTGTAATGGTGCATATGTAGGTGACTTGTTTGGTAGATCAAGCACATTCTGCAGTTGCACTGTAGCTGCAGTAATTGATTTGGTGAGTGGTTCATGCATAGATCGTACGGCGGTGTGCATGCTTTCAACAGGTCATATGTATTACGGTGGAGGGACATTCAATATGGAAGTTTGTACAATCATGACTCCTTGTTACTGTCATAGTTGCAGGTCGTACGGTCAGAGATGTTAGAGCAGATCATATGGACATAGAGGCTTCAAGAAGGTTGTACGACTACTACTGGGTTACAAGGTTGTACAACTATGCACAGGTTGAGGGAGAGCGTACATCATTGGAAGATATGAGGGATTTTGTACAACAACAATAGGAGATCGAATGGGTAGAAATGTTGCATTAGTTGTCTAGAACAAACTTGGTTGAATGGAAAGGGGAGACACTGCATTAAGATTTAACGGGAGGGAAGACATTGGGGTTGTATGGTAAAGAGACATTGAGGTTGTATGGTGAAGTGACGCTGAGGTTGTACAGTGGGGTGATTCTGATGTCGTACAAGGGGGTGATGCTGAGGTTGTACAGTGAGGGGATGCTGAGGTTATAATGTGGGTTGACAAACCAATAGTTGGCTGAATGGAGGACGATGGGAAACAATTGGGATGAGATCAAATTTGTTACTTTGTGCAACCAATTGTCCTTTGATATCATATGGTGCTTTTAGTGGTTTTCAATGCCCCCCTTACACTTTCAACACCTCGAATACCTCATAAGTCTTTACATGCACTTCAAAATAATTGACTTTAATCTTTGTATTGCCTTCTTTTCGATTGTTTTAATTGTTTCCTTAAGTGGGGAGCCTATGTCTAATATGTTATTACTTTCTGTCCTTGCTCAATAAAAAGCTTTAGTTTAGAACCATTAATAGTTGGGTGATATGCCATCCCCCAATGTTATATCCCGTTTGAGTATATCTATCATATTCGATGATTCTACAAAAATAGGCCGAACTTTAGGATGTCAAACCTCTCCTATTTAAATTTTTTTCTTGGACCCCTTGTTCATGTTTATTGAAAACCGCTCTTTAGAATGCATGTCAACTACTTGCTCCAATTGGTGGGCCAAATTTCCATCGAATGTTGCATCCCTGACATTGTATTCGTTGAATTGCAGTACATAAGCTGATTGTGACAGTTCAAAAGGAATTAGCATTACTAAAATTTTCTTCTGGTCATCTCTCCCTAAGCCTTGGCTTTCATCTATCTCCATACTTCTGACGCTATTGCAATTAGGTTGGTACACTTCATAGTCTTCCATCTGCCAATGGAGCAAACCATTAAGGGAGTTTATATTGTTATTAGAGCATGACCGCAACTCCTAGATTCCTTCATTGTTCAGCTCCATTGTACCTTGGTTCCTGTCAATTGAATGATCTTCTTCGAAGTCTAAATCCGATGATTCTAATGAGGCTGCTTCCTCATTGACTGTCCGTTTCTTCAAATCTATAACATACTTCTAACCTTTATTTTCAATGGATATCAAATTCTTTTTCTAGTTATGATCGGCTGCTATCAACCAACCTTGACCCAATAGTGGATGAAAGGCTTTCTTCATCAATGCGATGACTACAAAATTCAGCAAAAAGGGTTGGGTTCCAATAATTACCTTTTTACCCATCAGTACACCTAATACCTTAATGCCATGTTGATTTGCTCCTACCAGTTGGAATGTCAGAGGCCACATAGTTGGCTTCCCAAGACTCTTCCAAGTCTCCTATAGAAGAACATTCACACTAGAACCACTATCGACGATGGTTTGTTGAATTCCTGCCCACATATGCACAATTGTTGTCTGTCAAGCTAGGTTTATTGTCAGGAGCATAGGATCAATCACTTGGTCATCTGACAAGGGGGGCTTCAGACTATGAGTTCATTCTTTTTCTTTTTCCTCTCCCCATCATCCAATGTTATATGATCCATGTTCGGGATAATGTCTTGTATAGTAGCATATGAGAGCATTCTTGAGTTTTGGAATAATTTGCAATAAGTCAGCTATCTTCAATTGGTATAGTTGTCTGCAAGACTATCGTGCAATAGCTTTGTTGGACTTCAATCTACTTGTTATTGTACCATTGTGCTTAGCTTATGTTCAATTACCATTGTGACATGTTCTTCGACCATAGCCCTCTTAACTTCCACCCTTGCTCAAAACAACCTTTCCTTCTCCAAACACGGGTCATGGTAATTGGCTTTCTTCACTTGTGCTCCAGTAATTGCCATAACTTCCTTTCTCTTGCTACGACAATCATATTGATGTTGGCTTGCTTTGGACAATAGCCATCGTTATGGGTCCCGATGCCACACCATCTACAGAAGAAGTCCAGTGTCATTTTGGTGAGGGCAATCTCTTGCAAAATGGCCCCACTTATTGCAACTCCCAACACTGTATAATTAGGCCGTCCTTCGGAGTTGTACTAAATCGGACTCCCGCCACCACTATTTTATTATGTCTTCGGTAATTCCTTGGTGGCATGGTGGGTGATGTCAATGGCTCTCCTTGTGTGAACAATAATTGCAGTTCTTATTTCACAAATTTATTATATGGGTAGTCCTTGACTAAATGCCCTATAACTTGGTAAATCTTGCATAAAAGATCCTTACCTTTGTTCTTAGTGTCTCCCTTTAGTTCCTTTGTCATCCAGATCATGTCTTTTTTGAAGGCTCACATTGTTCTAGGTTCACTGTCATCATTGGAATTAGGGTCATCTTCTTCGCATTCTTTTCAAGCGTGATGATGTCATTTTTTCACTTTCAATGTCCATGTGGCTCAGTTGTATGCATCTTTGTATGATGAGGGTGGGACCACCTTCATCGTCCTCCGCAATGAGGGTACCAACCCTTCAATGAACCATCGCTTCTTCAAGTTGTCGGCGGGTTCCTTTTCAAGTTTTCCCAATAGTTCTTTGAGTTTATTTTATAGGCACGAACATTCTCATGTTTACCCTACCTAGTTTTATAGATTTCAGCAAACAATCTTATCATCATCCCTCGGGAGTTTGAATTATTTCTCGAAGGCTTTCCCAAGCGTTTTCCATGTTGCTTTCTCTGAGCTTGGTGCATCTGCGTACCTAGTCAATAGCCATTCCTTGAAGGGTGGCTAGGAAACATCTTAACCACATACGTTCATTTGTATATGCCCATTGGCAGTCCATATGTGTGATGCACATTTTGCAATGTTGTCATACATGATCCTCCAATCCATCACCAATGAACTTTGGGAGCTTTCGACTTTTCTGAAAATGGACATTGATGAGGGTATCATGGCTCCCGCGTGGTTCTCAACTACGAGTCTACCCCTTAAGAAGGTTTGTGAAAGACGTTCCTTTGTGCTCTCAATACACTACTAGACACATCCTTACATTCGACCCTTCCTTTAGTAGGGATCTGTATAACATCTTGCACATTGTTGAGTTCCTTTTTTCGTGACTACTTTAACTTGTTTGTTCGGGCTGCCCTCAGACTTTTCATGAGATTCTCTAGCAGCACTGTCCAACCCAAACTAGTTGAGCAGGGTCACACTTCCTTCCTTAAAGGGCTATGGTAATCTCTACCCACCCCTTATTACGAGTGGTGTAGGGTCCATCAGTTATCAGCTGAACCCTTTCTAGGTTTCAGCTCCAGTTCTAACTATATGACTTCTTTTGCTTTGGCCTTCCTTGATAGTTTTGTTTAAAATGGGCTATGGTCACAGCCTTTATCTTCTCTCGTGTTGCTCAACCAATCGAGTATACCATTTAACTTCTTAGTCCCCTCCTTGATTGTGTCTCTCTTCTGCCTTTGTTTGGAGTCTATAGCTTGAATTATTGCTCGTACAAATCTATCTTCTTCTTTGGGAACTCGTTGTATCATTGTACTATCTTTTGTCATTGTGTTTCACAGTTATGTTTAGCACATAGATCTTAGAAAAGAATGGGTTGCCTCGTCATGCTTTTCTTTAAATTGACTTTAACTTGACCTGACATTCTTTAAGGCAATGGTGCCAAAATGTAGAGTGATTAATGTCTATTGAGATAGTAGACTATCAATAACACCGTACATGGAATAGTAATTGAATAGCATACCATGGCAGAGCAAAGCATCCAAACAATAGCAGATTGCATTCATAAAAGATAAGTCTTGATACAATTTGTGCAGTACAAGGAGGACCTAATACGCCCTTTCCCCAATGTATATCCTTATATTTATAAGACAGATGACTTATGGTTGTCAGTTGACACAACTGTCAACACCCAAACATAACTAACAAGTCATTACAAACTAAAATATTAAATTCTGTGTTTTCTATATAAACAACAGAATTTCATTAGGAGTCACAGAAACACATTACAAAACAAACTTATTGACCTTCTGTGGGAATTAAAATTCAAAAGAAATTTGAAGCAATATATGAAAAAGGGGATTAGAAAAAAGGGAAAGAAAGGGAAAGCAAACTGTTTTAATCAGAAAATTTCCCTAATTTGAATTGCATCTCTTTTTTTGGTGGAAGAGATTGGTTTTAATTAGTGTTATGTGGAGATGCATCCCCTAGATTTTGGTGACGTCCCAGATGTTCCAAATGTTTCGAGGACTTAGGGACTTGGAGGGAACATCCCCATTTTTTTGGAACTTTTTGAAAGATTTCTTATGATTTTACCAAAAAAAGCTGTAATTTTTACAGAAGCGTTGAATTCTAATCTTGGAAGTATCTTAAAAACATTAAATACAGTTTGAACCCCTGAATATCATTAATATTTAAATAATAATTTTAATATGTTATTTTAATAGCCATCCCCTTGCTGTCCACAAACCTTGGGAAATTTTGTGTTGTTTCAGAAACCCTGTCTGTCTGTCTGTCTCACCATCCCCTTGTCCTCGAGTCTTAGTTAACTGAGATCGATGCTCAAAGAGCATCTCTTAAACTCGTGTCCTAAATTTAACTGATGTAATTCCTTCACTGTGGTACGAGGTTGTCATCCCAACCTTGAAACACTGCTAAAACAGACACATATTTTTATTTCCCTCATGACTAGCTCATCTCTACACACTACTATGTTCATCCAGAAAATATTAATTATCCAAAGCAGTAATCCATTTAAAGGCATCCTTCCAGAATTTGGCCGTTTCTCAAATCTCTTGGTTGAACTCTCCGTAGAAAGAAACTTACTTCAGGCAAATAAGCATTCACATAGAACATCTTTAGATTATTGGTAGTAGGAAGGGCAACAACGTGGTTTTAATTGTAGAGTAAATTCTTCAAAAAAAAGTCCCAGAGTTTTTTATTTAGATTTTTTCTCTTGACATTGATTTTATGCAACCAAAAATCTTATCTTGTGCTTCCTCTCTTAAATTTAGATGTTTGTTAGACTCATGTTCATTTATTTCTTTTGGGGTTTTTCTTTCAATGCCTCAAGTGCCTTTGACATTTTATTTTTTTTGGGGTAAAAGATAGCTTGAATCATGACTGAATATCTAGATGTGTAGCAACCAATTGAATATTATCCTAATCAGCTAAAGCTAATTGGCAACAATTTTTGGATCTATGCGTGAAACTTTAGCTAGACAGAAGATGGATAAATTACATGGAGAATTAGCAATTCCATGGATAATTTTAGGACATCCCAATTTAGTTACTTCCTGGGGAGCTCACTGAATTGCCAAGATTTCAGCCACATTATTAGTGAAGTAACCCAATTGATGAGCAAAGAAGAAAAGGGGAGTTCCCATAGAATCACAAGCTATCCCTCCAATACTAGTTGGACCCGGATTTCCTATTGCCTGGCTCCATCGCGTATTAAGTTTAACCAAAATCGTAACGGAGCTATGGCTTCCATTTTCTTAGAGCTATGAGCACCGCTAATCTAGTACTCGAAACAAACTTCAATTTATTTTCCTGCAAATTAAGCTTGTGTAGCATGCTTTTCCTACTTTGCTCCAGGTAAGCGGAGATTTGGAATTTTCAACATTATGCTCTATAGTTTCGCAATATAGTTGCTTCGATCTTCAATTCCTTGACATAACCAGAATGTCTCTGCATTTTCAAATGTTTAGAAGATTGTGCGCACTGTTGTGCATCCTGTCCACATTGCCGATGTCGCACAACATACTCTGAAATAGCGATCCAAACTCCTATTTTAAGATCTTGAGTATCAGAGACCGAATGTTTCCAAACTCTAAAAATTTCCACAAGGTTTTATGTTCATTATAGAGACATTTATAGATTTTATGTTCATTGTAATTATTTGTCTATTCTATAATATTAATAATAATTAATAGTCTAATTGCCCTAGCTTGACTTATATTTTGTTATATGTGGCTCTTAATTCTTTCAGTACCGGATTAGTCATTAATACCCTAGAATGAATAATACATAGTTATATAGATGCTTATAGAGAGTCTTGAAGTAACTTTGCTAGTGATTACTCACAGTGTTTTCTCATTACTATGCTAGGTGCACAAGTAAACATGACAAAGCCCCCCTTAACGGGAGATCCATAACTTCCTCATCATATCCCTTCTCAGATACATGGCATCGAATTTGCAGCCATTCAGAGTCGTTTCCAAAGTGATGGGAAATTAGGACTTTTCAGTCCATTGTATGGCGAAATGGACCACAGCCTCCAGGATTGCTCACATTTCTGTTTTTTGCAAGGAAGCTTCAGTTTTGCAGCTGTCATACCATTGTCATGTTGTTGATCTTGAAAATATCAGGCTAGGAACTTCTGTCATCAGTCACGAACAACTGCAAGTTGGCACAATTCAGGGGAATGTGCTTAATGGAAGAAGTTAGAGAAAGCATTCGGCTAAAAAGAATCGTCAAATTTGCAGCCACCAGTGCGAACCTAGTGCAAGAGTGTTGCAAAATTTGAGTTGTTGCAAGTTGTGACTATTACTACACTAAGTGTTTTCAACTTGGCCCTTAAATGTGATCTTGAGTCCTACTACATTGTGGAAGGTCATACAAGTTCACAATCTAGCTTTGAAGAGGCCATTGCGAAACTTACAAGTTTGAGTCATGAAGCCTCCCAATGTTATGTGGCTCCTTAGATTCTCCATCACATGGGAAGAACCATACAAGGTGCAAAAAAAACACAATGGTGAGTACATGTGGCAGCTTTCCGCGTCTCGTGGGAACTCGTGGATATCAGTTGTATACATTGTCAAATAGAATTAAAGAGCATCTTGGGAGAATCTAACTGCTATCACTTGGTTATCTCATTAGCTTTATGTTGTGGAGTTGGAATATAGACTCATTCATAGGACTCATATCAAAGGATACACAACTGGAGTGTTCTGAGATTATTTCCTAAGTTGCAAGACAATGCGCTTCATTGCTTGATCCAAGATCAAAGTTGTGCTGCACCGACTATGAAATATTTAGATCATGCATCACTTTGTATGCAGATCTTCCTAAGGTTTACATTTATGAGGTTCGGAGTCATAAGGTCAGGTTGTTTTTCTAAGAAATGATAAAATTACATGGGCATTTCAGCTTGATTCATGACAGGGACATGGTGACACTTGAGTGTCTGGGTTTACATAATATTCTTTGGCAAGGACTTTTTTGTCTAACAGGTACAAAATTGACTCCCAACACTAGGTTATCATCCCCAGCGTGGATAGTGCAAACTGAAAATCATGAATAAATGGATTGAGCTGCGTACCTAAGGAACTATGTGGCGAAAGACAACAATCAATTTGGGTCAAATGGCTGATACATGGGGGAGCATTGCTTATAATTGACATTCATATTAGGGATGTCAATTAGTATGACTCCTTTTAGAGCATTGTATGGGCGTGGCACCCTTTCCTTTGTTGATTTGGTCATTTCAAATAGTAGAGTGCTAGGAAGATATCATAAAGAGGTTTCAAGGAAAATCTTCAGAATGCATAGAACCCGCAAAAGTTGTATGTAGATAAACATGGATTGAGAGGAATTTTGAAATCAAATATTCTTCTAGATCGCCCAAGGGGCATTCGATTTGATTGGATTATGTAGCTACCATGCATTCAATTTGTCAGACATGCATTGTGCAGTCGGTTGTGGCCATTTATTGTAGCAATTGTAATTATGCCCAAGTAAGATGTGGGTTTTCCTATGAATACCCAACTGAAAGACCTTATTATGGTCGGATCCTTGTAAAAAGATGTTTTGGAACATTTTAACGCATTTACGTTAGTTGTCTTGTTTTTACTTTGTGTTTTGTCCTGTGTTTGATGTTTGTGCGAACTCTTTTCATCTAGTTGAAGTAGATCTTTGTAATGTCCCCAACGGACATTATTTTACCCCTAAACGAATTTTAGGCAATCCCAACTTTAAATAAGCAAAAATACAGACAAATTGCAACCAAACAGAAATCTGATTTTTGCAGAAAATTAAATCTAGGGCAGCGAACAGAAAATAATGGATAGCTCCAAAAATACTTGCTCAAATCTCTTGAAATTTTAAATGGAGCTTGCTAATACAATAACAAATATTATAGAACTATTTTTGGAATTTTTTGAATAACAGAATGCTGCTAGAAATTTACAGCGTGCCCTAAACAGCTGAAAACTTCTAAAATTAATATCTTTTGCTAGAGAAGTCCAAATGAGCTGAAACTTTGGATCTTGGGCCACAAAAATATGAAGAATAATATTCCAAAAATAGTTTTCGCACAACAAACACGAAACCCTAATTTTGCCCTAAAAAGTAGGTCGCCCAACACATTTAGGGCATCAATTCAGCTCCAAACTTGACAAGCTAGGGTAGATCTCTCACTACCGAAGAATGCCCTGCTAGCTAGGGATGGATCTCTCACCACCGAAGCTAGGGTTTTTGTGGGATCTTACTCCACAAGCTGGATATTTGCAAATAGTAGTTGCACATGAAAGAATTTGCATAAGCTACAAGCTTAAGACACAAATTAAAAAATATTAAATGGTATGGAATATTCTTTCCCTTCAAGTCGACTTCTCCTTATAAAGGAAGAAGAGACCCAAAACAACCTCTACAATATCCATTTAGTTCCCAAGGATTTTCCCTATGCAAGCATTTAATATTTTCCCATATTAAATGCTTTTCCCAACAACTTTTCCCCTTTTAATGCAAGTCGCATTTTTCTAGGGGAAATACATAGTAAAATGGGCATTTATCCTTTCTATGTTCCCATTCCCCCTTCTAAGGCAAGTCGCCTTTTCACCTAGGATGGATAACAATTTATATTTGGGCCTTTTCCATCATTGATTTAATAATTATTAAGTCATATGAATTATTATAAGTGCTCTATATATTTTTTTCTTTTATTAATGGCACTTTATAATAATTAAATATAACTTAAGCCACCCTTATATTTTTCCTTTGGCCGTCGGGTTGACAAAATAGGCCAAAGGTCTTCGAATGGGAAGGGGATATTACAATCTTATTTGCTTATCAATAGATATATCATTCGATAGTTGCTTGGAGTTAATGTTCGCTTCCTGCACGTCTAATGACATTGTGTCCCTCTTTGCTCTGTAACAAGTTCCTCAAAATCTTGCACCTACTCATGTCTTGATCGAGTGAACATTGGTTTGAGCGCGATTATGTTTTCTACATTTGTCTTCACTAACCGGAAAGGGATCTCTGTTGTAGCATCGAAGTCAATTCTTTTTCTGCCCTACCCTTCTCTATTTTGCACCTCTATTAGAGTACGCTAATCTAGAACTAAAGCTTGCAATTGGTTTTAGTTGGCTAACTCTTTATGGTTGCAAGTGATACTCATTGCGCACTATCTTTTGCATGTGAACTGCCACACACAATAAATGAATGACCCAACAACCTCGTGCGCACCCACGCTTAACCCTCTGCGGCTAAATCCCACCGTTTTCCTATTTTGCACTCCTGCATGCACCCACTCTAAAACATACGTACGACCAACAAACACCCTTGTAAAATCATAAACACTATCATCCCAACTAGAGCTATTCCCAACAAAATTTAATGGCCACCAAGAATTGTTGTGATTGAACCTTGGGGATCCCTCTGCATGCAGTCCATTTCACAATCACTTTCCTTGTGCATGTGCCCTCCTTTCAAGAGAGGCATCGCCTCGCCCGTTTGCGCGGGCCCCTACCTATTGTTGCCCACGTTCACGAGTGCCCCTTCTTCCTCCGAAGACCAACATCTCTGGCGCTAGGAGTGTGCAACCACCATGGAACAACACAAACTCGAATTGCTTTTGCAGTGTGCATAGAAAGGGAATGGTTGTTTGGTTACTTGACACACTCTCCCATCGTACCCCGTATTCAAAAAAACTAATGATTGGCTTCTAGGACAACATTTGAAATATGCCAATTTATTGGCATTTGAAGAGGCAAAGAGTAAGATGTTTATAGATTTACCAGGGTTTGTCCCCCTGCCCCACGTACCCTACCTGATACGTATCCGATATGAATATGTGAGGGTACGGGTACAAATACATGTTGGATACGTACCGGTACGTCCTGGGTACATTTCAACGTACCGGTACATATCCAACACGTGTCCAAGCCTAAAAACGTCTTTTAAGGCATTTAAAACATTTTTTTTGACTTAGTCAATGCATAAAACGAACCCTTACACTTAAATAAATAAAATAATAAACCTTAAACACCTCAAAAAGCTATAAAAAGCACTCACCCATTCATTTGAAATCACACAAACAATTCATTGTTGATTTTTGCAAGTGTATGATCAAAGAGCCAAAGATTTGTATTAAGGCACAACATTCATGCATCCTTAAGGAGGATTAGAAGGTGATTTTGAATAATATGAATGCAAGAACCAACCATTGGACTGACCTCTTTAGTTATCATTGGCAGGTTAGAGTCAGCTTAATTAAATAGGTCCTTCAGGAGCTCCCTATTTTATGGCCACCATCGCAACACAAAAATTAATCTCAAAGGAAATGGATGAAACACAAAGGAATATAATATTCATATATCACAGACAATGTAAAATCTTAAGTATATTGAATGTTTTGAACATTGATCGTACTATATTTTTCAAGTTTTGTATTTCTTATGGACTAAAAAATGAGTTAAATGAGTATATGAATTAATTAATTAATTAATTTATTTTAATTTTTATATTTTTTCAATATATATGTACGGACATATACAAGATGTATCACACCAAAGGGTTTTTTAAAATTGACGTATCTGTGTATCGAACCCGTACCCGTACCCATATCCTGGCAACATAAATGAAATGTATACATGTTTTACTTGAGAACAGAGTCAAATTTTATTAAAGAGTGACAAAAAAATGTCTACTAGGAAGATGTCTATCGGAGGTGATTTTGAGTTAAACGTAATGCCAAAACCCTTATTTGGATTCCTATCAAAGGAATGTGAGGTTGAGATCGCAATGATACTCTCAAGTAGTTATGATTTCACAATGTACTTTACTTACTAACCCTTTTAAATCATAGTCACATTTCAGAATTTTGGTTTTGTGCTTCAAAGAATAGTTATGGTACAGAATTTCTGTTAAGTACAGACATTATGTTAAGCTTTTAATCTGAGTTGTAAACTTGAAAATCTGTATATCAGCTGAACTTTTTTTGCATTTAGTCTATGGAGAAATGAGTTGTATTTTGTACATTCAAGTTGAATGTAAATATTTAACATAAATGATGATTTTTTTAATGAAACAAATGGAGTAAGAAGAGAAAGAATGGTTTTATCTTAGAGATGATCTGACATAAATGAGGAAAAAGAGGGTAAACATTGCCATGCTTATGAACTAGAGTCATGATATTGAGAATACAATAGTGTTGAGACTCTGCTGTTTTTCAGAAACTCTCCAAGCCTAAGTCACACAAAACAAGTAAAACAGGTCTACTTGCAAGTCCAGGCAATTCGATGGGTATGTCGGAAACTTTTTTTGGGAGTCTAATGAGTTTTCAAATAAATTGTCCAAGATTTTGTGATAGCTTTTCTTTTCTAATTTTCTGATATTTTTTCCTGAGTTTGATATTGAGCTAGAAAGATGTTTTTTTAAGTCCGTGTCAAGTCTAACAACATTATGATGTTTACAATTTTAATTTGGTTAGTTGTAGTTGAATAAAGCATATAGTCGGAACTAACAAATTAATATGGGAGGGTGTTAAGCACGCTGTTGAACTATTACATCTAATCTAAGTAAACTCATTACACATGTTGGCTTGAAATAAATTAGATTCAAATCGTCTCTACATGCAAGATGTGAGTTGATGGGCAATTCGGTGAGTCTGACTAGTTTTTTTGGAATACTGTCCAAGAATCTATAAAAGCTTATTTTTATCTAATTTCCTGATATTTATTCCTGCGTAATCGAGCTTGAAAAATGTTTTTCAAGTATGAGTAAAGTCCAACAACACTATGATGAATATAGGTTATCTGCAGTATAATAAAGCATTTCTAGGAAATGAAAACCAATTTGGGAGGGTTTACATCTAATCTAACTCATCAAATATGTTGGTGAGAAATAAATTGAAGTTTTTTACTATGTCATAAAGTTTACACGATTCTATGGTGCACATTCTATTTGATTTGTCTTGTTCAACCTACAACCCAACATAGTATATTCTTGGGAGTTGATGGCATGTGAGGTTTTGCCGTGAGTTCAAAATATGGCTCAAAATAGTTTTACCAGCACCAAGTCCTTGTTGCTCATGCACTAAAGATGGGGTATTATGCCCATTATCTATTCTAATTATACACTACCCAAATTTCGGTTGAGGTATGCTTGGGAAAAACATCATTTATTCTTGGGAGTTGATCACATGTGAGGTTACACGATTCTATGGCGCACATCCTATTTATTTCGTCTTGTTCAACCTACAACCCAACATAGTCTATTCTTGGGAGTTGATGGCATGTGAGGTTTTTCTGTGAGTTCAAAATAGTTTTACCAGCACCAAGTCCTTGTTGCTCATGCACTAAAGATGGGTATTATGCCCATTATCTATTCTAATTACACACTCCCCAAATTTTGGTAGAGGCATGCTTGGAAAAAACATCATTTATTAATTCGAAGAAATTAGGGGTTTTCTCTCTATAGACTCTTGAGCAAGTAATGTGTTCCATAGTTGGAAATGGTCATGTTTGCATCTCGCTTTGCATTTGGATTTCTCTCCCTCCCTCCCCCTCCCTCCCTCCTCTTCACTTAGATTGATGTTTTTGCGGTATTAGATTAACTTTGCCTACACTTGAAGTCTCTTGTGATTTAGCCTTTGGTCATTATACTAACTAGATATGATTTTGAGTGGATTTGTGCATTAAATTGATATTGTGACATTATAAAGGGGTGCACATGACTAGAACTATAGGATATGGGTCTAATATGTATCCATCACCAGTTATGTGTAGTCATGCATGTGCTTCTTTATATGAAGGGAGGTCTCTTTCAATAAGAATACCATGTTATGTTGAGGACATTTGTGTGTGTGTGTGTGTGCGCGCGCGCGCGTGCGTGCGTGTGTATTGGACTTATATCAAATAGAACTCATTATTTTACTCCCTAGAAACTTAATGTTCCTGAGTTCCGAAATGGAATTAGTTGATTCAATATTGTTGAAGGGGGATGGATGGTCCATATGACATGTGGAAGCCTAAATATATAAGTGCCATAATATTACCCTTAACCTCATACAAGAAATGCTTGTAAGAGAAGTTTAGTTTGAGATGTTATTTCTATAGAAAGTGAGGTTGTGAACATAATCGTTATAAACATCCTCCCTAATGGTGATGCACGGTCCATATGAGATGTAGAAGCCTAAATACTAAGGTGCCATAATATTACTCTTAACCACGTAAGATAAATGCTTGAACGGAAAGTTTAGTTTTAGATGCTATTTCTTTAGAAAGTGAGAGCTTGTGAACAAAATCCTTCTAAACATCCTTCCTAATGGACCCATATATCTTTTCCTTGTTGAGATAAGGGACATCAAGGGAGAAAGAGCTTGGGACTAATGGTGAAATGCTAATGCGCACTCTTTATAATAAAGAGGAGACCGATGCATGCTAATAGATTGGGGTATCTAGATAACTTGACAAAATGAAATGTTTCTCAAATAGAAGATTGCTCATTTGGGTATCTATATTTTTAGAAAGGGTGTTTTACATTTCCCCAAATATTTGGTGATGAGAAACTACTAAGTTTGACTACTGTAGTGGTTCTTATTGTGTTAAATATCCTTTACTAATGCTATCAATTTTTTATGAATTGACACGGTCAAGCTCCTGATCTCTCATCAAATTAAATTAAAGTGTGATGAATTCCCAAGATGAAAATAGTGGTTAATAAACCAAAATTTTACCGACACTAAGATGCCATTATGCTAGTGGTGCCAAAATAAGCCTCTTGCTTCATTTTGAGCGACTGGATCACATTTCTCCTATTTCCTCACGCTTCCAAGGGCTATCACATCTCCTTTTGAATATTTTTGATCTGTAGAGGGTCATGGCAACATGTACATGCTTTGGGAGAAGTTTTAATCATTGACACTCTCTCTTCCACTTTTCTCTTCTTTGAAGTCCACTTTGGTGGCATTTTGAGCTTTTTTCATGGAGGTTACAATCGGTCCTGAGGTTGATTCAGCTTGCATTGTGTTACAGCTGGGTCTTAAGTGTTTGTGAGTGATTTTAGTGCCTTTGTAGTTAAGAGGAAGCCTTTGATAGAAATTTGTTTGCCGTTGGTTCGCTATTGTGCATTCAAAGCTCTAAATTTGGCGGCTGCCTTTGTTTTCATGTTGGGGATTAATCCCTCATGCATCAAATAATGGGCCGTAGTGGTCTTTTTATATAAAAACACTTCTATGATTAAGTGGAGCAAAGGCTCCACGTAATTATCTTTTTCTCAAGCTCAAAATGTATAAGGCAGTAAGGGAGCCCAAAATTAGAGAAAGTAGGGATTGCACCACATGGTGCAATCTTGTGTACTTGTTCATGAGAGGTTGATTGAAAACAAAGAGAAAAAATGGCTAAGGCGGAGAAGACCCGGAGCCCGTAGCCAATGGGACGAAGCCATGTGGTGCTAATCACGGGTTGCCATTTGGACCAATCACGGGTTGCCAGGTCTGAGGAAGGCGGAGATTGAATGGAGAAATGACCAAATCCATAGAGCTTGTAGCCAATGAGGAGCAGGCACGCAGCGCCAATAGAGTGCAATCCATAGAGCTTGTAGCCAATGAGGAGTAGACACATGGTGCTGACAAAGTGCAATTCACAAAGCCCGTAGCCAATGAAGAGTAGACAACTATCACCTAGAGAGATTCTGTAGCCAATCAGAGCCCACCATATGGTACTAATCACGGGTGGTTGAGCATCGAGGAAAGTAGAGACCAAGCTCGTGGAATGGAGTAGAGACCGAACCTGTAACCAATGAGAAAGAGACAAATGATAGGGAAAATTGCTTGGGTAAATTTGACGGCCTTGTGGCCTTCATGTACATTTCTGGCTTGAGATAGCACATAACCAATGAAAGACAAAGACATGGCAACAATCAGAGCCTGCAACATGGCCCAATGAGAAAAATGGAGATAAGGCTACAATTTTAAAATCATTTTTTGCCTCTTAATTTTAATGGCGCGGGAAAACGACATTTCTTTGCGTTTTTGGCCATATCTTTTGATCGAGGCCACCAAATCGAGCAAGAGTGAATTCGTTTGAAAACTTTTGAGAAATGCTACTAAATGGGACACATCTTGGGCCCTTAGCCTCTGTGTTTTTCGAGCAGATTGGATATAAATCTCCTGCACGCCGTTTTGACATTAATGCAAGTCAGAAGCAGGTTAGAGCACGAATTAGAGAGAGCAGAATAGATTCTCATTCACCGAGGAATTTCCCATTTGCACCTCAAATCTCTTGCACGCCATTTTGACATTAATGCAAGTCAGAAGCAGGTTAGAGCTTGAATTAGAGAGAGCATAATAGATTGTCTCATCCACCAAGGCATTTCCCATTTGCACCTAGTTTGAGGTATGAAACCTTTACAACAAGGATTTTACAGTTGGGAATTGGATTGGCCACATTCAATATTTGCAACCATATTTGAGCAGTATTTTTGTGTTCCATGGATACAATTTTCCCCCTTGTTTCACCCCAATTCTTCTTTATTGCTATGAATGTAAAGATATTCATTGTAAGATGGTTCCTCTCGCTCACATTCTCTATCCCTATGCTCTTTTGGGCGTTGGAGAATGCCATGTGCCTAAGACCTATGCCTCGTGAATCTCTAATGCACCCAGTGCCTCCCCCCTTGTTAGCAAATTGAGCATCTTTAAAAGAAATACAATTTTTTTATTGTGACTCTCTTTATGGTTGCATGTTTTCCCTCCTTGCCTTCTATTTCATCATGGTATGTTGTGTGTGGGTTATATTTACAGGTCCTTGGCTCTCTGTGTCACAAATAGGGTTAGGGAGAGTGTTCCCCTTTTATTTTGGCACATCACCATTATTTGTTTTAGTCATTTCTGTCTATCTCATTTCCCTTGCAATGTTAGCTTAGTGGTTGGCATAGGAGTAGATTAGGATAAGAAGCCGACTTTCTCTGGAGGTCTATCCCAAGGAGCCAAGGTCCCACACCTTGGGGACATTCCCATTGTTGTTATGAGATGCCAACTCCCCATTTGGTGCTCTTGGGCACACACTTTCAGAAGCCAACAACTACCTAGGAGGAATGTGTCAGTGAACATGCTGACTTCATGACACCTAAGTCTGTGGATGACAGGATTCCAAGTATGGCTTAAGCCGCAACTGTCATCTCTGTTTAATTTGTTCGGGCATTGGATATCCACCAGCCACTCTTAGCCCAAGCCATTCTCTTTGAGGATATTAGACTTTGTATTGTGGGCTTTCATGTGTTGATGATTCTACTGATCCTCTTTCTGCTGTAAGCACTCGTACTGCTATTGATGAATAGGGTTTCTTTTGTACCGTCCAGCGCTACTTGGTAGATTTGACCTTCTAGTGGTATAATTTCATAGCTCTAGGTAAACTTACATTTTTTGTTAATCCAAATGTTGGTTTTCATTTTATGGAGGATGGTTTAAGCACCCTGTTATTTGTGCCATCATTGCTGGTTGTACTTTTAATTTTGATTATCTTGTTTCATCCATTCAGAGAAATTAATATAATTTTTTTCTTACTACATTTATATATTTATCATTTAATGAATATAAAGAGGGAGGAGGGAATCCTTTATAGAGACGAGTACTTCTAGGTTTGTGCCCTGTTTCAAGGAGTTAAGGGTAAAATTGTAGCAAGGTTGCAATATAAAATACTATGACACATCAACATTTAAGCACACTTTCTTCCTACTAACAACTTCCCTAATGATAATTTTTTTGGTCTAACTTGTGAGGTTTCAAACATACTAAAGTAGATAAAATACTATTTCACTTTCTTATGTACTTATTTTTGTCAACATGTGAGAATCTAGCAATGGTTAAAGGTACCCACAAGTAAATTAAAGCCAAGGTTGTTTGCTTTCTCCCACCCGAACCTATTTGTGCTACACCAGACACACACTCGCACCAGAAACGCACCCGCACCTGCACCCAAATCCACACCGAAGGAAAACTAACATACTCTAGTGCACTGGCTGATTTTCCATTAATTTCATATATGCTGGGTGTGTTTCCCTTAATTTCATACGCACCGGGAGTTGTGCACCCACACTTTGCATAACCCTGCACCTTGTGTAACTCAGCACATGCGCACCTGCACCTTGTGTACCCCTGAACCTGTCCATTTAGACAACTTTGATTAAAATAGAAGTTCCTATGGATTTCTCAGTGTGATAATGAATAGTTTTCACTCTTTAGTGCACACAAGGGTAGGCTGAGATTTGGGCCAGTAAAGGGAGCTGAATGTTGTAGATACTAGTACTAGGAGGTTGATGGTTTAGGAATGGTAGGAAGATATGCATGATTTCTAGAAATTGGAGGAGAATTGGTAGGACATAAATGTGTATGGAAGGAAGAGAATCAACATCAGCAGTAATAGCATTACCGTTAGGAACTAATTTAACTATCTACTCCGTTCAATACAAGGGGAGGATTCTTTTTTTATTTTTACTCTTTAACTTCTTGAATTTATTCACAAAGATGTTATCTAAACGGTTGGTTAGTCCAGGAGTTACATGCACAGGTACATTTGGGCATGGAGTTGTATTATGGGAAAGTCTTTTTTCAATTGCTTCACCTTCCCAATCATTGGTTTATTATGAAAAGTGTAGTATATCTCTCCCCACTAAGGTGTCTGAAAATAGACAAGGAAACATGTATTTTATTAGCATGTGCTCAATTTTGAGTTTAAGGATTTATTGTTCATAAGAAAAAGAAAAGCTAATTCTCCTATTTCCAATAAGAAAATTGTGTAAAATATTTTCAGCAGTTCTTTCACTGTCCCAAGTTGTTCAACTAAAGGCTTGGAAAACATAACTGCCTTAATGGTTTTACTTTTCAATGCTAAAAACTCATAAATGTTGCCAAACACATAATTGAGTCTTTCCAATTGCTTCTCTATATACCATTTCAAGAAACGTAAAAAATGAAAATTATGTTATTTATGCATCAAACAGCTGTCCTCCATGAGGTATGTCCTTGAAGAACATGTTTATAAGGTGTTAACTTTTAACAACTATGCTATTTTTAGGTTATACTGTTGTTTTTATTATTAGATTAGTGCTTGTTAAAATTATTTTTTGTAAAGAACTAATGAAATCAATAATTTTGCCCTTTTTACAGGCTTTGGATAGAATAAAGTGCAGATTGCTCGAAGGTACAGTCGCCCAAGATGTTCGGGCACTTGTACTTGATATGCAAGCAAGGTTGTTGCTTGACATGTTGGGAAAGGGCATAGAATCTGCTCTTATAAATCCTGCAACCCTAATACCTGATCCTTGGCAGGCCTCCAGTGAGACCTTATCAACTCTTGGAATGGATGCAATGACTGTTGATCCAGCTCTTGTTCCTAGCATTCAGGTTTTCCACTAATATTTTTGCAAGACATTTTTTATTTGTATGAATATTACTGTTTGTGTAAGATGTTACATTTATGCCTCCCTTGTTAGGGAGTTCAATAACTGTGTGGTTTGCGTAATAGAGTTTGAATTTTTTGCTAATTGGACTAGCATTGTAATACTTTGTATCAGTTCAGAGTTTATTTGCAGATATGAGTAATACATCCATACATCAATCATTTAAGGTAGCAAAATGCAAAATAAAATTTAAATATTATATGGGTACAATCCTCTTCCATGTCTTTGTTCTTTAATTTTTAAGTTTCTAAGAAAATGCATCTTGTACTACATCAAAGGACAATAAGTTTGCATCATAAAGTGCATACGTGGGTAGCCAGCATCAATGTACAGTCGTCCCTGTTTTTGCTATCAAAACCATAATTTGCCTTGCATTCTGCTCAACTCTAAAGAATATAACAAATGAATGTAATGTGCAGCTAGATGAAGTTGGTTTGCTAGACCTTCTGATGCATTTTCTTAATGTGGTTTAATATGTAGGAAATGGCTACAGAAAGATATTTATTATAAGATTATATAAGATATTCTGGTCCTCCCACCACGTTTAGCATTTGAATGTCTCCAGCAACTGAAAATATGTTAGATTTCTACTCTTCCTGATTTCGAAAAATTGGCCACTTGAGTGTGCTATTCATTCTTGATTGAAATCACTTATGGAGCTTTTGCATTTAGTCCGAAGGCATTTTGGGGTTTGGCAGCTTGCCCATGTCAAGTGGTTATCTTGGTGATGATCCATTTCTACGTTTGATTGCCGAGTCTTGGGATATAAATAGATGTAAAGAATATAGTCAATTCCTTGTAATATTGAGGTTATTGTTAGCCATTTATTTAATTTATCACTTTCTTCAGCTTGAGTGAGTATATTCTCAAACATTTGCTCTTTGACATGTTTTGTAACATCTGATGCTGTTCGATATCGCTCCAAGTTTAACCCATTGTTTACCAAAACTGTGCTCAAAAGTATCTACACGTTTGACATTTGTCAATTATGTGGGCCCTGCTATGCCAATCTTCTTTATTCCAGTTTTGTTAAGTATTTGATAATAAACTAGATGTGAGGGGAGTTTTGTTTCTATCAATATGATGGGTGGAGGGAACTGAGCCGTGTCTTCAAGGGTATTTTCAATTATGTGCAAAATTCTTCTCCCCTTTATATAGTCATATAAAATAAGCAGGAATGAATAAGGGTCAATGAACTCCTTTGCTTTACTTGTACTCAAGATTTGATGTTTTTTTGCTGTTTTTCATTACCGTAAGGCTTCCATATCCTGCATATTCTTTTCTTGGTAATGTTTCTTGTTTGTCATGTGTACAATCTATTTGCAAGCATTTTTTTTATTTGATTATTTATTCTCAGTTTTTATTTATTATTTGAGCACATTTTTTCCTTGATTAAATCCTTCTATGTAATATCCCCATCTCGGACAAAGACCTTTAGCCCAATTCTGTTTCCCGAAAACTAAAGGGTGTTTGCTAGGGAAACTTATCATAATAAATTAATTATTAAAGTGCAATATAAAATAATATTATAAGCACTTTATATCAATTTATTAATGATAAAGTCAAATTAAAAATAGAAAAGGAAAATATAAAGTGATAAAGTGAAATAAGAAAAAAGAAATATCACTTTATAATTATTATCCTCCCCTAGGAGAAAATGCGACACCAGTGGAGGATAAAAAGGGTGAAAAAAGCATTAAATGCGAGAAGTGCAATCTGATTGGAAGATGAGGGTGGCCATTTGGCCAAGTTCATCTATAAAAGCAAGTCTACTTGTTTGTTGAAGGCATCCTTGTCTATTTTATAAAATTTGATTTGTATGTTAAGCTTTGAGTTTGCATCAATAATTTTCTAAGGACGAAAACCCTTAGAGATTCACTGTTGAGGACGAAAACCCTCTAAGAGATCTAGTAGAAGGACGAAGACCCTTCTCCTAGTTGAGAGGATTCTCCACACAGGGGTTTCCATTGCAGATCACGGAGTTAGTGGTGTTTTTCAGTATTTTCCAGTGGTATAGAAGGCTGTAAAAGTGCAGATTTGTACACGGGTTTGAAGGTGGAAGTTAAGGTGGAAGTTTGTTTCAAATTTTTACCTCCTTTTGCAGCCATATCTAGGGTTATCTACACCCTGGTTGATAGAGTTAGGTACATTCTAGGGTATGGCTGTCCCAGATCTCATCACCAACAACTTTGCCATAATTTTAGAAGCCAAAATCAGTTGGTTGCATAAGTTTTGGCTCAAGGGTTTTGTACTTTTCAGTTGTGTCTGAGGACAACTGTCTGCAAATTTTCATAAAATAAATTTGCCCTGTTTTGAGGTTAAATATGGTATTTATCTCTTGATTTGTTTGGAAATCTATGGTTAGTGCTCCATTGGCATGTATGGGTGAATAATTATTATTAAGGTGAATGTAATGATAGTAATAGGTTATTAATTTTTTGTATAAAACAAAAATAACAAATATATAATTAAGGAAGTGAGTTACAAATAACTCACGTAGGAGGTTTGAATGGTTATAGCCACCTCTTATATTTTAGGATGGCTATGTTCCTATTTATATGGTGGTTTTGTATTGTGAATTACATGGGAGAAATGGGAGAATATTGAATATCTTTCTTGATTATTTGGTTTCTATATCACTGATCTCTGTAAAATCTATTGCATACTCTTCATGATTTCATCTTTATAGATTTTGGTGAGTTGACTCCATTAAGGATTCAATGGTTTTGCCTCTCTTTTTGTGGGTTTTCATCTCCTATGCAAGTCGCCATGCATGTATAAAATTAAGATCTGCATTGTAATATTTTATAAATTATTTAGAAATTGTTCTTTGGATTTGGGTTTTGCTTAAAATCCCTTTGGGGGTTAAAGGTGTCCATTTGTGGACATTACATTCTATAGTTCCATTGGTATTTATAGTTCCATCATTACAAAAGCTTTTGAGCACTTGTCATTGCATTTGAATGCTTACCTTGCCGTGGATGAGGAGGATGACGACATTTCCATCTACTACTCTGTAACGGTGACCTATTATACGAGTCCCAAGACACTCTTAGTGTATCAAAGATAGCTTAATTTATAGATATATAGCTTGGAAATCTAAGTGCACCTGCTCTTTACATAAAAAGATTCAGGAGACTTCAATATCTGATAGATCTATTTGTTAGCACAAATGCAAAAATACTCGAGCACCAAGGGTGTCAACGATTAGATTACATTATGTAATGATCCCTAAAATCTAATATCATCAGGGAAAGTATGACGATCATTGCAAAGCCTCTTAAAAAATCATAGCCCTTATAGTTGATGCAACTTGACAAACATCATTATGCCAATATTATCATTATTATCAAGGTGAACCTAATCAATAGATCAGGGTAGATGGCCAGAGGCACAAGGCTTCCTTCCCCCTTCGCCCCCCTTGGACCCCACATGCAAGACAATTGCTGTGCCTCCCTGACATAGATACAAATGCATTTACAGAATTTATCACAAAGAAACTGCTGTACAAAGTGTGTGCACCATTTATGCAAATAAGAATACCACAATTTAGCATGCACATTATGCATGCCACTGAAGAAAAACAATTAAATTGGCAGTGCTGATAATCCTTACTCGGAATAAATATTATCATTCCAGGAGGTGCTCTGTGAGGACAAGACAGAGTAAAGAGAGACTCATGTGACCGGCTCAAGCCCCGTGCAGATCCCTCTGACACCTATACACTATATTCTTCATTTGTATTTTGCTGCACAAAAACTTCATGCCCACTATATAATACGCGACCCAATTGCCCAATTAGATCCACTAGGGCTTATGTAATGCATTGAGTGCTTATGTAATGCATTGAGTACAATGTTGTAATCATAATCAGATAGAGCTTAATATTATATCATCCATATAGTTTCAACAGCTGTTGATCATGTGGCATAATCCATCCTTGATAAACATAAACATACACCAAAGCAACAGAGAATGGCAACAGGTACTATGTGGATGCACAAATGTTTGTACTCTCATTACTGTGCAAATAACACTCAAAAGACAATAATATACAATTAAATATGTGTGTGCAGATTCCTTCATATGGCTGAAAGTGCACTCAAAGAGAAGTTGTTTCAATCTTAGGATGAGTCACTAGGTAATGTAAGCTTCCAAACCAAAGTTGATGCTCTCCAAATGAATTTGCCTCCCATTCAAAGAGAAATTGCAAATCTGTAATCACTTGATTACTAAATAGCTGGCCATGGTATTGATTCGGGTAAAGTTACAAGGTTTGGCTATGCCGACATGACAATTTTTGTTTTTGAGCCAGTCAATCTCCCCAGATAAATAAATGGGGCTCCTTGGTCATGCTTGTCCAACTTCAGCAACCTACTATATATAGCTGTAAGCTGCCCTGCTTATAATACCGCCACTATAATTGGGTCCTTCAACAGTTTGGAATAACAAGTTGGTGGGCTAGTCGATCTCCCCAGATAAATTAATCACAATAAATGCATAGAGTAAACTGAATAAGTTAAATAACCCCAAAACATACTGATAATTCAATACCAAATGTCATGATATTCAGTGGTCGAACTTAGAACAAGTACATCATGGAAATGTTACAATGTATACACAAAAATCAAGTTGAATTAGCATGTTTATTATATTTATAATTATATTGCTTTTAAATGTCTTCATCAAGAGAACCAACACCATCATTTGGTTCATTTGATCATTAGTCCTTTTTGTTTGTAGTGGCATATGATTAACATAAGGATGGAGTTTCTGCCGTAAGTAATTGAAAATACAAAGGTCAGAGAGAAAATGTACAATGAGAGGTAAATGTGTTGTTATTGTTGTTCAAAAAGAGTGTGAGTGTCTTTTAGGGTTTGTAGTGTTATTTTTCTTGGATCCTGTTTGGTATGGGTCGGGTACTGCCCAATAGAACTGGGTATGCTTGGGTTTAGTCCTCGGACGAACTTAGCCGTACCAGGTTCTTTTGGGAAGTACCCAGTCTGTACCCACAGGTGGACCAGACCGGTACTGGTACGTGAAACATACCATACTGGGGCCAGCTCCCTGGCTATAGGACCTGGCAACGTAGCTTGATTACAACCTGAGAATCTTAGAATCATGCGTAAGTTGACAAATGATGATGCGGAAGGCCTTTATAGAAAGCTTTATATCCTTCCCCTTCTTTAGTATATTATTTTCCATTAATTGCAAGGGCAACATAGTCAAAGGATGTCCTCAACTTTCTGGTGGTGTCTCTCTAAGGTGCCTAGGGCCTCCCTTGATTGGCTACTTACGTGGTCATGTAGATACTAGTGTTGCTGCCTGTGGGGATTATTAGCTACTAGTGTTGCTACCTGTCCCCTTTTTCGACTTCTTTTCTTCTTATAGAATATATATCAATATGCATATTGTGGACCCATTAAGAAACCAATTCAACCACAAGAGCACTTATCACGTATTTTGTGTTGTATGGAAAGCTGTAACACAAATTGTGGGCAACAAAAGATGTCCTTTCTTGTCTCCACTATCATACTTTATACGTGCCATGTGGCTATTATAGCATCATTTTATTTTTGTCTTTCTAATAATGTCAAAGTTGCGTAAAACGGACTTTGAGGATCCATGATCTACTTTCAGGTCATAGTGTATTTGGCATGGGTGGGAATATGTTTGCAAAGGCATATGATGAAAATATTAATGTAAATGATTTGACGAAATTAATAAATATATAGGATGATTAATAAAGAGAAATTTGAAGGCCCAAGTGAGAGTTCAATAAGGGACTCGGGCATGACAAATGCCATGCGTCCGTGCAATAATCCTCTTTAGTGTGTCAATTATGCCTCCTTTAAACAACATTCTTGCATCTATCTTGATTATTAAATATGAAAGCCTCTTTGTTGGTATCTTTTGGCAGTTTTAAGAGTGATACTTGAGCTGAAAGGAAAAACAGACCTTCACTGAATAATGTGCATTTTATATGAAATTCCATACTTCGTGTCCCTGCTTTTTATTTGCCATGTGGAAGTTCTCACCAGTAAACTTTTCCACTGCATAAGCAAGGTCCATTGCTGAACTATTTATGTTAAACACTTAGGATGGCGAAGAATGGTTTTTGGGAAAAACCTGTATTAGTTTTTGATCAACGTTTCCAATCACTATCTTTGATCCGTCATCAGGAAGAATAAGAATATGATGTTCCTTATGATCTTACATTCCCTGATACCATGTACAGCATCACATAACTATAACATAACTACAGCATGCTTCAAACAGAATATACATACAGAGCAGTAAGAGAAAAGCTTACTCAAGGAAAGGAGGTATTGCATTCCATTTATCTCATTACATATTAAGACTGTAGGCAGTTGACCTCAATGCAGTCATTCAGGTACAAAGTTCGTTTTGTTTATTGCATAATTTTTTAGCTTAACTTTTACAAAACATATACTGCTACACAATTGTGCAGCTGTACTTCCAACCCTTTTGGAAAACCTAATTAAGATAAACTCTGATATGATATTTTTGAAATGATACATGTTCTTTCATTGTGTTATTGCAAGCAAATGATGCACAAACAAATTGCAGGCACCATGTCTCCTTTACGCTTCCTTTTGCTTGTGTTCTTATAAAAACAGCTGACCATGACTAATTGTTTTGTTACAGGCATATGTTGATGCTGTTCTTGATTTGGCTTCCCATTTTCTTACACGTTTGCGGCGATATGCTAGCTTTTGTCGTACATTGGCTACTCATGCTGTCGGAGCATCTGGTAGTTCAGGAAGCAATCGCAATATGGGTGCAAGTCCAACTGCTGGAGGGACTTCTCCATCTCCTAGCCAAGGTTAAATTAGGCAGCAGGGCTTTCTTTTGTCTTTCAAAACACACAGGTCTTTTTGGGTCTGCAATCCACCACCTTGAAATGTCTTCATTCTTTTTTAGTTCTTTGCCAAAAGTAAAGTTGGTCAAAAGGCTTTGCAATTTGAGACTTATTTTACTTACAATATTGTGAAATATTTTAACATCACAATCTAGCCTATTCTTGATTTCTTAAATGATTTATTTCCTCTTGTAAGGGAAGAAGAATTCCATGCATTCATTGAGCTTTTCACTTTAACAGCTTGATTTGGCAAGAAGTGGTGTTTGATTTTGAAAATCTGTTTTTGATACTTATCTTCAGGAGTTCCTGGAGGAACAGCAAGTAACCCTGGAAATACGCAAATGCAAGCATGGGTCCAAGGTGCTATTGCCAAGATTAGCAGTAATGCAGAAGGAAGTCCAGCTACAACTCCTAGTTCTGTAAATGGGCCAGCTCCTCTGTTGCCAATTAGTGTCAATACAGCAACTTTTCCTGGAACCCCTGCCGTGAGGCTCATTGGAGATTGTCATTTCCTTCACAGGTTGTGTCAACTATTATTGTTCTGTTTGATTTTTCGGAGAAGGCAGCTGCCTCGCTTTATTAGTGGGGCGCAAAGGAATCCTGATGTGCAGTCAGGAAAGACACAGTCAGGTTTTGGAGGAAAAAATCTTGAAGAAATGAATCAAGCTGCTTCTAGGCCATCTTCCATGACAGTTGTTAAAAGTGAAGATGGGCAAGTTGTCAGGACTGGGCAACCAATTACTGGGCAAAAAGGATCAGACGAAATTTCTAATAGTCGGCCTGTACGCTTAGGAAACGGGAATGCTGGTCAAGGATACACAGCTGAGGAGGTTAGCTTCTGACTGAATGTGTTTGCATCTTGCTGAGATGGAGACATTTGTTATCATTGATACTACAAAGAGTCTCCTACAGTCAAATGAAATGTTAAAGATGAATTACTATACTATCGTAGATGTCCAAATGTTAATTTCTTTAAATCTGTCACTGGTATTTTAATGCGAGTACTAGAATTCAGACCCAAGTCTGTTGTTTCTGAACATCAAATTGTCATAGCTTACACAAAACTTTTTACTATAACTTTCAAGTCTTAGTAGGATTTTGGTCTCTGAATATATGTAAGTATATATCTGCAAGCACTTCGAAAATTAGTGAAAAATATAGTAGGAAAGAAACAATTAACCAAAGTTTCTGGTCTTTCTGTCTTTTGTGCCTTGCCCCTTTTGAATTCGTGCTTTCTTCTTATTTTGGAAGGATGCCCTTATGGAAAATGCCAAGCTTAAGCCATTAATGGTTAGATTTAATCTCTGTAATTGGCCCTGGAATTTTGAATTGATTTTATGCTCTTGAGTGTGTTGGAGCACAAAATCTAGGGAAATAAATTTGTGGTGTTCCTCTAACTAGACTTCAAGATTTAGCAAACTTGCATAGTTTTGTAAATGAAGAGAAGGAAGGAATTGCGCTCCTAAAAAATGGTTCTTCCAGTTGCTTTGATCCTCTAGTTTCTACATGGTAGTAAGTCAAAAAATGCTAGTAAGATATTGCCTCTTTCAGCAAAGACTAGATGGCATGGAAAAAGAACAGTAATAGGATGGGAAAATCCTAAGAACATAGATGACAATTCAGGGATATTTTGTCTAGGAACATGTCACAATGAAAAATGTGTTTTATGCTTGTGCAATGGATTTGGCCCCCCTCAATAGATGAAGAGACTTGTTTGTAGAGTACTTTCAGCTGCCATAACTCAGGAAATAGGGTTTGATATTCAAAACACTGTCTTGCTAGTTTTGTCTTCATCTTAAGAATAGTTGTAAAAATAAAAAATATAATCTTGTGTTTATGAGACTAGGTGCGTATTTCTCATGGATTGGGGTGGATGATGAGAGGGGATGGTTGTGGGTGATAATAGTTCGGTGTTTGGAGGTTGTGGGCCCTAATAAATAATTCATATGTTCTACGGTGGTTTGAAGGGATGGGTGTATCACGCATGTCACAAGGTATGCCAAACTTTATGAAAAAAATTCAAACTTTTCTGAACTTCTCACCAAACATAAACTCTAATGTTATCCATTTTTTTACATGGGATGTTTTTGACATGCTTTTGTGCTATTTTATAAATAAGTGTGTATATATACATATTCCGAGTGAAAGCAAAGGGCTAAAAGCTCTCTCAACTCTGTCCCTTATATATACATATTCCAAGTGAAAGAAAAGGGCGAAAAGTTCTCTCAACTTTGTCCGTTTGACATATTCATGCACTATTTTTAGAAAATTAAAATGTCAAAAAAATCCTTTTGTTCGAACTTAAATATGCTTTTTTTTACTTTATCTATCGGTGAACTTGAACCAAACTTTACCCTCGCCAAACATGAACTCGAACTCAAACCTTGTGACTTAGGGTGTATGTATTAAGGGTCTTCAATTAACTCTAGGGGATTGATGGTTTGAAGGGACTTTGAATAATACATTTGGCAGGGGTCCTTGGGGTTCACTGTTGTATGTTTGGGATTTAGTTTCCACTATACCAATCGGATTGGACCTCCTCAAAGTTTTAAAAAAAAATTGCTATGGGGCCCACAATAGATTTGATTGTCCATGCACATTTGATGGGAAGGCTTTCTAGACTAGGCTACTAGTTGTAATTGCATGCATTGAGAATGTTTTTTAATGATAAGTGCAAAGTCTCCTATTTTTAAAAAGTTGGGTTGGATCACCCGTGGGAATTACCTACTTCTTTTGGGCTGGTCTTGTCCAAAGATGGTCATGCGCGTAAGCGAGTGAATTGCGGGACAAGAATAGACCTGCGGATAAAAAGATAACTTAAATCTTAAGGTTGGCTTGCAATCGTAGGTTACAGATTTATTGGTTGAGTTGTCTTTGTGTCGGAAAAGCTTGTGCGTCTAGTATGCGAATTGTTATATGATGAGGTTAGGTGGGGTATTGGAGCAGAAGACCTCTTGTCTTAGCTCTGAGTTGACGTCTTCTTGTAAGTTGTCTTGCTCACGTGAAGCGGGAACGACGAGAATTTCCCTACCCTTCTTGGAACTACTTGGCTATCAAGTGTCATCCAAAAGAGTGTGGGGTTGCCCTATAGTTGCACTAGCTAGATTGGGAGCTTTGCATTTGGTTGTATCTTGTTTGAGAGTTGTTGAGGTGTTTTAACTTGAGTAGGAGTTGTGAAAGAGTTGGTTTGAAAATATTTTTGGAAATGGATGCTTGTCAGGGTAATTAAGATCATCTATTATAATTATGTTATCAACTATCTTGACAAGGGATTGAAAGAGTAGAATAAATAATACAAGTTATCATTTGAATGATTTTTTGTAGAATAGAAAGAACACAACACAAAACACAAGATCTTTTTTGGGAAAACCTTTATAGGCAAAAAACCCATGATACAAACGCATCATCATTTTATAATTGAATAACATGAGAGAACTTACAACAGTTTGGTTCATAGGGATCAAGACTTACAAAACCCAATTACAATACCGTTTTCTCACTTCTCCTTTACAATTTATTCATGCCTTTTAATAATTCAACCACATGCAAGAACAAGAATACATGAAATGCAATTCTCGTGCATTATTCTTATTAAGCCCCACAATGGGTTTCCTAAAAAAACATGATGGTTGGGTGATAACCGTGAATGGTTAAACCTTTTCACTTATAACTACTTTAGATAGTTATTATTTTAGTATAAAGATAAGCTTTATAATGTGGAGTCTAATTTAATATTAAGGGTCACAATGGGTTTGTAACCCCATAAATATTAATTGCTTCAATGCCCCTCCTTAATGTTTAGTCCGGATACATGCCTTCACCTTTTATTATAGAAGGAATTATAAAACATCACTTTATTATAGAAAAAATTACAATTATCACCTTCCTATAAAAATAATTACAATCTATAAATCATATAGGATGATTTTATGCTAGCATGTTAATGCGATTAGAGATAACATCTTCAAGTTCCTCATGGGTAGATGCATACATGAAATCTTATATGAGTTTTTGAAGGCTTTTATGATATAAGGAATCTCCATTACACAACACTTCTCCGGGTTCTATGTCCACAACAAATTACATAGGTTTTTTTTTACAATATAGAAGTATAGAAAAGAAAGTTATATGAAGTCCATTAGGAGGTGGCATTGTCATGCACAGACCCCCTCAATCGTAGCTCTGAAAGCCCTAACATTGTTTTGAGTTTGTAAAACTTTGCAATACATAGAGGTTTAGTGAAGATATCTGCTACTTGATCAACTATTGAACAAAATGGAAGATCATTTTCACCAGTGAGGACTTTTTCTTTGATAAAGTGCATATGAATTTTAATATGCTTTGTTCTTTGATGCAGAATGGATTGCTTTCTAGTGCTATACAACTCTAATTGACACAAAGAAGTGTTGCACTTTCAATTGACACTCATATAGAGTTCTTCCAACAATCTTCTTAGCCACATTGTTTCTTTCGCAGCTTCCATAACACTTCTATATTCAATTTCTATAGATGAGATAGAAATTGTAGGTTGTTTTTTTGCTACTCCATGCAATAGCTCCTGCACTAAACTTACTATTCTTTTTGCCATGTTCCAACAGTCATGATATTGATCTTGCATAAATTTTTAAGTGATGCCTACAACACACATAATATTTGGTTTAATAATAGCTAGATAACTTAAACTTCTAACCAATTACTTGTATAATGTACGATTCACTTTTTCACATGCATGTTTTAGATCAAGTTTAATACCAACTTCAATAGGTATAAAGTCAATCTATAGTCAGTCAGGTTTATAAGTATGTTATGTGCATATTGTGATTGAGACACTACTACTGAGTTTTGATCCTGAAATATAGCCATGCCAAGAAAGTGATGAAGCAAACCAATGTAAGTCATCTCAAAGTATTGACTTAGTTTAGATTTAATTTTATGAATTAAGCTAGTCTGACTATTGGTTATGAGAAGATCATCAACATAAAGTGCAATTAGAATAATAAGGCTCTCTTCTATTTTTACAAATGAGTAATTATCAGAGAAACAAATGGTGAAACCTAGAGTTTTAAAGTAAATTTGTTTTTTGAGTACCAAGCTTTAGGAGCTTGTTTTAGACTATACAGTGATTTCTTTAACCTACAAACATGATGTTCTTTATTCGGTTTTTCTTACTCCCTTTTTTGTTATTGAAGTTAGAGGGTTTAAAGTTCTCTGAATTTTGATATCAAAGAAACAAATGGTGAAACCTAGTGTTTTAAAGTAACTATTTATTTTTGAGTACCAAGCTGTAGGAGTTTGTTTTAAACTATATAGGGATTTATTTAACGTACAAACATAATGTTCATTATTAGGTTCTTCTTACTCTCTTTGTTCTTGAAGTTAGAGGGTTTAAAGTTTCTTAGATTTTGATTTTTGAGTTCTAGTGTTCTCGGGAACAAAATTTCTTTGATCCTGAGTGAGGACTTGGGTTGCATTCGTTTTGGATTCAAAATTTGTCATCACCTGTTCTTCTTGGATAAGAAGAATGGATGTTAAGTCAAGAATTTCCTGTTCATTTTGCTTTTTGGAATTGAGGTTGGAGATGAAGTTTCTAAAATTTCTCATGTATATTCACCAATATGATAAAATAGAGAAGTTGACCTTGTATCATATTGCAGTTGCAACCATCTAGTTGAGACTTAATATTCTTGATTTTAGCAAGGTAGTTTATAATTTTTTCATCTCCTTTCAAGGAGTGGTCATCAGTTCAAGGATAAGTTTGATGATTTTTGGCAGTCTAGTTCTTTCATGCATTGATTCTAACTATTTTCAAGTTTCCCTGAGAGATTCCTGATTTTCTATTTGAACTAAGAATTCATTCTTAACACTCCTTGAAATGATGAACATGGCCTCTTGAGATCTCTGTTGATAAGCGTTTAAGCTATCAACAATTGTTTGTCTTCCAATAGGAGGTTTTCTCAGTCCCATTTACAATGGACCACAACTTTCTAGCCATGAATTCTGCTTTTAGTCTTATTTTCCAGATGTTATAATTCAACCCATTCAATATTTGGGGTTTTGTCAATACAAAAACTACTTGAAGAAGCCATTTTAATATCAATAGAAGATACAACTTTAATTACATAAGAAACTATAATTTGTGACAAAAAACAAAATACAAGCTAGATATCATTTCACAGAAAAACAACATGAATGAAAATTTCTACCTTAAAAAATGAAAGTTTTATACTTATATTCTTTATAAAAAAATAGCTTTACTTGAACAAAGTTATATGGAATGCTCAAATTTGCAAGCAAATCAAATTTGAAATTTGGAAAGAAAATGAATTTTGGCAGTGAAAAAAAGATCATTATAGTCGTGGGTTAAGTCCCACATTGGTTAGTATAAGCGAATGTATAGTCTATATATATTTGAATACTTATAAGTTATATATAATGTAAAGTAGAGAGAAAGATAGGCGGACTCGATGCGATCTCCACAGTATAATTTTTAGACTAAAGCATTGATCATTGAGATAAACAAGAGAAGTCGGCAATCTCTTAGATGCGACTACGTGGATCATGATCAATAGAGATGAGACTTAGCCAAAATGGTATAAGATGCAAATATGTGTCAGTGTCTTGTATTCTTGCATGGTTAGGACGTTTACGGGATTGGCAATATATATATATATATATATATATATATATATATATATATATATATATATATATATATATATAAAATTTTGAAGGAAGATGCCGATTAAATAAAGAGTTTCCACATGGCACGGTTTTGGGTAACTTTATATGGAATGGTTTTAAGACATGAAACATTACCAAAATTACATAGGATTTAGACACGTGGTATCATTCCGTTAAGGCAGATTGTGGTAAAATTTGGAGATTAGACTGTGAACACTCTTTGTGTGCAAGTATCCAGATTTACGCCAAGTCTCACCAATCCGTATTTCTGAATATTGAGGCAACATGGTTACAAGTTGCAAAATAGTTTGGAGTCTAGCTCCATAGGGTAATGCCAAGTCGCAAAAATGGGTGAATGCTAGACATTTGTGAAGATAGGCATGAACTAGAAAATTTCACAGAGTTCAGAATCACGATACGTGTCCTCAAACCGTAATCCTGCATGAATTAGCAAGTTAAGTCCCAATTCTAGTATATTGAGGTCATTCGACGAATGTTTGACAAGTGACAAGATCAAGGGAAGTTTGAAAAATAATAAAATTCAAAAACTTTATAGATGGATGACACTTTTCATCATCTCATAAAGTAGTATTTCGAGAGGTAACAAGAGTTAGACACCAAGAATCCCCATGGTCTGGGGCTACAAATTTGTGACAAATGGCAAAAATCTATAAAATGTAGTATGGAAGATGGCAAAGATAGTATACGAGATTGAGACGTGTTTAAATTGCGTAATTTCGTAAAGTTTGTTGGTCAAAAGGAAGGAGATGGACAGTTTATAGGAAAATATGGTTTAACGAGATAGAGACAAATGTCCCAATCCCATGTATGGGAAAAGCTTATGAAACACGAGAACAAGGTTATCAAATATTGTTCGACTCTAAAAAACTTACCATCTCCATTCTGGATATTATCCATCGTAAACATTTCTATGTTGGTGTTTAGGAAATTTTCCGGAGCACGATTTAGGGATGGATGCCATTTGTCTTAATCCCCTAAAGTCAAAGAAAAAGGACCAATCAGAAGCGACTAAATATTTCAATTCAAGAAATGCATGATAGATATATGGCACAAAGAAAACTCAGATGCTTGTAGCTTTGATTAGAAAGCATCAACTTTCACAAAACCACATTTGATAGAAAGTTTATGAAAATTGCAATCAAATGGTGTAATTTTTAGATTAAATTATTTTGTAATTTGAGAGTAATATGAGTTTCTAAGGTTTTTAGGCCGTGTACATACCTGTAATCACTTTTCTTTAAATTCTTCTCTCCTTACTCTGCACAGCAATTGGTTTCTCGTCAATACTTAGATCCAATTTTGTTGTTGATCGTGGATCGCTCAATTTTGCCTCTTATATGTGATGTTTGCACTCCTTTTCTGTGTAATGTACCCATTTCCGAGCACGTGGTTTAGGAGGCCTTTCATCTGTCTTAGCTTTGGTTATGCCTAAGGGGCTAATGACATTGATGGTTATTGGGTATGGATTGCACCTTCATTTCACTTATATATTATGTTTGATGTTGGCCATGTACTTTGAGGTGACTTAAGTGAAATAAGGTTGCTTGATGCTCCCCTAAGGTACTTTATGTTATATTTTGTCGATGACTTAAGTAATGGTTGAATATATGGTACTTTATTTTCTATTTCTTTGTTGGGGTAACTTAAGTGTACTTTTGGCATAGTGGTGATAAAGTAACTTAAGTTATTTTATTATTATGTGGATTTTCCCCAAGGAGGTTGATTAGGGTTCTTTTGGGTCCTTTTGTTTTAATGAAAAATTATAAAAGGAAGCACTTGGGGGAGAGGAAGGCATTCATTCACACACTCACTCTTTTATGATATTGAAGCCATTGCTGGTTGCATGCTTTTTGCTTGTGGAGTAAGATCCCACATAAACCCTAGCTTCGGTGGTGAGAGATCCACTCCTAGTTAGCAGAGCACTCTTCGGTGGTGAAAGATCCTCCCTAGTTTGCTAATTTGGAGCTTCATTCAAATCAGATTTTCAGATCAGGGTTTTCAGATAATTTCAAGGGTTTGCTTAGTGCCGAAGAGAGATTATTTGGTCCATACTTCAGCCATCTACAGATCAGATTATTCCCAGCGTTTGAGGCAAGCTTGGCGAATTCCTAGGAGTTTCATTTAGTTTGGGCTTTATTTATTTTCAAATCTACTTAAGGTTTTGCAGTAGTGTTTTCTAGGGTTTCTGGTTGGAGTTTTTCAATTTTCCAGGTTAGATTTGATTCATTATAATTTAAATATATTGCTGTCCAAATTTCAGAATTTATAAAGATCATTTCAGCTCCTTGTGAATTTTTGGAATTTTTAGGCAGTTTCAGCAGTTACAATAAATAAATAAAATCAGATTTGAGAGATAAAATTGTCTCTCTTGTTTACTGTTGTACATATTTTTCTAAGTTATTTGAAGCTTCTGGGTAGGATTAGCAATTGTTATGATGGAAAATACAAATTTTTCTTTGTTTCTGCATATTGCTGTCCTAAAAATCAGAAAAATCAGAATTTCAGTTCGCTGTTAATATTATATATTTTGTGAATTTCAAGTGATATCCCATAAGGGATATTTCATTCTATTGAACTTTGTGCAATCAACGAATGGTGCTTGCTTCTTCACAATTTCCTCCTTGACCTCTCGAGGTGGCGGTGTATCCATTTTTTTGCTGGTCTTTTTTCGTTCTTGGGTTTTTGTTCCTTAGCAACTCTTGGGGATTTTGATTCTCTCTTCATCATGTAACCTTATTTTTAACTGCTCTAATCGTATCACCACCCTTGGAATGTGATCTAACTTTTCTTCCCTTTTTAAGAACTTAGCTCGAAAAAACATTGGTCGATTAGTTCATGATTCACATGGGCTGGGAATATCACAACTTTGGTACCACTGTAATGTCCCTTAACAGACATTTCCAAATAATTCCAGATTTGCCAGAAACCCTATTTTTTCCCTAAGGGCAGAAATAATAACATTACGAAATTATCCTCTAATTTTGAATAATTGATCAATATAATGTACGGAAACCATAGTTACCATGTTCTTATGAATTTAGTGAAAATTTGGTTAGAATGTACTTTTTGGTCCGATTGAATTTATTGAACAAATTTGGTCGAACATTATTTTTTCTTTTTAAATTTAAAAACTTAAAGCGTTTAAATCAAAAGAACTTCAACTCAAAACAAAAATGAAACAAGAAACACTAATACCTAAGCACATGAAGGAAAAACCCCATAGACAATTATTTATTTATTATTATATGTATTGGCTTTTCTTTTTCAAATATCATCGAATATGTATAGCATTTATTATTTATGTATATTTTATATTTGTAATTTTTCTAAACTGAACTGAACCTTTTGAAAAATTCTGAACTTCCAAACATTTTTTCCCTTTCAAACTATTCGAGCTTTTCAAACATGATAACTATGACGAAAACAAGCCTAGATTTTATTGAATTAATTTGCAGGGAAAAAAGAAACCCTAGGTACAAATATGGAAGTTATCCAGCTGAAACCCTAGTTGGGTTTTACAAATATATTGGAGAAATCAAACCCTAGCTATTCACCTAAAACCCAATGCAAATACCAACCCCAAACATTGCCCCAGGAGTTGTATGAATGAGATTATGGTAGGTTGTACGGCTGATATATGGCTAGAAATAGCAACAACACAATCTTGAAATCGTGCAAATAAAAATCAGATCTTAACCTTTGATGAGATTGCCTCCAAAAGGTGGCAATAAGTGCTCCAAAGTGCTGATTTGATGACCAAACATTGTAGTAGCAACACACCAACTTGAAACTTGACCATATATGCCGATTCGATGATGTGGTACAAAGGATCAACACAAAGATTGCTGCAATATGCCCCAAATGATGAATAAACTTGTCAATAAGCTCACTTGCAATCCCTGAATGGAATTGCCAAGAGGGAATGGGAGTTTTCGTCTCCAAGCCCTAGCAACGAAGGGTCTTCTTCCTCAATTGCAGGTGGAAGTTGGATCAGCAATCCAAAATCTCATTCACAAACTATAATGTATGTCAAAGATGTCTTTCCAAGTGACCCTCAACGCTCTTTTATAAGTTCACTTGGCACTTTTCCCAAGGAAGACACCCCAAAAGCAACATTCTCCTTTCTATTTCCTCATTGAGATTGCTTTATCAAAAGTAATTTTTTATAATAATTAAACTTTATGAAAAGGTCATTTTTTATAATAATAAAGAACAAGTGTCTTTTATGATTATTTCATAAAGTTACTTTTTCGACACTCAAGTCATATTATTAATTTATCATACTTTATTTGAAAAGGGTGAAGTCATATTATTAATTTATCATACTTTATTTGAAAAGGGTGATGCGACAGTAGTAACAACATTTCATTTGCCTTTTCCTTTTGGCTTGGAACCACCTTTCTATTTTGAAGCATATGAGGAGGTTGGTGGACCCTTCTTTTTGTCAACTCGATATAATGTGCTTGTGAATGTGCCTTGTCTACGTCATTAGAATTGGCCAACTAAGTAGCAGGTATGGGGATTGGGTATGTGGTATAACAATTTTTTCAAGCCTTTGGGTATCACCGTACAATTTTTAATATAATGTGTATATATATGTGTGTGTGTGTATATATATGTATGTATGTATGTATATATAGCCAAGTAAGCAAAATCAACTATACAATATGCATAGAATAAAAAAAGCTAAATAACCACAAAACATTTTGATATTCATATTAAAATACAAGGCTTATTTATTAGTGTTAGTTGAATATTAACTAATAAATGGTTGAAACTACCTCAACCATTTTGTAACCATTTTCAGATAAGAAAATGACGGACACACAATGATAATGTGTGCATTTTGCTTTCTCTTCATTTCTTCCTTGTGCACTTTCTAACATTGGTATTAGAGCCCGAGGTACTTGAAGGACTCATAGTTTGAAATATAATAGTCTTGAGTTTGTGCAACCCTCCTGCTATGGTCTGCTCCTGATATAGTTTGTGTAAAAGGCTCAATGAAAATATAGTCGAGAAGATCTATAATCGATGCCAAAGAATAACAAAGTCACAAAAAGGTTCGAGAGGGATATAGTTGTGAAGGGTTTTAGACAAAGTTGAAAAAGAATCATTCAACAGTCGCTAAAATATACAATTGTGCTATGAATCTCTAGTCACGAAAATATAGATTCATGAATTTCCAGTTAAATCTCCAGTTGTGAAAATATAGATTCATGAATTTCTAGTTAAATCTCTAGTTGTGAATTTCAGTTAAAACAATAGTGAATTTCAGAAATAGAATTTACAGTTGTGAAAGGGCTTGCAAAGTGATTGCGAGGGCTGAAAATCTCATAAACGAAGCCCTCATTGATTTAATAGTTGTAAAGCATAAAGAAGCCATTCATTTCTCATTCACATACGATTTTTTGGATGAGTTTTAGAAACAAATGGTTTGTTGGATACATTTCATGGTTTTATAAACACACCATATGAGTTTCAGATTGTCTCAAAGATTTTAATACATTAAACCTATGTTGCCAGGAAACGGAAACGGAAACGGAAACGGGTACGAAACGCGGAAACGGCAATTTTCAAAAAACCTTGGATACGAAACGTCGACGGAAACGTCCGTACAATATATTATTAAAAAATAAAAAAATATATATATATATATGCATAGTACTCATTTTATAATTGTAGACCATAAGAGATAATTGATAAAGCACTCAAAATATTTTGAATTCATTGAAATTTGAACTTCTAAGTTCTAAAGAGTCATCATCCAACATGGTTACAATTTCAATGATTCACATATACATAATAATAATCTAGATTCTAGAATATATCATCTAGATTTCCTCATAGTCATAATCATCTCCATGAACACCACTAGCACCGACATTTCCACTCCCACTAGCTCCACTCTCCCTCCCTTCTGCAAAAGATCCCGATTCTTCTTCATCAATACCAAGCAATGAAAGTTGGCTAAGAGTTGCAGCAGAAGCATCAAAGTCGCTAGTCTCAGGATCAATATCCCAAAGTTTGTTGGGACCTCTAACATAGGCTTCACTCATGTGTGATAGAAGGCGCAAATTGGAATGCACATACACTAAATCCTCGGCCTTCTTGGATGCTAACTTGTTCCGTTTGGCTGAGTGGATGAAGGAATATGTACTCCAATTCCGTTCTGCTGAGGAATTGCTAGCCACCTGTTACAAAAAAGAAGTTAGAAATTTTCAATTAGTAATACTATAATATTAATTTACTAAGTACGAACATACATTTTTAATTAATAAACAAACTTTTGATTTCATTTTAATATTTGATACCTGTGAAAGGATTTTAATGGCAACAGGTCGCAGCCACTTGGCATCATGGCCATGTGCACACCACCACATGCATGGGGTCATCTTGTACCTGTCAAGTGTTGCATCTATTTCACCCATGCTACTATCAGATGAAGAGACAAAGAGCGTCATTTCATAGCGGACTGTACTAGTGACATCTGGATCAGGAAAAAGCCTCCGGAATGCTGCCTTAGCTCCACTTGCAACTTCATGGTCATCATATGGTTTTTGCCTACCAGGTAGTGCAAGTATTTCACTATTATAAAATTTGGGATTCAGGGCATAGGCTAGGAGATGCAATGGGGTGGTCATTTTATTCCACCTCATGATCACATTCGTAACTTCACTGTAGAATTTTTCTTCAGGATCTTGCTCTTTTTGTTGTATGATGTCTCTAATTTTTTCAAGCATAGAGTCAATGCCATCATAGATCTCCCCTATGCAAGCATTATCCATGTCTGCATATCTAATCATAGATAAAATAGGCTCAGTAAAACTAAGCAAGTATGCAACCTTTGCCCACCAAATATCATCAAGTATCACTGATTTTATTTTGATGGCTCTTTCTGTGTTTGATTGCCTCCGCACGGACCAAACATCATCAATCACCATAAGCCTTAAGGCTTGCTTTACCTTCACAAGTCGTCTCAAGATGAGCGTGTGAGAGGCAAATCTTGTTTCAACAACCTATTAAAATAAATTAAAGCAAGTTAATTAAAATTTTTTTTAAAAGGAATTCAATTGATAATTTGATATTTCATAAAAAGTTGGCAAATAAAAATTAGAAACTAGGAAATTGTTTGGTTACCTTCAGCAACTCCAATGTCGAGAACCTCCTAAAGATAGCCTGGGACATATGATGATTTGTGATAAACATTTGGATCTCATTTGCCTCTGTATAAACTTCCTCAATCCATGGTATTTTTCCAATCTTCTGCAGCATCAAATTTAAGGAGTGTACTGCATAAGGTGTCCAAAAAATGTGCTCATATCTCCCCTCAACAATCAGCCCTGCTGCTCTACAATTTTTGGCATTGTCCGTGATGACTTGGACAACGTTTGCAAGGCCCACTGACTCAATAGCCTCAATCAAAATATTAGCAATAAATTGAGCATCTTTCACTTCACCCTCACAATCAACAACCCTTAAGAACATTGCCCCTTTAGGGCACACTGCAACAATGTTGATTAGGGGTTTATTTCGGGCATCTTTCCATCCATCTGAAATGATAGATACCCTTGAGTCCTTCCATGAGTCCCTAATTGGCTGCAAAGATGTACATGGGCCACTTCTTTCGCCAACAATGTGGTTCTGACCTTCTCATAACTAGGGCTTTTATACCCTTTTGGTGCATCATTAATACCTCTCACCATTTGTTGCCAATAAGGTGAGCGCAACACATTGAAGGGCAGCCCACATGCATAAATGCATCGAGCAACCAACTCATCAGCAACATCCCTTTTCTCATTTGCAAATCCCTGCTCTAATGGGCCTTTAGAAATTCTCTTTCGTGACAAATGCTCTCCCTCTGTTGGAGTTTCAACTGCAACTTGGATAAAAGGATGGTTTGATGGGTTGGGTGGTTTTTGTGAACCCGTATTTTGCAAAGGAGCTGTTTTAAATCTAGCTCTTGAAGCTTCCATATCAGCGTCCTCTTGCTCTTTCATATATGCCAATATATGTTTATGTTCAACCTTGTTACATTTTCTAATCCCCGTTCCTGATTTCCCCATTAAATGAGCTTTGAGTTGGGTATAAGAGGATTTGTATTGTATATTGCAATGATGGCATACCCAAACTCGAGAGCCACCGCCAGCAAGGTTCTCCACAATTTGCACATGTCTCAAAAGAGGAGCTCTAGGATCCACACCCCCACTTTGGCTTTCTTCCCCTTCCCCATGCCCTCCCACTGAAGCTGAACTAGATGCCATTGAATCAAACCTTCATTGAAAAATAAAAACATAAACTTAGATAACAATAAATTATTAAATAGAACCACACTCTACATATCCTATTCTGCTTTCGATCACCAAGTTCACCGTTCAGGCGCTAGGTGAGAGCATACACAGAGTTCGGATTTTTTAATTTAATAAAACAAAATAAACTTTTTTAAAAAACAAAAAAGAATTTAATTTGAAAACCCTACACATCCTATTCTGCTTTTGATCACCAAGGTCACCGTTCAGGCGCGAGGTGAGAGCATACACAGAGTTCGGATTTTTTAATTTAAAAAAACAAAATAAACTTTTTTAAAAAAACAAAAAAGAATTAAATTTAAAAACCCTACACATCCTATTCTGCTTTTGATCACCAAGGTCACTGTATAGGTGCGAGGTGAGAGCATACACAGAGTTTGGATGATATTTATAATTTAAAAAATTATATATATGTTTTTTATTTTAAAACGCAAAGAAAATGTTACATTTTTTTATTTTTTTAAGCATACAGTTTTAAAATTACTAAATTCAACCTACATATTGACATCATGATCAATGATCACGAATGATGTGTGCATAATGCACACATCATTCGTGATCATTGATCACATTAACATTTTCTTTAGCCAAATAAAAAAAAAACTTGAAAAATACCTGGTTTTTCCTCCTTGAAGTCAATCCCACCTTCCAAATCTGATTCAAAATTCCTCCTTGAAGCCTTTAGCGCTTAATAGCACGTCCTTAACTCTTCCTTCAAGCTGCTCCTTGATGTCTCTTTGCTCTTCACAATGCTAAATGCTAGTTTAATGAAAACTGTATTTAGCAAGAGAAAAATGAGAGTGTGATTTAGAATGGACCCAAGAGGTCATTATGTAGCTTTTAGGAAGTGTGTTTAGCAAGGTATGCAGCCGTTTTAGGGTTTCGCCGCATTTAATGCAAAGATTTTTCACTTTTTAAAACGCTTTTTCGTTTTTTAAACTTGACAGGCGCCGGTAACGCGAAAAACGTTTCCGGAAACGCCAGGCGTTTCCAGAAACGTTTTCCGCGTTTCCCCCCCGTTTCTGCCCCCCGAAACGTTTCTTGCCCGATACGGGCCCCTGTCTCGCTGCGTTTCCGGAAACGTTTTCCTCGTTTCCCCCCCGTTTCTGCCCCCCGAGACGTTTCTTGCCCGATACGGGCCCCTGTCCCGCGTTTCTTGGCAACATAGCATTAAACTAATCAACAAAGTCAAAATTTGAAGACATTCGAAGTGGCCTAGGGCACAATCCGAGTATAAATTCTTATCTGTATTCACATATTTTTCTGTCTGGATAAATATTTTGAAAATGAAGTTTTCTTTACCATTAGACGAATATTCTGGTTTCAACTTCCACGCCTGGAAAGTTAAAATCCATATGCAATTAATTATCATAAATTTGTGGAGTATAGTTAATGGAAATGAAAAACCACCCACTTATGCTGCTAAAGTGATCGAGTGGGAAAACCACGATGATAAAGCGAAAGCTATAATCGGGCTTGCTCTTTCTGACTCTGAACTCCATCATATAGATTTAGATAAATTGTCCAAAGAAATCTAGGATAACTTGAGTAAATTGTTTGGGGTAAAAACAATGAATGCTAAATTTTCTTTAAAGCTTCAACTATTTTAATTCAAGATGGCCGATGACGTTACTATGTCCAGTCATATAAACAATCTAAGATCTCTTCTTTGACAGTTGGCAAAGGTTAAATCTCCGGTAGATGATGAAGACTCTAAAGCCATTCTCATAAACAGTTTGCCCTCTTCATATAACATTGTTATTTTTACTCTCAGTTAGATGCCTTCAAAAAGCTTGGAGGATATGATTTTAGCTCTCTTGACTGAAGAAAAGAGAACTGTAGACGATGTAAAAAGTAATTTTTCACATGAAAGTGCACTATACGCTTGCGTGAGAAATAATAACAGATAATCAGATAAAGAGACTAGGAAAGTTGATTGCTCTTATTGCAAGAAAAGAGGTCATACAACCTGAAAATGTTGCATTCGAGCTAATAATGTTCTCAAAGGAAAACTCAAAGATAATCCAAAGGAAGAAAATGTGGCATTTGTTTACAATCCAGTAGATGTTGAAGATGTTATCAATGAAGAAGAAGATGAATATGTACTCTAATAAGTTAGTGTTTTAAAAATCGGAACCAAACTCGGAACCGACCGAGGTCTGGACCGAAACCGAACCGGAATTGGACCGGTTCAAACTTAATGAACCGGTTTACTAAAAATACATAAAATTTTATATTTTTAATGAAAATAATATATTTGAAAGGTTAAAAACCATGATTCCAACAATTACACACAAAATATGCAAAGTTTGCTCATATATATATGCAATAAAGGTGTTTATAGAAAAATGGCATGAACTCTAAGGCCAATACACAATGCATATATCATAGATGAGATTCCGAAACAAAATACATAAACAATGAGGCTCTAAATGGCATCCATAGTTCGAGTCTCCAAAAAAACATGCTATGATCATTGATAGATTACAAATGCTACAATTTTTAAAGTTGTAGAATAAACTAGATGACATCAATGATCAATCATCAAACTTTGCACCACTGTTGGAAATGGGATCCTTAAGGTCATCCTCATCAATATCATCACCGGCCTCTGGCTCTGACTCAAACTCATCCAAATCCTCAAGTACATCTGCAACAACTGTATTGGCACGGGGTCGGGGAGTAGCACGAGTGCGACTAGTGCCTGTTGTGTCTCATGACGATGGCGGCGGTGTTGCTAATGGCCCATAAAAACAAAATAAATTTCATATTTCTTATTTAATAAAATTTACAAATAAGGGGCAAGTTTAAAATGTAACATACCTTTCAATGTGTACACAAATGAGGTGAAGAAATGCTCCAAGCTTGTATATGGCACCACAAAGAGCCCACACTCCAAATGTAGATGTAAATGCCACCACAAAGAGCCCACACTTGATGCCAAACAACGCCCAAACTCACTCCAAATGAACACTATTCAATGCTGCCCCAATCCTCCAAATCCTTGCAAATAAGAGAGGTGATCACAAATAGAGGTGAGGTGCTCACAAATGGATGCCAATATCATCACAAAGAGCCCACAAGCAATGCCAAACAAGCTCCAAGCCTCCAACTTCCAAGCTCACTACAAAAAATAAACTCTTCAATCTTATGCTCACAAATGCTCAATGAGAGAGGTGTGAAGTGAATAGAGCGGAGGTGTATTTATAACACTAAATTAGGGTTTAGAGACAATAAAAAATACAAAAAAACAATTAAAAGAAAGTATTTTTAAAGTCGCCACAGTATAAGGCAAAACAGACTTGGACCGGCCGGTTTAGGATGAAACCGGACCGCTTTGACCGGTTTTAGCCCAAACCGGCCAGTTTCGGGCTAAAACCGGTCAAACCGATCCGGTTTCTTGAATGGTTCATGCAAAAAAAGGTCAAACCGGTCAAATTGGCCGGTTTCGGTTACGGTTTGACCGATTTTTAAAACACTAGGTAAAACTCGACATGGATGGTTGTTCAGATAGTTCTGAAGTCTGAGTCTCGGGAATTTACCCTTACAAGGGTCATGAGACAATATGATGGAGCAATGTGAGAGTAGCTCAACATGGAGGGTTATCCAACAATTCATGAGATTATGTAATTTGGGAATTTGGGGAGGTGCAATCCGGGAACTCGGGAATTCAGCTCAAGAACTACACCTTTACGAGGGTTAGGGAGGCAACTTGATGGAGTTCTACCTGGTCCTAGAACTGTTGTTCAAAATTGTAATTCTATCTTCTTTTTAGTGTAAGCCTTAAGAGGGGGTATTAAAATATAAGGCTTATATATTAGTGTTACTTAATATTAGTTAAATATTAACTAATAAATGGTTGAAACTACCTGAACCATTTTGTAACCTTTTTTCAGATAATAAAATGATGGACACACAATGATAATGTGTGCATTTTGCTTTCTCTTCATTTCTTCCTTGTGCACATTTTCTAACAATTCATTTGTCGAACTTAGAACAAGTAAATTATGCAATGTACTTCTTCTAAGTTCTGCTACTATTGGATCATTCTACTTCATCCATAAATAGATTCTTTGGCTGGTTTATAGACTCTAGTCTAGAATGTCCTAGTCTCATTGGAATCCAGTGGCACGAGGACTTCACTCATTGTGATGTACATGAATACATAGGATATATAGGTACATATACATTCATCTGTCAAATATCTTAGTCATTTCTTCATTCTCGGAAAATCACCCAAACATCTCAGCACAATGTATACATAAAAATCAAGACGAATCAGCATATTCATAATCATAATGCTTTCCAATACATTCTTTTTTTATTTTTTGAAGTTGTTTTTAGTTTGTTTACCAAACCAGGAATTTAAACAAAAAAAAAACTATTTTTACTGTGGGTACTCAGTAAGTATGCTTTGGGTACATGAAATAATACCCAAGTATGTCATTCGATGCACACAGATGTACCCGGTTACAATTTCACATACCCAAAGCATTTTCCTGACATATTTGAGCACGTATCCGTACCGGGTACATTTTGTACCCATTTCTGGAGCTTGTATAGGCGTACCTGGCTACCTAGTTGGTGAACAAAAACGAGCCTCTTAGATGACTAGGAAGTCCTCTAGCGTACTTGTTCAAGATGTCATAGTGTCGTGTATCTTTCCTATCTGGATGGCCCGCGTTTGAAATTCACTTGTGCATTCCTGCATACATTGACCATTCCTTTGCATAAAGTATTGTCAATTAATAGAGTATTTCTCTTCAAAACTCATAATGAATAGGAGAAAGTTGCTTCGTAAAATCATCTCATATAGAAATTGTTGTAACTGTTTCAAAGCCAAAGAATGAGCACAACTTTTATACCAAGTGAGTGCAAAACTAGCCGATTTCAACCTTGCAATGGAAAATAGCTGCTCTTCACTAATATTATGCAAACTGAAATATATTTCAAGTTCAGCTAGCCAATGATCATGTTTTCTAGCATTTACATCACCTTCATAGGGCTGAATATCTATCATTTCATCCTCTTTATATAGAGGTTGAGTTGGGGGTGCTTGGATGACATGGGACTGCTTCTTTTCATGGTCTTTGGGCTGCTCTTTCTCCGCATCTTCACTTGGCATGGGATTCTTCATGGAAATCCCTAGCTTGCCTATGAGGGCCTCCATAACCTTCTCAATCCTATCAAGCTTCTGCATTGAATGGCATATGCTTGAAACATCCCCTTCCAAATTTATGGATCTCTCTTTGTCATCTTGAGGTGTTCTCTTCTTCTTGGGCCATTCTTCTTCTCACTTCTCTATTCCACCACCTTGTGGATATCTCTTGCTGCAAAGAAATCAAGTCACCTTCTCTTGAACTAGCTGATCTAATCCATGGTATCGATCTGCAAAACTAATTGCACCACAAGAAAACCACACAAACCAAGGAATGAAACTGCTCTGATACCGATTTATTCCATAATTAACTTCAATATTCCAAACTAATTCACCTTAATGAAAATTCAAAATATGTATGAACATGATATAATTATGCTTGCTGGGAATGTTGCTTAAGAAAACAGTTTTTAAATTTTAGCTTTATAATTGTGATCCTCGAGTGCTGGCATTGATGAAGTAGTTGTGTAATATAAACAATAAGCAGTAAAGAACTGTAATGTGGGAAAAATTCCAAAAAATGTGGGGCTATGCCTTTTCATCTCCACCATTATCATGCAAGATTTACAAACCAATTGCTCGAATGAAGCCTCAAAGAACACTGTGGGAGATTTGCAGCACTACTACAGTGCCCTCCTATGCTTTCTTTGCTTTGAAACTTACCTATACTTCTCACTTCACTGCTTTACTCATGTGTACGTACATGCTGGAACTCCAGAGCTCAGAATTCAATGCTAAAACATGCCCCTAAGGGGTATACTTATACAAAAATATGATTGAACAGGCTGAATAGAGATTTCAAACTACGAAGAGCTCGAAAAGACAGAATTCCAAGCGTTAAGATCACAGGAGTCTGCTATTTAGCTCCATATGGGATGGATTTGGATGGGTTCCACTCCGTCCAAACATGCTGTGGAGTTTGTCTATAGCCCAGCCTGTAAAGTATGATTTGTACCATAGGAGTCTGCTATTTTGTCCAATATGGAATGGATCTGGATGAGTTCCACTCTGTCTGAACATGCTGAGGAGTTCATCTGTAGCCCAGCCCGTAAAGTATGATTTGTCTTCAGCTGCATTGTGGGATCTAGGGTGTCTGGATCTCCCTTGAGCCTTCTTGCACCTTCTTACTTCATCCTTGCACTGTCATGCAACTCTGCTTTTCTGCACCATGCCTTGTGATTAGTTTGAGTGTCTTAAGTTCTTCATTTAGTCATACAAACCCTAAAGTTTTACTTAATTTCATTGTTTAGACTGAATTACTTCCCAAGTCATGTCCAATTTGAATCAACTTTCCCATTCAACAAGACTCACATAAATGCATTTGAAATACTTCAATGGTAGGCAAACAATAGTCAAACAGTTGACTTATGGGATGATAATGGATGGCTGTATGTAAATGCTACCATATAACAGCCACTTGTTTTTCCAAGAAGTGGTGTTGGCTTTCAATCACCTTGATTAAAGAGGTATGGGGATAAGGGTTGCCCTTGCTCAAGTCCTCTTGTGGGTTTTAAAGATTCTTCCTCAATGGAATTGATTGAGACAATGGAGTCAGCTATGTTATTGAACTAGCAATTGCATTACAAAATCTCAAAGCCTTCATTGTTTGAAGGAGAAGATCCAATTGCACCTGCCAAAAAATTTCTAGCTTGGTGATGTTGAGTGAACAATATCCTAAACTGCTATTGTATTACTTCAGTGTAGAGTAAACAATCTCCTTAACTGCAATTGTATTATCAATTGTTTGTCTCCCTTTTTACGAAGGGGAGATTATCCCAGGGTAGAGCCTACAATCATCATGATATAATTATGGAAATAATATTGTAGACTATATTAGAATGGGATATGGGGTGGAATGCCTCCTATGCATCTGCTTCCAAAGATTTAGGAAATACAACTATCCTGGTAATATTGATATTCTGTAGCATCTTCATTCTTTTCCTGTATTCTTCCACCACCTTTTATAATTGTGCAAATCTTGTTGGTAAAACGTGGATCCTCATCCTGTTTGAAAAGAAAAAAAAAACACTTATTCTCCAAGCTCCATTTCCTCGATGAGGAGCATGATGGAATCATTGTTCTCTCAGCTGATGAGATTGGGAAGTAGAGAGGATCCTTTGATGAGCCAGTTGTCTCATTTGTTTTGGCAGATCTAGGAGGTCCATGCAAGTTGTAATAACATCTAGCTTCAGGAACATTATCTTTAGACTTGTCCAAAATTTGTCAATCTTGCTGTTTCAGAAATGGGAATGAGTTCACATGCTTCGTTTCAGAGCTGATTGATGGAAAATTTTAGTATTGGAATTGCCATCTTTATTGCATATAGTTTGAGATTTTTTCTCTAAAATCTTTCTTCACTTTTCTGAAGAGTATGCAGTTGATCTATGAACTGCTGGTCTTGTGCCTTTTGTTCTATGGTGATGAATAACTACAAATTAACCATGGACTGGGACTTGAGGACTAAGTGATTAATAATAAGCTAAGAGTCAGGACATAAGAACTAGGGGTAATTTTATTCAGGATTCGGGATGGTAATGAAAAAAGGTTTGTTTTTTCAAGGATTCTTTTTCCACGTGGCTTTCTTTTCCATTGTTGTGAGAAATCTTGTTTTGAAGGGTAAGAGGTTGCTATTTGACAATGGACATTGGAAGCATCCCGTATTCCCCTACGAAGCCGGTACAGATATGAATATGGGGACGGGAACCCGGTATGCCGGTACGACAATGTTTTCTGGGGGGGCTTGGGTATGACTTTGTGTACGGCTGCACAAAAAAGATAAAATATTAAAAGTATAGCTAAATAAGCAAGTTAACCATATAGTTTGTATAGAGTAAACAAAATAAGCTAAATAACAACAAAACTTAATGATAATTTAATGCCAAATGTCATGATATTCATTGGTCCAACTTAGAATAAGTACATTGTACAAATGTTACAATGTATACACCAAAATCTAGACAAATCAGCATAAGAGAGCGAATGTGCAAGGAAAGATAAGTATGCAATGTGAGGTAATTGTGTTGTTTAAAAACAGTATGGGGGTGTATTTTAGGGTTAGGGTTTTTTTTTTTTGTTTGAAAGTTGATTTTTACTTTATTTTGACCAAAAAGGAACAAAATTGTTTATTCCTAGTGAGTTGGGGAAACATGATGGGTACATGTTTCAGATACCGGGTACGTCTGGGTACTGAAATGCTTACCCGACATGTTTCCCTGGTGTACCTGAGCACTTACCCATCCCCTGTATGCCCTGTACCTGTACCCACACCCTGCAGGGCCATACCTGGCTACATAAGTATTCCAGCTTTTGGTATCCTTCTTTCCCTCCAAATTCAAAAATAATATCTTATGACTTGTGTCACAGGGTTCAGCGAATATTTAGCTTGAAGTTCAAAATTCGCTGTATTTGTGAGGCCAACAAAAAAATTCGTTTAAATTTGCTAGGGTTCATCAACAGAACTGCAGGAGAAAGGGCTAATTCCATTTTCAGCACAGTCGTTAGCTTGGCAACAGCTTTGAACCACAGACCTGACAATAATATGTGTCAATAATCGTGTGGTCTGGTTTTAGGGTTTGATATTGTGTTCGAGGAAAACATGCTCGTGTCAGAAGCTACAACGATTGGTTTCCTCCTGTTGGCTCGCTGTCACGATCTGTTAAACCCATCCCCTTCGTTGCCCTGCCGTTCAAACCCAATGTGTAGAAATAGGTTAGTTTATTTTGTGTTAGTTTATTTTTAATGTTCTTTTTGTTTAAGTTTTATTTGGCTTTTTTATGTTTATGTGTTTAATTCTTTAAAATGTTTTCTAATTTAAATTTTCAATTAAGCAAATCGTTATTAGTTATAACTTATCATTGTTTTCTATGTTTTAATGTTTATTTTAGTGATTTTAATGCATATTATTTGTTTATATATTTATATTTATTTTATTTACATTTGTTATTTATAGTTTGTTTTTATAAAAGAATGTATTTTTTTTAATTTTTTTAATTTTTTATTTTGAAGTGTATATTTATTCATATTTTCTATTATTCAAACTTAATGGCGAGTTTTTTCCCAAATTTTATTCATTGGACGAATTTTAAATGAATTTTATCCTCGGCGAACTCGAACTCGAACCTTGTGACTTAGCTTATGACCATGGGCATGTTGTTATGGCCTCTTGGTTTTTTCTGCTATAGATATGAATCTCTGAAGGGAGTTGCCATTAGTCCCCAATGCTTCTTTAACACAAAACTGAAAAGCTTTTTGGGTAGCTTAAGTCATGAGGAAGTCGAGGTGTGGATCTAGGTTACAGGTTAAAACTCACGATATCAGGGCTGCATGAATAGTCCCCAAAACTGAGAATCCCTTCCAAGCATCCTCAATTTTCCTTTACACACATGAATTTTACATCAAAGTAACTGTTGGGGAGAAGGTTTGAATCACAGCTACATTGAGATTATCTCTCTAACAAGCTACTGATATGACTTGATGAATTGAAAGTCCATCTTTTCAAGGCTGATGCACTCAACTAAAAGCCATTGAATTTGAAAATGAGCATTGAAACTGAAACTGAAAGCATTTTACGATGTAAAATTTTAGTTGGTTACAGGTTAGAACTCATGATATCATGGCTGAATGCCCAGTTCGGAGCTTCACCCCAAAACTGAGAACACCCAAGTGTCCTCAATTGTGCTTCATAGACATGAATTTCACCAAGTCGCCACTGGGGAGGAGGTGTAGCTCAGTGCTAAGCGGAGATTATCCAACTCTAAGAAGCGACAAGTGACTTCAGGAATTGGAAGTCCGTATTTCAAGGTTGATGGACATACAACCAAAAGTGATTGGATTTGCAAGTGAGCTTGAAATCTCCAAATGGGAGCAATGTGACCTAATGTAATGGTTGGTTACTGGGTGGAAGTCATGATATCATGGATGAAAGCTAATGTATAGTCCGGACTCCAGATTTTCTCCAAAAGCAAGAACCCCTGCCAACTATCATCAATTGTGCTTCATAGACATGAATTCAACAACAAAATAGCCCTTGGGGAGGCGGTACAGGTCATAGCTATGCCGACATTATCTCACGCTAATAGGTGCAAATATGAGTTCATGAATTGAAAGATCATCTTTTCAACGCTGAACCAAAAGTCATTGAATTTTCAAATGGGCATTGAATATGCAAGTGAGACAAATGTCCAATGTGCTATCACAGTCAAACAGTTACCTCTTATTAGTTGAATGTTTCTGTAGAGCAATTACAGTTTTTTCCAGATGGACCACCATGCTGGGAGTTGGCGAAAGACAGGTGGGACGGCACTGCATGAAGCTCTTCCTTGGTGTGAGGCATAGAAATATTTTCGAAACAGCTTAACTAGAGGCACTTGCTCCTTTCCTCCTTGAATTCAATGACTTTAGCTGATTACAGTGGGGTTTGGACACAGAAATGTCTCAATTACAGGTATCCTTTCTAGAGGGAAGTAGGTCTAAAACCAAAGTTGGAGGAGGCTCATCCAGAGACTCCATAAAATTGCCAAGTTCCAGTCAAATGGAGGATAAGGTGTGGACCAAGACACTGAAACATTAGAGATGGGATGGATCTCTCTCTTTCTGTGCATATTCCTTCCATACCAATATATATAAATTTTATTGGAGTAATATATACTGTATTTCAATTCAAATGGAAAATGGCTAATTAGCTGTGATTATGCATTTTTTGAAAACACAGATAGTGATCAATCATCAAATGACAAGGTACACAGATGTTTACACATGCCGAGCAGTTTCAGCACATATTGCCATCTGAAGAGTGAAATCATTCATTAGTCAATCACAATCATTGCAAAAGTTGTGCGGATTCATTTTGGTTGAAATATGTATTTCCTACTGAAATTTATGGAATGTGCCACATTAACATTTCCTCACGCATTTACAGAAAACTCTGAATAATAAAGGGAAAGTGCACACCTTAACCAAGGGAAAGTTGGTTTTTAAAGTTTCATTTTTCCATGCTTAGTATCTATAGATCACTTAAAAGGGTAGGGGTACATGAATGAATGGCTTCAGCACTATTAGGATTTCTATTCTCATATTTGTATCATTGGCCACTGGTATTTTCTCTGGTGTATCTTGGTAATGTAATTGAGAATTCTAATTTTATGTTTACTATTTTAGTGAATGAGCGGCCTAAACTAAGCTGGATTCTACGTTAGAAACTCATGATATAACGAGCTTTTCATGTGGTTTATTTTGATAGATTGCATTAGTATTTTACAGGTAAAGGTTCTTTTTCTTGTAGCGGTGGACCTCTGTAAAAGGACATCACAGTCAGCACATCCTTTACCTAAATCACAAGTGGGGGCTGCCAATGTAAATATACGCTTGCATTATATTGATGGGCAGTACACAGTTGCACCGGAAGTGGTAGAGGCATCCCTTGGACCCCATATGCAGGTAAATTTAGTCTTTAACATCTTATCCTTGCAAGTGCTGGACTTACTTAAACTTGTCACTGACATTTTCTCCACCTTTAGAATTTACCTCGACCGCGCGGTGCAGATGCTGCTGGATTGTTGCTTCGTGAGTTAGAACTTCATCCCCCAGCAGAAGATTGGCATAAGCGCAATATGTTTGGTGGGCCTTGGTCTGATCTTGGTGATCTCCAAGTCTGCTTAGATGCACAGAATATAAGCGCAACTTTAGCTCCTTCAGCTGGCATATCTGACTTGTCAACAGGAATATTTTCAAATGACTATCAGGGTGTGAAAGGACTATGGCCAAGGAAACGAAGGTTTTCTGAGAGGGATGCAGCATTTGGTCTGAAGACAGCAGTAGGAATGGGAGCATACTTGGGACTAATGGGATCCCGAAGGGATGTCATTACTGCATCATGGAAAACAGGTTTACATGGAGTGTGGCACAAGGTGTGATGATCTTACTATCTATGCACGTTCTTTCCTTTTTTTATATCGACAATATGCATATTTTGTGTGTGGTCATCTTATTAAATTTGTGTTGCATTCATGATTGTGTATCCTTCTATCTTTTATACAGTGACTATTAAAAATATCTTGCACGAGGGAGATATATATTATATCTTTGTATTTTAGAAATCTTTAAATCCGTAGGCATTTCAACTTCGTAATTATGTTATTTTGCAGTGTCTAAGGTGTGGACGCCAAACCTCTGCATTAGCTTTGCCCAAATCTTCAACCTCGGCTAATCAAAACAATAGTCTAGAACTATGGTGGATTGGAAGATGGGCCTATGGATGTCCCATGTGTGGGGGGCCGTGGGTACATATAGTCTAGCAACTATTTCTGTACAAAGCATTTAACCCTTCTATGCTCTCGCAAGACAGCTTCATGCCTTTTTTCCATAGCCTAGCCTTCTGGAATCACAAATAGCAAGAATTAAAAGTCGGCTTTCATATGCCTTATTTATTCAAATGGTATCACAAATACAGTATTTGTTGTGCAAACTTGCAAACGCCTTAAGAATATATCTTTCATGTCCTCCGTGTTTATAGCTACTTTAAGATACATTAAAATTCCCTCCCGTAGAATGTAAAATATGTTTGATGCTCATATCAAGAAATTTTTGGAGAAGATTATAACCTGAACTTACTAGTCATTGGTATTGGAAGGAATGTCAATGCAGTTATGCCTCATCTGGAAAATTTCCAGAACCAGGTCTTCTGGGCCATTTGTATTATTATAATTATTATTATTCTTTTGGATAAACAATATCATTGTATAAGGCCTTCCTTTCCGATACCATAAATATTTTGGTCTAATTCCTTGTATTACCAATTCTATTTAAGAGGAAAATCTGGAAGATGTATTGCCATATTTTATAGGAATATGCTTATGAAATATAACTATCTAGACAGATCTTGTGAGATGAATGCAGTCAAGATATGAAATATGAGCATGACGTTGTTAATAAAAAGAAGGGCCCATTTGTAAAATGTCTGGCTGACCAATTTATTGGCCCTTTGGTGTAAACCACAGGATGGGTGGAATCCTGTTTCAATCTTGGTAGCTTATAAAGTAGCATCATCACAGTCCAGAGCAACTTGTGATGGAAAAATGCATTTTCCAAGTCAGTATTTTTTGGTATCAAGGGGAAGAACTGGGAATCGTATTAATTGCTATGCACAGCATCATATTCATTACAAGAGAACCAAGTGATTGGACTGAAGACATTCCATATGCCTATCCTGTTCGTGGAGTTCATGAATGAGATAGGCATATAGAATGTGTTGCTGTCTAAAATAAACCTGTAAAAAATTTCACAACTCTTAACTGCTTTGTCTGTATATATGGACCGCCACCGATAGTTTTGGTCCTACAGCTCTCTCTCAAATGTGACATTAATCTGTGTCATGTATTAAAGGAAATAGGAAAAATCTTTCAACAACCTACAACCTTTGAGGAGGCATCACTGTACAGGGGACAAAAAGGCCATTAATGTGCCTTGCATGATGCCAACAGTTGAAATGCATTTTAGTATTGCCGAAACAAGCACCTGGAACAACTTGCTTTATGTGTATTTAATGGTAAAATTGTACATAATTTTGTTGTCTTGAAAGTTTGCAGGGGACAAAAAGGCCATTAATGTGCCTTGCATGATGCCAACAGTTTAAATGCATTTTAGTATTGCCGAAACAAGCGCATGGAACAACTTGCTTTATGTGTATTTAATGGTAAAATTGTACAGAGCATTAAACATTAACATAATTTTGTTGTCTTAAAAGTTTGAAATTTCAATGCACTATTATCAAGAGAAGCAATGTTTTGTTATTTATTTGTCAAGTTAATATGCCCTGTTTGGGGCTTTCCATGGAATAAATCTGTAAACTGATCTTTCTGGATTTAAAGAACTGCTTACAATCATTTCTGTGATCATATGATTTGATTGACAGAAGCTTCTTTAGCTATTTGGCATCTATTTATTTATGTAGGCAGAAACTGTACTAAACAATTGAATAGGGGATACTATTTTATATTTATCGCTGGTTAACATCACATGGCAACTCATTACTATGATAGTATAGCCATAATGTTTATTTATATTTATATTTTGTTCTTTTGCTAGCGATTGATCTGTGAACTTCTAAGTTCTATGCCTTACTAGAATTTACAGAATTGCATGATTGCTTTTCTACTTTGATTGCATTTTTTGTGGTGTATTCTACATCAAGGTCTCTCAATTGGCACCTGGTTGGTTCAACTTGGTGTTTCGGATCCCAAATGTCCTCTCTGTATGCACTTGGAAACCTTACCACACCTATTTTGGTTTTGCTCCAAAGCCCAACGGACTTGGAATTGGATTCATTCATTCTTTCCCCCCCTCCCGCCATAGTGTTTCCCCTGGCAACATATTCTTTTGGGAGATAGCCCCATATTAGCCCTCATGTTTTCCCAGATTTGGCATGCTTTTAGAGGGGAAATTATGTTTTGGTTATGGAAAGAAAGGAATTCTTTTTTGTTTGATAATAGTGAAGTTGATCAACAATTCTCAGTGTATAATAAATCGGTTGGTTATCTCCAATGTGTTGCAACAGATATAAGTGCAAGCTAAGAAGGTGGCCCTTGAGGTGGAGCACCTTTAGACTCTTATGCGACATTGGGGGGATGCCCTTGGTAATGTAGTTCAGGAGCCACCTTGTCTTTCTTGGCGCTCTCTGCCCCCGCGGTAGTCGTCCCTTGAGGAGGTCGTAGGAGCCGCTCCCAGCGGCATTCTTTCAGTCCAAGCTCGTCAATCTCCACGCAGTCAACCACAGAGAAGTCTATCTCCACTAGCTCGCTATCAGGGTTGGGGCTCCCACCCACTTGCTTGTCAACTCAGATGGAGCTTCCCTGTGGCTCTCGAGCCACACACCTAGGATGGGTGGACCCTGCCACCTTCACCTCCGCCGCTGTTGGATAAGTTCCCCCAGATGGTTCTTGCCATCTCTCCCACGCGGGTTGTTGACAATGAGGAAGAGAACCCACAGGCTCAGGATGGGATGTGTCGGACATTGGCAAAGACCTCCCTGGTCATGGCTGGCCAGATGATCACGACCCTCCTTCTGCTGGTCTTTTTGCTGCAGCGACTTGACTTTGGTGTCTCTTAGGTTGTTTTTGATGTATTCCTAGGTGTGGCCTAGTGTTCGTGGCTTTGGGGCGTGCTCTCATACCACCCGCTTTTTTGTTGGAAAATCTTGTATCATGTTTCCTTTAATATAATATAAGATCTTTTTCATAAAAAAAATGACAATTTGAAATGCTTAAAGAACGTAGGATTTAGTCTAGTCTGGAACATAACCCATACTTGCAGAATTGCAACATGAAAATGATTCGACATGAACAATATACATGAACCATGAGAGCAAGGGTGCAAGGCTCTGGGTCTAGGCAACCCCAAGGTGGGAAAAAAACTAGTTCGAAGTGGAAATTGCCAACATTCTTATCCTCTTATGGCCAAATACTAATTACAAATAGATTGATAGAACAAGTTCAACATCATACTATCTTGCTCACTTAGCGTCTCTTCGCCTTTTGCTCCTATCCTTTCTACCACCATCTGAACACCAACTCTACGACCCACATTTTGACGATCCTCTCTTTGAACTCGCTCCTCCAACTTAACATGCTTGTAAATTTATAATGCTTCTGGATAAGACTGTGTAGTAATATTTGTATCAATGTTCTGGATCACACTCTGCGATCCATCATCATATTTTCTTCCTGTTGATGGATCATGAAGTGTGATTTGAAATGTTGATGCAAAAATTGCTAGATTGTGTTATCTAGAAGCATCATAGTTTTACAGGGATAGTTGAAATACTCTATTTTATTCTTGTAAATGTTCTTTCATGCACCAAAGGATCCCAACTGGCTTAGAAAGTAAAGAGACACTGTCCTTTGTTGTAACCATCCTTGTGTGGTTATAATTCGCGAAACCAATTATTTTGTAGATTAACAATTTTGCAGCTGCCATATTGTAGACACTGGTAGTTGTCCAACCGACACTTTGTATGAAGCAACATATTCATCGTCATGTAAGAAAAATTCTTGTTGAAGCGCTGTTGCTGATTGAAACTGGGTTTTTGTTGGTTGGATGATTAAGTGAATTGTCTTTCCTGATTGCTATGGATCATAACTTCATTATAAAGGGCTTTTGGTCCCACAAAAGCCTAATAGGGGAGGAGATGTCGGAACAAGTCTCCTACCTTCTCCTTGACGTACCTTCTTACTTGTCTTGGTGTCTTGCCCTTGATATCAACCAACCACAGTTCTTGTGCTCCCACGAGTTCTCGAATTTCCGTGCAACGATACTTCTTCCTCAGCGCTCCTTATGTATCAAAGACAGTCTTATATAGAGGGAGAAAATTGTGCATCAAACTTGGATGACTCATTTCAATGCAAATCCTTGCAGTTTACTTCTGAGTACATCCTCATGAAATGGGTAAGATCAAGCCTTAAAATACCTTCTCTTCAACTTGCTTTAAGATGGTGATGGCCCATATCTCAGTGGTTTGAGTACTACCCTGTCCTTGAAGTATTTCTTTGCTCAAATACAACTATACATCATCTTCTACTTTGAGTGTAGGCTTCTTCAAGTGTTGATCATGTCTAGGTTTGCACTTGGCTCGAGTCTTTTCTAATTACACTTTCACTTGGATTTGTGTAACGTTATCAATGAACTTTGCTACTCTAATCACTTTTGAATCTTGTCCTTCCACTTCTTGTATTCCTATTGCAACATCAACTGAATTAGTAGGCAACTAACCAAAACATGCTTCAAAAAGTCTTGTTTATGGATGTGTGTATTGCCATGTTGTAAGAGTGTTGGATGCATGCCAAAGACTCATCCCATGTCCTTGGATACTTGTTGTAACCTCTTATCATTTGTAGCAAAGTCCTATTTACAACTTTAGTCTGGCCACCAATTTAAGGATGGAATGCTATCATTCTTTGGAGTTTGGTATCCATCTTGTTCCACAAAGTGGTTCAAAACTTTTCAAAAAATCCAATATCTCTATATACAACAATGGTTTTGTGATACACAAAATGTATCCAAACATTAGAAAATAATAGTTAACCTATTTCATGCCCTTCTTTTGTTTTTTACATGCAATCAAAGATCAAATTTTGTTTAGTCTATCTATAATGACATATATATAGGCATGGCCCTGATTTGACATTGATAATTCTGCTACAAAATTTGCTCTTTCAGTCTAGTGGGTACCAGCAGAGGCATGCACAATCCTTCTTTTCTAACTTTAAGATTTCATGTACAACACAATTTACATCCACCAACGAACCTATATACTTCTTGCATATTGAGCCAATAAATATACCTTTGCAAGAGAGCCATAGTCTGGCAAACACCAAAATAATCCAATACGTTAGAGGTGTGTGCTTCTCTTATCAATACAATTCTCTATTTGGCTCACATAGTATATTGCACTTGTAGACTAGACCATCTTTGAGGCAACAACCACCCTTAGCCTTTATTTTTAACTTCCTTGACCTGCAATTGTTGGAATGCCTCCCTAAAATCTGCATCTTGTGCATATGCTTTCTCACAAGTTTATTGAGTGAAAGACCCAAGCTGTGAAAATTGTTTGTCAAAGATGTAATTTGTTTCCTCGTTAATGGTGTCCTAGATAACATATGTACCACAACTTACATGCTTCCCTTTGTGTAATTGATCAAATAAAATTGCTGAAGAAAACTCATCCATTTATAGTGCGTTGCTTATTGCAAATATACTCTTATTGCTAAAGTAAATATATTTTAATGATACAATACCCATTTTTTATTTGTTTCAACTTTGAATGGTTGTTTCAATTTAGGAAGAACATGCATCAACTAATTTTATATTGCAATGAGTTAAAAGTACTATTATGTTCCTTACCACAATGAAAACTCTCACCGCATATTGCAATTGTATGTAGAGATGTGTTGTAATGTAGGAGAAAGTTGGAATAAACTTCTTGTGAAGTAACACTTCAACAAATTTTGTGGTATTTGTGGCACTCTTTAAGTGTGGTCCAATTGGCGATAACCTCAACCTTTGCTAGATTCACTCTTTATTCTCCTCCAACTAGACATGCTCCAAATAAAGTAGTGATTGATTTGCAAAATCACATTTATTCATTTTACGAGAAAATTATTTTTCGTTCAATACTTGCAAGAAATGAGTCGGATGTTCCTATGGAAGCGGAAATATCTTATGAACTTAATGGTACCTTAATTTGAGATCCAACTTTGTGAAGCACTTGGGATGTTGAAGTCGTTCCAACAAGTCATAAATTCATGGAAGTGGATATCTATTTTTCATGGTGATCTTGTTGAAGTCTCTATAATCACATGCATATCCTCTTAAGTTTTTTCCTTCTTTTGTATCATCAGACTGGGTGACCTATATGCTGGAGGACTTAGGCATATGACCCTTTTTCCTAACAATTCTTTAAGTTACTTCTTTATTTCATTAATCTCTAACATGGATTGCTTGTATAAATCAATGTTGTGTACGAGATTCAGGGAACAATTGAACCTCATGCTGTACATCTTTTTTGGAGGTAAAGCCTTGAGGAGTTTGGAGCACTTGTTGAAACAAATGCAATACTTCATCTATTCTTTCAAATCCCTTTGTTATCACAATCAATTTTATAAAAATACAAATTGTCCTTTTGCTTAGCCTTAAAAATATGTTCAAAATTTGCTTATTTGCTTGATTGAGTCTTTTTTTTTAGTTGACACTTACGAGGGCAAGTTTTGGGTTACTTAGATATTCCTTGAAATTGTAGTTGATTCCATCTTTGACCTATACGTATTTGTGAGCCCTCTTTATGAAAATAGCTTGCTTGAGATACAAGGGCTCTCAAATACCACATCAAATGCATCAAGATGAATTACATCCACTTCTAGCTTATATGGTGTGTTAGTACCAAATTGAAATATGCATTTATTAGCTATTTGAATCTCTACACCCTTCTTCACCTAACCCAATCAATATAGATGACGATGATAATATACTTGTAAATCAAGTTTCTTAAAATTGTTATTTGAAATCAAATTAGATTGAAAACCAATATCAACAAGCACATTTACCTTGGGTTTCTTTATGTGGATCTTGATTTGTGACAATTTGATCTCTCTCTCTCTCTCTCTCTCTCTCTCTCTCTCTCTCTCTCTCGTTTGTGTTGGTGTTAGTGCAACCTGACAACATTGGAATTGTTCTATATTTCAACTTTTGATTTGTCTCTTAAAGATGTCACAAACTTCTTGGTGTCCTTATTAGAAGGATTGTTTTGAAGCAATCCTAGATGGAACTTCTAACACTTATCATCATTGTGCCCATCTATACCATAATGGTTACATTGGTAATTGAGATCCTTACAATTATTTAAAAAGGTGGCATTCCTCTTGCCTTTCAACCTTCTTGAAATAATGTTTTTACTCTTTCTTGAACCTATTTCAGAGCTAATTTTGCCTTGAGGGCTCTCCTCTCCTTTTACATTATATGCATATGTTATAAAGACCTTTTTTCTTATTTGAGTCGATTCATATCCTTAGGCATGTGATTAGACGCCCCACCTCTTTGGTCAAGTTGTCTTAATCCACCATGTGCAATCTGATCAACATTGCTTGTCTATGAATTTTCCAACACTTTGATCACTTGGTTGAAATATTTGCACTTAATTTTCTTGATTACTTTTATACCCAATATGATAATGAACAATTATTTAAATTCATTGCACATAGCGAGAATTGTTGGGTTTTCTTCAAAAGATGCTAGATAGCTTTCTCATCAAGTTAGAACACGACCTTTCATTTTAAGATGCAAAAAAGAAATATTTTACACCTCAATTACCTCATGCACACTAAAATATACCTCCAATTGTTTCAACCATTTGTCTAGCGATTCAACATTTACTTGTCCTTCAAATGTTCTAATCTCAAATTTGGTTTCAACTTTCACAGGAATATGGTTAGATGGTTTAACCTTATATTTATTTGTCTTTTGGACACTACTCATGCTCATTCTTGGACTATTGCTTATCTTTAAGGGGCAATTTTCTCCTATGCCAAACTTCTTAGCTTGAGCCTGAACTACCACCATTTCTCTCTCTTTCTTAGAACACTTTTGTACCAAATATTTCCCTAGCTATGTCCTCTACCCATCAACACTAGACGGAGAACAAAATCTTCTCTTTTATTATGTGTGGCCTACCTTAGGTTTGACATTGAATCTACGAACTTTTTTTCACATCCTTTATTTCTGGGAACCTTTGCATAATGACAATTAACTTCAACACTTCTCATCTACCCCTTCCTTTTCAACTCACAAGGTAAATGATTTATCACAATTATGGGCATTACAAACATTACCCATTCTTTCCACCACTAACTCTAGAATGAATTTCACATCATTCTCTTATGTTGCTCTCATCGTAACATCTAATAATTTTTATCACTTATGTTGTGATAACCTCATCTTTTGTTAGCTTATCCTGCAATATAAGTTTAAATAGTTCATCCACCACTTCACTCTCTTTTTTTCTATAATTGTGTTTTCACCATCTACAACCACCAACTTTATCACTCACACTTTGTTAATCACCTCTTAGAATATGTGTCTCCTACTTAAACATTCTTGCGAATGTATTTCATGTAACAAAGGATCCCCAATTGTCTTAGAAACTAAAGAAACATCGTAAAGGACTCATATATAAGTTAATGTCCTAAAGGCTCTAAAACATCGAAAAAAAGAAAGAAGGATCACACTTCAAGCAATAGGAAATCCCATGGAGATCATTACAAAGGATTTAAACTCATCTCAAATCTCTCTAAGGGCATTCCTTGAATAGTTCATATGCCAAATCTTAACTATAGAGGTTGAAGTTACATGTGGTCAAGTGTCTTGTGCCAAGTGAAGGAACATTTTAAGTGCATTGTCAATTTCAATAATTGCATTTATATATGATTAAGGGAGAATTATGTTCAATGATCCCTCTTCAGATACTTGGTGCGTAGTGCAACACTCATCACTGCATTGGGGTGGTAATGAGGTTGGTCTAACACAATAAATCCTAAAGATATTTCATCGTGCTTTGTTGTACATTTTCTTGTGGATAAAGAAGAGTGAAACTTTATAAGATCTCATCTCAACACATAATCATAATGCCAAAATCGAGAAGCTTATATAGAGGCGAACCTGCATAAGAAAACTTAGGTAATTCAGAGCATCTCATGATAGTTTTCTATCCCCTTGGACACCTTCATGCATGATATTGTCAATGATAATGTCCAATATTTGACAATATACTAGACAAACTTTTAGAGCACCAAAATTTCATTACTTTTTGATGACCATTTCCTAAGCCCATTTCCAACATATGCTATCCTCTTGCATTTAACCAACTTGCAGAAACATGTCAGATTGTTTAATTATACAACCCTTTGTACCTTTTGTAATGAAACAATGATTAGGGGTTCTAATGAAGGATGCGTTAGAACAAGCTATGTTTATTATTACTTAGTAGAATATTCTCAATGAACATATGATATAGCATTTAGGGGTCATAATGAAGGATGCATTAGACTAGTCTACATTCAAAATTACACAACAAATAATACTCAAAAAATCTTTCAACAACTGTATATTTTTTTCATCCACTGGATTACACCAACTTGGGACCAATTGTCAACAATAGAATCGTATATTCAAGCACTTTGCTAATTTGGTGGCTTATTACAACACAAAAAGACATAATTTCCTCGAGGATTTTAAACACATCAACATTTTCGTGTTGTCAAGGTGATTCAATCCCTCATGTACCCATACATAGATCTCTACATGCAAAATCCTTACAACCACAACCTAGACTCAAGTCTTTTCTAAAATTCAAATGCATTCTATAGATTTAGTGATGTGCTTATATAGACACATGATCAACTGCTTAAAATTAGTTGGCTTAACTGCATTCAACTCATAAAAAAACAAATGCTCAATAAATATTAACTGGAGGATAATACCAATATGATCTATATTGTAGTTGAACTCGAAACAAACACAAGCCAACCCAACATACATAATTTGAAAGAAACAAATTTTTTGTCGGATCCTATTTTTAATCTCAAGGTTTCCAGTTAGATGATCCCATCATTTACGTCATCAAAGAACCTTGTGTGTTATTGTTTGGTATGTCCATGCATACCATGTTTCAAGACATTCTTGCATGATAGTCTAATCATTTCACGGTGTCACATGTGGATGCACTGTATCACAATAAATCTTCTTTAACAACATGAGTGTTTGAAAGTGCTTGATACATTTTCATGCACGCTTTGAAGGTTTCTTGGTTTTGTGCGATACTCCGGTCATCTACACAATGATTGTTATTCCACACAAGGCTTAGAACCGTTGCGCCGTCCCCAAAGAGTGTATATACATAAACAAGAGGTTTCATGATGCATGTTATGATTCCATTGAGAAATACTTATGTTAAAGATATCATCTATTTTTCTCTAAGCCATAAGAACTAGGCTCGCACCAACTTATGAAGACTGCTATGTGATTAGTGAGGTACCATAGAGTTATTTGAAGAATCATGATGATTCTGCACACAAATATTTATAAACTCAAACATAGGCACCCTTAAATGATATACAACATAAAATATAGCACAGACACATTGCTCAAAACTATACAAAAGCATTTTGTGTCTAACAAGGCTACACACTATTGAAATCAACATACTTTCCTACTCTAATATATTTTTTGGTTGATGTAAGATTGCACATGAACCCATTATGCATGCATCATATACCATAGGTAATAAAAATATGTGATCTAAGTGCTCACACATGGGATGAGTATTATAATCACCCTTTTGAACTTCCGATAAGGTCTTAGCGTGCTTGTATGCCAACAAGTACATGCTATCTTCCAACTATAGGTTGTAGGTGGGTATGTGATCGACCTCCACCACCAAATGTGATTCTAACTACTCATATCCATGTTATTCCCCTCGTCAACTTGAATTTGAGGTGTCTCTTTCCTTCTTCACCTCTTCTCCCCTTGCACATCTTTTTGCCACATTCCCTCTTACATGTTGTTCTCTTGTGCTGCTACACACACTTCTCTCCTCTATGCAATATCAATCTTCATGTTCGTGCCATATATATCTTGCATGATGTTCTCTTGCACTGATGTATGCTCATCTTCATTCATCCAGTCTATTCCTATTGCGTGGATTAATCTTTCCACCTCCACTAACCATGCCTCTTTGTCTTCCTCAATTTTATCTATGGAATCAATGACTTAAGGTCACCTCTCTCTCTCTCTCTCTTATAATGCTTTTTTGTACCAACTCTTTCCCTACGTATGTCCTCTTCCCATCAACACTAGATGAAGAAAAAAGTCTTATCTTCCATTTTGTGTGGGTTGTCTTAGATCCGACGTTGGGTCTACAAACTTCTCCTTCACATCCCCTATTTTTGTGCACCTTTGCATAATGGAAAATCCAACAGTTCTTCATCTACCTCTTCCTCTTTAACTTGAAAGGTAAATGATTTACCACAACTATGAGCATTACAAACATTACCTATTCTTTCCACCACAAACTTTAGAATGGATTTCATATCATTCTCTTCTATCACTCTCATCATAACAACTAGTAACTCTATTGCTTCTAGTGTGACGACCTCCTCTTTTGTTATCTTAGCATGCAAGATGAATTAAAAATTAATCAACCTATAACAACTTTGTCGATCTCAATTTGATGATCACCTCTCCAAACATGTTTCTTTTACTTTTTTTTTTATATAATGTATGTTCATGCACCAAAGTATCCCCAATTGTGTTAGAAACTAAAGAGGCATCTTCTTTGTCATTACTATACTTATAAGTCTATAACTAGTGAAATTGTTATTTATTGCATACCCATATTTTAGTAACCATTTCTTTGCATATACTAGTAGTTACACAACCATCTCTTTACATTATATGGCGATTTCATCACCATGCAAGAAATTCTTGTTTATAGCCCTACTTTTCAACGAAATTATATTTGTTTTGGTTGGATGATGAATGGTATTGGATTTCTTGATCCCTAAAGTAAAAATACCCTAGATCCCAAAAAGTTGCCTAAGAGATATACAATATTTTACTCGGTAAACTTAGTTTTATAATTAGTACCTTGAAATTGGTTTGATGCAATTGGGTCAATAACACTTGATTGACTCCTTTTTCATACATTTCCACCTTTAGATCAATCTCAAGTGCACTGGATTAGCCTCATTTTCCCTATTTCTATTATCAAAATCACTTATAATCTATACATGAACCTTTTAAACACCTACACATATCTATCTCCATTATTTGTTTCTTAGTTTTCATCATCTAGGACAATATCATAGCCTGAATGATTTAATACATGATATTATATATGTGGATATTATCATTCACAAATTGTCTAGTTTTAATAGAAATGTTCGATGTCCTCCTAATGATTAGTTCTTCAATTTTTATGTTTTCATAGGTTGGTCTACGCACGAATTTTACATAAAAAATGGACAGGAAATTAATTAAATGACTCATGTAAATTGATAACTTAAAGGATCTAAAACACTACGAAAAAAATAAGAATCACGCTTCAAGAAATTGGGAAATCCCTTAGAGATTATTGCAAAGGATTCACACTCATCTTAAATCTCTCAAGAGTATCTTTCGAGCAGTCCATGTGCTAAGTGTCTTGTGCCAAGTGAAGGGAAATTCTAAGTGCATTGTCGATTTCAATAATTGTATTCATAAAATATTAAGGGAGAACTACATTTTGATTGATCCTTTTTCAAATTATTGGTGTGTAGTGTAACATTTGTCTTCATTGGGGTAGTGATGAGGTTGGTCCAACACAATAGCTCATGAGATATTTCACTGTGTTTTGTTGTTTGAAGCCTTGTTAGGGTTTGGACAAAGAAGATCGCAATTTTGTACAGCCGTATCACAACACATAACTTGCACCATAAAATATAGGCCATTCAAAGAAACTCATGATAGTTGCATAGTGCCTTGGTCGCCTTTGTGCATGATATTGTTCGTAGATCCATCATTGATGATAATGAAAACATTTTGACAATTCTATCATAGGCAAACTTTAATAGCACCAACTTTTTAGTACTTATTGAGGAATTTCACTTGAGCCCATTTTAATCATATGTGATCCTTTTGCTATCAACCAACTTGCATAAACATGTTAGATAGTTAAATTACACATCACTTTGTACCTTTCGTGATTCAATGGATGTTAAGGTATTAATGAAGAATTCGTCATACTAGGATGTGTTCATAATTAGTCAATAGAATATACTAAACAACCATACGATGATACGACATTTAGGGGTCCTAATGAAAGATGCATTAGATTGAGTTGTGTTCAAAATTACTCAACAAAATATACTCAACAACTATATATTTTATTCATCCAATGGATTACACCAACTTGAGACCAATATCCAATAAAATAAATGATTTCCCACAATATGTTAAATACCTCAACAATGTAGTGTTGTTGAGACAATTGAATCACACACACACACACACACACATATAAGAGGAAGAGGGAGAGCAGAGAGGGAGAGAGAGAGAGAGAGATAGAGATAGGGAGACAGAGAGAGAGAGAGAGAGAGAGATAGGAGAGGAAGTAGAGAGAAGGGAGAGGAGAGAAAGACAAGAGAGACGAGAGAGATAGACGGGAGAAAGAGAAAGAGATGAGAGGGATAGGAGAGCAACGAGCGACAGAAGAGAAGAGAGAGAGAGATAGAGAGAGAGGTGAGAGAAGAGAGAGAGAGACATAGGAGAAAGGACATAACAGAGACAGGACAGAGAGAGGGAGAGATAAGAGGGAGAGAGAGGAGAGAGATATAGAGACGAGGACACAGACGAAGAGACAGAGAAAAGAGGATGAAGAAGAGATGAAACAGACAGACAGAGACAGAGAGGTAGAGAGAGGAGAGAGAGAGATGAGAGATGTTACCTATATGTATATATACTATATATAGATATAGATATGATACTACTATGCTATATATATATATATATACTATATATATATATATATGTATAATGTATACCTATACATATATATATATATATTATGTATACATAACATATATATAGTATAGGTAACATATACAATATATAATATATAATATTATATGTATACATAGGAAATAGATAGATTATATAGATATGATGGATGAGAGGGTATATGGATACAGAGAATATAGAGGCTATGGATATGTATACATATATATATACTGTATATTATATATATAATAGAGATGTATATGTATACATATATATATATATATATATATACATATATAGTATATATATATAACATATACATAATATATATATATGTATATGTATAACTATATATATATATGTATTATTATATGTATACATATATATATTATATGTATATGTATACATATATTCTATATATATGTATGTATACATATAAATATATATGTATATGTATACATATATATATGTATATGTATAAATATATATTTAAGGTGTATGTATATATATATATTATATATATATATATATATATCTATATAGCTATATATGTATATGTATACATATCATCATATATATATAATATATGTATCCATATACGATATATATATGTATTGTATACACTACATATCTATATAGCATATATTATATTATGTATACTCTACAATATCTATATATATATATATCTATGATGTATATGTAACTAGTACATAATATATAGTATATGTATACAATATATATAATGTATATATAATTAATATCATATGTATATGTTATACATATATATATATCTATATATAGACAATATATATATATATATATACATATACATATAATATATATATGTATAATTGATACATATATATATATATGTAATATCTGTGACATTATCTTATATATATGGATATGTATACATATTAAGCTAATCTATTATATTTTACATTAATATATATATCTGTATAATGCCATATATATATGTATATGTATACATATATATACTCTCTTGGTCTTTCTCATCTCTCTCTCTCTACTCTCTCTCCTCTCTCTACTGTCTCTGTCTCCTCTCCTCTCTCTCTATCTCTCCCTCTCCCCTCCCTTTCCCCGCTCTGTCCCTCTCTCTCCTCCTCGGTGTGTGGTGCGTCTTTTTTGTGTGCCCATCTATGTCCTAGTCTCTGTCTCTCTCTCTCTCTCTCTCTCTTCTCTCTCTCTCTCTCTCCCTGTCCTGTTCTGTCGTCTCTCTGGTCTCTCTGTCTCTGTCTGTCTGTCCCCCTGCCCTCTCCGTCTTCTTGTTCCCCGCACTTCCTTCTCTCGCTGCCCTTTCCTGTCCCTTCTCGCTCCTGGCCAATCCAAGTGGGAAAAAGAGCAGTTTCCCTTCCCTACTGTTTTCCCTATAATGAGGGTTTCCTCCAGATCAATTATTGTGTTGCATGGGAATCCTTTTAGCATTTCTCATAATTATGTTCCTAAGCACTAGATAATCAATCACTAAAGCTCCAAACTGCATTTTTCAAAAGTGAAAGCAAAACACACTTTTGTGATTCTGTAGATTTCCAAAGCCTAGAAGTTTATGGATCACATGGGCCTAGGACCACAACACATTAGAGAGATATCACTATGTTTCTTGATGCCATAGTACCATATATCTCTTGTTTTCTCCATTATTCAACATGTTACCGTTATTATGTCCATGTGTACACCACATTCTTATCTCCCATTGTTTCTTTGCATCTTAGACTTCATCATATCTCGTTTTCTCTCTTCCATCCCACATTGTTTTACACCATGAATCTAGGGTTTAGTCTAATCCAAAAGGATCGACCATGGTCCATCCTTGTCGAGGCTAGATTTATGGTTTTTAAAAGTTGATGAGATCAAACCACAGGAAATCGTTGGTCATAATTCAAACCACCTGAGGATATAAGACACTAATTTTCTTGTATTTTAACATCAAATCATGACATCACATAGGAGAAAGGGACATTTTTAAATATATTCACATTTCTTTTTATTATGTGAAGTTTTGGAGCTTTCTCTTACAATTTGGGTCACCCCATAGCTGGACTAGAGGGATTTTTCTCGTGCTTCCCTTTCTCACCATAATGATTCTCTCTAGTGTTGTGTTTATTTGCGACGCTCAATGCATAATCAGTCAATCCATGTAAGTGTTTCTAACCTTACTTTTCATTTATGTATGGTTATTATTCATATGATTGATGAGAGAGAGGAGGCATAGGGATACAGATACATAAGAGAGAGAGAGAAGTAGAGAGAGGAGATGTAGATGTGAGAAAGTAGAACTATATATATAGTATTGTTACCATATATATTATATGTATAGATAGATAGATATATAGAGGTAGATGTAACATATATATAGAGAGAGGAGATTACGAATATCTCTATATATATACATATTACATATATTATATATGTATAGGTATACATATATATTATATGATATGTATATGTTCATTATATATATATATAGGGTATGTATACGTATATATATATATATGTATATGATGATATGTATACATCTATATATATATGTATATGTATACATATATATGTATATGTATACATATATATATATATGTGTATGTATATATATATATATATATATATATATATATATGTATATGTATATATATCTAATATATATATATATACATATACATATACCTGTTATATATGTACATATATATATATTATATGTGTGTGTGGTGTGTGTTGTTGTGTGTACATCTATGTATGTATATGTATATATATATATATATATATATATATATATATATATATATGTATGTATGTATGTATATATGTATATATGTATATGTATGTATGTAAAACCTGAACTCTAAGTCTTTGTTAAAACTTGAATTCCTTCTATAGATGCAATTATGTAACTTCTTATAATTGGCCAATACAAGTGGGAAGAAAGAGCAGTTTCCCTTCCCGACTGGTTTTCCCTAGAATGAGGGGTTTCCAGGATAAAATTATTGTGTTGCATGTGGAATTCTTTTAGCATTTCTCTATAATTATGTTCTAAGCACTAGATAATCAATCACTAAAGCTCCAAACTGTCATTTTTCAAAGTAGAAAGCAAAACAACACATTTTGTGATTCTGTAGATTTCCAAAGCTAGAAGTTTATGGATCACATGGGCTAGACCACAACACATTAGAGAGATATCACTATGTTTTCCTTGATGCCATAGTTACCATATACTCTCTTTGTTTTCTCCATTATTCACATGTTACCGTTATTATGTCCACTTGTTTACACACATTCTTAATCTTCCCATTGTTTCTTTTCATCTTAGACCTTCATCATATCTCTGTCTTTTCTCTTCCTTCCATTCCCCATTGTTTTACACCATTGAATCTAGGGTTTCGTCTAAATCCAAAAGGATCGACCATGGTCAATCCTTGTCGAGATTTATGGTTTTTAAAGTTGATGAGATCAACCACAGTTGAACTCGTTGGTCATAATTCAAACACCTAGATATATATACACATATTTTCTTGTCATTTTAACATCAAATCATGACATCACATAGGAGCAATGGACATTTTTAAATATATTCACATTTACTTTTTATATTTGAAGTTTTGGAGCTTTCCTTCTTACATTTGGGTCACCACAGTGAGCTGGGACTAGAGGTATTTTTCTCGTGCTTCCCTTTCTCCACCCATAATGATTCTCTCTTAGTGTTGTGTTATTTGCGAAGAATCAATGCATAATCAGTCATATCACATGTAAGTGTTTCTAACCTTTACTTTTCCTTTATCTTATGTTTATTATTCATATGATTGATCATTAATTGTTTTAGATTAGAGTAGATGTGTGTTTTCTTTAGTCTATCACTTTTTTTATTTATGTTATTCCCATTGGATTTATCTACCTATAAATTTTTTGAATCCTAGTAGGATACATCTCTTTGCTTTTGATATAGGCCTTGAAACCTATAACTATCTTAGCGTTAGGGTTATTATCCTATAGAATTGCTACCCTTCTACTCTTTGAGCATGTTTGGTATTTACATCTTGTGTGCATGCCTAGATTTGATCCCTAATATTAGAGAAAAAGAGGTGATCCATCTTAGCCCTTTATACATTTTGGTGAGCATGACGTGAAACTTATTATCGCACTAATTGTTTATTTATCTCTTTTTCCCTCACATCTGATACCATTAGACAATGTGTGAATTTCTTTATAAAGGTGATTTTTTCCATGACTATTTTTCCTAACCTTATGTCATTGATCCCTACGGAACATCTACATGGATGATACCATCAGGTTTTCTTCCACAATTCTTTCTATTCATCTTGACAACAATGATTACTACATAAATTTCTAAATGAATAATCCTATTTTCTTCACAACTCCTTTTCCAAAATTTTCTCAAACACCATTGGCCCTTGTGTAATTCTATTTGTATGACTGATCTTGTCAAAAATATTTTTCTAGAACCTGATTTTCAGTCACCCTCTTGTCAAAAATCTTCATTTATGAAGTATTTGAACAATGATTCTATCAATTCTTCCTCTGAGTAGTACCTATATAGAAAAATTAACAATGAATATGATTATTTTCCTAAGATCATCTCGTATTATACTAATTTCCTATCTATAAGAGATGTTAACACTATAAAGAAAAAACAACCAAACCATACTAGGAGCACTAGGTCTAGTACTCATAATCATGTCTTTGATTTAGAGGAGTATGGTGAACATGAGGATATTCCTATTTCTAATTATCCTCCCAATATATAGAAATTTATTCAATTATTCCCAGAGTTTGTAGGTGAAGTACCTAATATTCTACAAAAAGTGTATTGTGGATTACCTTTCCAAAAAATTAGATTCATATTTCAATCTCCAAAAGCCTCTTACAAGTGTATAAAATGCTGATATTACCAACCACACCACCTCTCGTTCATCCAATGATCCTACTCAACCAAGTGTTCAACTTATTGAGTTCTTAGTCTAACAAAAACCTACAACATCTGATTCGTTTTTGCAAATGCATAATAGCTTGGACAAAATCACTAGCTCACCACAAACAATTTCTTGGGGAGAAAAAAATCAATGCACCCCTCCACCCCTCCAGACTATTTTAAACGAAGCACCCATTACCCAAACTCCTATAAAAAAAATCCTTCAAGCTATTTAAAGAGAACCTCTTGCTCCCTACATTTCTTCCATGGATATTGGAGGAATCAAGCTTTCCATTTATTATGATGGATCTACTGACCCTATCCTTCACATCAAAGCTTTTGGTAACCTTTACAAGGATTATGTCAAAGCTAATTCCTATGACCACTAAGATCTTTCCAAAAACCATTATGGGAGATGCTTTGTATTGGTATCACACTCTTCCAATCAACTCTATTATCAAGCTTGAAAGCATAGTTACCACTCTTATGAATGGATTTTAATACTAAGATGTTCTTGAAAATAATATTAATGCTTTCATTAATTTTCAACAAGATGACAATGAATCTGCACATACTTTAATTAAAAGATGGAAAACCTTAACTATCAATACTGAGCATAACATGCACACTGATAGTTTGTTTTGACTAATTTTTAGAGCCCTTAAGCCTCACCTTTAATACAAGGAAAGATCCTTCTTTCCTAAAACATTGGAAGAAGCATTTGAGCAATCTAAATGCCAATACTATCTCATGAGGGAATTGGAAAAGGCTTCTCCAAATAAAATAAAAAACTACCTAAGAATTTACATGTTATCATGCTTCCTAGAAATAATAATGTCACTAATGAAGGATTCATAAACACTCTTCCTCAAGGTAATGCTTCTAATAGAACCATCCAAAACATTGATCATATAACTCCTACCCCACAAGGAAAGGAGATTCTCATTCAAATTCTTCCTCTGATAAAAAATTTCACCAACCTTTTTCTAAGGAGAATTTGAGATGATGTTTACGTTGACCATTTAGGATGGCTATAGACCCATCTCAACCCCTTTCTCAATAGCATGATGAAAGTGAATTTTGTTAGTGGCATGCTAATTGGGGTCACTCTTATGAAATTTTTTTTTCTCGTTGATTCTTTGCCTATACCTTCGTCCATAGTTCTAACTTTGATCATGAATCTATAAAGACACATGATAAATTCCAACATCATGATTGAAATGATGTGGTTTATCAAGCCAACAAATGTCTTAAAATATATAATGAACCACTTCTCAATCACTCTAAATCTGAATAAATTGCTTTAACTCCTACTCAAAATAATAATGCTTCAAATAATGTGTTTGATACCTCATATCATTCCATTGGCACAACTACCAAAAACATGGTCAACATATATAGTACTAAACACATTATTTGTTACATTGAGCCTACATATCTCTCTTATGTTCATCCCAAAATTTATAGAACCATCTATCCAAATCTAATAATCCAAACATAAGTTGAACAAGCCTCACATCCCAAATTTGTTTTTCAAATCAACACCATTGACCCTTGTGTAAATTATTTTGAACCAAAAATCATGCTTGTATCTTCCTCAGTATCCTCATACACCATCAACCCCTATGCACCTGCATGGCCCATCCCATATTATCCTATGACTTTTGCTCTATACGTCATCGGCCCCTGTGTAGACTCTTTTACCATGGCCAATCCCGTAGAGATGTTAAAGTTTTTTAACATCGTGAGAAATCTACCCAGCCCATAACTTTATAACCTCTTCAGAATAATATCTCAAAGGTTCATATTGTTACATAATCCAACCTTGAAGATTGGGAACCATTTGAATAATTCTCTAACCTCAAAAGTTAAATCATGTTCTTTGAGCTTATTCATACTTCACTCAAGCATTGAGAGCACCTAGTGTCAAACCTCTTCGCTATGAATATTTCTCCACCCAATTTAGGGCATGAGCCTACCTTGTCTAGTTCAAAATTATCCCACATGAATGTGGCTATCTACCCATTCAAATTTATGTTTCCACTGATATTTTTTCATGCATTATCTTTTCTTTTGATTCCATATTCTTGATGAGATTATCTTGCGTGTAGAAAATCCCCCCCCCCTTTTTATTTCCATTCAAATTGGTGACACTACGATAAAAAAATCCCTCATAGACAAAAGGTTATGAAACTTGTGTTGCTTCCCTTGATTTCATTAAGACACTTGCTATCCCATTGATAAGCTTAAGTCTACTTGGAGTTATTAGAAGCACAATGGAATGAGAGGGGTTGGGGTGAATTAGTCCTACCAATATTTTGAATTATATTTCAGATCTTAATAATCAAAGCTCTTAAAAATTCAACCACAAATCCACTTAATCAAAACTTAATGTGTGCACACCTCAAAATATCAAAGATGCAAACAACCATGAAACATAGAATCAACACATGAACATAAGATATATGTGGGAAACCCTCAAGGGGAAGAAAACCCACTGAAATAAAATATTATATTGATATGTTTCTGAATTTAGTGAGGCACCAATCCCACAAGAAGCACCAACCCCTAGTTTAGTAGAGCACCAACCCGACAAAGAACAACAACCCCTAATTTTGTGAAGCACCAACTCCACAAGGAGGCTATAACCCCCCAACACGATCAAGAACCCAATAAATCACCTTATGATGTTCATATATTATATTTTTCACTGCAAACACTGATGGAAATCCAATATACATCTCACACTTCTTCAATCAAACCCTAGGTGACCAATTTTCACAAAATAAGCTCTTCAATCACTTCAAAAATAATCAAACCATTGCACATATGCTCTCTAATTTTTCTAAACTTGAAACACACTTTTTTCATAATAAAATCATGCTCCAAAACCTGCAATCAACTCTCACGTAGGTTGCTCACCTTGCACACACTTCACTAGCTTTTAAAAAGCACCCAAAAACATGCTTTATAAAGATTATCTTGATTTCAAACATAAGCACAACATTTTTCACTTCTTTAGTTAGACCCATACATCAAGAAATAATTTAAAATTTTAATTACAACATTCACAAGTGACCTAATTAGGTCGGCCTAACTAAAACCCTCATTACATGAGCCAAAAATGGCTCAAAACCCCAAGGACACACTCTTAAAAATACCCTTACATCAAATAAAATATATAGTCATGACCCATAACCCCTTATATATGATTAAAATATAATTTTTAATCCATACATGGTCACAATTCAGATCAACCAATCAAATTATTTCATTTAATGGGCCCAGTACACTTTGCAAATCTCAAAACAGTTGTTTCCTACATCCTTCAGCACCTTGGAAACTTCATAAGGCCACAAGATAACTTAACCATGATAAAACCATGCCATGTAACCAATTTATCTAAATTTAAGAGCCTTTAGAACACTTCTAATAGATTTAGAAGCCTTGAATAAACCTCATGCTCAAACCAAAACTATTTTTGTCTTCACTAGATCAAACAACCAAAAATGTTGTTTGCAAAGGTTAGATTGTAAAAAAAATTATACATACATTAAAGACCTAAAAATGGATTATTTTGATGAAAAATTCACCCTCTTCACATTACAGGTGATATAAAACATCGCCCAATCAATCTCATGCTTCAAACAACTCCAAAATGTCACCAAAACACAACCTGTCTTGCACTGCCAAAAATATTCCTATCCAAAGAATAACCCGAAAAACTTTTCAAATAACATCGTCACTAGGAAAACCTCATACCAATATAAATATATCTGAATCCTATTTCCAAAAAAACTTGAATAATATTCAAACTCCACATGTAACTTAAGATATAGACATTTTACTGAACCCTACTTTTTGAGACCTCAAAACTGCCCTTTGACCAGTCAACCTGAATGGACCTCAAATGACCATGTACCTGTATTAAAATTTCCTAAAACCTCCATATACATAAATATTATCTCACATAAATCATGCACCATCAATTTAGCATGCTAATCCTTTGGAAAACCTTGTCCCAAAACCTTCTTCTTTAGAAACTGACCTATTTGAGTGGGGCCTGTCATCACCAATCTGGCACTATGATAATTCTTCAACACACCTTTAAACTGATGGCTTCCTTCGAACATTTCCTACAATATTTCTCACTACTTCCTTCTATGCTAAATGAGGGGGGTGGCCTCTCTATTTATAGAACTTCCAGGCTTATCCATCTTATCTCTAAGATAGGATAAGAAATCCACTCTGACGAATCATATTCCATACCTTAACTCTTATCTGTACATGTAAGCTTATCTTTTAAGATAAGATAAACCTTATCATTTTACATGGGTTCCACATTTTTAGACTTTTTACAAATAAATACACAAAATATTTATGACCTCACTCCTTGTCCTTATTACCAATATAATATTTCTAATTCCTAATCATGTAGACCCTGCTTCTCTAATTACCCAAACTTTGACATTTTAACATTACCGGACCGCTTACGACAAATATTTACTTTTTACAACATTCCTATTGTACTTTGACTGTTACCGTACTCCACATTATTGGCGGCACCATACTAACGACGCCGTTATCTTCTATCAGACGCTACTACTAATTATACTTAACAACATCCTATTCCTAATACATACATTAATGAAATAGAAATTATGGAGGAAAATTTTAGTGTCGACATCTTCCCCCTTCCTAGCTTCTACTCCGTCATCAGAGTAGACTATTCTGGAGCTTGGAAAATCTTCAACTTGTCGTGGTTGACCCATTTCGTAATGGGAGTGCCGTCCAATTCCTCCAGTCGGTACGTACCATTTTCATGCACAGCTGCTATTTTGTAGGGCCCCATCCATTTTGGAAGAAATTTTCTCTGTCTTCTTTTTTTGTATCTGGAATCATATACTAGAACCAAGTCATTCACATGAAATGGAGACCACCGGATCTTTTGATCAAAGTATTCCTTCTGCTTCATTTTCTTCTTATGGCTTGTATCCTTTGCTATTTCTCTCATTTCCTCTAGCAAATGAAGATGTACCAACCTTTCTTTTACTGAATCACTTTCATCCATCCTTTCATTTTTCATAACTCTCATAGTGGGAATATCAAACTCAATAGGAAGAACTAGATCAATGCCATAGGCCAACTGAAATGGGGAGTATCCTGTTGCTGACTTTGATGTTGCCCTATATGCCCAAAATACTGCATGAATCCTTTTATCCCATTTATGTACCTGCAAGGCTGCATCTTTTGCTAGAATTTGACACAACACAAAATTTGTTCGTTCCACCTGTCCATTTGTGCTTGGCTTGTATGTTGTTGCCTTCCTGTGCTTAATAGAAAACTTATTGACTAGGAATTCTACCACCTCATTAATGAAGTGGCTTCCTTGATCTGTTACAATTTATAATGGGCAACCAAATCTGGTGACAATGCGTTCATACATGAACCTTGCCACTTCATCCATGGAAGCTGTTTTCAATGGCCTAGCTTCAACCCACTTGGTTAAATAATCTGTGGCAACTACAATATACTTATTTTGGCGTGATGTAGTTGGAAGTGGACCTACAATGTCCATTCCCCACTTTTCAAAGGGACCAAGGGGAAGAATAGGACATAATGGAGCTGATGAAGTCTTACGGTTACCATGTGTTTGACAAATATCATATGTCTTACAATAATTATAACAATCTTTAAAAAGAGTGGGCTAGTGATAACCTGCATCCAAGATCCTTCTTGCTATAAGTTGTCCAGAGAAGTGCCCTCCACATGTACCATTGTGGAATTCTTCTAGCAGTTCCTTCCCTTGATCACGTCCAACTACCCTCTTGTACTATCCATCAGGTCCTATTCGAAATAATACTCCAAGCACAATAGAATATGGACGACTGACTTGAGTAATCTTTCTCTTAGTCTTTGCATTGGCACCATCAGGAAATTTGAATTCATTCAGATAATTCTAAATATCTATGTATTCACTAGGGATTGTGTCAAGGGATAACAATGTTGCATCAGGGAAATCATCATCATCACAAGATGATCCTAAACCATCATAGGCTCGAGAGAATGTATCTGCATTGACATGCTTCTTTCTTGGCCTATCTATAATATCAAATTCAAATTCTTGTAGCAAAATTATCCATCTTGCTATCCTCCCTGATGGGTTAGGCTTATTTACAATATATTTTAGAGCCTGATGATCTGTTACAACTAGAAATTTTTTCCCTAGCAAGTAATTTCTAAACTTCTTTACAACAAAAATGATAGCCAGAGCCTCTTTTTCAGTTACAGTATAATTTACCTCAGCACTGCTCATTTGTCTGCTCCTAAAGTAAATTGGATGTTCATTCCCATTTTCATCCTTTTGGCTCAAAGTACTTCCTAGTGCTACATCTGAGGCATCAGTGTACACAATGAATGGCTTGCTCCAATCTGGATTCTTCAAAACAGGTGAAGACACCAGGGCTTCCTTCAGTTGTCCAAAAGCTTCATGCGCCTTATTTCCTGGTTCATAAGTAACATCCTTCTTCAAGAACTGGGTTAGTGGCTGTGCAATCTTTGAGAAATTCTTGATGAACCTTCTATAGTAACCCACATGGCCTAAAAATGATCTCAACTTACTTCTATTCATAGGAAATGGTAAATCTTTGATTTTTGAAACTTTATCAGAATCAATACCAATACCATCTTTGGATACAACATGCCCTAACAAAACACCTTTAGAACATCCAAATACACACTTTGTAGGGTTTAGTGAGGCTTGTGCTTCATCTAACCTTTGAAATGCTGTCTCCATTTGGTGCAGGTTGTCTAACTTGCTCCCATAGATGCAAAAATCATCTAGAAATACTCTGATGAAGGTCCCAATGTAGGGTTCGAACACCCTATTCATCAAACGCTGGAATGTTGCTGGAGCATTACACAACCCAAAAGGCATAACTCTATAAGCAAACGTCCCCAAGGAGTGGTGAACGTGGTCTTCAGCTGATCTTTCTCTACTATACGAACTTGGTTGTAGCCGCTATATCCTTCAGCAAAACTATAGCACTCCTGCCCAGCTACTTTGTCCAAGATTTGATTTGAAAATGGAAGAGGGTAATGATCCTTCTTTGTTGCCTTATTGAGCTTCATGTAATCAACACAAATGCATAGCTTCCCATTCTTTTTTATTGAGATCACAATGGGAGAAACCCATTCTTAATTCTCCACAACAAATATGAATCCTGCATCAAGCAACTTATCTATTTCTTCTTTTACAGTCTTGGAAAAATTAGGATTCATTCTATATGGCATTTGCTTTATGGGCTTAGCACCATCTACCAGCTCAATACAATGTTCTACCCAACTTACTTGACGGAGTTCTTTGTAATCAAAAGTGAATAGGTGTATGTACCTTCGAAAGAGCTGGAGGTAGGATTCCTTCTCACTCTCCATCACAGCATCACCAATCTTTATTTTTTGGAGACGATCATCAACTTCTTCTTCAGACAATTTTATGGGGTCATGAGTTGGTGTGACTAGAAGGATATCCATGATTGAAACATCAACCTCACTTTCTTCATCTTCAGTGTCCAATTCACTGGTACTAGAGTAATCAGAGGATGTCCAATCATCAGTTTCATCACTTGAATCCACAGGTTCTGCCTTATGATGTCGAGGGATCACATTTATCTTCACCCTCTCTCTACCACGTCCAAGTGTCATGAAACCTTCATTCGAGTAGTTTCTTGCATGAACTCTCCTTAGCCATGGTCTTCCCAGCAACATTGGGTATGCAACAATACCATTTTTATCACCTAAAAGTCTACCACACATACAACACCCATAACAGATATTGCCACATTTGAAACTACACCTTCTGGTTTAGTTTTTCCCTTATTTAATGACCTTAACATAAGTGTTGAAGGGTGATCAATTTTTAAACCCAACATATTCATTACAGACTCGGTCATTACATTAACTGCAGCACCTCCATCAGCTAAGACATCATGAATTGAAATACCATTACATAATACCTCAGCTTGTGGAGCATAGGGATCTGCCTCTGCCTCCAAAATAGGGACCTCAACCTCCTTCCTTCTTCGAGCATTGAGTCCACCTCGCAACTCTCGCCTCTTCTCAGAAGACATAGCCAAGAGTTGACCATATGTAATATTTGTAGGCCTTTTGGACAGATCTTCCAAGATGGAGTATGGTCCTTGCCCCTGTGAAATTAGAAAATCCTGCACACCCAACTTTCTTCTCCTATGTTTCTTACTAGTTTCTTCTTTCATCTTCTTAGGATCATTTCCATCTTGATTATCTTTTTCTTTCTTTATTTTTATTACAAACACATCTACTTCATTATTTCTGCTTTTATCTACTACATCAAAAGAATTCACAGGTGCTTTTCCTTTATCATTATCTCCTTTACCAAATGTAGAAGCTCTATCTGGACAATTATACTTATAATGACCCTTTTTATAACAACCATAACATACAACTTCAGAAATATTTATTTTTGGACCTCTATCTCCTCCCTGAGAACTAAATTCTTTTCCTTGAAGAAGATTAATAGTTAATTGACCCATCTTTTTGAGCAAATATTTATACTCAGTAGATGTACTAGGAGAAATATTTGTGCTCACGGGGAGTGGTTATAGATTATGGACCAAAGGTGCTGGTGTAGGCTCTACTTTAACAACAATTTCTTTGGGCTCCTCTTCCATGCTTTCTTCTTGCCTTCTTGCAATCTCCTTTGCTTGTTCAATGGTAGCTGGGCAGTCATACTTCACTCGTTGTCTGATCTCTAGCTTCATCCCAAGAATGAAGTGCTTACAGAGGAGATTATCCACGTCATTCATCAACCCATCCGCTAATCCTTCCTTCCGGATCTGGGCATTGAGCTTCCTCCTTAGCTCTAGAACACGAGCATGATAATCCCTTATCTTCTCCTTCTCTCCTTGGGATAACTTTGTGATATCGATCATGAGATCTGCATATTTCTGTTGTTCACCAAATTCTTCAAGAAAACTTTTAGTTAATAAATCCCATGAATTTTTCATATTATCACCTAGTGTTTCAAACCACATAAGTGCTGAACCATCCAAAAAGGTAGGAAAAAATTCAGTCCATTGTTCCCTTCTTATGAGGCCATTACAAATAGAAGATCGTTTAAACTCTTGAATGAAAAAAGAAGCATCTTCATTAGATTGAGCTGAAAAAACAGGAATCTTTCCCATTTTCAAAAGTAACCACTGTGAAGCACCAACCCACAAGTACAATCAACAAGACTTATGTGCACAAATAATTGGAATCACTATACTAGAAAATGACTTTACACCTTTCTACAGTAAAATAGAAATGACCACGGTAAACTATGGTAAAACTTGACTTACTGCGGTAAAAACTGACTTTACTGTGGTAAACACTATTCACGGTAAAAACTGAAGTTATTGCGGTAAATACTATTCACGGTAAAAAACGACTTTACTGTGATAAATACTATTCCCAGCAAAAATGACTTTACCATGGTAACTACTATTCATGACAAAAATGACTTTCCCATGGTAACTACTATGCACAGTAAAAACAAGGTTACCCTCCAATTGATTTTTAACTAAGTGGGAATATCTCTCCAAAAAATCCACCAACGAGGAATGGTCCCGGCAACGGAACCAAAATGTCATCACCAATCCGGCACTATGATAATTCTTCAACACACCTTTAAACTGATGGATTCCTTCACACACTTCCTATAATATTTCTCACTACTTCCTTCAATGCTAAATGAGGGGGGTGTCCTCTCTATTTATAGAACTTCCAGGCTTATCTATCTTATCTCTAAGATAGGATAAGAAATCCACTCTGACGAATCATATTCCATACCTTAACTCTTATCTGTACATGTAAGCTTATCTTTTAAGATAAGATAAACCTTATCATTTTACATGGGTTCCACATTTTTAGACTTTTTACAAATAAAATACACAAAATATTTATGACCTCACTCATTGTCCTTATTACCAATATAATATTTATAATTCCTAATCATGTAGACCCTACTTCTCTAATTACCCAAACTTTGACATTTTAACATTACCAAACCACTTATGACAAATATTTACTTTTTACAACATTCCTATTGTACTTTGACTGTTACCGTACTCCACATTATTGGCGGCACCATACTAATGGCGCCATTATCTTCTATCAGACGCTATTACTAATTATACTTAACAACATCCTATTCCTAATACATACATTAATGAAATAGAAATTATGGAGGAAAATTTTAGTGTCGACAGGCCCACTCATCACCATGATCTCAACCATACATTTATAGAAAGATAAGAGATTACTTTGCAGCATAAAATCATAATTTTTGATTATCTAATCAAATTTTTTTCACTATACCTCTCTTTCTATAAATGTCTCCTAGCTAGGGTTTAACTAGGGTTTTAGACCACTTTATCTTCTTAACATTCGTTCATAAAAACGTGACGATTAAATGTCGTTATTATATTTTTGAAACATTATAAACTCACCGTAGAATCATACATAAAATCCACAAGTTCCCATGCAAAGCATACAATTCACAATGAGCATAAGAAGTTCACATTCGAGTTGGATTTTCACTTGTTCTTGACCTTGTCTCACACAAACCATCCTGTCTTGCAAAATTATCATCTTAACAACCTGAATTTTTTCTCACAACACTATGACATATCCCTCTAACATCTCCAATCATTAGAGTGTCAATTCCATACATCAACCTCTCCAGTCATTAAGACTTAGCTTTGCTTACATACTTGTTCCTCACTATAGAGGTTAGGGTCAACTGAAAGAATGCAATAAATGATCTTAAAACCTTTGAAAATGATTCAAAATACCTAATATTCCATAATATACCTGAATTCAAGCTTCCATGAGCTCACATGGTTCCAAACCACACTGTCACACCTCCAAGCAACCATGCTTGCTCCTAATGAGCATATGTAACATAGTGAACCAATTGTATTTGAATCATAACATTGCTGTGAGTTCCCAAAAACCCTCCAAAAATTATATTCATCATGTCAAAATGCTTCTCAAGCATCCAAATATCTCCTACCTCCGTGCAACATCACCTAGGCACGTGAATAGGCTTGCAAGAGAAAACAATCTTCATTGAATCTCATTGTAGCAACACAAACACATCTGAACCAATATGTCAACATCGTGTACATCGTCATATGATCATGATAAAAAATCTAATTTGTAATTAACGTGGTTTTTCATCATTGGAAACACCGATTATGACCACATGCCAATAATCTTCCCCTTTGTCATTGATGGAAAACAACCTGAAATTATCCCTCTTTTTATATTAATGACAAAGGCATACCTGTAACAACATGTTCTTCACCTACCTCAACTTCATAGCACAAAATTTTGGTTAGAAACATCAACCAAATATCTCAACTTAGCTCAAAACCTTGAATTTTACCTCAAAACCTGATTTTGCCTTCATTTCGGGCAAGCAAACACCATGCCCCCTGGAACAAGCAACTCCATCATCTGAACATCATCAATACTCATGAGGAAAACATATTATTACCTTCTTTGGAGCTAAAAAACCACATTTCACCTCCTAGGCATGAAAAAACAAACATCTTTCACCTTTAACTTTTTTTTTTTCTCTTCATGGAAACACTGTAGCCACTATGATCTGAAACATACATCCCTTGAATCATGCCACAAATGTTAGAGAAGAACATACAATACTGTCACTCTACCTTTCTTAACCATACTCCAACTATTCTAGGCTTAGACTAAGCTATACTAAGCAACTTCTTACTCACCATACCATGCCTTGAGACTTAGAGTCCTAAATTGATTTTTTAGTGCAATTTCAACCAATTTTGAAGCTCTCCCTATCTTTACTCAGATTTTAATTTGGAAAATTATCACCCATTGGATTAAATAACACTATCTCTAGTAGAGAGACACAATATTTAGCTTCTTACCTTCATCGTATGGCTTAAATGAACTTCAGTCACTTGTATCTAGTCCTAAACCACTTTTCTTAGTTCTTGAGAGTCATAGAGATGAGATAATGTATTCATAAACCTAAAACAACTTAACCTTGGATAAAATTCTCACATCATACCTTGAAGGGCATGAAAAAACAAACATCTTTCACCTTTAACTTTTTTTTTCTGTTCATGGAAACACTGTAGCCACTATGATTTGAAACATACATCCCTTGAATCATGCCACAAATGTTAGAGAAGAACATACAATACTGTCACTCTACCTTTCTTAACCATACTCCAACTATTCTAGGCTTAGACTAAGCTATACTAAGCAAATTCTTACTCACCATACCATGCCTTGAGACTTAGAGTCCTAAATTGAATTTTTAGTGCAATTTCAACCAATTTTCAAGCTCTCCCTATCTTTACTCTGATTTAACACTATCTCTAGTAGAGAGACACAAGATTTAGCTTCTTACCTTCCTCGTATGGCTTAAATGCACTTTAGTCACTTGTATCTAGTCGTAAACCACTTTTCTTAGTTCTTGAGAGTCATAAAGATGAGATAATGTATTCATAAACCAAAAACAATTGAACCTTGGATAAAATTCTCACATCATACCTTTAAGGGCTTGATATCATCCATAATAACATCTAAAATCAAGAATACTTGCTTGTCCTGTTATAAACACACTTTGAGAAACATTTGAATCTCTGAGAACATCTTTTCAAGTTACTGTAGAACTGATAACTTCAAACTACCAACATTCCACCAAGGAAATCATGAGTAGACAAAAAAAAAGACTATCTTCACTCAAACACTTTCATGGAGTAACCATATATGCTCCCCCTGACATGAGTAGGCTCAAACATACTTTGAATAACATGTACATACATGTAGGAACATGCTTCAACACTGAAGCATAGTCATGTTAGCCCATTATTCATTCACATACTTGAAATCAAATTCAATCCTTCTTCCTAGGCATACTGAGGTCTTTACCGATGTTCATGCATTGTTCCTTATGCTATATTCACCACAAAGTTGATGGCCAACAATACTCATACCTATAGGTGTACAAGGATTAACTTGTAACTTTCAATTTCTTGCTTACGGAGTCACAACATGACAAAGGAGTCTTACTATGTCTAGAAACATCATCTTCACCATATTAGGGCTTAAAGAAAACATTGTTTCACTTGCATATGTCAACTTCTTGATGTGCCAAACCTTATTCAACAAGAACTAGATTAATACCCCTGAAGAACTCATTCATTATCTTCGAGATCATGATTTTATGATTCATGAAGGCCCAAGAGCTATTTTAGACCTCACAGTCATACTCCAAAGGATTGTAACACCATAAAAGAATACATAGAACCTTATCATACCTGGAGTTAGTCATAATCTACCTCCCATTCCCATACACACTTATGGATGCAAAATTTTGACCTCTAAACAGTGCACAGACTTTGACCATTTCTTTTTTTAGAGATAAAGCTTCTATACTAGATATTGAGTTTCAATGCCTTGATCCATAAAGGTCTTAGAAAAAACTTGGCAATGTATTTTGCATACACATATAATTTATATTCTTAACTATCCTATAGACTTAACCATATATGCACTATCTTTGTCACAATCTATTCTCCTTTTTACAAGCATAACACAATTTCATACTAGCTTAAAGAAATACCTATGTCATAAGAAGCATTGAATTAGGTATTTTAGAAAAAACCCTAGCTTTACCCACTCTGAAACATAAATATTCATTTGAAGGACCTTAAGATCCATGATTTTTTGTCTTGAACACTGTAGAACGCCCTTAACACTTGTCACATGAGTAAAAAATCAAGAGACACATCTCTTTTTACTGAGCATGTATTTTACCATCTTTATGAATCAACCTTAAGTGTATTTGCAACACTGTAATACCTTATAGATTTAAGCACACCTCTGCCCCTTTTAGAGTACTAACTCATGGCATAGTCTTCAAAAACATCATTCACATACTTATTCAACTGTTCATCCTTGCAAGACTCACCAAGATGTAATGTGGATACATAAACACCTGAACTATACCATCTTCTCACTACATGTAGCATGAATTTTGATCTTGAGGACTCAAAAGCTTCACTTGTAGAGACTAATACATATCTTCATAGCTCCAGGATGTCTTCAACATGACTTCATGAGTCGCCTTACCTCATACTTGACCTACTATCACTCAGAGTACTTCTGAGCATGATTTCATCACTACCAGTTCATAATGTTCACTCATAATGCATCGGACCATATTGTAGTATACTCAACTCAAATTAGTTCTTGTTAGTCCAAAAAAATTCAAATTGTATTCTGATAGAGAAATCCAAAGATATATAAATGATTAAGCCTTCAAACCTCTTGAATCTAGTAGGCCACCTCATGTAGATAATGTGTAGTAAGTTTTAGCCTTATGTTCCATCATTTGATCACTCAAATAACACTATTTTATCCATACTGCTTAGAGTCTCCTCCAACCACCTAGTCTAGGCAGAGAAGGCCAAAAAGTGAATGAAAGTTGATTTTAAGATCTCAAAAAGGACTCACACCACTGTAAACACATATTCTAATGTTTTGAGCACCATATTCCAATGTTTCAAGGTCAAGAGCATTATTGACACACCAAAGACCACAATTGTTTGTATTGACAACATTCAAGATCACTTCTACAAACCTTACACTTTGCCATATCTATATCAAGTCAGTATTCTTGATGACATGTCAAATTTCCACACTTTATCAGAGATGTAAACTCACATCTTGACACAATTGAATTAGAACTCAAGGAATCCCACACCAAAGAACATACCTAAAATACTACAGATGATCAACACAAATATTTCAAAGTGAATGACCCTTTTGAGACTCATGATTCTTTTAAATAGACTCTTGAGACAAGAGCATAACACTACAGACCTTATGGACTCATAGAAATGCTTGAAACTTGCATTTACAACACATGATGACTCCATGACACTTCATAAGACACATATATGTCACTATACACCTCACAGACCACAGACTCTTTTAATACTTTTAACAACTGATATAAACCTAAAGAAGACATTCCATATGAAGTACATGACTTAATAAATCATATTTAAGACTACACAATGACTCAAGTATCATTTAAGATAACTTAGACATCCAATGCTTCACGATTATGGACATACAGGCTCATAAACACAGCCAACATATACTTGAAGCACACAAGCTAAGAATTATACAACAACTGAATCATATTAATAGAACCATCAATACATACAAAAGAACTTATAGTGACATACCTTGATCTTACAGAGGAGGAACACTTTGAATCAAACCACTCCCCCTACCACAAATGCTTCATATGCACTGATATACCTACACGAAGCATAGTGAAGGTATATGAATCATAATGACCTAAAATAAGGTATTGAAGAGGTCCCAAGCCCCCTTAGAAGCTTGAGCAACTCCTATTTTTGTATATGATCTCTGTAACACACCTTTCCTTCAACCATCACTAGGTCTCATTGAAGTATGAAGATCTCTTATTGGTTTCCAAGTCTTTCTTGTACCATTTTCATGTATTCTAGGCATTTGAAGACCCCTTCCTTATACATTAGGACCTTGAAAACACCTATTTTGACTTGACAGACCTTGATAGAAATCCCTTGCAATATGACCAACTTTGTTACATCTATAACATACTATTGTACTTCTCCTTTTGAAATCACCGATATGATTAGATGTACCATTCAAACAAATACTAACAATAGGACCTACTCCATTGCACTTGTAGCATATATTATCCTTAGCATGATCATTTCTATTTTCTTTCCATGGATGAGTAACTCCAGGATCAGATCTCTTGATGAACATCCTCTTACTTTTTCTTGGCTCAAACACTCCTAGATTCCATCCACAATCCTTGGCTTTATGACCATACTCACAACATGAATGAAATTCACCATGAAAGGATCCTACACCATTCCTATGAGACATTTTCTTACATTCTTTAGCTCTATGACCAAAACCATAACATGAGAAACAATAACCAATGAACGATCTTTCATACCTTGATGTATTAGGTTGCCTAATAGGCTTGGTATTCTCATTGTCCTTGATGAATGCCACCTTCTTTTCTACCTTGGTACCTGGTTCATCATCTTCCTTGCTTGAAACCATGTCCTCTTGCTTAAATTCGTTGTGCTTGAGGTCCTCATTGAATCCAAAACCAGCCTTATCACTTGCTGATCTTTGTTGGCTAAGAAGATTAACTAGGTCATTTGCACTTTTCTCAAACATTTTTAGGTTGCTTGAAACTAGATCAAGTCTTGAATGTAGAGATTTCATGCACATTTCATACTTGATGCACTCATCCTCCTTAGTCTTGAGTTTATCATTGAGCAAAGCAACTTGTGATTTCAGCTGAGTACATTCTTCCTCTTTGACCTTCAGAGTTTCAAAAAGCTCCTCCATTTGTCACTCCAAAATATGAATATCATGACTATGCTCATGAGCATAATCCTAGGATTCAAGGTTGATTGCAACTGTCTCTAATTGTTCCTCAAAATGCCTTGTAATCTCATCAGGTTATTTTCTCTCATTCTTCAACTTGGCTTCAAGGATCTTAATCTGGTCTTCATGGTTTCTTTTCATTTCATCAATATGTTGTGTGAGATTTTCATTCTCGTCTCTCGCAAGATTAAGTTTCCTTTTTACTATTACCTAAGTTGACTCTTCACCATCTAAATCTGAATCACTAAATCCTTCTCCAAATTCACAAGTTAAAAATCCTAGGGGAGAATAAACTTTGGGAAATTTTGTTAAACAATTATTACCTTCACTTGAAGTAAAACAACATTCATGTTTGGAGTTATTCCCTTTTTGAGAATTCTTCTTCTTACCACCCATTTGTGCTCCTAAAGATCTCCTTCAAGCTATCAAGCTTCTCCAAAAGGACTCACTATGATACCAATTGTTAGAAGTGTAGACACCATAATTTCACACCTCTTCTAAATTAATTAATTTCCCCACTCTATTTCCCACAATAATACCCATTGAATTAATCGATGTTAATTGGTTAATTAATCCATTTTAACTCCTAAATTAAACCCAATCTTCCTCACATGCCAAATATTCCCCATGTCCCCTATTTGAGAATTAAAAAGACAAGTTTAATCCTCACCCACTCTTTGTGGCCTCCACTCACCTAATCATGCCCACATTTTCAAACTGTGATTACTTAAAATCCTCTAAGTTAATCTAATTCCTAGGCTATAAATATAACCCTACCCGTCCTCTAAAACATGCGTAGAATAAGCTTGGATATCCTATCAGAGTTCGTGTATCCTTTGAGCATAGAACATCCCTCCATCTCGTCCTAATATCCAAATAGACCCATCTTGAAGCATCCCAAATCCATAATCCCTTTATCCATTTGGTTCAAAGTAATTTAATCTTATTGCAGAGAAGACATTTTTTTGGTTTGAGTGAATCACCTACATTTCACACAATCAGGGCTCATCTATGTTTCACTGCCCATTTCGAGGTTTGCTAAGGAATCACAAAAGAGAAGGTATCTGGCTAGCTGCGTTATTTTCTTGATTATCAATGTATTTTTTTAGCTCACATTCTGGCATGCCTAGTGGGACTTACCCATAACTTATTATTTTTAATATCACAACTCATTGCTTTGTCCATAATTTTCCTATTGGTATTTGTCGTTATACTCTCATTTTCCATTCCATATGGCATGTCGTGGCTAATGTTTACTTTATGGGAGATAGTATTGCTTTGTGGTGTCATATGTTATTTGTACAGGTTTGGATGGAGATGAACACTCTGCTTGCCACATCGTGAACTTTTTTGAGGGGCGTCATTCATCTGGAATTTATTTGTTGTCACATCTCTTAATAACCTTTTTTGTGCAGCAATTTTGGGATCCATTGGTATTCGAATGTTGGTTTGTTTCTTGTCATTCTATTTCTCATTGCATTATTTTGCTTTGTGCAAGCATCGAGTACCCGAAAACAAGAATCGACCAACTTTTTGTTCTCCATTTTGCTAACCATGTAGGTTTCCACAATCTAAAAATCTAAAACATCTTGCTTTATAGTCATCATTTACTGTGATATTTTTCGAAATATTTCTCTTTTGATTCTTCACTTGGTTGTAGGTTGCAAGGGGTTAGTTCATATTAATTAGCATTATACATTTGTTTTGATTTTGATGATATCAGAGAAAAAAAAATCATACTTTGAGTTCTACTATCACAAGGAATCGGTCCAAAAAATTATTTTAAAGTTGTCTCTATTGAATTTGGTTTTATATTCAGAGTTCATACTGAATACTAATCGTAATCATAATAATAACGTTATACAAATTTGGCGTTCTTCTAATTTTCCATTTTATATTAATTCAGTCCGTAATTCTTTGTATAAACCTCCTAAAACAAAAAACAAATCATTATCATTAAATAAATCAAAATAAAAAAAAATGTATTTTGTAAAGCTTATGCTATCTACCCTTCCCCCTATCATCTCTCCCCCAGCTTGGTTGAGTTGTCCCTCAACCTTCCGACACCCCTAATCACTCATCGCCATAGACATCTATCTCGCAACTCTGTCTCATAATTTGGTTATCTTATTTTGAAGCTTACGCACACGTATGGATTCATACAACATTAAGTGGCCTGCATATTTTATGGCATTATCTTAGATCGAACATAACCCATTCAATGTCGCCTTTATCAAATACATGATCTCCCTGCAGATCTCTGTACCATCACTGTGGCCTTGTGTGCCAATATTAACGACCATATAGTTAGATTATTACCCTTCCTCTGCATATTCTGTAGTTTATCCATTTCGACCCTGCACTCCCAACACCACCATCCCCGGCCCTCGTGCTCAGATCTCCCAGAAATCCTTTTGGCCTCACACAAACACACCAATTCCATAGCCTACTCGGCTGAGCCATTCCATTAACTCTTTGCTTATAATTCATTCAACTATAAATTCTAACTTTAAGCTCAGTCATTTTGACTTAATTAGATTATTCATTTTATTGAAGCTATTTGATAGTCTATCCACTCATACCTATCTTTAATGCACGCTTATTTTTTCATTTTTCACCTATCTAGTTTTGATTTAACATCGTATTTAATTTTCTTGATTAAAAATCATTTCAAATAACAATATTTTATTAATTCAATAGCTTATTTTAGGCCTTTTAAAGATCATATAGATCATTTCCGTTATTTTTATTATATTTTCAGCTTTGCGTTAACTAATCATTTTATTTGATTTTGCAGGAGGATTTTGCAACTCTTCGACCAACTTCCTATGTTGTCAAAGGTTATATTTCGAAACCTATACATGACCCATACCTCTGTCACTTGGTTGTTTATGATATTTTACCACTTGCGCCAGTTGTATATTTAGGGTCACTAGATATTTCGAAACACCTTGATGTCACTTTTTACTCATTTTGTCATTATCTAAGCACCTTGCACTCTTGTCCAACACTTTGCATCTTGTCAATGCATTGTCGTTATTTTTTTTCTTTTTTTGTGAAGGTAGTTGTTAATCGCAACCCACCGCGCGTATACTCTTCTCTTGCACTTGTCAAAGTGACCTTGAGAACCAAAAACACGGTGGTGTTGTCTTTTATCGTTCTCTTTTCTTTGTTTGCGTTTGAAAATTAAATATTACTAACCTCTGTTGTGCAGTACCATATGATTTGAAATTTAATCTACTAACTTTGTTTGGTGGATCCATTTCCATATTATTTTCTATCTCTAACTATTGTTTCAATTACTATTTTATTTTATCACATTATTAATATTTGTCCGGTCGTTGGTTGTGTATGCTCTTTTCCTACTCCTTCGAGCGATCTGGTAAATAAAAAACAACCACAATTGTTTTGCTAACACTTTGTCTTTAGGATCCATTTCCTTAATATTTTTTGTCTCTAACTATCGTTTCGAGCGTTGTTTTATTTCATCGCATTATTAATAATTTTCTAGTCGATGGTTGTGTGTGCTCTTTTCCTACGCCTTTGAGCGATCTGAAAAATCAAAAACATCCATGATCATTTTTCTTTCTAATACTTCATTTGCAAGAAAACTACTAATTTACTCTCTGCAAGACCGCATTGCTGGAATATTGCCAAAAACACAAAACAAAAAAAAAATCAACTTTCCCACAAAATTACCACCATTGAAAGAAAATTTTTGAAACCAAAAAAAATTAACACGTTCAGGTACGTTGTCATTTTCCGCCGGTGATTTATTTCAAGTTAAAATGAACCTTACTATTAATCACATCATCATTTTGTTTTTGCATGTAATAGAGGTGGATTTCATCACCATTGACGCTACACCGGTGACATGGACTTCACTACCATGCAACACCAGCATTTGCATTTGCATTGCACTTTGAGACCTAGTCTCATCACATTGTTTGGTATTTACAGTGCATCTGAGAAGCACTTACGGGTGAAGTCGTTGCGATTACTACTTCACTTAACACCTAATACAACTGTAACAATGAAGCCTGGGCATTGTCCCTATAAATATTCAAGGAGTTATATGGATACCATACACATTCATCCCCCATCACCTTCCGCTTTTTCCCAACACGTACCTTGGACGTGGTGATTCAATCCAAAACAAGTAAGAATTGGTGAGTCTTTTTGGAGAGATAAGATCCTGCATCCACCATTCCACAACATATTGTATGATTGCATGAAACAATGCTCATTCCTGAAGGATCTACCTCTTGAGCCAAAACAATTTTATACACATGACTGCTTCTTGTTTGTAAAAAAAGTAGTTTAGCATCATTCTTCTCATAAAAATTGGATGATATCCATGTGTTCATTGTAAAGTTCAAATCCTAGTCCTGCAAAAACCATTTCTCAGCAAATTTAATATCAAACAAAACGATGAATCAATCAAACAACGATGATCAAAATGTTACATTGATTTCATTAGCTTACTTCAATCAACAACAAATCCTTCATTGCTTGTTTTAAGCTATATCAAACTGATATTGAGTACTTGTGTTCACTCCTTATCTCATCGATTGTCAAAGCATCATTCATAGCTTGTTTCAAGCTATATCAAACTAATATTAAGTGACTTGTGTTCACTCCTTATCTCATCAATTTTTAAAATATCCTTCATAGCGTGTTTCAAGCTATATCAAACTGATATTTAGTGACTTGTGTTCACTCCTTATCTCATCAATCAGCAAGCTTATTTAAGATTCATCCACCAATACATCCTTCATAGCTTGTTTTGAGCTATATCAAACTGACATTGAGTTACTTGTTTGAGTTCACTCTTTATCTTGTCAACTGTCAAATTTACCTAAACCGCATCTGACACAATCCCTTCATAGCTCATTTTGAGTTATATCACCAATGTGTTGAGTAAACTTGTTTGAATTACTCTCCCTATCAACAATCAAGAGCTTGTTAAAGCCAAATCTACACAACAAAACATAAATCCCTTCATAGCTCATTTTGAGTTGTATCACCACTGAGTTGAGTAAACTTGTTTGAGTTACTCTCCCTATCAACAATCAAGAGCTTGTTCAAGCCAAATGTACACATCACAACACAAATCCCTTCATAGCTCCTTTTGAGTTATATCACAATCATATTGAGTTAAATTGTTTGAGTTACTCTCCCGATCAACAATCAAGAGCTTATTCAAGCCAAATCCAAAGTAACCCCATTCTAGCTTACGCTTAATCACGTTTTCTCAAACTTGATAGCCTTTTTTACAGCTTAATCAATCACACACTTATCTCCTCATTGTAGTCACATGTAGTCACAATCATGAAAATGATGATGAAGAATTCATGCGACCAGAACTCACCAACGAAGAACAAGAACAAGTAGATAGGGTGATAGAGATAAACAAAAATGAATACCTACTACACATCCTAGAAATGGGGGAAAAACTACCCCTGACTCCGATAATGAAAATATAAACAAACTTATAGAAAATAGTGAATCGAGTCACCACAACGAAATACCAAATAACCCGAACAACGCTTCAAATGATGATTTATTTGCCAAAATCCAAGATTTAACAAGGAAACTTGAGCAAACCAATTCTAGAGCTTAAAGGTTAAAAGACCCCAATACAAAACCACATACTCACGAAATTCTTGATAACCCATCCCCCGAATATTCATTCGCACAAGAATGGAAACATATGAAATACACCATTCAAGGACTACAAAAGCAATCAAAATAATTCAAATTTTAAGAACTATGCCCCTACCCATTTGATACTGAAATATTACGCTTACCCTTTCCGTCATCCTTCAAAACTTCAAAATTTGATAAATAAAAAAGGTAAGGGTGACCCCCATGAACATGTCAAAGAATTTTACATGCAATGTCAGGAAGTAACTTATCGTGACACACATATTTTATGATTATTTCCTAAAAAATTTTGGAGGAAAGGCCTTATACTAGTTCCTCCATCTTCCTAAAGGGTCAATCATGATATTCTTAGACTTATCGGAAAAATTCTTCAAACAATTTTCCTTCAACTTAGACTCAAAAATAACTATGCTCGATTTCTATAACACTAGGAAAAGGCCCAACAAAAACTTTTCCTCCTTTTTACAATGATGTCGAGGAATTGTAAGCAGATTTCCCTGCTCAATACCATAGAGACAATTGGTTAGCATTTTTGTCCCAAACCTCATTACAAAATTATCATTCCACATGCAAATGGATTGTCTAAGTAATTTCAAAGAAGTCATTGAAAAAGGAACATAGATAAAAAAATCCCTCACCTCTAAGGGCTTACTTAAGACACCCTTTAGGGACCAACCTCATAGAGATGCCCCTCAGAATGAGCATAAATCTAAATTATTTAATCAGAAACCAAAATATAGTCAATGACGGCGTTACTTATTCTCACCATGTCTGAAACATGTGAAACAATCCTTTCAACACAATTAAATCCAACAAACAACTGATCGTAATCCTTAGAAAGGAATCTCCTTCTTGTGACATGTGAAGACAATTCACTCCACTTGGAGAAATCCTATCTAACATCTTCTGCCATTTAGAAAATTCCAACATGATCACATACCCCATTGTTAAACCCTTTGAAGAGGGAAAACCCAAACTGAATTGGTATAAGGACAATGAATATTGTGATTACCATCGCATAAAAGGGAACTCTACATATCAAGGCATGCAACTCCACCATTATGTCCAAGACTTGATCAAACATGAAGATATAGAAGTTGAAAATACTTCTGAGACAAAGACCCCCAACGAAAAACTCAACATGTTCAAAAACCCATTCCCTAACCAAAATGATAATTCAAAGGACAAAGGCCAATCATCAAGCAACGTTGAGTATGACTCAGTCATCTCGACCATAGACTACGAGCAAGACCTGGTGTCTATAATAAAGATCAGAACCAACTATGCGGTCACCACTAGATAGAAAAAAGTGTGGGTCCCCACCACAAAACAATACACTACTTCACCTCTCACACCTTCTCCTAATCCAACATCTAACTCCGCCACTACTTTCACTCCACAACCTACACCGTCATTCAACATTGTCAAACAATTGGAAAATACTGCAACACAAATTTCCATCATGGAATTACTTAAGTCTTCACCTACACTACAACGCATCCTTACAAAAACATTGAATGACATTTGTGTCCTAGTATACATCAACTCAAAACAGTTCTAGGCTTTAATCACATATCTTTCGACACCTAATCCTATTTTATCATTCGGTCCCACTGACCTTCTTAACCCCAACATTGCTAAGAATCATTCTTTACATCGAGGGTTATATAACTCATCGCAAGATCAAGCATGTATTAGTCGACAATGGATCTGAATTAAATATTTGTTCCATGAAACTCTTATGCTACCTAGGTTACATCGAAAATGATTTACAAAACAACATCATAACCATTCGTGGGTATGATAATAGTGAAATAAAGTTTGAAGGCACAATCACATTACCCCTCAAGGTTGGATCAGTCACTTTAGACACACTATGTCATTTAGTGGACATAAGAAGTTACATATAACATTCTCATTGGTTGACCATGGATTCATGCCATGAAATTTGTCCCGTCAACGTTCCATCAATGTATTAAATTCCCCCACTTGGACAAAGAATTTACATTGCGTACCAATGCACAACCCTTCGAATATTTCAGATTCCTTGAAGGGAGGTATAGACATGATCACTACTATCCATCGGCATGTAAATACACTCTGCCTTGGTTAATCCCTAAAAAAACATGTGTCGATCCAGATATGCTTCCCAAACATACTCCGAAACCATCATCTTCTACTCAACCACCGTCTACTAATCCACCTTCCATTGACCAACATTCTTCTTCTAACAACAATCCTCCGTCCACTAAACAATACTTTTCCTCGTCAATTCAACCTTCACCTTCTAATCAACCAACATCTCTCAATCCATTCTCTTCTAATAATCCACCTTCCTCGACTAAAACCAGTCCCCCTTCCACTCACCAATCATCTTCTTCATCTAACCAACCTTCCTCTTCCAACAATGCCTCTTCTGTTAAGATACCATCCTCCTCAATTAATCAAGCGTTGTCTTCTAATCTACCCCCTCTTCTTATAACCCATTCTCTCCATATTTCAAAACTACCAGACTACCTTCCCCACCATGCGAGGTAACTACTGGTCCCCCATCACACATATTCAAAATCATTGATAAAGGATGTGGTGAATACCAATTCCAAGACATTGCAACTTCATTTTATATTAGAAAATGCCCACAAAACTATGGAAAACTCAACGCTTCTCATCTTAGATTCCTTCTTACTTATAAATTAGGTCGATCTGTTTGGAAGAGGTTCGGTTATCTAGAAAACAAGCATATTCCAAGCTCTTCAGGATCTTGGTTATACAATGATGAACTTGCTTCTTGTTATGAGTCCCCTCAATTTACTAAAGCTCACCGTATGATGGAAAACATATGATGGAATGGTAAAGGACTCAGTCCAAATAAACAAGGTTGCTTAGACCCAATCACTTGCATTGAACATAATGGTAAACACGACCTTGGTTTCAAGATACCTAATGCAGCTCCCATATTAATCTCGAATGACAACAATGACACTAGTTCTGATAGTGACACAGGGTCTATGTACAACCGCTTTGAAGATATCGTAGAAAAAAAACTTTTCCTTGAATTTTTTTCTATTAATATCATTGAACTCACCCATCCTACTCTAGATCCATCACATCATAATCAGAAATTCTCTCTTTTATAACAAAACTCTTAATTCTTTACTCAGTTCATTTGATTGTCCATCTTAGTCTTCGATGTTGAACCCTCACATCCTACTAGTTGTGTGGGGTTGAGATTGGGGGAAGACGTTCCTTCCCAGATTAAAATCACTATTGTAAAATTAAATAAATTAAATAAATTATGAATAATTTATCGTCACACCTTTCGTCCTTCACAGTCTTTTGTGTTGAGCCCACACTTCTTACTAGTAGTGTGAGATTGGGAATGAAGGGAGGTGCCCTTACCCGTCTGCGTCTTGTCTTTGGTAATGAGAACTTTCCTCTTACTAATTGCATATGGAAAAGTGTAGAGGGCCATTCATAAATCACAAAGCATAAAAATGTTACAACAACATTAAAAAATTCAAAAACATTCATAAAAACAAAAATAATAATTTACTTGCCTTTGTTTTGCCTTCAGTGATGAGCCCTTGCTTCTTACTTGTAGCATGGGGCAAGGCATAGGGAGTCATCGGAAAAAAATAAAAAATATTATAAATCTGAAAGTTCTTACAATTATAAAATCCCCAAAGAAGTAATTTAGACACCTAAGTGAAAAGAAAACTATCCCTTCACCTCATATCTTACCAATTATCAGACCATGTAACTCTCTAAGTCTAGTATGTGACCTATAAATCAAAATTCATTTCAAAACTGGTTCAGTAACCTTAAGAATAATTGAGTCACAATTTACCAAATCGTTTGTTGTTAGCACTTGTCTCTATATTTATTATTCATCATGCGCCTTTCTTGATTCTTGGTGATGAGCCCTCACATCTTACTAGTTGTGTGGAGTCAAGAATGGAGTTGGATTTCTTTTCATCTTACCATCACCAATATATCCTGCCAATAGAGTGAGAATTTTTGTATTATTCGAAGCATGAGTTACCATGAGGAACATGGTACATATGGACGATACCCCAGTTTATCACCTCAAGTAGTTTGCATCCTGGTACATAAAATTTTCAAAAAAATCCCCAAAACATTAGAAAACCTAAAAAATCCCCCCCAAAAATTAAAAAACTAAAAAATCTAAAAAAACATTAGAATATCCCAAAACTCCCCAAAAACAATATAAAATCCAAAAAATCCAAAAAACATTATAAAATCCCAAAATCCCCAAAAAAAAATAGAAAAATCCAAAAAATCCAAAAAAACATTAGAAAATCTCCAAAATAAAAAAACATTTGAAAACTCTTCAAAATCCCAAAAACATACAAAAAATCACAAAATTCTAAAAAATTGTAAAACCAAAAAAAACCCCAAAAACTTAATAATCAGCGCAATTCATCCTTTGAATTATTATCCCAACGAATGTTCTAACCACCTTAAAATTATCAAATTCAAATCACTTCCCCTCGCATGAATCCTTGCTTGGGGCAAATCTAGTTCTCATTGTTTCCTTGTTTGAGGACAATGACCCAATCCATTGTATGTCCTTATACCCCTATTTGGGGGCACATCTAATTAATCATCACTATGGAACACATTAGGGACATGTTTACTGGTTTTTGCGTTGCATTATTAGTTACAAGTTATTAATTATTTTCTTGTGTCCTGAATTATTATAGAGGGCATCTTGATTTTATATATCCTAGTGTTCTCTCTAATATACTTCAGTTATGTGATTTCATATCATACCGGGGAATCATACCTTCTTGATGGCCTCTGTCTATGTTCTCTTACACTTGCATATCATACAGAGGAATCATACCTTTTTGATGGCCCCTGTTATGTGTTGTATTAAAATTACAGTCTAGTCATCCTGATCTTTTATATCATGATGCATCATTTTATGTGTTATATTAAAATTAAGATGCTTTCGTCACGTGAATATCTTCCCATATGATCAAAAATATTACTTTACACCCCATTCATTCACCTATACTAATACATTCCCTAGTTTGGGAATCCTACTTGATCACCGTTGTAGTTTGCGAATCCTACTTGAGGATCTTTCTCAAGTAGCATTCACTATCCATCAACTCCTCATCCCCCACCATGGTCACCATGTATTTGATCCATTCATCCTCGCTCCTCATTTCTAATCACCTGCCACTTATCCCCATATTATCCTTCTCACCATTCTTTTCCCCTCTCACCACTCTATGTTCTTCGCTTTCACTCTTCCGCTTTCAGCTTGACAATCTTACTTAATCACCCTTTCCATGTGGGACTCTTGGTTGAGGTATACCCTCTTCCTAATATCTTCACACTGTAGAAACTTCTCCAAAATATCCTCTTTCATCAGAAAAAATCCACTGAACACATCTTTCTACTCCGCTTCTTCCACTTATCATTCTTACATCATCACTCTCATGATGTGGGCATCCAAATTAAGGATTCCACTTACACTCTCCATCCTACACCACATATGTTACTCCATCCATTCATGTTACACTCCTTTGTTTCCTTCCTTGTTATCACCTCCTCTCACTTCTTATTCCACTTTGGCATAGACCACTCACTCTTTTCTCATCCTTCCTCGTATCCATCATATGCTTGGTAATCTTACTTACACACTCTCACAGTATGGAAAATTCACTTGAGGGTTCCCCTTCACTCCATTTTTTCATACCCTCTTCCCATCAACTCTATAAATCACTTACTTCTTCCCATCATTCTTATTCTTCTTTAGATTGGTGATCCTACTTAACCATCCCTGCTGCATGTCAATCTTACTTAAGAGTCCCTCTTAAGGTTGATCTACCATTTGGTCTTCCCCCATCCCATCATATCTCCTACCTCTTATCGTAATCATATGCTCCAACTAACCATTCCACCCATGTACCCAATATATTAGTGTATTTTACCTTCCATATTGTCACTGCCGGTTTGGCAATCTTACTAACCCCTCATGCGGCATGATGATCTTACTTAAGACTCCCTCTTAAGGATGATATGTCATCTGAAATTTCCCCATAACTACACATCTCTGCCATTCAATTTTTCTTGGATTTCCCCATCATTTGATCCTCTCATTATCTTTATCACCATCTTCTGATTGGTAGTCTTACTTAACCACTCGTGTGACATGGCAATCTTACCTAAGAGTCCCTCTTAAGGATGATATGTCATCATGCACTCCCCCATTACTTTGCATTCTCAATGTCCACATTTTCTCATCAGTCCCCATTATCACATCCTTTCACCTCTTCTTTCTTTCTTGCAAACACCACTTCCTACTTTCCTACGTTTCATCTCCATCATCCCTCACTTGGAAATCTTACTTAACCACTTCCGTCACATGACACTCTTACTTAAGGGTCCTCCTTAAGTTGAACTCATCCTTATAGAGTTCTCCCTCACCTCATTATTTGTTCCCTCCATTGATCATTTCTTCCACCTGGTCTCCCCTACCAACCAAATTTTCTTCCTACCATTATCCTTTCTCAACCTATCATATCACAGAGTGCATATACTATCTTCCACCTATAATCATGTTCCTTTCCCCTATTTTCTCCTTCTTGATCCATTATACTTCATATCATTTCTTGTCATTATTTTCATGTATTGTTTCTTCATCTTCACCTCGTTCATCCTCATCCTCTGCATCCTCTCCTCGCATTCACCTTATGAAAATTTATCACTCGTCTTTTCCTCACTCTTCTCATCCCATCTTCTCGAGTTCTCCAACATATCTACCCCATGCTTACCCATCATTGTTGTTGATAGTCCCCTAACATTATTTCATCATCATCTTCTATTTCCACACTAATAATTATTGGTACAATTCTACTAAAATTCACTCATCCCCATCCTTCATGGCCTTGTTCACTCTCTTTGACCTTCTCCATTTTCTTTTCATTCCTTCCTTTCGATATGTACACCGATCATTATCGGTGGAAATGTCCTAATGTCACTTCATTGGCATTTGCTCTTCCATTCCTCATTTAATTTTTCTTTTTCCTCACTTTTCCTCCCATCCTTCTCCACCGATCATTATCAGTGGAATTATCCTAACGTCCCTTCACTGGCATTACCTCTTCTATCCCCCTTTCTCTCTTCCCTCCCCTCCCTTTTCTCCACTCTCACCCTTTCTTATTGCTTCTTCCCCACCTCTCCATCTTCCCTTCTCCCTCTTCAATATATTTATCATCTTCATCATACATACTTTATCTATTGTCTCGTAATCCTTATATCCTCATTTCATACATCTCTGCATCTTTTCCAATTTGTGTCATTCCTCCCTTCTTTCTTCTCTTTACATTTATAATACTGCTCATTCTTCACCAAATATCTCCATTCTTGGTTTCCTTCCTTCTACATCATTTTATCTTTTATCCCCCCCTCCTTCCCACTCCTCATGTTATTTCACTTCCTTTGTATAATCTTATTCCCCCTTTCCCCTCACGCTTCCTTCTTACTTACCCATTGATAACTTGGCTCTTCAGTGTTATCCCATATTTTTTTTATCATCCCACCCTCCACATGCATTTCCATGTAGTATGTACCATATTCTCTACCTTGGTCTTCCCCATGACGACCTGGTTCCTTCAATATTTTCCCTGTATCCACTCTATCATCTCTTCTTCCCCCATCATATTCATCTTGCTCCTAACATCCTCTTTCTTTCTCTATCACCCCTACCGTTTCATTCATTATGTACCAGGTTCTATTCTTTTCTCTAATCTTCTCCACACTTTCTTGGTTCCTCATAGTTTATTTATTTTCTCTGTTCTACCTCCTCTTTCATCTTTTTTAATTCTTCATCATCCTCATCTCCTTCATTTTTCCATCCTTCTCTCCCTTTTTCTTGATTTTAACCCCTACTCTCATCTCGTCTTCTCCTTATTATTCATCTTTCCTCATCATCCATACCCTTGTATTCTTCACCTACTACTTCTATAGTTCATTTATTTCTAAGCTCGATCATCTCTTTCACTTTTTCCATCATTTCTCTCCCTTCTTCTCCTTCACCCTTCTTCATTTTTCTACTCTCTTCACACTCTGATATGTCATTTTTCTTGTCTTCTTCTTGTTTGTCCTTCATCATTCCCTTCTTCCACTATCATCCCTCTCTCTTATTTTCTTCGACCTCTTTCATTTATTTTTTTGTCCTCCTCTATCTCCATCCGCTCTATTCCATACCCTTGTCTCCTTCACCATTAACTTTTCTTGCTCTTCTCATAATCAACTGCACTCCTGCCCATTCTCTTTTTTCTTTCTCATTACATCATTCCACACATCCTCACACCTAAAATTCAAGGCCAATTGAATACTTTCCCCATTTTTGTAGTACAATCATTCCATTCTCCTACACCCCATTCTCGTCCTCCTCTCCACAAAATTGACCTCTCCTCTTCTCGAGAGCTTTGTCGTATCTTCCATTCCTGTCAGCCCTCTCGAGGGGGCATCATCACATCTATCCATAATCACATATTCCCATGACATTTTTGTCTTCAAGGATACCATGACATTCATTACCTACCACCTTCTAATCTCCCCAACAAACATCTATTCTAATTTTTGTTTAGCAAAATTATATTGAATTCTTCCCTCATTCTTACAATCAAAAGTTTTTTCTACTTCTTGCTTAGAGAATGCTTTCTCTTTTCTTCCTCTAAAAACTTCTTATTGAATGAACAACTTCCTTAAGAAGAATCTCTTCAAAATCGTCAATCCTACCACTTGGGGCATATTATTCCATCTTGTCTACTTTATTTTAAAGGGCACTACTTTCATAGTACCCTTCTTAAGAGGGGAAAATGTAGACACCCTAATTTACCTCTTCCAAATCAATTAATTTCCCCACTTCATTTCCCACAAAAATCCCCATTGAATTAATCGATATTAATTGGTTAATTAATCCATTTCAAACCATAAATTAAACCCAATCTTCCTCACATGCCAAATATTACCCATGTCCCCCATTTGAGAATTAAAAATACAAGTTTAATCCTCACCCATCTTTGTGGCCCCCACTCACTTAATCATGCCCGCATTTTCAAAGTGCAATTACTTAAATTCCTCTAAGTTAATATGATTCCCAAGTTATAAATACAACCTTACCCCCATCTAAAACACATAGAGAATAAGATTGGATATCCTATCAGAGTTCTTGCATACTTTGAGCATATAAAATCCCTCCACCTCATCCTAATGCCCAAATAAACCCATCTTGAAGCATCCCAAATCCATAATCCCTTTCTCCATTTGGTGAAAAGTAAGTTGATCTTGTTGCAGAGAAGGCCATGCTATGGTTTGAGGGAAGCACCTACATTTCACATAACTAGGGCTCATCCATGTTTCACTTCCCATTCTGAGGTTTGATAAGAAATTTCAAAAGAGAAGGTATCTAAATAGTTGCGTTACATTCTTGATTATCAGTGTATTTTCCTAGATCACAAGAAGCACAATGGGCTGAGAGGGGGGGGGGTGAATAGGTCATACCAATTTTTCAAATTATATTTCAGATCTGAATATTCAAATCTCTTAACCATTCAACCACAAATCCACTTAATCAAAAATTAATATGTGCACAACTTAAAATATCAAAGATGCAAGCAACCATGAAACATATAATCAACACATGAACACAAGATATAAGTGGGAAACCCTAAAGGGGAAGAAAACCCACTGAAAAAAAATCTTATATTTATATTTTTTCTAAATTTAGTGAGGCATAAAACCCATAAGGAGCACCAACCCCTAGTTTAGTAGAGCACCAACCCTATAAGGATCACCAACCCCTAATTATGTGAAGCACTAACTCCACAAGTAGGCTACAACCCCCCAAGATTATCAAACACCCACTTAATCACCTTATGAATTTTAGATCTCAGATTTGTTTCTTCCACAACTGATGGAGATCCAACATACAACTCGCACTTCTTCAATCAAACCCTAGGTGACCAATCTTAACAAAACAAGCTCTTCAATCACTTTAAAAATCATCAAAACCTTGCACACATACTATATGATTTTTATCAACCTGAAACACACTTATTTTAACCTAAACTAATCTCCAAAACTTGTAATCATCTCTCATCTAGATTGCTCACCTTGCACACACTTCATTAGCTTTTAAAAAGCACCCAAACACATTCTTTTATAAGTTTCTCTTGATTTCAAACATAAGAATGACATTTTTCCCTCCTTTGGTTTGACCCATACATAAAGGAAAATTTTCAAATTTTAATTACAACATTCACGAGTGACCCAATTAGGTCGTCCTAACTAAAACCCTCGTTACATGTGCCAAAAATGACTCAAAACCCCATGGGCACAATCTTAAAAATACCCTTACATCAAATCAATAGATATACATGACCCATAATCCCTTAAATGTGATTAAAATATCATTTTACATCCATAGATGGTTTCAATTTATATCAAACAATCAAATTATTTTATTTAATGGGTACAATACACTTTGTAAATCTCAAAACAGTTGTTTCCTACACCCTTAAACACCCTCGAAACTTAATAAGGGCACAAAATCACTTAAAAATGAGAAAACAATTCCATGTAACCACTTTATGGAAATTTTAGAACCTTTAGAACACTTCTAAGAAATTTATAAGCCTTTAATCAACCTCATGCTCAAACCAAAGCTACTTTTGTCTTCAACAGATCAACTTGCCAAAAATGTTGTTTTAAAAGGTTAGCTCATAAAAACATTTATACATAAATTAAATACCTAAAAATGGATTAATTGGGTTCCAAATTCATTCCTATTCAAATTCTAGGTAACATAAATTATCACCCAATCCATCTCATGCTTCAAACAACTCCAAATGTGTACCAAAACACATCCTATCTTGTACTGCCAAATATATTCCAATCCAAAGAATGACCAAGAAACCATGTAAAATAAACTCATCATGAAGAAAACCTTATTCCAATAGAAATATATCTGAATCCTATTTCCAACATAACTTGAATCATCTTCAAACTCCACCTGTAGCTCAAGATATAGCCGTTTTACCGAACCCTACTTTTTGAGACCTCAAAACTACCCTTTGACCAGTCAACCTGAATGGACCTCAAATGACCATGTACCTACATGAAAATTTCCTAAAACCTCAATTTACATCAACATTATCTAACATACATCATGCAACATTAATTTAACATGCTAATCCTTTGGAAAACCTTGTCCCAAAACCTTCTTCTTCATAAACTGACCTATTTGAGTGGGGCCCACTCATCACCATGACCTTAATCATACATTTATGGAAGGATAATATATCCCTCTCTGACATACAATCATCACTTTTTATTAACCAATCAAAACTAGGTCACTATACCTCTCTTTCTTCAAACTACTCGTAGTTAGGGTTTAACTAAGGTTTTTTACCACTTTATCTTATTAACATTCGTTCATAAAAATGTGATGATAAAATGGCTTGATTATTTTTTGAAACCTTATAAACTCACCATATAAGCATCAAAAGTTCAAATTCGAGCTGGATTTTCACTTGTTCTTGACCTTGTCTCACACAAACTGTGATATCTTGAGAAATTATCATCTTAGCAACCTTAATTTTTTCTCAAAGAACTATGAAACATCCCTATAACATATCTAATCATCATAATGTCAAATCCATACTTGAATCTCTCTAGTCATTAATACTTACCTTTACTTACATGTATGTTCCTCACTGTAGAGGCTAGGGTTAACTGAAAGAATGTAATAAATGATATTAAAACCTCTAAAAATGACCCAAAAATACCTTATATGCCATTATATACCTAAATTTAAGCTTCCATGAGTTCATATGGCTTGAAACCACACTGTCACACCTCTAAGCAACCATGCCTGCTCCCAATGAGTACCTGTAACATAGTGAACCACTTGTATATGAATCATGCCACTATTGTGAGTACCCAAGCACCCTACAAAAATTCTATTCATCATATCAACATGATTCTAAAGCATCCAATAGCTCCTACCTCCATGCAACATCACCTAAGCACCTGAATGGGCTTGTAAGAGCAAACAATCTTAACTAAATCTCACTGTAACAACACAAACACATTTGAAATAGTATGTCAACATCATGTACATCATCATATGATCATAACAAAACATATAATTTTTCATTAATGTGGTTTTGCATCAATGAAAAAACCTATTAAGACCATATGCCAACAGGAGTACGTATGAAGGTTATGAATATAGACAGATTCCCCTTATGGGTTTTATCTAGAATCCTATTTATGTGCATCCCAACATTTTCCATGTCAACGTAACAATATTTAACTTACCCTTGTCTTATAACATCCTCCTAGATCAACCACGGACCCATCACATGCACACAATTATGTCATTCACCAACCAATGCATTAAGTTGACACACCTAAGAGTCATCTATAAAGTACAAGGTGATACTAAACCTTAGAACTTTGACCTCTTCCAAAAAGATGAGACATTCAAAATTACCACTCTTTAGGATCTTTTACTATCCCATTTAGAGAATATCAGAGCTGTAACTATCCCATGGGTTTCTTTTGTGTCTATAGTGATCATCCCGAAGTCATGGGACATACTTCTCCCAACTTTCTAGACTTAGATGATGATGAGCATGATGAAATTGATATTAATATTGACACTTATCATACTCCTGATTATATAATATCCTAATTACCTCCCGCCTTGCAACCTCAATCTTGTAAGAATTCCATCAATATAATTACTCTCACTATTATTTATACTCGATGCCCTCATATGGAGCAAACTATTCAACCTAAGATGATCATTGATTCGTGTGCTATTGATGTTAATAAACCTGAGTATGATGATGGCTATACCCTAGATGACCCTTTCTGATGCAGGAACATCACTCCATGTATATGAATAATCCATGAAGGCATCAAATTTTGGATTGCTAGGTATGTTCATAGGTATTTGAGGTCATTAGATGTCAGTTGGGTGTGCTAGTTGGAGTCTAGGATACTCAAAATTTGAAAATTTCACTTTCCCTCCAAAATGTAAAACTTGAATGTGGAAGCCATTTTTGGCTCTTCATTGTTGTTTTCAAGAATTCATGGTCTTGTAAACTTTTAAAAGGATTGAAAAAGGTCAAAATGGGTGTCTTAGGTATTATTAGGGGTTTAGAAGTCATAATATGAGTCAATAACCAAGGACTTGAGTTATTAAGTTAAGAAACCTAGTGTTAAGTCTATAAGTCACTCATATGACCAAGAGAATTAAGAACTTATTTGGTTATATTTTGTTGAGATGACTATAGATTAAAAAATTTAACTAAATATATTCATTCTACCTAGGTTTGAATCAAAATGTAAAGTTTTAGGAAGGATTTGAAGAAGAGAAAACTCATATTGTGACTGTTACATGTGAATTTTGACAAATGTATCTCTGTGTTCTTGTGGGATTGTAATCATTAAACCTTGTATCTTGTATTTGTAAAGTAGATTGTGACTGATAAGAGTTTGTAATGTGGATTGTATGCAATTAGATGTTTCTCTTCTTTAACATTGAGGTTTGAATGATTTAAAAAAATCTTATATCAGTTAGGTTGAAAAGCATCCAAAGGTTGACACAAGTGTTCTTCTAGGTTTGGCTAACATTGTTCATGTGCAAGAGTAATCTCCTTAATCCCATAGTGGATTCTCAATCTCAAAGTGAATACCATAGATCTTTAGCTCAATATTTGAATGTTAATGTATTGGTCTTTGTGATATTTGTGCATAAATAATTGGGTGAGAGTTTCAGGTTGTATGATTTATGAAATTGGTGAGCATAATATATTGATCTTTAAGAAAGTTGATGGTTATATTGATCAAGAACCTAAAGATGTGTACTTTATGTCTTTACATGTTTGAACCCTTGAGGTTTGTGACTATGATGAGTAGAGGAGCTTTCTTGTGATTTTATTAACCTATGGATAAGCCTTTTTAGGGATCAAATGAATGTTGAGAGAGAGTTGATGGATGAAGACTAGGAGTATAAGATTTATACTTGCCATCCTATTTGCATGCAAGGTTTTCTAGGAAAACCCTGAGTTGAAATTGTAATCTTATTAATTGGGTCAATAGAAGTATTTCTTGGAATTATACATAGGAGGAAAGGGGCATAACATTATTGTAATAAACATATGAATAGGTTATTTGAGCACACAAAGAGTCTTTCTTCCATGTAAGTTCATTTCTTGTTAACTGTGAAGGAACTTTGTTTTCCCTAACATACAACATAGACGGTTTTTATTTGTTGGATGATGATATGTTTGTTGCTATGAGCCAATGGTAAGATAGGACCAATCAAGAAGGTGTTATATACCTCGGGAGTAATTTTATATTCTTAATCAAAGTAAGAAAAGAATATACAAACTTTTATCTTCTCTCGGGTTACACTGAGACCTACTTTCCAAAACTAGCTAGGGCAAGAGATTTAACCCCTCAAACTAAGGTGTATTTTCCTAAAACTTAGAACTAAAAATAATGGAGAGGTGAATGAGGTAATCCAAGAGTAAATTTTATATTTAGATGGCGGAGTTTTGAGATAAAGCTGACAAAACATCAACACAGTGAAAAACACATTGGAAAACCTAGTCTAGAGGGTGATTTTACAAAGGAACCTAGGTTACAAGGTGGATCCTCTTCTTGTAACTTGGAACTTAAGATGAATACAATAATGGGTTCCCAAATATAATTTTATATTTTCCTATAACACAATTTATGCATGATAGTATTCTTATGGAGACCTAGTTGAGGGTTTGCCAATAAAAGAATAGAAAGTGGGATATATGGAGAAGGAAAAAGAGTTGGGTCTTCAAATTTGGTGCACTTTTTGGGGTTGACCAAGGGATACTAAGAATATTGACAACTTTTCCTTGGTACTATTATAACATTCCACCCTTGGGTGTTTCTAGTAAGACATTTACTTGTCTTAAGAGGAACTAGTAAGAAACCTTAGCCAAGGAAGAATACTTGATTATTTGGAGCATTTTGAATGACAATGATGAGTGAAATAATCAGGCTTGAGGTGTATGAGTAGGTTTCCACCTGTGAGAGTGTACAAGGAACCAAAACTCCCAAGCATTGCATATTAAGGAAGGAGGTCTTATTGAGAAAGTCTAGAAGAAGAGTGAGTGAGGTGTGTCAAGTAATTTGAATGAAGAGAGAATTATTGAAGGCTTGAAGTGACATCAATGAAAGGGTATGAAGAAAATTATAATGAGCATTGGAGATACCTATAAGGCATATTGCACTAAGTAAAGGTGAAATTTCTATCAAGATTAGTAAAGGAGTTTGAATGAAATTATTTATTGAAGCTAACGAGTTTTTTTACAAGTGTTGATGGAAGATATGCAGGTCTAGAGCATGAAAAGCCAATAAGGTATTTTTGAATTGGCTTGTGGGCATGCTTATGTGGTGCCCAAGTGGCTCAACAAGCTGAATGAAGATAAAATGAAAAAGAAAGGCTAAGACACCTAAAGAAAAAAGGTTGAAGGGAGATATGGGAGAAGGTAATGATGATTTCTTGAAGGAGATGCTGACCTTGATCAGTCATATAAAGAAAGAAAAGGAGAAGAAAAAAATAAGAGAGATGGAGAGGTAAAGAGAGAAGTTGATGGAGGAATAAATAAGTGCACTTAAGAGAGATTTGGAACAAGTATCCATGTTGATAGAACAATGGATGGAATTCCAAATCCAAGAAGGAGGGATTGCGATGAATAAAAGAGTCACGTGGCCCATTAATCTACCTATAGAGAAAAGAAACAAGATGCAACCGAGAAAGTGGATAATAGAGGAAGAAAGAAGAATAAAAGGAGAAGAAGTCAAGTGAGTTATCCTAGAAGAGGATAAGAAAAATGAGAAAGAAGAAGTTATAGAGAGATTTTTGACATCTCTTAGAGAGAGTGAAGAGGACAACTTGTTGGAAAAGGAAGGTGAAGAAGAGTAGAGTTTGAGTAAAGAGGAAGAAGAGATAATTCATGGAGATTCTAAAGGGGCTAGATGGACTCAATATTTTCATTCTAATGTTGTATCTTTATGTTTGAATTCAGGTATACCAAGAAAGGAAGAAGAGGTAAGAAATGCTGCCTTAAATGAAGAAATAAAGGACAAAAGAGAAGATAAGGTAGAAGAGGAGGTTTTTGGGCCATCTTAAGCTCAATGTGGATCAAATAAGAGTGATAGTGCAACAATTGGCATAGTGAAGAGATCATGGAAAGATATCATAAGCATGTGGAGCTAGATTAGTGGAGAGGATGAGATGAAAGTCAAGATGAGTGATGGAGATAACTTGGAGCCTAAAGAAGACATTGTAGGTATAGGCCAAGAAATGGAGATGAGGAATGATGAAGAGCATGATATGGAGTAAGTAGATGATGAACCAGAAGACAAGAATCAAATTTAATCCAAGAAGAGCAGAAACAACAAATTCAAGAGGCAGATAATTTTTGAATGAGGAAGAAAATGAAGGAGAAGAAACACATGGGGCAACATACTGCATTTATGAAGATCCAATACAAGATGAATATAAATAAAGGAACATAAATGAAGCCAAAGAGGGTGAACCAGCTGAATATGAAGACCATGTTAGAGTGAAGATGAAGAAGCAAAGAAATTGGAAAATAAAGAAAAAGGAAAAGCTATGAGGCCTAATCTTTTCCTACCCCTGGAGTATGATGCATGAGCATCACTCCATGCATATGAATAAGCCATGAAGGCATCCAATTTTGGATTGTCAGGTATGATCATATGTATTTGAGGTCATTATATGTCAGTTAGGTGTGCTAGCTGGAGTCTAGGATACTCAAAATTTGTAAATTTCACTTTCCCTCCAAAATATAAAACTTGAACGTGGAAGCCATTTTTGTCTTTTTATTGTTGTTTTCATGAATTCATGGGCATGAAAACTATTAATAGGATGGAAATAGGTCAAAATGAGCATCTTTGTCTTCTTAGGAGTTTAGAAGTCATAATACGAGTCAATAACCAAGGACTTGAGTTATTAAGCTAAGAAACCTAGTGTTAAGTCTAGAAGTCACTCATGTGACCAAGAGAATTAAGAACTTATTCGGTTAGAATTGGTTGAGATGATTATATTGTAAGATTTAACTAAATCTCTTCATTCTACCTGAGCTTAAATCAAAATGTAAAGTTTCAGGAAGGATTTGAAGAAGGGAAAACTTAGATTGTGACTGTTACATGTGAATTTGGACAAATGTATCTATTTATTCTTGTGAGATTGCAATCATTAAACCTTGTATCTTGTATTTGTGAAGTAGATCATGACTGATAAAAGTTTGTAATGTGGATTGTATGTAATTATATGTTTCACTACTTTGACATTGAGGTTTGAATGAGTTAAAAAATTCTTATATTAGTTTGGCAGCAAAGCATCCAAAGGTTGACACAAGTGTTCTTGTAGGTTTGGATAACATTGTTCATGAGAAAGAGTAATATCCTTAATCCCATAGTGGCTTCTCAATATCAAAGTGAATACCATGGACTTTAGCTCAATATTTAAATGCTAATGTATTGGTCTTGGTGATCTCTGTGTATTAATAACTGCGTGATTGTTTTATGGTATATGATTTATGAAAGTGGCAAGCATAATATATTGATCTTCTAGAAAGTTGATGGTTATATTGCTCAAGAACCTAAATGTGTGTACTTTATGTCTTTAAATGTTGGAACCCTCGAGGAATGTGACTGTGGTGAGTAGAATATCTTTCATGTGATTTTATTAACCTATGGATAAGTGCATACTATTCTTTAGGGATCAAATGAATGTTGAGAGAGAGATGGTGGATGAAGACTAGGAGTATAAGATTCATACTTCTCATCCTTTTTGCATGCAAGAGTTTCTAGGAAAACCCCAAGTTAAAACTGTAATCTTATTAGTTGGGTCAAGAGAAATATTTCTTGACATTATACATAGGAGGCAAGGGGTTTGAAATCATTTTAATAAGCATAGGAATAGGTGATTCGATAACACAAAGAATATTTATTCCATGTAAGTTTATTTCTTGTTAACTGTGAAGGAACTCTGTTTTCCCTAACATACAACATAGACAATTTTTATTTGTTGGAGGATGATATGTTTGTTTCTATGAGCCACTGGTAAGATAGGACCAATAAAAAATGTGTTATATACCTCAGGAGGAAGTTTAGAGTCTTAAGCCCAGTAAGCAAGGAAGATACAAAGTTTTCTCTTCTCTCGGGTTACACTGAGACCTACAATTCAAAACTAACCAGGGAAAGAGATTTAACCCCTCAAATCAAGGTGTATTTTCCTAAAACTTAGAACTAAGAATAGTGGAGAGGTGCATGAGGTAATCTAAGATGAAATTTTATATTTTTATGGCAGAGTTCTAAGATAAATTTGACAGTACATCAACATAGTGAAAAGCACATTGGAAAACCTAGTCTAGAGGGTGATTTTACAAAGGAACCTAAGTTAAAAGGTGGAGCCTCTTCTTGAAACTTGGAAATTAAGATGAAGACAATAATGGGTGCCTAGATATAACTTCATATTGTCCTGATATTGTGTACAACACAAGTTATGCATGACAGTCTTCTTATGGAGAACTAGTTGAGGGTTTGCCAATAAAAGAAGAGAAAGTGGGATAAGTGAGAAGGACAAAGAGTTGGGTCCTAAAATTTGGTGCACATTTTTGGGTTGACCAAGGGATAATAATAATATTGAAAAAATTTCTTGGGCACTATTATAACATTCCACCCTTGGGTGATGCAAATATTTACTTGTCTTAAGAGGAATTAGTAAGAAACCTTGGCCAAGAAATAATACTTGATGATTTGGAGAATTTTGAATGAAAATGATGAGTGAAACGATCAGGCTTGAGATGTATGAGTAGGTTTCTAACTGTGAGAGTGTACAAGGAACCAAAAATCCCAAGCACTGCATATTAAGGAAGGAGGTCCTATTGAGAAAGTCTAGAAGATAGAGTGAGTGAGGTGTGCCAAGTAATTTGAATGAAGAGAGAATTATTGAAGGCTTGAAGTGAAATCAATGATATGGTATGAAGAAAACTATAATGAGCATTAGAGTTACCTAAGGAAGATTGAGATAAGTAAAGGTGAAATTTCTATCGTCTTTTGATTATTTGTGTACCTATATGAATGTATATCTTTGCACTACACCATTTTCTTAGTAGGTTATACCCAAGATAAGAATGCAAAAATCCTTCTATATTAAGAATCATTACAATCTAATTTTAACCATATAATTGACACTATCAATGTATACTCACCAGAAAAGCATTATGATTTTGACCTTGAGGAAGATGATCTGTTGGACTACAACCCTCTAATTTGCAATCCAATTCCTGAGACACAACCTACTCTAGTTTTATATTATCCCATGACACCTCTTGTGTCACACCTCATTTCATACATTTATTGTTTTAGATTCATATAGATGACTAGGTGGCTAATACCACATTGACCCATCATTTTATTATGATTTGATTGATTTGAGCATTATTTTGACATGTTTTAGGAGTTGAAAAAAAATTAGCAATTGATTTGATTTAACACTGGATGACGATGACCTGCATTTAAATTTTGATTATTGTATATATGCTACTTATACATCATTTCAGTTGATTTTGTTATGTGAAATGGATAATGCACTAGGTGTTTCTTTTCTATTTGTGTAGATGTTCTCTTGCATGAGAAAGGGTGTCATCAGAGAGAGTAAGAACGATACAACAATGGGTATGGGTATGGATATGGATAATACTGTGAATAAAAATTAATTGTGCTTTTTAGAAAGAGGGTATTTTTTGGTGTTGTTCATTCTCTGTCTTATTCCTAATTATTACTTTCTCTTTGTCTCTCCATATTCTTATTTCCTCATCTTACTCCATGCTTTTATCTCATGCTAACCTCTTTGGCCTAGGATATGCCATCTAAAAACCCTATTTCCATTTACACTTACCAGCTTGGGTGTGACCTATGATAACATAGATTAGCCATAAGTTTTGTTTTACAATGAAACATTTTCATATCTATGCACTTTAAAATTATTTTGCACACTGCGTGTGGGATTAAAATTCCAAAGTAAATATCACTTGAGATTGTTAAGCTTACATGACTTGTGGACGAGATCCACTCCAACTTTCCTCGCATAATAAAAAATGGTCGAGCTTGCAGAGATTGCTTGAAATTTAATGTGAACCGATTCACCATGGTATAAGCTTTGAAAACTTATGATACACAACATCAATCTCACCTCACCATTGATAAACTACAACCACATAGATCAAAGGAAAGATATTGGAACGAGTCTTACGACCAATTAACACCTTGCATGAAATATTAGCTCGTTTAAATGGTGGGCATCAAACACATTAAATAGGGATTTTAAATGACTTAGAATGTAAATGTTTAAGAGTTAAATAGAGGAAAATTGATCAAAACATAATTTTGAATACTTTACATTCCAATATTTAAATTAGGAATTAAACCTTGGGATTAAAGATAAATACAACTATATAGACCTTAAACACGAGTTAAAGAGATACAAAATTAGAGCTTACCATAGAAAAGTAAATCCAAATATTTAAAAAACAAGTGAAAACTTAAAATAACAAAAATAGAGACCAAAAGAGAGAGGGGAGCAAGCCAATATAAGGAAAGGGAATCATTGGAAGAAAAAATATAGATTTAAATAGGATGATTGAAAGAGAGGAGGAAAACACACACAATTTGATAAGAGAAGAAGACACAAGATTTCAGGAGGAGATGAGAGATTATGTTTTGTTCTATAACTAGTTTTGATAGTAATTAGTAAATTCTATCTCTTCCCCCGAGCCACGGTGTGGTGGCTAAGAAATTTCATTGGAAACATGGGGTCTTGGGTTTTTAACCTTTTCTAAAGCAACTATTTGTATGACTTTGAGGAATTCACACAAATATTGACATAGGGATTATTTGATTGGTTTCTTCATTTTATTTATTAAAGCATTCATAATTAGTTTTAAAATTATTTTTGGCTCAATGGTAAAGTCATCAACCTTGGGGATCTACCACACCCATCCCTTATCTTAAAGTCATTTTTGATACACTTGTATTGTATTATATTAATAAAAATATTTATATGGTTGTTTGTTCATATGGAATAAATTAGGGGTGAGGAGTCATAGGTTTAACTCTCTCCCCCAACTCATTTTGGAAAACTTTAAACTATGAATATTTGAGACTATCCTTTACTTTAATGGGAATAGTAAACCTAAAACATGGGGCTTGCTTCTATTTGAAATGTGAACAAAAATTTAAATATTGTTAATTTTGTGTTTCATTATTTTAATGAGATTATATCATCATGTGATATGTATTTCAAAGGTATAGGAATTAAAGATCCTAACTTAAACAAGAAAACAATTGACCACACTTTCTATAAGATGAGATTACGTTACAAATTAAGGAGTATCACACAACCTTAGAAAATGGAGTTCAATGAATGAAGTTCATTACTCAACGTTCAATGATAAGACTATTAAGTCATAACCACAAGAATCCTAAAGTTTAGAACACACATAAAATAACCTTAGGAGTTTTACAACTCTTTTACCATGTTTTTATTTTGAGAAAACATGTTATGTTGTAAAGAACCTTATGATATCATGAATTCATATTTATAGTTATTATGAAGGTTAAATAAGGGGGAAATGATATGTCATAACTATATATATATATCAATTTTAGCACTAGAAAATGTATGACATGGTTTATGAATGGAAGTATGTTTTGAATAATCACAATATATATATATATATATATATATATATATATATATATATATATATATATATATATATATATATATATATATATCAATTTTAGCACTAGAAAATGTATGACATGGTTTATGAATGGAAGTATGTTTTGAATAATCACAATGTTCAAATTGAGAAACTTATCAATGTTGAACACATGAAACTTAAATCATATACTTAAACTATTAACAGGGTATTTATAGCCTCCTTACATGTACAAATAAAATGTGGTTAGGATTCCCAAAAAGGCAATATTTTTTAATGGTATGAGACATTCAAGAGGGTTTCTATTTATCATGTCCTATCCTTGGTTTTCCTTGTCTTTTATTGGAACAACAAATTAGAAATAGGGTCCTGGTACTTATAATGTGATTGAGTGGTATGGTAAATTCATGAAGGTTATCATTACTTGAGTCTTGATTCTAGTTTTCTTATGTTTTGAGTTAGTGTGGGAGACACAGATGTCTTGTTTGTGAGTTTAATATGGGGATGATAATACTTTAAGAAATGTGTATATGGGCTACAGGTGATCTGTATGGAAGAGAATGTTTACCTAATGTAGTTTTCACATATGAAAAGTGATAAGGGTTAAGGATTGGATGCAGATAAAATCAAAGTCTTCCCTCATGTATATCCATGTAGGATTATTTTATGTCTTAGTATGTTGTTATATTTCATTAGGACGTGTACCTAGTATTTTCCTAAGTCTTTTAGCAAAAATAATATTTAATACTACTATTCTTATGATGTTATTTTCTATCCTACCTTATTCAAAGGTCTACCGGTTTTGGTAACTGCACTACATATGATTCTCTCTCTTACCTTATGGATTACTTGCATCGTCCTTCTCTCAAAGGCTAGGGATACTATTTTTCTTTGAGAGGTGTGTGGGGGATTTGTAATTCTCTTGGTTGGAGGTAAAATTCTCTAATGAAAATCTTTCTCTCATTACACAACTATGGCATCAAGATGGATCTCTAGTGAAAGACGAAAAGTGTTTTTGTGACGTAGATGTGATATATGGTATTTATGTTATTCATTATATTTTTATATTTGAGACTGATGGACTATAAAAATAATGTATTAGAACATAGTGTAAATGATTTATGGAATGGATACCTATGTATATTGAAACATATGGATTATTGAAATGTTGTAAAAACTATCTATCATTGTAAAAGCTATTTATGCAATTATAACTCATGAAGTAACTTGTAGAGGCATTTTGGAAGTATTATGAAATAAGTAATGAAATGAATCATTAGATGAAAATAGTTCTTATCATGTTATTTTAAAACATTATTGGGAATGGTTTAAATAAAATGAAAATTTTAATGAATTAATTAAAATTGCCTCAGTCTAATTGGATGAACACTTATATGAAAATTCATCTAGGTAATTGCACTTGATGTCATAAAAAATGATAATTCATTTATGCAAATTAATGGAAGAAAATTATATGATTTTAATATAATGACACACTTATTCTATTTTGTTAGATAAAAATCTGATTACTTGTATTACTCTCATATTTCTTCTTGAATGTGTTTGATTGTTAAGAATATGACTAGGAAATTAGTAGGGCATCAATTTTCATCCCCGGTTGTGTGTACGGTGATTTGAAACTCTAATTTAAAAAAATATAGTTTATTTTTTCGGTCACCCATAGGGGGTCGCTACACCTTGTTACTAGATCTCAAATTCAGTGCTTAGGCATATTTGAGTTCATTACATTTATAAATTGTGTGTTTGTGTCATGTCAAGAAAGAGATGGTAAGAACAAGAACCACATCCTAAAGTGGAAATAACAATTCTCAAGATCAATAGGATAATATGGATCAGATTCTAGCCCTTATGAAAGATGTTCATGATAGAATGACTTCATTTGCAAAGATATTCCAATTGTGGAAGCAAATGAGGAAGAATAGTGAACTATTTAGGCCATATTATTTTAGAAGATGGATTTTTTGTGGATATGAAAAATATATGGGCTATTATGGAGTTCTATATACCTCGGAATGTGCACGAGGCTCATAGTTTTATGGCATTGGCACAATATTAGATGAATTTTGTAGAAGGATTTTTAAGGATCGATAGTCGTATCACTTCTTTGCAGAAGAAGGGGGAGAAATTTGTTTAGATGGAAAGTTGTAATCAAGCTTTCCAAATTCTTAAGGAGAAGTTAGCATATGCGCATGTATTGAAATTTGTAGACCCCAATGGCGAGTTCACTATTATTACAGATTTATCTAATAAAGGTTTTTAGGATGTTTTGATGCAAAACAATTAGTTAGTGGATTATGAGCCATGAAATATTAGAAAAGGGAAGTTTAATTTGTTAGAACAATAATATTAAGTGTTCATAATATTTAGTTTATAATTAAATAATATTGAATATAGGTTATTCTTTATTATTTAATATAAACTCTATATTAGGTTTCATTAGTTATTAAATAACTAATTATTAAATCAGGGTGTGTCCCGTCACTTAATAAGGTTATAACCTTTCAGGTTATTTAAATATGGCTATAGGCCATATTCATATATATGTACTTTATGGGTTAAAAACAAGGAACAATAGTGAGAAAGGGAGTTACTCGACTGGGTGAAAAGTTTCTTAATAAATGGAAATTTTATTCGTGGTTTTTTACCCCAACGAGGTTTTCCATGTTATATATTATGTTAATGTGTAATGGTGTGAATTAATTTACTTTTTTATTTATTTACTTATATATGCACATTAATGTTTACTTAATATTAATTTATTTTGGTTGATATAATTTTATAACCCTCTTCTTGACATGGTACCAGAGTGAGTTAAGTATTGGTGAAATATTTTATTTAATTCAAATGTCATGTTCATTGGGTAGTTAGTTGGTTAGCTGGTTGGGAACCTATTTAACCCCCCCACCCTCTCTGAATAGAAAAATGCTTTTGGAGATATGTATGTGTGCACATGTGAAAGGTTATTACAACGCATGAAAACAACTTACGAGAACAGGTGAGATTATTTAATTTTTTGAAATATTTTCCTTGGTTTATATAGTTTTCATGTGTAGGATCAAATTGTTTAAGGTAAAAAAACAAAAATTCAAATTCAAATAAGAGGAGACAAGCTCCATGGAAATAGGCTTTAAATTTTTCTCATTAGGAGTGTGAAAAATTTCGTCTCCTTTGTACATTTGTGGTAATATTTGGTATAATTTGTTTATTTTTGCCCATGTCATTTGGGCCTCATTTAAGGGTTTACTCCATTTTTTTAAAATCATATTCTATAGTTTAAATATATTTTGGTTTAAAATGTAACATTCCCATTTTAAGACTTTAGAAACAAGGGAATTTTTTTTTACACAATGTTCTCTGTTCTAAATAAAACATAATTTAGAACACACATTCCATGCCAATCAATCTCATAACAGATAACCATATGCAGATGTAAATGACTTGGTGAACTACCGATCTCTCATTGCATGACTTGGTCCCCAACTGATCTCTCATGCTTGTCTCTAAGTATTGAATACTTTTATGTATACTGCATACACTTGGTTTTCTTACCCTAATCTGGGTACTGAGTGACCTGTTTAAAGAACCTATCTGAATATTTGTTACCAATATTCATCTAAAATCACATTCCTTAAACTAGGTGACATCGGACAACGCAACCAACAGTTTGTGATACTTTGGCCAAAGATTTCCAACATACTGTTCATGTTACTATTCCTAGATGAAATACTTGTCAAATCAGAATACGTCCTTCACCTCACTCTTTTGTTATCTAGAATGGTCTTCACTGACTTCTATCAGTCCTCTGGCCCAAGGTTTGACCCTAACCCAGGTTACTGACATAATTTTTTATAGGGAGGCACTCATGATGACTTAGGGTATATGGGCATACTTGTCCGACCTAAGTCGACCGAATGTGCCAGGGTACCCTAAGTCATAGAAAGCTACTTCCTATTCCAATTCATGCTACTAGCTTGGCCTAGAGAGAAACTAAGTTCAAGTCCAAATGTGTGTAGATCTAGATGAACTAATCCGGAAGGGTGTTGCAACATGTCAACTGCAACACTATATCCTCGGGAAGACCTTAGTCTTCATGCAGGTACAAATCTGCAGTTGGCATGTGCCAACATCTGATAGAACTACTTCATCACGATGTACATACCCCTAGGAGGTCATAAACACTTAATAATTTTGGATTTAGATTTGAATTATGGAAACCTTGCTCAACCCTAAATCCACATCCCTTGAGTTCTTCATCCAAAATTTGATTTAATTAATACTAAAGAACTTCATTAACTCATTATTGCTTTTATGTTCGATAACTAAGACATGCCGAGAAATTATCCAAAATAGAACAACATACATCGCAAGGTTAAATTAATATAACTCAACTATTCAAATAAGGTGTAACAACCACTCAGGTTCCACTAGAGAAGACTTCATAGAAAATGAAGTTTGAGTGATTAATGATCATAAACACCATTATTTCACTTCACATTCTTTTGAGAGAGGAAGAGTCTTCCTCTCTACTTGGTTATGTGTTAGGGTTTATCATACCTTTTGTATCTTTCACACTTTCTATAGTTTAATTGTATATTCGATACACATCCCATTATCATTATATATTATTTAGATAAAGAACGTAATCTTAGGCAACTTAACAAATTACTTTCAATTAAGAGAGAGATTGAACTATTGCTCTTCATTCAAATTATCAAATGACAACAAAAATAAGAATACAAATAGATATGCTAAATATCAACAAGATAGTATTCTAACTACCTTCATAAATGTACAAGAGAAATTACACAACCATTTGAAGTGGACCTCCAATCTTTTAAATTCATCATGATAAAATACACAATTCACAATATTATGCATCTCAGACAAACTGCATGTCAAATAGTACTAATATTATTAAATAATACAAATTTTCTTTTTCAATACATCTCAAGAAAGAATCAGAGTTATCTTTAAAAGAGCCATACTTTAAATCAGCCAATACATCATAAAATTTATTGCCTTCTTTTATCACTTACGAAGTCCATCTACAAAATTGCTAGCACAGGTCAGTTCATTGAACTGAGCATGATAAGCACTAAGCATTAAAACAAAGTGCATTCCACTAATTGTTACATTAAAACAACTCTGCGTTGATGAAACAATTAATGTAATCATCCAAATAAATCATAAGTAATAACGACCATAAAAGAAGCAAAAATAACAATTTGGATTTATTTAAAGAAAAGATCATAATATAATCAACAAACTACTGCCTTATAGCATATAAGTATTGTCCTAAACAATTACTCATTAATATCAATAAAAAAACTCCTAACTTTGAGTTATTTCATAATTCTTTCTGAATTTGAAATATAAATTTTTAACTTCAATAGATAAATAAAAAGAGTTGCTTTCAAAATCAAATACCTTCTTGTCATCTTTACCAAGTTTCCAGAAAACATGTGAAGACAAGATCATTTCAGCATCGTTACATTTTCAAGATGAATAAACTTTCAACTTAAACAAATAAGAGATTCACAATTTAGAATACTTTCCCATGGTGATCAAGAGTTGGTTCTACAACAAGCTTCTGAAAGTGCTCCGGTGACCAACATTGTGTTAACTCCTAAAGAGACATTTCCATGGATTCAAGAAATGCTCAAAAGTGGTCCAATGAAAATGCAACTTGCTATCATGCCCATTCTCAAATAAATCTTAGGAATATTGAATTCCAAACAAAGAAAGAAGGCCCAGAAAACTTCTCGATTCCTCAGTGGCATCTCAGGTAACCATTATGTTGAAATTGCTAGACCTAAGAATGATAATCCCATCAAGGACATGACTCTGTTAGACTAATTGTTCACGTGCATCTCATTGGGTCAAGATTCACATGAGGGTGACTCTCATTTGTTCAAAGAATCTAATTCTCACCTCCTTGCTTGGAATGAGGAATACAGGTGAACAATTGTACAAAAGGAGGATTACATGAAAGCTTTTAGTGCCTACATTCAACCCTTCTTAGAACCTAACTCGACATATTCTCTACCAGTTGAAGACATTCCTTCGATCAATAGTGTTGATCCTGAGGATTTCAAAAAAGCACAAGGATATATGGTGTGGGGGAAGGCCAACAAGAAGTGGATTGAGAAAATCATTGATAAATGAAAGGCATTGTTTCCAGATATCATTTCTATCATCAAGTATGTTCTTACAACATTGTCAGAAATGAACTAAGATAAGGAGGAGTTTTTAAAAGAGGTGATTCATTTAGATGAGATGTTTCCATTAGTATCTAAGATGAGTTCCTTCAAATCTCACACCCTCTTGAGTAAAAAATTGTTCGCATCTGCTCACACTGTAGAGAACTTATCTCAAGTTTGGGTCCACATCATGAACATGAACTATGTAATGTTCAAGAATGCAATATCTGAGTTTAAATCTTGTCTACAACATGCTTTTGAGATCTTAAAATATGTCTACAATTGTGTTCAGAGACTTGAGTTCCCTCTTCTCACTGAGGATTCATAATCGGAAGAACTCATTACTTCCTTCTATGAGCTAGTCAAGAAAGAGGTAGGAGACTCTCTCTCCTTCAATGAAGATAACTTAGAGTCTCTAGCCAGTATCATAAGTTACATTGATGAAATTACAATGAATCATGAAGAATGGATTGATCAATGTAATAATATCAGTGATGTCATTGGATCACGAACCAAGGTGTTGGGCTGCATTTGTATCCTGGAGGTAGATAAGTTGATAGCTGCGATAGTTCAAATTAGAAAATAATTCAAGGAAAATAATCCTGCTCCAAAGAATCATCATCAAGATGCATGAATTTGCAAAATTTCTTCATCACAAGGATTTTCTTCATCATATTTTGAAACTTCTTCTCTCCCCTCTCTTTCTCCCTCTTCCTTCTCTCTCCATTCTAATTCTTCATTGAGTGTAATCAACATATTTTTTCTTATTCACTAAAGTGAATTTCTAAAGTTATATTGTAAAAGTCCCTTTAATTTATAAAAAGGGAACTTCTTTCTCATGTCATAGGAAGACAAAAAGTCACAAGTGAATAATATCATGAAGATTCATGTGGGGGGTAGGTGAAAGGTCAATTCACATTGTTATAAATTGAGATGGCTTCTCCATTACAAAGGATCTTGAAATTCTGAAAATTGAGTTCTTTGTAGCAATTGTGGATTGGGATTTAGGTGTTGAGCTTTGTATCACCAACACATGAAATAAATCTACATTTCTTATATTTCCCTTTTCCCATATGTTCTTTTGTTTCTCTCTTATATGCGCTTTATAATTATAGTGATCAAAAATATCTTTGTATATTCAATGTATATGACTTAGAGAAGTGTGTGTACGTGTGGGTTTTGTTTGTCTCACTAATAGCTCTTCATTTTTTCTTTCCTCTATATTAAATGTTGAACTACTATGGTTATTGGGTGTGAATTCTAATTGTGCCTATTCACAACAATAACCTTACTTTGTCTTATTTCTCTCCTTCACCCCTCATCACTGCAATTTCCTCCCTTGTACCACATACAAGCACTTTGTCACAAGTTCAGGTAAGTGTTCCTGTGTGATCCCTGACCTATTTGGCCAACCCAAAAAATTTAGATAGGAGAAGATTAGTTTACATTCAATAATGGGAGTTACACAATTCAATGTATAAGGGCTTATCCCCATGAGCATTGGTGGAAACACCTAATTTTTCATATTGACAAATTAATTCACTAACAAACCCCCTAAAAAACTAGTAGATATTACTAGGAGAATATGTGAAAATGAATTTCGAAATGTTGGAGAATATGAAGGAAATAGGTTTTGAACGGTTTGGTGAATCATTTGATAATGGTGTTGGCCAATATCAATTTTCAGATGATAGTATATGTTGTCGGCCAATAGCATATGTTATTTTTCAAAAATCATTTTTCAACAATAATAGTTAAAATGACTATCTCGATGAGAAATTCATCCTCACAAAATATAGCGCAATTTTTTTTTTTCAAAAAATGCAGATTTGGCCGATTTCATATTGAATTTTTTTTATGTAAGTAGTTAAAATGATCATCTCAATGAGAAATATGTCCTCATAAAATATGGCGTAAGAAAAAAAATTAGATAGTGTTCATGAGCATTTGTTAGATGATGCTTGGGGATATCTAGTGGAGGTTGGTTTGTGTGGGATGTTTCATTACAAATGTATCCATAGGGATACGGGTTTAGTATTGGCTTTACTCGAGAGATGGGATCATATTACGGGGACATTCTATTTACCGACAGGTGAGGTGCCCTTCACACTAGAGGACATTCACATGATCGTGCAACTACCATTACAGGGTGAGCAGGTGTATGTCATTGATGAGGTAGGCAAGGGGGAATACTATGCAACATCTATATGGAGATGATTACCTAGATGTTGTGTATTCTTCTAGGGGTTTTGTATATGATTCATTTTTTAGTGATGATGAGGATGGTCAAGCTATGGTTATGATGATGATGATTGGTATTAGTTTGTATGCCCTGCCATAATCAACAAGTGTTATGTTTTCTTGGATATTGAATAGAGTGGTGGGGAATATGATGGAGCACAAGAAGGTATTTTTTTGGACCCATGCCTTACTAGTGCATGTATACATGGAGTTATAGGCCTAGAGGATAGGGTGGAGATTCAGGGTGGATGTTAATTTTTTTGGAGTGTTGGGCATACGAGCACATAGCAGTGTCTTGGTCAAGAGGATTTTCATGGGCCTTATGGGTTACCCTTCACAATAGTATAGGTTTTATGATATGGCGACCAAATTTTGGGGCTACACGGCCCATGAGAGGAGCGTGGTATTACAGGCACCTTTTAGCAGGATTATAGTAAGATGATGTAGTCTGGAGGCCATACATTGGTTTCCCAGTGTGGGTTAGGGAAGAGGGGGAGGTGAGGGTCACTTAACAAGAGATGTGTGTGCGAGTTCAACGAGCCGACTACTATGATTTTATTATAATTGGTCATGTTAGGTCTGTTATCCTGTAAAATTGACAAGGGAAATTTCACATATAACCAAACCAAATTATGTTTTGGTCCCCTAAAGAAGTATGACAACATTCAAAATGGCCTAAAAATACCTTTCGAAAATCAAGTTTTTAGAACTTAGCCATTTTTAGCTTCTTTAGAGTCGGTGCAGTTTTTGGGGTGTCAACCTTCCAAAAATTGTGCCTTTTAGAACTGGGCACAAGAAATGTTGTGTCGACACCATAAAATATGTGCCCCTTAGAAAATCCTTTGGCACCCAAAATGACATGTCAACATCAATGAAGTTACGCCCCTCTGGCGTAGGAAATGACATCTCAACATTATTAAACATGCACCAAATATGTGTGCTAAGGTACGGGAAGTGGTATGTCAACATACCAAAATGTGTGCTAAGTAAATTTTCCTATGGTGCTAGAGATATTATGTTGACATCATGAGAATTATGCCCCTTTATACGCTTTGGCGCTGAAATTCTCATGTTGACATCATGAAGTGCTAAGGCGCTGAAAGTATTATGTTGATGCCAATGAAATTGTGCCAAAGTGCATTTAAACCCGTGTTGACACTCTAGTTTGTGTGCCAAAGAAAGTTGGTGAAATAATTAATGCCAGGTTTTCTATAAATAGGTGTTCAACACCTATCATTTTCATGAATTGAAAATTGTGAAAAGTATTCTTCTGCGCCTGTCAGCTGTCCTTGTCACCCCCGTGTGTTGTTTTTCGAGCTTGTGGACCCCAATGTCATCCTTCGTCCTTTATAAAACCAGTTAAGTGGCTTCTATCGTCCTTCTTGTTGTTATGGCTTTTGTTTCTTGGTTATTGTTAGGTTTTAGGGTTGTTATAAACCAAAAGGTTAAATCTAAAAATGAATAACTTACCAATAATCCATAATCATCTGGAATCCCCTTCTCCTCTCCTTCCAGATCTACAAATCTGGAAGGCCCCTACCTTTGAAAAAACCTAAAACCACATTCCCTGCTTATTCTCTTGTTACAAAACCTCTCTTTACCACTTGAAAAAACCAAAAAAGAGAGAAGAAATCTAGTAAATTGCAAAGAAATCACTAAAACTTCGGCGCACTGTTTTTACATGTTGTAACCTCCACAATCACGCCTTGGAACATTGTCCTCACTTGCAACATACCCCTAACCTGCACCCAGTATAAACACTTAGAAAACTTTTGTAAGGGTGCAGGCACGTCCTGGACAACATCAACATTGGATGTTGTGTCCTTCAAAACCACACCAAGCGCTTTCCCCTTTAGTGCATTGATTTCCTTTGTAGCATATTCCAAAATTGTACCTTGGGCACACTTAAAAGTCATGCAACACCATCCTTTTCAGCACCCAGCTAAATAAAATTTCCTAAGGCGCAGGGGCATGATCCTTGACATCAACATGGCATGTTGTATGTTTTAAAAATGTGCCATGTGCTTTATCCTTTGGTACCACCTTCTGTCATGCAACACTCTCCAAAATTGTGCCCTTTATAACCCCTTGGCACATCTTTTCTCCTATCAACACTGGCACACCTTTTTACATGTTGACATCCCCAAAAGTGCACCTAGCCTTTTTAAGCCTCTGCAGCATGCTGTGAACTTGCACCTTGCGCTCTAAGCCTTATAATTGCTCATTCTTCTTTCTGCAAGCTTTCATTATGAATAACATGAGGGTTGACATGGCCCTTCTGTGTTGGACCTCCTTGATTCTCCTTGTAGAACAACAACAGTCATCCTTGAGCTCACACATGTCTTCATCAAGCAAAAATCCAACCAAGTCTAAAGGAAAAGCAAAGTTGACAAAACAAGAGATGAAGTACAAATATCAGAAAGTCAGGATTCCTGACTCATATGCAGAGAGTGATCTTGATATCAGAGACTCCGAGCTTGGGCATATTGATATGGAAGACTTCTGGACGAGAACCAACCTGGCTACTAGTGGCCCCTGGATGAACAAACTGGTGAGCAGTGGATTACACTTTATAGCTGGGTTTCCAGAAAGTGCTGTAAATAACGAGTTCATCATGTTGGTGGCTTGATGTTATAACAAGGACACAAGATGTGTCGAAGATAAGGATGGAAAGATGATCATCGACCTCACATCTTGTCATTTTGAAATAACCCTAAGCATTCCTCATCACAGGCAATATGTTGCCATAAGCCTAGAAGACTACAAGAAGGCATGAGATGACAATGAGGAAAAATTCTTGCAAATGATGAACAAGCTATATCTTAAGATCAAAAATCTTGTGAGAAGATGGCCAAAGACCATCCACCGCAATGACTTCAATGAGGAACTGAGTGATACAATCACCTTCCTGAACAGAATATTTGGGCTTCCTGATGCTCATTATTTCCATAAATGGATGCTAAGGTACTTAGAGACCATGAGAAAGAATGTACTTGATGAAAATTTTGGATGGGGAGAAATCATTAGTGAAACCATCTCCCAGCAGCTTCAACAGGTCCTCACAACTAGGAAGTTCTATACGAATTCCTATGTTATATACGTTGCAGCATCAACGAGAGATTTTACAGGCCTAACTCAAAATGGGGTATGGCCCCAGGTCATAATATATGAATACTACCCAGAGCTAAAGCTTGAGAACAACATCCCCCAATTCTCAAAAATCAACGACGCCTTCTTCTATGAGGTGATCTACCTATTGAGGCTGAATATGAGACATGGTCAAACTAGCCCGAGTGTGAACACTGTCATAAAGAAGTGGGGAGAATTGTTCACATAGTTTCCCACATTCACATATCTTAGGGTAGTGAATTTTGAAGGTGAACCAAAAAATCTACCAAGGTATGTAGGGCCCAAGTTGATTCTCTTGGAGTTGTCAAGGCAACTGATCACATACCATGAGAAATGCATGAAGAGAAAAAAGGGAGGAACTCCATTCCCCCTTACAGTGGGTCGATAAACCTGCACCACACTGGCCAAAATCATGGGAAATGTATACTGAGCTTGAATTTTTGAATCTAAAGCTCAACTTCCCAGCCATGCCTACCTTCGATTGCCGGAGTTGCCTCCCAAAGGCAAAAATTACTCCTATCCATGTTCCTAAGATTGAGGACATCTACATCGACCTAACACACAAAATAGATATCAGGTGAAAGGATCACTCCTGGCTGGCTCTGGAGGAAAGTGTTCATTATGGCATAGCCATCATTCCAAAAGGATTCCAAGAGCATGACCAAGAAATTGAACAAGTTTACCTTGACATGGATGGGGACGATTGGACGTTTGCAGAGATCAATAGAGCCAAGGCACTGAAGACCATTCAAGAAAGGGTCAAGCCCACGTTACAGTGCACCAAACATTGGTGCAAATAGAATGGTCTCACCTACCTCAGGGTATATTTTACTACTCCTTCAGGTAGAGCACCTCCAAGAACGACCTAGGTGCTGAAAGGAAAAGGAAAAGATAAGGAGGGAGAACCAAGCAAACAAGAAGAAACTTTTGAAATCCCTCCTACTACTTTTGAGAATCAAGTGGTCGACCTGGTGTCTCTAGGTAAAGAAGAAGAGACCACCAAAGTTTCAATAGATACATCCACTTAGGATGTGGTCACAGATACAACTAAAGAGGTACCCACGATTCCTTCTTCCACTCCTCCTTCCACTGTCGTTGAAGCATCTATTTCACTGGATGTTTCTTCTTCTCTTCCATCTCCTACCTCTTCCATCTTCTCCTCTCTTATGAATCTATCACCCAGTGTTCCCTCCATCCAATTGCAGATCCCTTCCACCTCCATGTCCTTTTCTTCCCTGGTAGTAACTCCAGGCCCCACAAGCAACACCGCATTGGACTCCTTGTCGATGCCACCACCAAGTGTCTCAACGTTCTTTCTTACAGCCTCTTCAGTAGCTTCCCCTTTCAATCCCCTTTCTTCTTCCATTCCCTCTACTCCTCCCATAAGTCCAAGATAGATTTCTAACCATCTGGGTCAACTCAAGAGAAAATTTCCCATCGTACCCATGGACTTCTCTGTCATTCCAAAGAAGGGACCTGTTGACACTAAAATTTTCCTCCATAATTTCTATTTCATTAATGTATGTATTAGGAATAGGATGTTGTTAAGTATAATTAGTAGTAGCGTCTGATAGAAGATAACGGCGCCATCAATACAGTGTCACCAATAATGTGGAGTACGGTAATAGTCAAAGTACAATAGGAATGTTGTAAAAAGTAAATATTTGTCGTAAGGGGTCTGGTAATGTTAAAATGTCAAAGTTTGGGTAATTAGAGAAGTAGGGTCTACATGATTAGGAATTAGAAATATTATATTGGTAATAAAGACAAGGAGTGAGGTCATAAATATTTTGTGTATTTTATTTGTAAAAATTCTAAAAATGTGGAACCCATGTAAAATGATAAGGTTTATCTTATCTTAACAGATAAGCTTACATGTACAAATAAGAGTTAAGGTATGGAATATGATTCGTCAGAGTGGATTTCTTATCCTATCTTAGAGATAAGATGGATAAGCCTGGAAGTTCTATAAATAGAGAGGCCACCCCCCTCATTTAGCATAGAAGGAAGTAGTGAGAAATATTGTAGGAAGTGTGCGAAGGAAGCCATCAGTTTAAAGGTGTGTTGAAGAAGCCATTAAGAAGTGTAATTGTAAATTTTCTCCCATAGTCTTGGTGAAAGTCAAATGAAGTCAATAACACTTGAAGTACCTCATGGGTGAGATTGTAACAATTTCATGTTAATATTATAATTTACTTTGATATTTCAGATTTTTCATCATTCTGTCTTATCATAGTCGATGGTATTTTTGTGTTATGTCGTTGTTTTGTTTCCAGATTACATCCACCAAACTAAAGGCTGTGCATTAGTAAATAATCATAGCACGAGGAGTTCTCGGTGAAGAATTATCATAGTGCCGGATTGGTGATGACAGACCCAAGAAGTAGAAAGCTATAACTCGCTTCTCTAAGAGCGCTTCGGGAGAGAGAGTCATGGAGATTGCATACCTGGATCCCACAAAAGAGAAGAAAGATCTATCTCCTACAGACTTTACAATGACCCAAGTAGCGATGGGAACCTCATCTAAAAGCCTACGATGAGAGGCCTTATCTGTCGTAGATGCTCTCTATAAAAAGCTTTAGGAAGCAAAAGAGGAGAAGAGAATACTCAAGGACCAAAACAAACATCTCCTCCAAGCATTACAGAGAATGGGAAACGCTCCTCCTGTAATTGCCACCGAACCTACTGAAGTTATTAGTCAGGATAAGATAAATAAATATGCCAAGATTAGCAAACAAGGCACAACAATGTCCTCCTAGATAGAGTGAATAATTAGAGATAGTGAGGAAATAATCAAGAAATTCATAGGACTCTACCATGATATAGATCATGAAAATAAGGAGCTACAAGCAGTAGCAGGATCTCTCTCCGAGGAGTTAGACAATGCCTGATTGTAACATGAAAAATTCCAAGCAATGGTCGACTGCTCAGCTAACGACCTATTAAATATCGGCGTCATTGATCACCCACAGGCACATAACAAAGCTCTCGTTACATTGGATTACCGGGTTGATCAAATGGAATATATCCTGGAGAGGATAGATAAAATCAAGGACGAATCACTGGATGCAAAATACAACATAGAGCAAATGGTTACAAAGATGTCTCCAGGGATGCTCAGTGAATCGTTCACCTTGAGGGAGGCAGACGATACAATCCAGCTCTTCAAGGCTATCGCAACCCAAGATTTGGTGCCAGATGTCACTTTTGACTGAGAATCAATCAATAACCTTCTGGCTTGTTGCAATTTCATTGGATTCTTGATTGAGGCATGCGAAGAGTACGTCGGGCTACCTGAAAAGCTCAAGACTGAAAAATAAACTTGCAAAGTTATTGGTGACCATTTCAAGGGTCTAGATCATAATCAACTTCAGACAATGATTAGCAAATTTATGGAATACTGAGCTTAGTGTCACATCGCCTCTCCTGATCTGAAGCAAGACACTCCGTTTAAACAAAGAGATGATGAGGAGTAGTGTCTCCTCTTGTGTACGCTTTGATCATTTTTGTAAGAATATTTAAAAAGTATGTTGGCATTTACGATGATATCATCCATGTTGCATCATGGGATGTTGCCATCCAAAAACTTGCCCAAAGTCAACTTTTGACTTTTTAGATATTTTGTAAAGTGGTTGGTTTTTTTTTCTTCTTTCCTCCTCTTCTTCTATAAATACTGGAATACTTGTTATATTCCAGGTGGATATTTTTTGTATGAAAAAGGAGTGAAGAGAGAAAGACATTGTGCTTCCTTGTAATAGAAGAGATATTAATATATATGTTCAGACATTGTGCTTAATATATGTGTTATTTGTATCAGATATTTCTTAAGTTAGATCTATGTTTCTATTATGTTGGATTCCTTCTTGTTATCGTCATATGTTCATTAGTATTTTTTTGTTTATTTATGCAAGTAATTTTGGCTTTGTTTACTACCAGCCCAAAGCATAAACCTTCTGATCTTTCCATCTTGGAATTCATTTATTTTCTCCCTTCAGATCTATCCTTCCTCTGTTCCTTCCTCCTTACCTTTTTGTTCGCATTTGGAACTACCTCTACTGGGATGAGATCCCAAACCCCCTGAAGTTAGAATAGTGTAGATTTGCACAGATTCCTATTTGATAGAATAGCAATAAACCAATTTCACTTTGTTGTCTCAAAGAGGGGTTATGCCCTGCACACTGTTGGCCTGTTTCCCCATGACCTGTCTAACCAACATATTTTCAAACCAACAGTTTTTGGCGACTCTGTTGGGGATCAAACTAAGGAAATAAATTAAAACTGTAAAAATCACTACCAGTTTGCAAATTTGAACTCTTTGTTAAAAATTAAAATTTTTGCAGAAGTGATCAAAGCTGAAAAATTTCCTTATAAAAATTCATAGATCTAGACCAGATAGGAGCTTTTAGTTAGCTGAGTTTTTACAAAAACTTGTATATTTCCGTAGATCTAAGATTTTGAAATTTCATGATATTTTCAAAACCTTGCAAAATTCAAGTCGAAGATTCGAAAATCAGCTTTCTAAATTGACCCACTTTTTATCCTTGTTAATCTTTGTTAGAAAACCACAATCGGTTGTTATTAAAGAGGGTAAAAATTTAAATATTAAAAAGTACATGCTACTGATTTTTGTTAGAAAAATCAGAAAATCAGTGAGTACAAACAAAATGATTTTTATAAATCTACTCTTAATTGTTGCAGATTTGAATGGCTACGTTGGCGGGTGAACAATTTACTTGTGGCAGAAGAGCCCATGGAGAAGTTGATTCAATATTTGATCTACTTCAAAGGCACCATTTCAGTATCACTTCAGCACGATTCACATCACTAAGTTCGATGGAACGATAAGCAAGAAGTGCCTCGCCTCCACGAAAGAGCTGAATTTCACAAGGTGCCTCGACATCAATTTGCAGTGCTCTTTTTCTAAGTGGAACCACACTCCCTACTCATGTTCTCTTTCCCACTTTTCAAATGGTGATAAATCTAACTCTGCCATGGGGAAACACCATGGGTCCTCTAGCACTGCTGCATCTAGTCAACCCCCTCCCTCACAGAAATCGCAAGAATTTTCTGAAATTTGATGGGTGTGGAAATCAAAGCACAAACATGCATATAGTTGCGTTTATTATGTCATGTAGTATTCTAGATGTGACTCATGAAGACGTTTCTGTGCGTCTCTTTCTGGAAACCTTGCAAGGGCCTGCATCAGAATGGTTCCAGCATTTACCAGCTAGATCCATCACCAGTTGGGCCACATTACGAACTACATTTGAAGATAGGTACAAGCCTTCAGAAGATGCATTCACGTTATTTTCACGAATCACTCACTTGAAGAAGGAGGCCAATGAAACCATGCATGATTTTATCACCCGTTTCAATTCACTGATCAACTGTGTGATGCATTCCATGTTGCCAACATTAGAGAATCAAAAGTGTTTCTTATGAACACAATGAGTTTGAGAGTAAGTTTCTTACTTTTACAAGAACAAATACCAACCTTGGTTCTTGCTTAAGTTGTGGCCATTCGGATAGAAGATAACCTCCCTATATCTAGTGAGTTAAGATGAGATCCGTCAAAATCAAAGGCTTCAACATTTTCTCAGGCTACCTCATCAAATCTAGCATTCCAAAAGATGGTGAACGATTTTCTCTACTTGAAGAAGCAATTGGCTCAAGCATCGTCTACTACTCCTTATCGGGATATCCCACAGAGGAACTTCACTCCCAACAATGCCCCCTAAAGGCCGCATTTGCCTGCTGCTTCTCCAAGGTTAGAAATTGAAGCTCCTCTGGTTAATGCTTTGGTTGAAATCGAAGAAGATGATACAAACTATGAAGAACCTTTGTCGCAAGGCGAAGATGATCAAGATGTCGGTGAACCGACTGACGACTCTACTATCGGGTATATGGAATTTGAAGATGAGGAATTTGATGAAGAAGAGGGTACCCAAGGGTATGTGAGCAGAAAATTATACGCAGTTTTTACTCACTCGCAAGGAAAAGAAGCAAAGGTTACTGCTGAAAAACAAAAGGAAAAGGTTGTGGTAGCTCCATCACCAACAATCGTTAAAAGAGGTAATACCCTTCCTACTCAACCTTCGGTTAAACCTTTTGTAAAGAAATCTTTTCCTCCTGTTTCTCCTCCAATTTAGCCTTCCTCCAATTCCATAAAGACTAGTAATCCTCCTCCAAAAACATGAAACGAAAGACTCATTCCTTCATTAGCACAACCCTTGGTCGTATTCGATATAATTGATCATGCTAAAAAGACCAAGATCCAAATGTCTGATGTTGAATACCTTCAGTCTAACCCAGAGAAACTCATAAGATTAACTAAGTATATCTAATACCAGGCTGCTGCCCTTCCTCCCATTTCCCCAAAAGGAATTCTTCCCACTCCTACATCTCACGTAAACGTCACCTCGACTTCCGCATCAGGAAAAATTGAACCTTTTTACCTATCTCTCCTAATCAATGGGCATAAACTAAGTAACTGTATAATCAATTTTGGAGCTTCTGATAATGTCATGCCAGCAAAGGTTGCCCATGCTTTGGGCCTCATGCTTACTAAACCTTTTGGCAGATGCTACTCCATGGAAACCAAGCAAGTACCATTGATTGGTCATATCAAGGATGCGTAGTTTACATTTGCGGTATTTCTCGAGAAAAGGGTAAAAATGACTGTTCTTATAGCTGATATTCCAGCAGCATACGGAATATTGCTAGGGAGAAGCTTCTGTAAACAAGTATGTGGGGAAATTCATATGGACTGGTCAAAAGCTAGGATTCCTATCAAAGGAGTGATGCAAACATTGTAACCAGAATCGCAAAAGAAATATCTAGTCACCAACTCTGATGACCCTAAGGCTCATATTCTTTTCGAATCGTCAAGGATGGGAAACTAATTCTTGTCCACTGACTCAGATAAAATGGATATTCTCGTCCAAAAAGAGGATCTCAACAAAGTGTGGACGTTGCAGTTTGATGGTAGTTGTGCAACGAGTGGATGCAGTGTTGGGGTTGTTCTAATATCTCATGAGGATAATATTTTCCCTTTTTCTTTCAAGTTGCAGTTCTTCAATACAAATAATACCGTTGAGTATGAATCCTTGTTACTTGGCATGCAAGCTACAAAAGAGAAGGGAATCAAGAATCTAAAAGTGCAAGGTGATGCCAAGTTAATTGTCAATCAGGTAAAAGGGATATATCAAGTAAAAAATGACCGACTCAGGCACTACCGCAATGCAGTATGGGATAACATCGAAGAGTTTGACGCTTTCTCAATCAAAGCAGTCCCACGAGCTCAAAATGACATGGCTGATTCATTGGTCATCTCAGCATCTCTCATGCTCCCTCACCTAGGGTTAAAAATAGATACATATACCATTGAGGTGGTTTTTCACCCAAGTGTTCCAGATAATTCACAGCACTGGCAAGTGTTCAATGATGACAACCAACTTATCACTTTTTTGGAGAAAGCTGACAATTTCAAAGAGCTTCATTTTGATGGATCAATTTTTTCATGTCGTGAGTCTCTCACCGGTGAACCATATGAATTTGAAAAAGAAACAATGATATAGCTAAAAGGAAATAAGATTTTGAAATGTTTAGTTTCCTTAGAACGACTATTTAATAATCATGACCGTTTTGTTAAGAAAAAGTGATAGGATGATCCTTCCTCTTCTCCATAAACTGAATATTTCAATCTAGGTATTGCAGAACATCCTCGTTCCGTGAACATTGGGAAGTGTTGTACGCCCGAAGAGAAATGAAAATTTGTCAAGTTACTGAAAAAATACATGGATGTATTAGCATGGTCTTATGCTGATCTCAAGTCTTTCAAGCCAAAGGACATTCGGCACAACATCCCGCTCAAGGACGACGTCAAGCCTTTTCGTCAAAAGCAAAGGCATTACAACCCCAAAATCTCAGGTACCATCTAGGCTAAAATTCAGAAGATTCTGGATGCAAGAATCATTTTTCCAATTCATCACAGTACCTGGCTTATTAATATTGTACCTATGCGGAAGAAGAATGGCAAGATACACATATGCGTGGACTTTCACAACTTGAACTAGTTATCTTAAAGGATAACTATCCACTGCCGATAATGGATCAAGTGCTACAGGTAGTAACTAGTTCAGAAATGTTGTCTATGCTTGATGGTTTTTCAGGTTACAATCAAATTCAAGTCACGCCTGAAGATCAATTCAAAACAGCATTCACCACTCCTTGGGGTACCTTCGCCTATAGCAGAATGTCGTTCGGTTTGATCAACATCGGTGCCACCTTCCAACGAGCAATGGAATTTGCATTCAAAGGTATGATGGGAAAGGTCATTGTAGTTTACCTAGATGACCTAACCATGTTCTCCAAGAAACGAAATGATCATTGTGATCATTTAGAACAAGTCTTGATCAGATGCCAAGAACATGAGATTTCACTAAATCCCAAGAATTCAGTTTTTAAGTTCACGGAAGAAAATATGTTAGGACATGTTGTCAGTAGAGAAGGAACTAAGATAGATGTCGAAAGAGTCAAGGCTATTCAGAGCCTTACTTTTCCTACAAGAAAGACTAGTGTTCACTCTTTCTTCGGAAAGGTAAATTTTCTCAGATGCTTCATCCCTGATTTTGCTGAGAAGACTCGTCATATATCTAATATGATGAAAGGGTCCCAAACATTCCAATGGAGTGAGGAAGGCAAGGTATCATTCAAAGACATAAATACTTCCATCGCTCATGCCCCTGTTATGGTGTGTCCTGACTTCAGCAAAGACTTCATCATGTATAGTTATGCATCTACGCATACGGTATCAGCTATCTTGATGCAAAAGAACTCCGAGGATATTGAATCCCCCATTGCTTTCATGAGATCTCCTCTTAAGCCTCATGAACTGAAGATGTCACAATTGGAAAAGCATGCCTTCGCCATGGTAAAAGCAGTCAAAAATTTCCGCTACTACATTCTGAATTCTCATACAGTAGTGCTGGTTCCAGACACGGCTGTTAAGTCTATCCTGACTCAACAGGAGTTAGGGAGCTTACGAGGGAATTGGATCACAAAGGTCCAAGAATACGATCTAGACATCAGACCAACCAAGTTGGTAAGGGGTAAGGGCCTGTGTCAGCTAATGGCTGAAAATAAAGACTCAGAGGTACCTGAAGAGAAAGTTGCTCATGTTGATGAAGAACAAAGTGAACTGGAGAAAGTGGATTCTTTACCCATGGTTCTATTTGTCGCAACCAATGATGAATGGTATTCTGACATCACATTCTTTCTCACCTATGGAGAGTGCCCAACTCACCTAACCACTAAGGAAAAGTGAGCGGTAAAGCTCAGAGCCGCAAGATATGTCATATGGGATGATGGATTGTACAAACGTGGAATTGACGACATTTTTCTACGATGTGTTGATAAGCCATGGCAGATAAAATTGTTGAAGAGTTTTCATGACTCCACCTGTGGTGGTCACTTCTCCTCATCCATGATGGCACATAAGATCATTTGGGCTAGGTACTACTGGCTGATGCTATTTCAGGATGCAGCCACCTGGATGGCAAAATGTGAACTTTTCCAATAGTTTGTTGGCAAACCAAAGCTGGCTACATTTCCCCTCAGGCCCGTCATTATTGACGAACCATTCAAGAAATGGGGAATTGATTTCATTGGAGCACTCAATCCTCAATCGAGTGCTGGACATAGTTACGTCCTAACAGCAATGGATTACTTCACGAAATGGGTGGAGGCTATACCTGTCAAACATGCCACTTCTGAAGTTGTTTGCAACTTCATCAAGGAAAATATTATCATGAGATTTGGCATTCCACACAAAATCGTTGCTGACAACACTTCCAACTTCTCTTCACAGGAAGTTATTGGTTTTTGTTATGGATACGGGATAACCTTGGCTCATGCTTCTGATTACTATCCTCAGGGAAATGGTCAGGAAGAATCTAGCAACAAGAACCTGGTAACTATCATACAGAAGCTAGTTGATGAAAATCAATGGTCCTGGCACAAATCATTGTACGATGCTCTGTGGGTAGATCGTATCACTCCAAATAGATCTCTTGGCATGTCACCTTTCCAGGTGTTGTATGGGATCGATGCTAAAATCCCTATTTCTGAAAACTTCCTACTCTAAACTTGGCTCGAGCAATTGAAGATGAAACTTTTCAGAATTCTCTTGAAAAGAGGATTATGTACCTGATGGAACTTGAAGAAAAGTGAGTAAAAGTGGTCAACAAGATCACTGAACATCAGAATCAAGTCAAGAGGTTGTTCGACAAGAAAGCTAGGTAGAGAGATTTCCAAGTGGGAGATCTTGTTCTTCTATGGGACAAATGAAGAGAACTGAAAGGTATGCACGGGAAGTTTGACTCTCTTTGGAGAGGGCCATACAAGATCAAGCAGCTCAATGGAGAGAATAGTTTCTATCTCTCATATCTAGATGGAACTGAGCTCCCGCTTCCCTACAGTGGGCAGCACCTGAAGATCTTTCAGGAAGTAGAGCTTGCTCTCTTCTTTGTATAGTTTACTTTTTCGTGTGTTTTCTTTATTGTGTTTGCTTCCTGTTTGTTGTGTGTTCCCTTTCTTCCCTTTTTGGTCACCCTTGTTTTCGACTCTCTGTAACCCAATGGATAGGCACATGAAAATTTGGGATTCTCTACCCTTAAGTTTCACTTAAAGATAGTCCCCAGAAAGAGCCAGTTGTTATCCTATAAAATTGACAAGGGTAATTTCATAGATAACCATACCAAATTCCGTTTTGGTCCCCTGAAGAATTCTGGCAACATTCAAAATGGCCTAAAACTCCCTTTTGAAAAACAAGTTTGTAGAACTTAGCCATTTTTATCTTCTTTAGAGTTGGCGCAGTTTTTGGGGTGTCAACATTCCAAAAATTGTGCCTTTTAGAACTGGGAGCAAGAAATGTTGTGTTGACACCATAAAATAGGCGCCCCTTAGAAAATCCTTTGTCACCCAAAATGACATGTAAACATTAATGAAGTTGCACCCCTATGGCATAGGAAATGACATGTAAACATTATTAAACATGCACCAAATGTGTGCACTAAGGCACGGGAAGTGGTATGTCAACATACCAAAATGTGCGGTAAGTAAATTTTCCTATGGCACTAGAGATATCATGTTGACATCATGAGAATTGTACCCATTTATAGCCTTTGGCGCTGAAATTCTCATGTTGACATCATGAAACACCTGCTAAGGTGCTGAAAGTATTATGCCGATGCCAATGAAATTGCACCAAGGCACATTTAAACCTGTGTCAACACTCTAGTTTATGCACCAAAGAAATTTGGTGAAATAATTAATGCCAGGTTTTCTATAAATAGGCATTCAACACCTGTCATTTTCACGAATTGAAAATTGTGAAAAGTATTCTTCTACACCTGTCAGCTGTCCTTGTCATCCCCGCATGCCATTTTTTGAGCTTGTGGACCCTAATGTCATCCTTCGTCCTTTATAAAACTAGGTAAGTGGCTTCTATCGTCCTTCTTGTTGTTATGGATTTTGTTTCTTGGTTATTGTTAGGTTTTAGGGTTGTTATAAACCAAAAGGTTAAATCTAAAAATGAAAAACCTAACAATCCATAACCATCTAGAAACCCCTTTTCCTCTCCTTCCAGATCTGCAAATCTGGAAGGCCCCTGCCTCTGAAAAAACCTAAAATCACGTTCCCTTCTTATTATCTTGTTACAAAACCTCTCTTTACCATTTGAAAAACCCAAAAAAGAGAGAAGAAATCTAGTAAATTGCAAAGAAATAACTAAAACTTCGGTGCACTATTTTTACATGTTACAACCCCCACAGTTGTGCCTTGGCGCACTATCCTCACTTGCAACATATCCCTAACCCACGCCCAGTATAAACATTTAGAAAATTTTTGTAAGGGTGCAGGTGCGTCCTGGACAACATCAACATTGGATGTTGTGTCCTTTAAAACCGCACCAAGATCTTTCCCCTTTGGCGCATTGATTTCCTTTGTAGCATATTCCAAAATTGTGCCTTGGGCACACTTAAAAGCCATGCAACACCATCCTTTTCAGCACCCAGCTAAAGCAAATTTCCTAAGGCGTAGGCGCATGATCCTTGACATCAACATGGCATGTTGTATGTTGTAAACCCGTGCACTGCGCTTTATCCTTTGGCACCACCTTCTGTCATGCAACACTCTCCAAAAGTGTGCCCTTTATAACCCCTTGGCGCAGCTTTTCTCCTATCAACACTGGCACACCTTTTTACATGTTGACATCCCCAAAAGTGCGCCCAGCCTTTTTAAGCCTCTGCAGCATGCTATGAACTTGCGCCTTGCACCCTAAGCCTTATAATTGCTCATTCTTCTTTCTGCAAGCTTTCATTATGAATAACATGACGGTTGACATGGCTCTTCTGTGTTGGACCTCCTTGATTCTCCTTGCAGAACAACAACAGCCATCCTCGAGCTCACACATGTCTTCATCAAGCAAAAAGCCAACCAAGTCTAAAGGAAAAGCAAAGTTGATAGAACAAGAGATGAAGTACAAATATCAGAAAGTCAGGATTCTTGACTCATATGCAGAGAGTGATCTCAATATCAGAGACTCCGAGCTCGGGCACATTGATATGGAAGACTTCTGGGAGAGAACCAACCAGGATAATAGTGGCCCCTGGATGAACAAACTGGTGAGCAGTGGATTGCACTTTGCAGCTGGGCTGCCAATAAGTGATGTAAATAATGAGTTCATCATGTTGGTGGCTCGATGCTATAACAAGGACACAAGATGTGTCAAAGATAAGGAAGGAAATATGATCATCGACCTCATAGCTCGTCATTTTGAAATAACCCTGGGCATTCCTCATCACAGGCAATATGTCACCATAAGCCTAGAAGACTGCAAGAAGGCATGGGATGACAATGAGGACAAATGCATGTAAATGATGAACGAGCTCTATCTTAAGAACAAAAATCCAGTGAGCAGATGGCCACAGACCATCCACTGCAGTGACTTCAATGAGGAACTAAGTGATACAATCACCTTCCTGAACAGAATATTTGGGCTTCCTGATGCCCATTATTTCCATAAATGGATGCTGAGGTACTTAGAGACCATGAGTAAGAATGTACCTTATAAGCATTTTGGTTGGGGAGAAATCATTAGCGACACCATCTCCCAACAGCTTCATTAGGTCCTCACAACTAGGAAGTTCTATATGAATTCCTATGTTGTATATATTGCAGCATCAGCGAGAGATTTCACAGGCCTAGCTCGAAATGGGGTATGGCCCCAGGTCAAAATATATGAATACTACCCAGAGCTAAAGCTCGAGAACAACATCCCCCAGTTCTCAAAAATCAATGATGCCTTCTTCTATGAGGTGATCTGCCTATTGAGGCCAAATATGAGACATGGTCAAACTAGCCCGAGTGTGATCACTGTCACAAAGAAGTGGGGAGAATTGTTCATGTAGTTTCCCACATTCACATATCTCAGGGAAAGTGAATTTAGAAGGTGAACTGACAAAGCTACCAAGGTATGCAGGGCCCAAGCTGATTCTCTTGGAGTTGTCAAGGAAACTAATCACATACCATGAGAAATGCATGAAGAGAAAGAAGGGAGGAACTCCATTCCCCCTTACAGTGGGCCGATACACCTGCACCACACTGGCCAAAGCACGGGAAATGTATGCCAAGCTTGAATTGCTGAATCTAAAGCACAAATTCCAAGACAGGTCTACCTTTGATTGCCGGAGTTTCCTCCCAAAGGCAAAAATTGATCCTATCCATGTTCCTGAGATCGAGGACATCTACATCGACCTGACACATGAAATAGATATCAGGTGAAAGGATCACTCCCGGCTGGCTCTAGAGGAAATCATTCATTATGGCGTAGCCATCGTTCCAAAAGGATTCCAAGAACCTGATCAAGAAATTGATCAAGTTTACCTTGACACGGATGGGGACGATTGGCCATTCACAGAGATCGACAGAGCCAAGGCACCAAAGACCATTCAGGAAAGGGTCAAGCCCACGTTGCAGTGCACTGAACATTGGTGCAAACAGAATGGTCTCACCTACCTTGGGGTAGATTTCACTACTTCTCCTTCAGGTAGAGCACCTCTAAGAATAGCCGAGGTGCTGAAAGGAAAAGGAAAATATAAGGAGGGAGAACCAAGAAAATAGGAAGAAACTCCTGAAAGCACTTCTACTAATTCTGAGAAGCAAGTGGTTGACCTAGTTTCCCTAGGTAAAGAAGAAGAGACCACCGAAGTTTCAATAGATACATCCACTTAGGATGTGGTCACAGCTACAACTATTGAGGTACCCACCATTCCTTCTTCCACTCCTTCTCCCTTGTCATTGAAGCATCTATTCCAATGGATGTTTCTTCTTCTCTCCCTTCCTCCCTTCCATCTCCCACCTCTTCCATCTTCTCCTCTCTTACGGATCTGTCACCCAGTGTTCCCTCCATTCAATTACAGATCCCTTCCACCTCCATGTCCTTTTCTTCCCCTGGTAGTAACTCCAGGCCCCACAAGCAGCAGCGCATTGGACTCCTTGTCGATGCCACCACCAAGTGTCTCAACGTTCTTCCCTGTGGCCTCTTCAGTTTCTTCCCCTTTCACCCCCATTTCTTCTTCCATTCCCTCTACTCCTCCCATAAGTCCAAGCTGGATTTCTGACCATCTGGGTCAACTCAAGAGAAAGGTTCCCATCGCACCCATGGACTTCTCTGTCATTCCAAAGAAGGGACCCAAGAAGCAAAAAGCTATAACTCACTTCTCTAAGAGCATTTCGGGAGAGAGATTCATGGAGATTGCATACTTGGATCCCACCAAAGATAAGAAAGATCTATCTCCTAAAGACTTTATAGTGACCCAAGTCACGATGGGAACCTCATCTGAAAGCCTACAAGGAGAGGCCTTATCTACCCTATATGCTCTCTATAAAAAGCTTCAGGAAGCAAAAGAGGAGAAGAGAATACTCAAGGAGCAAAACAAACATCTCCTCCAAGCATTATAGAGAATGGGCAACGCTTCACCTGTAATTGCTGCTAAACCTACTGAAGTTCTCAGTCAAGATAAAATAAATGAATATGCCAAGATTGGCAAACAAGGCGTGGCAATGTCCTTATGGATAGAGTGAATCCTCAGAGATAGTGAGGAAATAATCAAGAAATTCACAGGAATCTACCAGGATATAGATCAGGAAAATAAGGAGCTACAAGCAGTAGCAGGATCCCTCTCTGAGGAGTTAGACAATGTCAGATTGCAACATGAAACATTCCAAGAAATGGTTGACTGCTCAGTTGATGACCTATTAAAGATCGGTGTCATTGATCACCCACGGGCACATAACAAAGCTCTCATTGCATTGGATTACTGGGTTGATCAAATGGAATATATCCTGGAGAGGATAGATAAAATCAAGGACGAAGCCTTGGATGCAAAATACAACATGGAGCAGACGGTTACAAAGATGTCTCTAGGGATGCTCAGTGAATCGTTCACCTTGAGGGAGGTAGATGATACAATCCAGCTCTTCAAGGCTATCGCAACCCAAGGTTTGGCACCAGAGGTCACTTTTGACCGAGAATCAATCAATAACCTTCTGGCTTGTTGTGATTTCATTGGATTCTTGATTGAGGCATGCGAAGAGTACGTCGGGCTACCTGAAAAGCTCAAGACTGAAAAGTAAACTTGTGAAGTTATTGGTGACCATTTCAAGGGTCTAGATCATAATCAACTTCAGACAATGATCAGCAAGTTTATGGAATACCGAGCTCAGTGTCACATCGCCTCTCCCGATCAGAAGCAAGACACTCCATTTAAACAAAGAGATGATGAGGAGTAGTGTCTCCTCTTGTGTACGCTTCGATCATTTTTGTAAAAATATTTAAAAAGTATGTTGGCATTTACGATGACATCATCCATGTTGCATCATGGGATGTTGCCATCCAAAAACTTGCCCAAAGTCAACTTTTGACTTTTTAGATATTTTGTAAAGTGGTTGGTTTGTTTTTGTCTTCTTTCCTCCTCTTCTTCTATAAATACTAGAATACTTGTTGTATTCCAGGTGGACATTTTTTGTATGAAAAAAGAAGTGAAGAGAGAAAGACTTTGTGCCTTCTTGTAACAGAAGAGATATTAATATATATGTTCAAACTTTGTGCTCAATATATGTGTTATTTGCATCAGATCTTTCTTAAGTTAGATCTATGTTTCTATTCTGTTGGATTCATTCTTATTATCATCATATGTTCATCAGTATTGCTTTGTTTGTTTATGCAAGTAAGTTTGGCTCTGTTTACTACCAGCCCAAAGCATAAACCTTCTGACCTTTCCATCTTGGAATTCATTTCTTTTCTCCCTTCAGATCTATCCTTCCTCCGTTCCTTCCTCCTTACCTTTCTGTTTGCATTTGGAACTACCTCTACTGGGATGAGATCCCAAACCCCCTGAAGTTAGAATAGTGTAGATTTGCACAGATTCCTGCTTGATAGAATAGCAATAAACTAGTTTCACTTTTCTATCTCAAAGAGGGGTTATGCCCTGCACACTATTGGCATGTTTTCCCACAACTTGTCTAACTGATATATTTTCAAACCAATAAGGTGACAATTTAGCTTAGTACATGATGTGCCTGAGGAAGTTGTGGCTTATAGGAATAGTGATAGAGACATAGATGTGGCACTTCTTGTGGTATGAGAGCCACATAAGATGGCAGATGAGAAGGGAGTGGGAGTTATATTGGATGTACAAGGGGGTTGATGTGGGTGTATATGATGTCAAAGTCACTGGGACATGTATTGCATGGTGTCAGGGTCAGATGGATGACATTGACAGGTGAGTGTGAGCTTGTATAGAGGCTCCACAGGAGGGTGGTGTTGAAGGGAAGGAGGGGGGTGATAGAGTGATTTTACTATAGGTGGTTGTGGAGAGTTTGGATTCATAGAGGGTTACATGGTTGATCAAGTGTGTTAGTTTGATTTTGGAGCGATACAGTGTTATAGTTAGGCTTTAGTGCTAAGATTGCACTAATTATCCTCTTTCTCATCATTTTCGTAATAATTAGCACTTTTTTGCTAATTAGCTAACATTCCTCTTCATATTCATTAATTAACAACCTTTCGTTAATTAATTAGCCTTCCTATCATTAAGGATGTCGATTAATGACCTTTCGTTAATTAACATCCACTTTCTACTTGTTAATTAATTATTATTAATTAATTACACTCGCAACTCTAAATCAATAAATTACCATTTATTGGATCAAATTCCTCTCTTACATCCCACAAATCATACTAGTTTTCCTCTAATTAGCTTTCTATAAGCTTACCTCTACCTATTAATTAATCACCTTTGATTAATTAAAACATCCCCCAACTCCCATGACTTACTAATGACAAATTAAACTCTTCTAAATCAAGATTACCTTTTATAAAGCAACCTTATCCATTCATAATCTTGTTTTACCTTTATCCCACATTCATCAATTTTCTAGCCTTGCCTCTTCAGGAAAGCTATATAAAGAACCCTCCTTCTTACCTTTCTTCTTGCACCATGCTTTGAATAGTGACAAACTATAAGCATTTTGATCTTGAGTCATTCTCCATTGTTGGAAATAGCTTCTCCATCTTGCATCCTTTCACTCAAAATTGAGTAATATGGGAAGATCCAAAATGGCCTTGTAGCCATTCTTGGTGAGATTCCATTCTCAATCCTTGAGATCAAGCAACAATCCACTTTTATTGCTTATGTTCTTCATAGGTTCATAGTTTAAGTTAGCAATCATAGAGAGTAGGAAATAGCTTAGCATGTAGTTTCATTTATGCATTGAAGAAGCATTTCCTTTAAGCTCTTATCTTGATGGTTCATTGTTTAATTAGAATTTTCTTTTGAAGCTATGTAGATATTAGTTTTAATTTATAGCTTAGTTAATAAAACATGAACACATTTGGCACGCCAAGTGGGACTTACTCCATTGTCCTTTGCACTTAATTTCAAGTTTTTGTAGTTAAGTTTCATTTTTGGTTACTAACCCTTTTTTTGCACATATATTGACATAACTTGTTTTTATTAACTTCAAAATTTGTTGAGTTTGCATGTGTTAAAGTCTTCCTTGTAGGTATAAAGGAGCATGAAGGTTAGTGTTTGAAGTGCTGTTAAAATTGAATCTTGGTGATAAAATTTCAATATTTCTCATGTTTTCATTTTTAGAGCTTACTTTTTCAACATTCTACATGTTAGTTTGTCAATTTCTTGAAAATTTTAAATTATTAAGCATGTAGGTTAGTGTTTTATAGTGATGAATCTTCTATTTACACATTACTGTGGTGAATTACTCTTAAAATTGAATCTTGGTGAGAAAATTTCAATATTTCTCCATGTTTCATTTTTAGAGCTTACTTTTTCAACATTCTACATGCTACTTTGTCAATTTCTTGAAAATTTTATATTCTTGAGCACGTAGGTTAGTGTTTGATAGTGTTGAGTATTATATTCATATATTAATGTGATGTGTTGTTGTCAAAATTGAATCTTGGTTGAAAAAATTTGACTATTTTGCAGATTAAGGGATGTTTTTTGACATTTTTTGAGTGCATATTAAGTGCATACCCATGAGCATAAGAGCATATGCGTAACCCATCTTCCAGAGGCCATAAATTTTGCTCTCGAACTCGAAATGACTCCATTTGTTTTTCGTTGGAAAGGTATTGAAGTGAAATATGCAATAAAAACATAAATTAAATATTTATACTTACATAAATTACAGGTTTTCCCTTTATTGTAAAATTGGTCATTTTCTAACATGTCTAATGTTTTGATGAATGTTGTATTTCCATGCTTTACTTGATTTAGACCAAAGCTTGTGTATGCTCTTCTCTTGCACCTTTTGGTGATCTTGAGAATAAAAAACAACTTTGATCTCTATCTTTTTAATATTTGGATTAACTTAGAAATTTGATTATTCATTTTGCTTAAGGGAATAAACCTTTTACAAAGCATTTTTATGGTCCTTTGATTTGAAGTTTTCCATTTCTATCTAGTTGGGATAAATTTTGTGTATGATCTTCTCTTGCACCTTAGGGTGATCTTGAGAATCAAAAGCAACTTTAGTCTTCATTTTCTAACATTTGGTTAATTGGAAACTTCATCTTTCATTTTTGGCTTAAGGGAATGAACATTTATCAAGATTTTTGTATGGTTCATTAATTACAAAAAATTTCCTTTACTTTTTAGTTGGATTATTTGTTGTGTATGCTCTTCTCTTGCATCCTTGGATGATCTTGAGAATCAAAAGTAACTCTTAATCCTCTTTAAAATGATGTTATTTTCTTGGAGAACTACTAATGCTTGAGTGCAGGACCTAAAAACACTTGTCAAAGAAAGGAGTTTGAAACAAAATTTTCTAACTACACGTGTGTTGCAGGTTGCCAAATGATGAATGAATAAACCACATTAAGTCTAAAAGATAAAAAACACACCACATTCAAAACACTTGATTTGCAGGTTCAGATAAGGGTATGCCCCGTTCGATTAAAACTAGGACATAACCCCTTTGGCATAAGCCTTAAGCTACAACAATGGGGGTGGTCCTAGGAACCCCAAAGTAGTCCACGCAAGAGGGAACCTTGTGGATGAAATGGAAAGTGCTTCGCATACCTACTTAACTACTATACACATGAGATTTAATGTCAAAGTTATATGTATTGCGGCCCCACTGAGAGTACACGATGGACACATTTATCATTCATTATGCTTGAAGGGGGTAAAGTAAAGCCAAGATAATCCTTGGGAAACCTTGGAAAACCAAGCGTGCTCTTAGATAACTTTTGACACCTAGTTGAGTGAATCACCTAGGAAGTTATCTTTGACCAAGAGCCAACTTTAACCATTTCAAAACCAATTTGATTTGAGATCCATCATTCATCACAAAATGTGTGAAGCGTTACTTTTGCTTAGTTTTTTACTCACCCTAAGGCGAGGTGAAACTCTTCCGAAGTGAGGCCAACATTTTTCATTGTCACTTATACTACTTCCTTCACTTTCTTTTTACACTTTGTTGATCAAAAGAAGAGTGACTACCCTTGTGTTGTTAATTGATTGTATTCACCACCTTTTTGTCCATTTAAGCTCATCCATATTTGTGGCTGAGTTGTTAAATGTATAAAGTGTGTGGATATGTTTTCATATCATTGGTATCCTTTTTAATCTTGATACCCAAGTCAAGATAGTCATTGTAGTTAGGCTTGATTCATCACCTTGATTCTCCTTTGAACTGTTATTTTTTTATATCGTTTCGCTACAATTTTAGTATTCATGTCTTGTTTCTCATAAATTTGGCCTAAATATATATATTGTGACATTATGCTATACACACACTAACAATTACTTGGTATACTCCAGCCCTATTTTTATTTCAATTACTACCTCTATTTCGAAAGGTGTTTTTGTTACCTTTGTGCACATCATATCAATATTATTTTGATATTAATACCTTACTTTTCCATAAATTTTGGTTAACATATCTTAGTGGTATTGTTACGCTGTTCATACTCGTAACTTCCACTTTTTGAGATATAGGTCTTGATTGGATTCAAGCTCACTTTTAGTATACTTTTTTTGGGGATCACATTAACTTCTTGTTATTACTTACGCCTTATTCATTTCTTTGAACTTGACATAAGTGGTGACATTTTGTTAATCATCTTGAAACGCCAACTATCATTTGGAAACAGAATTAGGAATTAATTTGATGATTTATTGGTTTAAAAAAATATGTGTGATTGTGCCTCATTTTTCATATTGACTTATCCATTTAGGAAAATCACTTTGATCCATTGATTCTTTATCATTCATTACTCTTTGGTCATTAATTCGGCTTTGTGTTTTGAACATGCATGATTGTTCCTTGTGTTTATCTGCCTTATAAACTCATTTCTAGGACAATCCTTTGGGTCTTTGATCTTCTTGATCTTCTTGTTTTTTCCTAAGTTCATGATCATTTTTGAACACATATTTCAAACCTTGGAAAAACAATTTCCTATCAAGAAAATTTTGCATCAATCAAACATAGGAAATCTTTCCGTTATATCCTTTATGTTGCTAAAACTTTGATCAATCCTTTGACATTTACACCTCTAAACCTTGTTGGATTATCAATCTTGAGTCATCATGATGTATGTTTTCCTTAGCTTCCCTTTTGGAAAATCACACAAGCATCCCCATCTTTACGAAATGTCTAGTTGGATGTCACTATGCTGCCAAAATAAACATGAAACCTTCTTCACTCTGAATAAGTTTGATTATACAATGTAGGTCTAGACCTTTAAACATAACACACACCAAAAATGATTGATTATCTCAAGGTCCCTTATACATACGACAGTAAGGAATCAAATTTTCAGCATTCACATCAAAAGACACCCATCATGACCAAATCTCATTTAGTTATTTGCGCTAGAGAACCCATCCGAGTAACCCGTTCCCCACCTTCATCTAATATTCGGTTGTATAGTTTGGACACTTCTTATCCAAATTATTCTTTGGTTTCCCCCCACTCTTCTTCTGATTCTAATCCAAACATTTCCTCTTCTTCTGAGGATTGCAATCTAAATATTTCCTCTGATTCTTCTAATGATTCAGATCTAAACGACTATTTACATTCATCTAATTCGACTCCTAAGTCGCAGTTCTACCTTTCTTCACAAGACCTATATTATAAGTCACCTAAACAATGATCTCCTCCTCTAAAGATATGAGTCGCCACAAATTTTCTTCATCATTCATCTAATATGACTCCTATGTCGCAGTCCTCCATATCTTCATAAGACCCTCTTCATCATCTATTTAATATGACTCCTACGTCACAGTCCTCCCTTTCTTCGTAGGAGCCCTTTTATAAGTCACCTCAATGATGTCTTCTTCCTTTTAAGATACACATGACTCCAAATCCCTCTAATCAAACATCTAATATAATTCTTGATTCGCGGTCCTCTCTTTCTTCACAGGAACCTTTTTATTATTCATCTAATGCAATTCTTGAATCATCATCCTCCCCTTCTTCACAGGATGTTCTTCATCGATCACCCCCATGAATTCTTCCCTCTTTGAAGATTTTTATGACTCAAATTTCTTCTTTTCCAACATTTGAGTTGACTTATACGTTGTATCTGCAAACTTTTTACTTGATCCTACTAGTTTACATATGATATACCATCATATAGGTAGGTCCACACCACCTTCTTCTACTCCCAAGACTTCTAGCTCCACATATTCTTCGTCATTCACGTCATCTTCTTCTATCAATCAACATAAAACATATTCTAAGTCTTCCAGACCCATTGAACCTCTTTCTTCCAATCAACTCTTAGTGGTTGATCAACAACTCATACTAATTGATCTCTTTCAGAATGAAGAAACAATCATGGCATTTATAGGGGCACACAAAGATATTCCTCTAGCAGATTACAAGTAAGGATTCTCTTTAGACTTCAATGCATTTACACATTGTGAGAAAAAGGTTGATTCCTTTTATCAAAAAATGGAGGAAGAGCCTCAAATTATGCAACTTGATCCTCCTCTTATTCATCCATCTTCACATTCTTCATTACATGATGAAACTCTTGGGTCTTACATTGATCCAAGTCATATCTTCTCATCACCAAATCATTCATTTTCTATCACAATTCCTCAATCACAATCTCTTGTAGGGTCAATGCCAACTAACCCTTCATCTTCATCTAGGTGTGCGTCACCTTCTACTAGCCCTCCCTCTTCTATTTGTGAGACATTTTCAAGTAGTCCATTATCTTTTATTATTGGGGCACACCCAAATAGCCCCTTGTCTTCTATATATTGGCCACCTCTAAGTTACCCTTCATTAACTATTTGTAGGTATCCTCTGGGTAACCCATTACCTTCTATTCTTGATGCATGACCAACTAACCCCTTGTCTTCTATTCATGGGCGCGTCATAATATCCCACCATTGTATTTTATCTATGGGACACCTCCTAGTAGCCTATCATCTTTTATTCTTGGGCCACGTACTGACATTCCATCATCTTCTATCTGTGACTCACCTCCTAGTAACCCTTATTCCTCTATATTAGGGCCACATCCAAGTAGCCTTTCATCTTCTATCTGTGGCTCGCGCTCCTAGTAGCCCATATTCTTCAATTCTTGGACCATATACTTTTCATCCATCACATTATCCTTCTACAAATGATTGTGGCAAGCCCATCATCATTTCTCATATCAATTCTAAATGTCCATGTTCTCCTCCCACTTCTTGGGATCAAAAAATTCAAGCATTAGCTTATAAGAAACCTAGAAAAGTTCTTTATCAAGCTAAGATCAAAACTACGAAGATCTCCAAAGCTCCCAACAACTCAAATGATTATAAAATTCAAAATCAAATGTGATTCTAGAATGCACACCAATGTACCCATCAAGTATGGTGCAAAGTGAAAAAACATATGGCTATGAAACTCGATCTCCCACATACAAAACCCATGTTTCAAAACAAATCACAGTCATGTATTGGGTGTGAACTTGCCATGATCATCGAGATAGGGGATAATATCACCCTTGATAAACACACGTGCTTAGTCTCCCTTATCAAGGAAATCATGAACATCATTGTTGGATCCTATCATGTAGAGTGACATGGTTGGTCCCAATCTCCCAAACGCTGAAAAAATCTAAAAAATCATAAAATAGTTCAAAAATACAAAAAAAAAGAGAAAAAATTAAAACATTACAAAAACAAAATCAAAGGTACAAAGATCAAATATTACAATCAGGTATTGCATACACATGGATGTTCTTTCTTCCCTTTCTTTCATATTCCTCTACAAGTCATCCACAGTTTTCATCCCTTTGATGATATTTTGGGTTAGCTTATTTCGTACACATTTTGTGACATTTATCTTTATGGTATCCATTTTGACCTTGGTCTTTCATAACCTTGGTAAATTAAAGAACGATTGATCTCTTAGAGATCCTATCACTATCTACATATATAAACTTGTTGGGAAGAATTTTTGGGCATATTTGTTGACACTAGTTAATGTCAGCATCACAATCACTTATAAATCCTTCCATCAATCCATCAGTGGTTCTTAACCCCTTATCAAACAAGAGAGGTGAAATAAGTTTTCAGAAAGAAAAAGAATAAAAATCAATCAATCAAAAATCAAAAGCAAATTGATATATAACTCTCTCTTGGGGTATTTCCAATCATCTCTACCAGGGCTATGGACGCCTGATTGGCAGTAGATAAATCTTGTGATTAGAATCAAATACATATCCTTTGGGCCTATAGATGCCTGGATGATAGTGAAGCAATGTACGACTCTCCTCCCATAATCCATTCACAAATCACCTTTCAAACTAAATCATTCCTACACATTGGCTAGTGTCTTCACTTATCCATGTCTGATCAACTCTTTCCTTCAAGAGGTAATTCATTTCCACATGCACACATGGGATCTCAATGAGATAAACAAGGATTAGTATGTTATCAAGTGTTACTTTTTGGACCTTGAGTCAAATTCTTACTTTAGCTGCATGTCTTGTCTATGATTTGAAACCTTGGGCTAATCACTTTTTCATTCGACCGCCTTCTAAATATTTTCATAGCATCCTCTGTTCTTCAAAAATTGTTTAGAACATCCATGTGTATCAGATGTCATCTTTTCCATGTTTGCAGGAACCTCTTTTCCCCTTTAATAATGGAGACATTTTCTACTTCCTTTCTCTCATGTGTTTCTTGGCCACTTACTTGGGGACATCCTTGATCCCTCAATGATTGAACCTATTTTATATTGGCCTTGATCCCCCTTCTAGTGTGTGAAGATTTTTCCTTTGTCATACTCCCACCTAATTGCTGGGGCATTTCACATCTTCACTTTCTTATGCATATGTGGCATTTTTCCCTTGTACATCCCATCTGTTGTTGGGGGCATCCATGTTTCTTTGTCTTCTTGTACATAGTTTCAGAAAACTTTCAAAATAAAAAACATTCAAATATGTTTCTAAAAAATAAAAAACAATAAAAATCATCCTACAAAATGTCACTCTTTGGTTCTCGCTTGTTCTTGTGCGCGACTCACGGATCATCTTGATCTACCTCCATTAACAAAGTTGGTTTACTTACTATGTATGTACTCTGGGGCACAATGAGTTGCTTGGTACTGTTTCATAGTGCACTACTTTTCATAGGACCCAAGTGTCCTCCATTATTCCCCTTGCATGTATCCTTGCTTGGGGCACCATCTTTTAACCCTTTTTTGTTAATTCACATAGGTCGAAAACAAATCTTGATAATAAAAACATCGCATCATGTTTCTCTGTCAGGTTATCTTGTTTACTTTCTCGTATTGCATTGCATTATGTATGTTGTAAGGAGTTAGGCATATTTTACTTTCTTGTATTGCATTGCATTTTGTATGTTGCATGGATTTGGTATTTTTAGCTAAAAGAATTCATTTATATATGGCTTTTCATGTCATACTACACTTCTATTCATTCTTTTTAATAAGGACCAATTACGTCAATCATAAGCAAAATGATGAAATAAATTTGGTTTTTTACATCGATAAGATGATAGCTATATCCGTCTCTTTTCATCTTCATTTTTCTTCCATATCACTCTCCTTCTATCAACACTTTTCTTCAAAAGCAACTTGGGGCAATAGGAATAAATTATTCTACTTCTTCTATTATGTTCTTTCATCTCTTCGATCGTCAATTGCCTTATTTCATCACTCCATCGACACTCGAGGGGGAATCCTTCATTCTATTAATTTTTCTTCTATCTCTACAAAAAAAATTATTTGTTTGTATTTGTATACTATCTTTGAAGTGATGTCACTTACGCCATCCCAAAGAGGGGCGAATGTAGACACCTAAAATTTTCTTACGTAGGCTTTAGTGCTAAGATTGCACTAATTATCTTCTTTCTCATCATTTTCGTAATAATTAGTGCTTTTCCACTAATTAGCTAACATTCCTCTTCATATTCATTAATTAATGACCTTTCATTAATTAATTAGCCTTCCTATCATTAAGGATGTCAATTAACGACCTTTTGTTAATTAGTATGCATTTCTACTTTGGTTAATTAATTGTTATTAATTAATTACACTCGCAAATCTAAATCAATAAATTACCATTTATTGGATCAAATTCCTCTCTTACATCCCAAAAATCATACTAATTTTCCTCTAATTAGATTTTATAAGCTTACCTCTACCTATTAATTAATTACCTTTGATTAATTAAAACATCCCCCAACTCCCATGACTTACTAATGAAAAATTAAACTCTTCTAAATCAAGATTACCTTTTATAAAGAAACCTTATCGATTCATAATCTTATTTTGCCTTTATCCCACATTCATCAATTTACTATCCTTGCCTCTTCAGGCAAGCTATATAAAGAATCCTCCTTCTTACCTTTCTTCTTGCACCATGCTTTGAATTGTACAAACTATAAGCATTTTGATCTTGAGCCATTCTCCATTGTTGGAAATAGCTTCTCCATCTTGCATCCTTTCACTCAAAATTGAGTAATACGGGAAGATCCAAAATGGCCAATCCTAGGGGTCCAAGCCTTGGAATGGTTCACTCACTTGTCTCGTTGGTCTATTTTTACATGGCCTGAATTGGTAGAAAGGTTTTCTCGACACTTCTTGTACAACATAGAAAGTGACATAACCATGGCAGAATTTTGTGGCACTAAACAACGCCCCAACAAAAAATTCACTAGATTCTTGCAAAGATGGAGAGGGATATCGAGTCACTTCCCTTGCGAATTTCCTGAAAAATAGCTTCTAAGTATCTTTGTGCCCAATCTCAACCCAGACATCACTTTTCATCTGCAAATGCATTTTGCTCACACCTTTAAAGAGTTTATTGAAAAGGGCATTCAAATAGAGAAATCCCTTATTGCCAAAGGAACCATTAAATCACACTCTAAGGATAACCAAAATGCCAAACCCACAAAAAAGTTGAAAATCTTTAACAAAAACAAGAACGTGGTGGGAGAAGGGATCATAGATTCCAAATGTGTACAAATGGTTCAAGTTGTTCAACCTTTTAAACTCACCAAAGGACCTATTCAACCACCACCCAAACGTAGAACATTCACTCCCCTCAATGAGCCTTTTTCTGTAATATTGAAGCAATTGGATGCACCTCACATGGTGACTTATCCCACGACACAACCCTTTGAAGATAATGCTCCAAATCCATCATGGTACAAAGAGCATGACTATTGTGATTTACGTCGTTTTAAGGGACACAAAATAGAAAAATGTCTACGAATTCATCACTACATCCAAGATCTCATTGACAATGGTGAGATACAAGTTGACACCCCAGAGAAAACTTATACGCCAAATGAAAAGATGGGAATATTCAAATAACTATTCCCTAAACATGGTAAGTCATATGAGAAAAATCCAGATCAAGGAGATTCATCCTAGAATTACAAAGCGGTGGATTATCTATATACCAAGAATGATAATAATCATTACGATTCACTCATTGGATGTATCCACTCTCCTAATGAACATGTGAATACCATTCAGATCAAAGGAAAGGATTACTCTATGGTAACAAGGCACGCCCACCTCATGATTCTTGAACCCTCTCCATCGATCCTAAAAGATGGTAGGTATAACCTCTTAGAACAACTTGAGAAGACACCTGCCAAGATTTAAATCTTGGATCTTCTTAAAATATCAAATGTACATAAGAACATCTTGTACAAAACTCTCCAAGGGTCGGGAGTACCAATGGAAGTATAACCTTCATATCTTCAAGCCGTGGTGGCAAACATTACACAAACTGAATACATTTCCTTTAGTCATAGGGATATCCCTATTGAGGATCTTACACAGAATCTCCCCCTATATATTGAGGTATTTGTTACCCATTGAAAGATAAAATGGGTGCTTGTGGACAACAAATCAGGGTTGAATATATGCACTTTAAAACTAATTAAGTAACTGGGACATATAGAAGAATATCTAGAATCCCATGTTATTAACATAACTGCTTACGACAATGCAGAGTAGGAATTAGCTAGAATAATCACATTATCAATAGAGGTAGGACCAACTTACCATCAGAAGAAGTTTCATGTCTTGGACTTGGAACTTCCATATAATATGCTTCTTTGCCAACCAAGGATTCATGTCGTGCAAGCCATACTATCAACATTTCATCAATGCATCAAATTGAAATAGAAGGGACACACTGTTACAATACAAGGAGATCTAGAGCCCTTTGTTCATTGAAGAGCTCTCAATAGTTTTAAGTGTAAGGGTTCATACATGTGTCCCTCTTCTGATATAGTTATTCCTCTTTAATTAGAATCTATGGAATCATAAGTAGATTCAGACTCCCTAATTTCTTGCACTCGTGATGCTTCTACATCAACTTCTCATTTTGATTCATGGGAGATGAAGGTTATGGAATACATTTTTAGAGAATATAATGTGCAACACGCTCTCCTATTTTCGGACCTATCATTGTCACCTAAAACTAGAGGCTGACCCAACTATCATTTCAGACGGCCTATATATGAGAAAACTATTGGGTCATTTTTACCTGGGGCGTTACTCGCTGAGGAGAAATTTTTGGACCCACGTATGACTTGGGTCCCAAAATATACTCAGCCAACTTGCTACCAAATTCCTGAGTATGATAATTCTATCTGAATGATGTATTCTATGGGCTACAAGGGTCTAGGATGTGGAAATAATGAGCAAGGACTGAGAGAACCAGTTCCTCTCCCACATTTCAAGATAGAAAGATATGGTATTGGCATTCGATGATATGGATCACACCCTAATGATCAAGATGCTACCTATTCTGAGCGTGAAGATAGCTCTAATTATTTATACAACGACATAGATTCCCACTATAGCCAATACGAGGATCTTTCCTCCATGAACCTATTCATGGATACCGTTGTCCTTACCTTAACCCCCACTGAACCTAAAATTGACCTTGTTTACCCTTGCCTTGTCGAATGGGACCAACAACGTCACGTACCACTGGACCTCTTTGAAAATGACAAGGCCATTGTGGAATTCATTGGCATTCAAGATACAATTCCAATTGGAGACCATAAGAAGGGTTTATACATTGACTTAGATACCTACACGTACTTTGGCAAGGAAGCTGAGCTTTGTGGTCAGCAAAACTTAAGAAAAATCAAGGTAAAATTTCCTATGAAAATCCTCGGTAAAAACAAAATTCCAAGTCACACAGTGAAAACCTCTTTGAGGCATTGGCTAATAAACAACTAATAAAATCAATGGACAAGAAAAATGACCATGCCAAGGTTGAAAATCTTGTAGAGACACCCTTGTAAGAATATCTCAACCTTCCTCCTGATCCTACGTGTATGGAGGATTTGTCAAAAAAAATAGTGGAAGAAACCATCGATGTGAATATTGGAACAGAAGACGACCCAAATATAGTCAAACTAGGAGCTTCACTATCCGCACGAGATAAAAAGACAGTCACCATGATTCTACAGGAATTTGTGGATATATTCGCATGGTCCTAAGAGGATATCTCAGGCTTGGATCAAACTTTAGTGGTGCATAACCTAGTTGTGCATGTAGACGCCAAACCCATCAAATAGAAACTTAAAACAATGCACCCATGGGTAGCTCTTCTAGTTAAAGAAGAACTAGAAAGTTTGCTAGTAGTAAGTTTCATTAGAGCTATTGATTACTTAGAGTGGATATCAAATATAGTCCCCGTACAAAAGAAACTTGTTGGGATCAGAATTTATACATATTTTAGAGACATCAATAAGGCGTGCCCAAAAGATGATTTCTCATTGCCCAATATCGATATGATTGTTGACTCAACTACAGGATATGAAATGTTATCTCTTATGGATGACTTTTTAGGATACAATCAGATCAAAATAGCCGATGAAGATCAGCACAAGACAACCTTCACAACACCTTGGGGGACTTTCTGTTATTAGGTAATGACATTTGGCCTTAAAAACGTAGGTGCAACCTATCAAAGGGCAACAAAAATTATTTTCCCTGATATGATTCATGACATCATGGATGACTATGTGGATGATATCCTAGGGAAATCCAAGACGCAAGCATATCACCTTGACATTTTGTGGCATATCTTTGAATGCTCGTGGGAATACAAAGTCAGATTGAATCCAAATAAGTGTGTGTTTGGCATACTATCAGGAAAGTTGCTTAGATTCATTGTATCATGAAGATGGATTGATGTATACCCAACTAAATTTAGCGCTACTAATGAAATTCTTCCTCTTAAAAACATCAAACAACTATGTAGCTTACAAGGAAAGATACAAGCCATCCCACTTCATTTCCCAGCTCGCTGACAAATGTCATTCATTAACCCATCTGCTTAAAAAAAGTTGTTGCCTTTATTTTAGGACCAGAAAAAAAATAGGCCTTCTCCTTGCTTAAGCAATACTTAGCCAATCCGCCTGTCCTCATGCCTCCAACTCCCAGTGAGCCAATCTTGTTATATATTTCTTCTACTTAATTTTTTATTGGTGCGTTCCTCACCAAATATGACCTTGGCCACAAAGAAAAAGTCATGTACTATCTCATTCGTACTTTAATTTCTTATGATCTCAATTATCCTCAGATTGAAAAATATTATTTGGCTGTCATTTTTACCTTCCAAAAACTTCATCATTACCTATTGAATACTAAAACCAAGCTTATATCCAAAGTTTACCCACTCAAATACATGTTGTCAAAACCCACCCTTATAGGCAAAATGGCTAATTGGATCATTCTACTGAGTGAATTTTACATTGAGTATGTACACAAAAAGTTGATTAAAGGACAAGTACTCCCTGATTAGTTAGGAAAAGCACCATTACTAGGAATAAAGCCTGTGAATCTAGATCTGTCAGATGCTTCATTAATGTATATTGAGGAATTTATCATGTGGCAAGTGCACTTTGATGGATCTTTTACTTTTCATGGTTCAGGGGAAGGTGTGGTATTAATTACTCCTTCAGGAAACCCCATACCTCAAGCTTTTTGTCTTGGTTTTCCTTGTACAAATAATATTGTAGAATATTAGGCATTCATCATTGGGATGAAGCTAGCAATCGAATGGGATATCCACCATGTCAAGGTCATTGGTGACTCGCAATTGATCATTAAACAATTCAATGATGAATACAAAGTTAAGGATGAAAAGCTCATCCCCTATAAGAAATTGGTGGAAAATTTGAAAGAATATTTTGTGTGTATTACATTTCAACAGATTCCAAAGCACAGAATAGATCCGCAGAAACAATGGAAACTGTAGGGTTCTATGCTATGAATTCCACCAGAGATAAATGATATACCATTCTTTGTTGAGAATCTACACCAGCCTGCGTATGACATGTCAGAATCATGCTTGACTTGTGAAGTTGTTAGTTCCTATTCCCCATGGTATGCACACATCTATGCCTATCTTAAACACAATACCTTTCCTCCTGATATATCCTGCCCCAAAAATAAAATCCTTATCCTCTAGATAGCCCGTTACACCCTCTTATGAGATATTGTCATGGCTACGATGGGAATCTGTTGCATTGTATAGATGTAACAGAGTCAGTCCAAGCAATCAAAGAGGTACATGAAGGGGTGTGCAGAACTCATACAAATGGAATGGTTTTAGAAAATAAATTGTTAAGGGTAGGCTACTATTGCCTACCATGGAAACAAATCACTGTAACTATGTGAGGAAATCCATACTATGTCAAAAATATGGAAATTTCATCCATGCATCGTCACAGTCATTACAACCAATCATAACCCCATGGCCATTTTCCAAATGGGGACTTGATTTAATAGGGAAGCTCACCCCTACCTCATCTAATGGCCATACCCACATCATCACAGCTATGGAATATTTCACTAAGTGGGTGGAGGTTTTTCCTTTGACTTATGTTACGGGTGATCAGATTTTAAATTTTATCATGAATCACCTTAATTGCCGGTTTGGAATTCCTGTGGCCATAGTTATTGACAATGGAAAATCTTTCAATAAAAAGACAGTGAAAGATATTTGTCATCAATTTCAAATAAATTTGAAGTGGTCTATGCCATATTATCCTCAAGGTAATGGACAGGTTGAAGCCTCTAATAAAACATTGGTTCGGATCATGGAAAATATGGTGAGTAAGACATATCGCAACTGGAATTTGCAACTTCACCCAGTTCTCTAGGCTTATAGGACCTCCATTCACACTCCTACTGGTATGACACCTTATTTCCTAGTGTTTGGGACAGAATCTATCATCCCATTGGAAATAGAAATTCCTTCCCTGAGAATGTCTCTTAGGGATTATCTGGACAAGGATGAGGATTATAGAGTGGCCAGGCTAGCAGAATTAGAACTCCTAGATGAAAAGTGAATTCATGCCCTTAACCATATCAAGGTGTATCAGAACAGGGTTTCCATAAATTATAACAAAAGGATCATACCTCGTCAGTTTGAGGTAAGATATTTGGTCATGAAAGAAAATTATTTCAACACACGGGCATAAAGAGAGAAGAAAGGCAAGTTTGAACAACATTGGTTAGGACCTTACATTATTGTGGAAAAAGATGGAATAGGAGCATACAAACTTTCCCATCCCAATGGAGATGAGCTATGCGAGCCTATGAATTCCATACACCTCAAGTGGTTATATGCTTAAACATGGCACAAAATTAAAAACAAAAAATAAAAAAAAAAAGTAAAAATGATCAAAATACAAAAAAATTAAAATAAGAGAAAAAGAAAAAGAGAAAGTAGGTCATCCATATGTGAAAACCACGCAATTTTGGAACTTTGGATAGGTCCCTTGGTGAAAACCAGTTTCTGACACCTTGGGAGGATTCGTTGTTCACAAGCATCTTGCATCTAGAGGGTACTTATACTTAACCTAGGGCTAGTTCCACACCTGCATCCGAGATTCCCTGTGAACCTATCATGTCAATCCTTGATCCGACTTTTTCTCCTCTTATAAATCAGTGAAGGGGTGATCTTTGTATATTCCTCATCTAACGCTAGGGGCACTTCCACAACTTCACCTTCCTATTTATAAACACGTGGTGTCTTCCCTTATATACTCTTAGTCTAACACTAGGGGAAGCCACGTTTCTTGGTTACCTATGTATAGATTTGGAAAACCTTAGAAAATCACAAAAACATTCAAATATGTTCAAAAATCACAAAAACATTCAAATATGTTCAAAAATCGCAAAAACATTCAAATATGATCAAAATCCAAAATAATAGAAAAACACAAAACACAAAAACAGTAGAAAAATGTTTCACAAAACAATCTTACAAAAACATAACTTTAGTTTACTTACTTTATCTTGTTTCTTGCTTTGTTTGTGTACATTGTTTGCTTGTATAGTTGCTGCTTGTTTGTACATTTGTATATTTTTTTGCTTAGACCATACTTTGATAAGATTCATCTTTTCTTTCTTAGATTAGATTCATTCTTACTTGTACATATGAAGTATGTTTTTGCATGTTTGTAAATCATGCTACATAGTTGTGTTAATTCATGTTGGTTAGCACTGTATATTTGATTAAGTTTGTTAGCATTTGATTGTGTTTGGTTATCACATGAACATAGTTTGGTTATCACATCATCATATCTCCATCAATATCATCACATCTAACATCATCTATACATCATATGTAAATACATGGCTAAGTATACATCATACATGAATGCTAAGCTAATCATCGCATATCATATCATCAAATGGGGGAAAGAGGGATTGCAAATATCAAAATCTATCTCCCCGCACCAATATCATCATGTCATCTTGTCCACTAATCTAGAGCATCACATGTACAATACAATTGATATCATCTATGGATTTATCATGTAAAAATCAAACACATGTGGTACAAACATCTCAACTATCATCATGATACATACAAAGTGTGAAATCAAACCATATAACATCATGATACATCTAACACCCATAATCAATCATCAAAAATAAAATACATCATCCCATGACAAATGTGCCACATCAAAATGTCCATATATACATGTATAAAATGTTTGTCTCAAGGAATATATACATCATCGATACAAAATGGGCCATCAAAGGCACAACTCATAAAGCCTTCATCATAGGCATACATCAAAAATGTTATACATCAATCAAAATAATGTTAAGCCTTCATCAGAGGCGTACATCCAAAATGATACATCATATACATATGTCAAAAAATGTTGAAGCCTTCATAAGAGGCATGTATATCAAAATATAAGTACAATCAGTAAAATCAGGAGAGTCATGGCTGACTAGAACCTAGATAGACTGGCTGGCCTACGAGATGGGGGAGGACCCATGACCTATGTACCTCACAACCCTGTCAGCTGCCCTCATGGCTACTCCACTGATGCATGAGGCCTCTCTGACCTCATCGATCCACTTGACTGCTGGATATCAGTGGGTTCCCACTAACCAGCAAGAACTGCCTCATAGTATAAAGAACGATAATATGAGGCTCTACCCTCCACTTCCACCAAATCTTTGTGGGTAGGCTTTGTCACCACTATCCCATATGTGTGTCAGAAGGATGTTACCTCTGTCAGATATCCGTGCAACCTTGGCTTGACCTACTACTCACTCTGCACGAAGCTGATCTCTCTCGACTATCACCAATCGTACTTGTGTCTGGGAATGTTGTAATAAGCTCATCACCTAAGCCATCTGGGAGGCCATCTGTCGTATCTTTTGGAATTATACAACTCCATCTCCTCCCTGGCCTATCTGGGCTCTATCCTGGTTCCACTCTTCTATCACAACCTAAATATGGACTTTGGCCTGATCCCACTCTGTTGTCACAACTTGTTGAATATGAGCTTGGGCCTTATCTCTTTCTAGCACCACCTACTACAGCTACTACCACTAGGGAAGCTAGTTTTCCCCATCATCTCCCCCTTGAGCTCAGGGAAACCTCTCAGGTCTGTGGGAACCTTTCCCCATTCATGTACACTAATTCTAGGGCCCTGAACCTGTCCATGCTCCTGTACTATGGGCCTAGGACCCTAAACTTTTCCCTGTTCCTATTGTCTCAGTCTAGGATCCTATGATGGACCCTATCGATCATCCCTACCATCATGTCTCTGACCATCAAATGGATCATTGACATGACCTGTACTTACATCATCACCCTCATCACTGCTGTACAGGATCTCTGGGGGTGATTAGAAACCTGATGCCCATGCCCCATCAGGTATAGTCAATCATCATGGCAAGATACATACCAGTCCATGTAATCTGGTGTGGTGCCTAGATCTCTAATCGGAGAAGGGGCCCAAACTTGTGGTACCACCTGTAAGAAACTAACCATAGCTCCGGCCACCTGAATACATGGCCCCATGGTCCGTCTCTCTACATCGCAGCAAGCATACCACATATCGGGCTAAGGGACGCCCTGAATCAAGCCCAACTAACACTTGCATTGGTCTACCCTATATAGCTCTGTAATGTAGCTATGGTTTCTAAGAAGGAAATGCTCTACCTTGCAGACACCAAGATCTACTCCATCCTCTTGCCATTGTATGTGCCTATAGGGCCACCAAATAATATCTCACTCTTGTACCTCATTGAACTCTCATTGATAATAATAGATGTTGCCTAGGTTCCCTCATACATCATCTCCGACAGAGACCCATGCCATATATGTTGGCTCCTCAGGAACTCGAGCATGCAATGCACCTACGGGGCACCCAATCGCTATATGGTCCCATGACCAAATCTATAACAATGACGTTGACCCCACCATCTTCTGATAGTGGTAAGTGATCAAATGTAGATCCTAGTATAGATGTGATAGTATGCATTGGCCCCAGCAATATTGCTCACCACTGAACAATCCATGCACTACTATTATCAATCCCAATGGAAATGATGTCCCCATCTTATCAGTGAATAAGAACCCACTAATAAGATCCATCAAGTATTGCAGTCCCCGGTGAATGTTAGGATCGGATATACACAGATATAACAACATTGTCATACCCTCGTGGGGTATCTCATCACGGAAAAATATGTTACTAACCGTTGTAGTGATCTGACCAAAGTCACTCATGTAATCAATCATATGAGCCAACAATGGGGATGCATAGAATCCACCACATGTCCTCTAGTGTGACAGTCATCTCTACTATAGGGAGCCTGAAAAACTGGCTCTCATTGTGTCACCCTCAATCAAAGTGGTCAGTAGGCCATGATCTAGAGTGATCGATGGCATCCGCACTACATGGCCTAAACCGACCACCTCCAGTAGTACCGCCATCTTGTGATGGTCTCATCAATGCATGCTCCCCTCCATCTTTGGCTATACGACTATGTCGCTCTTGCATCTACAGTGCTGGAAATCGTCTATGTAAAACACTACATGTATTAGAAACTAACAATTCTTCTAAGTTCTTATATTGTTCTTCTACCCTACGCTAATTTTTACTTTCTTCTAAGTGTCAATTTTGGCATTTTTCCTATTTACCCATCTATGTGTCTTCCCTCTTTTTTGCGCCTACAGGCCCTTTTGGGAATATGCACGCCTTGTTACATATGCTCCCTTTTTGGTGCGCATGCATGCGTCGCATCCACCTAGGGGCGCTTATGCCATGTTTTTCTTACATGTGTGTGTGCATAGGTATGTGCTTTGTGTGCGCTAGGGTTTGTCTACTTACGCATTCATGCAGATGCTATCTACATGTGTGTGGATGTGCATACACTTTTTTGTGCATACACATACATGCACACGTATTTTCTGTACCTGCACATGCACGCACACGCTTCAGGGGTGCTTACGCCACCTTAAGGATGCATGTGTCCCCTGCGCATGCACTACCCCCTATGTCAAACCTAGTAATTAATGCATTAATTACAACATTAAATTTGTAATTGATAAGGTAGGTCAAGCTACTCATGAAGGAGCCATCTTTTATGCATCGTTCGTACTCCCGAACTCGGTCAGTGTGTCTCCTATGGGCTCGTCCTCTCACCATCATCCTTGTCACTATCAGGGGTCTCATGGTAAATTTTGGTAGTGGTCGGTAATAAATGAATTTCTTGTAATGATTTACCCCCCCATGTGGGGTATATTAAACCATTCTCATCATCTGTGATGCCTGGAAGACTATTTTGATTGTCATTGTTGCTCTAATTCTTCTTCTAGTCACTATGAATAATTATTTTATTTAAATAATTATTTTTCTTTCATTTTTCGTCATGTTGGGGCATTCTTTTCCATATGGTACTCATTTCTTCTCACTAGGGAAATTTTATTGCTCCTAGGCGATATCCCTTCTACACTCTGGCAAATAATTATTTATTATTAAATAATTATTTTATTAATTTTTCCGTTGTGTTGGGGCATTATTTGTCACTTGTTGCTTCTTTCTTCTCCCTGGGGCATTTATTTTGCATTTGGGAGACTATTACTGATTCTTCTACTTTCTTCTATGTATCCAAATCGTCAAAAATCATAAAAAAAAAAAATCTATCCATCCAAAATCCAACAAATTTCAAAAATTCTCCAAAAATCCTAAAAAATTGTAAAACTTACAAAACTAGGTAAACCAGCTCATAGCAGCTGAAACTTGTGTCTTGCGCATGGTATTATTTCCATATCTTGCTAGAAATTTCACATCTTCATAGATCAAATGACTCATGGATCATTATATTTACAACCATTTACAAAGCTAGCTTGCTTTCTTCGTCTGTACTCTGGGGCACATCTAGTTGTCTGGTATTGTTTCGTGGTGCACAACGCTTTCTCATTGGACCCGGTGTCCTTCATCATCTTCCCTTACATGTATCCTTTCTCGGGGCATCATTTTTAACCCTTGTCATCAATCATGAACATTTGGGGATCTTCATCTTGATAACAAAACATTTGTACAACCATCTTGATTGTTGTTGGTTGGAATATGTGTGTTTGTACTTGTTTTCCCTGTTAAATGAGCTTGTTTCCTTCTCATATTGCATTGCTTTTTGTATGTTGCATTGAGTGGGTGTTTTCAGCAATGGACAATTGTTCATAGTATGGATTTTCATGTCATCCTACTTTTTTCGTATGCTTATATTTTTAATAAGGACCGATGATGTAGATCTTTGGCAATATGATGACACTAAAGTTATTTTAATACATGGGATAAAAGCTTGTTCTTTTCTCTCTCCATTTTCCTTCCTCTTCTACATCACTCTCCTATCAACATTATTCTTTTGATTCACCTAGGGCATCCTACCCCTACCCATTCTTCTATCCATTTCTCTCACCTTTTTCAATCGTCGATCGCCTTCTTTCATCACCCCATCGACACTCGAGGGGGCATCTCTCACTTCTACTAATTTTTCTTCTACACCTTCAAAATTTTATCTGTCTACTATCTTTGAAGTGGCATCACTTATGCCACCCCAAAGAGGGGAAAATGTAGACACCTATAATTTATCCCGAGAAATTTAAATACTTAAATTGTACTAATTATCCCCTTTCCCGCAAATTGACGACATATCGTCAATATAGCACACTTTATCTTCTATCGTCATTAATTAACTACATTATGCTAGTTAATTAACCCTTCTATCCAAAAAATACCCTAATTAATGACATTTTGTTAATTAATCCTCCTTTCTATCTAGACTAGTTAATTATTATTAATTATTAGCTTCCTCTTTCATTAAATCAATAAATCATCATTTATTTGATTAAATTCCTCCCATGGTCTAAATCATGCTAATTATTCCTCTAAAAATCTTCTATAAGCTTGCACACCTATTAATTAATCACTTGGTTAGTTAATAAACCCCATAAATCCCCATGGGTCACTAAAGGACAAAATAAACTCTCGTAAGGTTAACTCAACCCTTTCTAAACCTCCCTTATCCACAACTAACTCAACCTCTCTATTATCCCACATGTAAAGGGATGTAGAGATTATTTTATCCATTGGGCTATATAATGAGCCCTTCTCCTACCTTTCTTCTTACACCTTACATGTTTATAGCTAATCTATAGGCATTTCATCTTAGAGCATCTTTCATTTGAGCTAATAGCCTCATTCTTGCATTTCATCCATCCAAGATTTTGGGTCATATGGAGATAATCAAAAGGGTCTTGTAGCCATACTTTGATGAGCCTCCATTCCCAAACCCTTGAAGATCAAACAATCAACTTTGATTGTCATGGATCTATTTAGGTTCATTTAGTATTTGGTGATCTAAAGAGTAGAGATTTTAATGCTTAGCATATTAGTTTGATTTCTATTTCAAATTTTTAATGCATAATGTTGGTATTTAGTCTTGTTTAGCTCTTAGCATGATGATCTTTGTGTAGTTAGTTCATGTTTTGAAACTACTAAGGTGTTAGTTTCAATTCCCTTTGCATAGCTAACTAATACATTGATACAGGATATAGTTAGATGACGTCTTCCTAATGAGCTTAGATATAGTGAGTATATGGCTCAATGGAAATACGCTCCATTAGGGAGTTCCAAGAGCATAGGGAAGCCACCGAGGGGTCTAGGCGAGGGACCATCTAGAGATACTGATGGAGATGAGGGGAGAAGTTCTGAAGGGGACATTCAATTGACCAGATTGTAGTTTACTACATAGTTGTAGGATTTTTTTTGGGAGATTTTGATGTATGACGCTTTTTTGAATCCCTTGATGATGTATAGACATTTTGATATGTGAGGATTTTTTAAGCCCTTGATGATATGTAGACATTTTGATATATATATGATTTTGGCTTTGTGTTATGTTTGAGTTTTGTTTAAGATTTTGATGTGATGTATTATGGAAATTTTTGAAATGTATATGTGATAATGTAATTTTTATGATCTTAGATATGGCTGTGAAAAATTATGATATTGTTGTATGTTTGATGCACTATACGATGGATAAGAACATGTTGTGGGATGTTTTCTTCCTTATTGTTCCTAACATATAGATAGTGTGTGATGGTAAAATTCATTATATGTGCTGATCATTGCACTTGTGGACCTTCGTAAGTAATGTTAACATATTACTCACAATGGTTATGTCATACTATGATCATGATATGGATGTGAGATAGTTGTGTGTACCCTTTTCCAATATGGGAAAGGTTTGGTATGTATAAAAAATGGGGAAAACATGGGTCCTTCTTTTTATGATTCCCAAGTTTTTCCCTAGCTTTATTATATATTTCACAAGCTACTTGATGTAGGAAGCTTGCATTTTATGGGAAATTTAATCGATGCAGGAAGCTTTCCTGGGATAGCTGTTTTTTTTATATTTCGATATGAGGGTCTGATTGGTGGGGGAAGACCTTTTTTATATGAGGATTGATCAATTCAGGTAGTCCTTTTTTGTCATTATATGTATATTTTGATTAGGTAGCCATCCTTTAAGGGAGTGGTCTACAGATTTTATTGAATTTCTTTATTTTATGGTAGCCATCCTTTGAGGGAGTGGTCTACAACTTTATTTGTATTGTAATTTTCTTTTGACAGTCATCCTTTGAGGGATCAATTTGTATTTTGATTATGTCCATCCCATATATATCTTGATTTTTTTAGAGCTAAGGGAAAGCTTGGGTAACTAATTAGAAGGGGATGAGTAAATGTACAAGCTACACATATATCCTTAGCATGTTGATAAATAGGGTAAGTAGAGATAGTGTGTGAGTAATGATTGTGGGGTTCCTTAGCTACAAATAGGGGAACTTGGCCATGTGGAATATGCTATGAAAAGAGTCGCGGTGCCCATATTTAAGGTTATAAGTGGTATGCTCTCAGAGGACCACATAATTCCAAATCATTACAAGACTGAGGGAATGTGATGGCTAATGAAGGGAGATCTTAGTTTGACTAATGTCTTATGAGTCAATATGTTAACAATAAAATGTTTGTAAGTGTGTGGCATTAAGAGGTACCTTTTTAGGTTTACCATCAAGGGAGATAAGATCCAAACTAATATTTATGAGTGATGATATATGGTCCAAGATAGTTAGGAGTGAAACTTCCCACATGCTTACTATTTTTCATGTCTAGTGACATGTTGATTTTCCTTGTAGAACAAGATCGCCAATTTTGAATTCATGTTGTTTGAGATATTTTTATATGCTCTCTTTGATTCGTTCTTGATTTCAAGGGTAGTTAGATGACATTCATCTCAAAATTCTAATTGTGATAGGTTTTCATGGTGATATTCTTCTTATGGGATGAAATATCTTAGAGAAACGCGTAAGGATGGGATATGGAATTCAAGGGGAAGAACAACTTCGGTGACGTATACTAATGAGAAGGGAATAACACACGTAGAAGTGATCGAATGCTAGTCCGATATGCCCATAATGCAAAGGGGATTTAAAGATTCTAATCTCTACTAGCTTGATCAATAGTTTTGCTAAGGATTTTGTTGAGGGTTTTATTAGATACTTCAACTTGACCATTGGCTTGTGGATAATAAGGTGTGGAAAGTTTGATTTTTATGTTGTAGGTGTCAAAAAGTTTTTAAAATTTCTTATTTTTGAATTATTTACCATTATATGTGATGATTTTATGAGGTATACCAAAGTGATAGATAATGTGATGATGGATAAAGATGGTGATCTTATCTTCTTTATTAGAGATAAGGGGGATTACTTCTACCCATTTTGTAAAATATTTAGTTGTTGTAATGATGGAATTGTGTCATCGTGATGAATGAGGGTTGATAAGACCAATGAGTTCAAGCCCCCATTACAAAAAAGGAAAAAGATAATGAGTTGGTCTGAGAGTGTGAATGGGGATGTGTCTAAGATTGGAGTGTTGTCCACATTTGATGCACTTCTTGACATGGCAACAACATTATTGGTTAAGTGTGAGCCAGTAGTCTCCCATCCGTGATATTCATTTAGCAACAACTAACCCGTTGAATTTTCCACCGCATATGTCTTCATGGACTTATTACATAGTTAAATAATCCTCCAGATTTTTAAGACATTAGAGGAGAAGGTCGTCAAATCCCTCTTTTGTAAAGGATACCCCCTAGTATGAAATAACGAGATGTGTGTTATTGAAAATATCTTTTACCATTTCTGGATAGATCTGAAGGTATTTTTCTTGTGGAAAGATAGTCGTATGTTTGAGTATACCAAGTGTCATATTGGCTATCTTCTATATGATTGATATTAGAAAGATCAGTTTTAGTATATGATGTCTGATCCAATTTTTGTATGATGATGAAGAGATTTTGGAATCATGAGGTGATAAAGGAATGAGATAGGTGAGAGAGGCCATGGTGTCTACAAAAGTTTTTAGATGAGCGAGGGGTGGTTTGGATTTCGTAATGGTTCAAGAGTTTCAAGAGATCTTCGACGATGGTTTTGTATTTTTGTAAGATTTCATTTTTACATTGATAGATCCCTTTAATTTGATTGATGATAAGTTGTGAATCCCCATAGATGTCAAGGATTTATACACCAAGAAATGTAGTGGTGTGAAGTATCCCATGATGAGGGCCTCATATTCCATAATTATTTTGCAATCCAAGTTTGAGTTTGAAGATAACAGAATAGGGGTGTCCCAGGGGAGTATTATGACTATTCCATGACACCCCCCTTCTATGCATTTGGACCCTGTCAAAAAACAAGGTCATTTTAAGAGGGGTGTTATCATGATTGAGGGTGTTGATAGATTCATTAGGGAAGTGTTTTTAAGGGTATTTATTAGTAAGAAGGGGAGATTTGGTGAGTTGATCAGTGATGAACTACCCTTTAATGGATTTTTGAGAGATAAATTCAAGGTCAAAATTTCTCATGAGCATGATCCATTTGGTCATATGATCATTGTGATACAGTTTTTGTTGCATGGATTTCAGTGGATTGAAATTTTTGACTACATATATTTTTGATTGAGGAGATAGTGACAAAGTTTGGAAGTTTTGAAGTACAAGGCACAACATAAATTTTCTACTTCAGAATAATGTGTTTCATACTCATGAAGGGTGTATCTTATGTAGTAGATGACCTGTTCCTTACCTTGTTTATTCTTGATGTGCTAGCATGGCTCCCAAGGCATGGTCACTCAGTGGAAAGATATAGAGATAGAAGGGCTCCCCTCACATGGAGGTGTAAGAAATGATGGTGATGATAAGAGGTATTTTTAAGGGCGTCAAAGTCCTGTTGAACAATCCATTGTCCAATTAAAGTGGATATCTTTTCAGAGAAGGTGATGGAAAGGTTGACAACGATTTGATAGTTGAGAGATAAAGTGACAGATCAATTGAATTTTTCCTTGAAGGCTACAAAGGTTGGTTTAAGATTGGATGGAGGAGGTCATTTCGATAATGGCTATTGACCTTGGCAGAGTCTGCCAACTTTAATTCCCCTAATAGATATTATAAATCCTAGGAGTTTTCTGGTGAGAACTTCGAATACACATTTAGCGGGGTTAAGATGGAAAAAGAAATGTAATAGACATGAAAATATCACGTCAAGGATAGCTAAGTGGTCTCTTCCAGTGTTTGTATTTTACCTAAGATATCATCCATGTAGTATTCTATGATTTTGTGGATGAGGTCATGAAATGTGTATGTCATAGCACGTTGATAAGTAAATCCTGCATTTTTTAGGCCAAAGGGAATTACTATATAGTAGAAGGTTCCCAATGGGGTGATAAAGGATGTCTTATGTTGGTCTTCTAGTGCGATGAGGATTTGATTATAACTAGAGAAACCATCCATAAGAGACAACATTTCATGTCTTGTTGTTAGATAGATAAGTTGATTGATGTTAGGTAGGGGAAAATCATCTTTTGTAATAAGAGAGGTTAAGGTCTCAAAATTCTATACAAATGCGTAATTTCCCCATGGCTTTAGTGATGGGTATGATATTAGAGACCCATTTGGGGTAATTGATAGGTACTATGAAATTGGTTGAGAGGAGATATTTAAATTCTTCCTTAACTAGTAGTGTGATTCAAGGATGCATCCTACCAAGCTTTTTCTTCAACCGATTAGCATCTGGGATGGTAATGATATTATGGATAACGTTGTTAGGGTCTACACAAAGCATATCACTATAAGACCATGTAAAAGATTGACTGTGTTTAGATAAGAACGAAGTGAATTGTTGGAGTTCATGTGGGTCTAAAGCTTGACCGATTTTGACAATTTGGTTCTTGTAAAGTGTCTATATTAACATTGGTGGTTTATTCATTGATAAGTGTAGATGTATCAGAGGGTAAGATTTTTTAAAGATAGTGATCCATAACACCCATATATGCTAAGATGGTGGTGTCATCATGGTAATGGAGAATATCGATAGTGGGGGAATCCTCTTCTATCATGTGCGGTAATGTCAAGGGAAGAGATTTTGTCTTTCCATTAGCTTGATAAGTTAGTGTTCCTAATGTGATATTATTGATTAAAAATTCAAAAGGAATGGATATGGTATCATCATTTTCAGAGGAGTACGTTTGATGATGGTAATGAGTATAGTTTTTATTATAATATTGATGGTGATGAGTTAGGAGATGATTATTTGAAAACGCGGCAATGTTTTTCATGAGGTTTCCTCAAGTCTTCAAATGGTAAATTGTGCGGACCTTGATCATATCTACCAAGACCAAAACCTTTCCATGCACAGTGGTGAAGGTAAGTTTGGGGAAAATTGGGTTTTTCTAGGAATGAGAAGTCTAATGAGAATGATTTAGCATGATGTTGAATTTCCAGATGAGATGAAGGGTGATTGATTCCTCCGTATAAAAGTTATGTTCACGAAGGATGCGAGGGGATCGAAGGAAATAATATTTCCTATGTTAGGCTCATAGAATGGTTGTTTGTGAAGTCTCACATATGTTTTAGGCATAGGGAGTGCATTGAGGGTTAGGAGGTGATATTCCCCCAATAAGAGACATTGTATGATGTCTTCAAAAAATTCATCATTTGGTAATTTAGATGTAGGGATAGAGGAACTTATAGAGGCTTGATTTGAAGATGTGGACTCTTGTAGATGAAGAAGCACGTCATTGGGCCTGTAGGTCATATGAAAAGGTTTAAATGGATTGGGATCAACAGGGAACCGTAAATTCTTACCTTCATGTTCATATTTTAGAAACTAATATAAGTAGATGGGATACAACGCATACATGCATATCCAAGGACAACCTAGTAATATGTTGTATTAGAACTCTCCTTCTACACAATAAAAGAGTTCATGGAGTACTTTTGGACACCTATTTTGATATGAAAGGAACTATGCCCAAGGTGGGAGTGACAGTATCATTAAAGGCTCATAGGACACCGAGGTGATTGAGCAGACAATAGTATCAGGTAATTATAGTTGTTTAAAGTGTGGGATGAGATTATATTGATGTTAGCACCATTTTTAATCATAATTAATTTAATCAAAGTGACATTGATTTGGGATGTGATGAAGAGGGGAGCTCATGATCATTAGGTTGTAGTAATGGAATCTCATAATTATTGAATATGATGGTTTTGGTCATTTTTAGGGCACCAACAAGGTTGAGAATGGTTGGGACTCATTTGATGGTACCGAGATGGCTTGAATGGATTCAATCATAGTTTAGTCCAATGTTATGGGGAATTTTGGATAAGTTCATAGAGGGACATCTTGACAGGCACTTGATGTAACTATTTGAGAACAATATTTTTGTATAGATGTTGTGGACTAAGTGATGGGTAACACAAGGATAGATAGACCTTATCTTTAGGAGATGATGGATTGGATGGATTAGGAGGAGTGATTGGAGATAGATATTTTAGACTCGCTTTGATTTTGGGCCTTTCAAATATTGGGTACAGTCTCTCATGTTGCTATATATGAATAACATAGATTTGGAAGAGAGGGGACTTACTAAAAGAAGCCATGTCTTGACTAGACAAGGTATCAAGTGGTGGTTTAGGATTATCAGGTTTAGCCATTTGAGAGATGGGTTTGACTTGATGTTTGGATTGTGTCATGTCGAGATTAGTATGTGGGATAGGATGGTTTTTATTTGTTGGGAGGAGTCCTTTGTTAGAGAGACTCCGGATTATAATGTGGAGGGATTTTAATAATTTGTGTAGTGTCTTGAAATTCAATGATAATCACAAAATGCCTCATAACTTTACCATGAAGGTTTCCACCCCTTGTGATCACAGGGCTTGATTGGCGGTAATGTTATGGTTGATGATAAGCACAAGTTGCTCAAGGATTTTGGTATAATATCCTGATCAAGGCTTGTTGAGATGTCGATGAGGGCATATCAATTTGGAAGTCATTTGATGGTTTAGAGGCATGAGATGCTCAAAGTGTGTCTTATATTTCATGTTTAGGTACAATTTTGAAAACAAGTATAGATTCTAATATGGTGACTGTGAGTTTTGATGAGGGGTGTGGTCCCAAAATAGAAGGTAAGGGTGGTATATCCTATGGTCAGTTTGTTTTGTGATGATCATATGGGAGTTTAATCTTTTTGTGTGAATGGATTGATAGCCTTTGTGTTTGACTATCAAGTTTTTTGATTTGATGTTGAGAGGTTTTGTCTTTGGATGTGGTTTTTTATATTTTTGATAACTTGTTACTTTTCTTATGATTTTGATGGGATAGTATCAGAGGTATCTGATATGAGTGGATATGTAGTGGTACTTGAAATTTTGTGATGTGGATATTTCCAAGGACTCAATGGTAAGGTGATATTAAGAGTTTGATTTTGTTTTGGATGTTTCAATCACGGAAACACATGGTATAGTAGGTGTAGGTTATAGTTGGTTTATGGTGTTGATAATATGAGCTATATAGTTTTGGTTCCATACAGAATTAGTTTGATTATTGGCTGGAGGATGGTTTGGAAAGGGTTATTTTAACACATCCAAGTTTTGATTGGGAGATACATTTAGATTGTCAAGTTGTAGCTCTCCTTGATTAATGAGATCTTAGAGGATGTTTCTAAAAGAGTGAAATTTCTCAATTTCGTGCCCTCAAACTTGGTGATATTTGCAATAAAATGTCACCCCTATACCATGATGGTTTAGGTTCAGAGTTCAGAAATGGGTCATATGAGATGGGATTTTTATCATGCAAGATGCCATGAATTTTTCAAAAATAGAGTTGTAAGACTCCCCTAGAGGTGTGTATTTACGTGGGGGGAAGGATCAGTTAGAATCTAAGTGACTCTTAGATGTAATTTTCAAGATGACTATATTTTTGAACTCTTTGATTTGTCAGTGTTGGAAGATACTTTAAAGGGAGAGTCAAATTTAGGTTTTTAGATCGTAATTTAACCTTTCTATTCTCAAGGGCTTGGAGTTCTAGTTTATGTACCATGGTAAAGGTCTCATCAAATTTTTTAAATGACTAGATATGTATGGTGGATAATACAGGTTTGGTGTAGAATCGAGTAAATAACTTGATCAACTCTATCTGGGGTATATAAAATGATAATTGATTAATAATTCCTCTGACATATGGTGATGAAATCATTAACATAACTCATCCTCAAATTGTTTCATAGCATTCAAGTATGTGATAGATATATTGTGATGTGATGTTGATAGAAATTTGTTCCAATAATATTTGTGTTAATTGTGAAAATCAATAAAGGGATGTAGAGGAATTATGTTATACCAATCGAGATTTGTTCTAGTTAATGACATCAGGAATGTTCTTATCATGATATCTTGGTCATGGGATATAAGATAGCAAGCATGACAAAAGGCTCAAATGTGTTTTTGTGGATCTTCCTTACTATAGAAATTGATGAATTTCAAAAGTTCCCAGTGATGAGGATAGGGATTTAAAGGTATATATGGTTTGATAGGCTCATTACAGATCTGTTCATAAAAAATGTATTTTTAGGTCTCATTGTAGTAGTTTCGATACTCACGATTACGCTTAATAATGCTTGCATGGGATCATTTTAAGGAATTTGGGTGTTTGAAGTATTAACCTTATTATACATGAGGGGATTTTATTGTTGATATGGGTGATATGGTGGAAGTGTATTTTGGAAAGGAGGAAAACTCCCTGGTATGTTTTAGGCTTGTTGAGAGACTAATGGCTGCAAGGAAGATTGAATATACGAGAAAGGGTGAGGAATAGAAGTGTAGACATGGGGCTGCAAATGTGGTGGATTTTTGAAACTGAGATGTATTTGTATTTTAGCACACCCAGTGAGGAGATAGGTTGTGAAAGGGGTTGAGTGTTGATAATGACACTCGTATTAATGGGTGGTAAAGACATAGGGATGGATACTACTAAGTTTTGGACTTCGGATGTGGATTTTTGTGGAATGATGGGTTCTGATGTGGAAAATGGGTTTGTGTAAATAGGCATACCAATAGAGCTTGTCGGGGGAGGAAGATAAGTATAAGAAGTGTAATTGATTATGGGGGATGAAGTAATAGCGGGATTTTAAACACCCTGTAGATTAACTGAGGATGCAGATGGTATGGTCCCTTGTTAACTACTCAAGGGTGATACAGTAATGATAATATCCTTGATCATCTTGGGGGTTTGTAAAATTTTGTGATGAGATTACATTGATTTCAAAGATAACTATGGAGTGGATTAGATGGGTGTTGATGTTCCTATATTACTAGCGGTAGGATATGGACACAACTTATTCAATAACTTAGTTGGTAAGTAGGGATTGATAATCCTGGAGTGATCAAATGTTAGAGTGGTGGCAGGTGGTAGAGGATTTGGAATGTAATGGGGAAGACAGATAGTCGGGTAAGCAAGATAAGTTCTAAGGGAAATTGGATTGGTGTCAATAAGCTCTTTGAACACTAGATCTCCACTTTAGAAATGTTATGGGAGAGATTAATAAGGAATCTCATATGTATCTAAATATACAATAGAGGAGCATAGAGGGTCCTGATTTGATTAAGGGGGTTGTTGTAATAGGTTAAACATATATGTGTTATTATGAATACGTAATTGTTGTTAATTAAAAACCATAAAACAAAAAATGAGTAATAACTAGAAGATGTTTTAATTAAGGACACAAGTCACACAATCAACAAGAAATTTTAATTATCTTGATGTAAATTAAAATGTGTGAAAATAAAATTATGGTTGATAAAAGGAACTAATAATTAGGCTAGGTAAGCTTGGTTTCAGTTGTGTTTAAGGATAAATTCCTCGATATACTCAAAGGTACGAGAAGCCCAAATCTATGCTGGTGTTGGTACGAGGCATGATATTGGGGCCTACTCCCTCACTTCACGGTCCCATAGCCATAAGGGAGTTAGGTGCTTAGCCGATATACCACCCACCAATTATTTATACTCATCCATAACACCAAGTTTGTTTTCCCCTTGGTGATGAAATCCAAGTAGGTAGACCTAGAAGGAAGTGTTTAAGAATACAAATTTGATTTGGAATGTGATTTGGTTTTGTGTGAAGGGAAAGTCATGAATGTAAAATTTTAACCCCTATTTAAGCTAGATGAACAGGCAAGAACGAAGATTATTTTTAAGACCCAAAAGAGAGATTGATTTATATGAAGACAAATCACAAAAGATGTAATGCTAGAAAGAAGATCTGAAGGAAAAAATAAATGCGTGCCCATTTATTATCTAAGATTCTCATTTTTTAATTGTTTTATTTCATGCATTTTTTAGAAATCACCAAAGGACACTGATGTGAAAAGTTAGTAAGAAATGAAATAAGATATGGATTTTAATATGAAATGCAAAAATTGATCAAGAAGGGGCTTGGGTCCCACTAGGCATGTTCCAGAATGCTTACAATATTTTTTGATTTACTTTATTGTATAGGAAAAATTAACTAAAACTTAGGGGATACATCAAGGTTTAGTGATACCTAGCGTCAACAAATTTCGATATGTATGGGTAAAAATAGGAACGAGAGACTCCTTATTCCAATGAATTTGAGAGAATTTTCACACCAACAGATAATTGGACAAAAGAGATATTAGATAATATGATGATGAATTACTTAGAAAATTCCAATCCCAAGAACCAAAGGGCTTCCTTTGATAGGTTTCAACTCACTTTAGATAATTAAGTGATAGATGATGAAATAAACAATATGATAAAATTACGATATTAAGATAGTAAAAAGATGAAATAAAATCAATCTTCCATATAGTTAGTTTGACCTTATTCTACATAGTAGATGGCCCAAACTATATCTACAGCGAGATAAAGCTCTTTGAAAGATTCGATCCACTCTTTCTCGGAAGTGTCCTATGTTTCTTAGATGATTTCCAAATAATCCTCAATGCCATCCAGATTCGGTGTAAGGACGATGACGTAAAGGTTCAACTCTTATTTGATTTCATATTGATCCCAAAAAAAGGGTTGGGAGACAATTGGAAGGTCTTAAATGCTATCAATTGGGTGTGCTTCACCTGGAACAGTCATCTATAGACAAAGGACACTTGAAATTAGCAAAATTTAAATCCTGGTAATTATTTAAAATGTATAATATATAATAAGAAGGCTATGAAGAAAGGAATTGTTGGTGAATCAAAGCGGTCATTGGAAATTTCAAGGAATCACTGACGATTCCAAGGAATTACTAGCAATTATTGTGTAATTAACTAGCTTTGGATAAAAGGTAGATTTGATATTCAATTAATGACTTAATGATTTGATAAACTTTCTAGAAGGATGCGTGAATGAACAAATAATGTAAAGAAGTGATGATACTTACTTTTGATGCATAATGTAGATAACAACATTTTAGAAATATCTTATGACATTTGTGAGCTTTCCAAAAGTTTGATATGGATGCAGAATATATCAAGATGTTGTTGATGGTGTTGTCTTAATCTCCAAAGTGTCAGAATTTCATTGTAGTATCTAAAGATCTAGATTAAGGAAGGTTGGTGAGTTTATATAGGATCACTGGTGATTATTAAGAATCGTTGGCGATTCATAAAAAGTAGGGAAACTCACTTAGAAGTTGTTGAAACCACTTCCAAATGGGTTATTTGGGTTTGGGGTGAGTATGGATAGGTACAGATGTGTTAGGGAGGTTAGGAAGTTGAGAGGTTTAGCTGAAAATATGTTTAGGAGGTTTAGGGGGGTCAGGATGGGATAAATAAGAACCTACAAGGGTAAAATAGATGTTTTCATGGTAAATTATGACTTAGTACTTAGATAAAGTGATTTATATGTGAATATAATTTGTTTGGGTAGGTCACCTAGGGGTGCCGAAAAACCGGTCTCTACACTATGAGCTAGGAAAATGTAAGGAGGTAATACAATATACTGCAAATAACAACACGAGGGGGAAATTATTATTTCTACGTTTACATACAAATATTTCAATTAGGATAAGTAGTTATCCTGCTATTAGTTTAGAAGCACAAGGGAAAAGGTATGTCAAAGTATTAGTTGTATACACACATGTAAAATGCACAAGAATAACAACATGGGTTTTTTAATTTAATATAATTCTAGTTGAATCATAAACAAGGTGACTACCAAGGTCAGTCTAACTAAAGAACTTCATTTTTCCATCTAATGCATGCTTGAAGTTCTTTACAGGAAGCTGTGGGTTTTATAGGTATAGGTACATATGTGAGGGTTACAAATAATTTATAAATAGAAAGGCATGGCACAAGAAAATCCAAAATGACATAAAAGAACCTTAATCATACCAATCACAATTTCAAAATCATACAAATATGGGCCATAGTGGAGTACTCTCATGTACCTTTTTTTGGTTTGGTAGTTACAATTTCTTATGGGTAGGAAGCAATGGTCATAATCCAATCTCTCTACATATTTTTTATTCATCCAAAAACATAGTTTAAATTCAACATGAACTAGTTGATCCATCTCTCAAACCCTAATTTTTATCTCAATTTCTTTATCAATCTACCATGTTTGCAACGCTTTAGTTTTCATTACGTAGATGTAATTTATGCAAGTTGAAATTGATTATTTCTTGTAAAAAATTATTCCTAATTATATTCATAAGATAATTTCCCATATAGTTAATTTAGGGTTTAAACATAATGATAATTTATAAATTTTCAATTTGGGCCATAATAATGCAGTATAATCAATTGAAATTATTTGTTGTACTTTTTGTGTATTTATGCATAATAGCTCCTGCTAGTGTGTATGGTTGTTTGATGTTTGGATGTCATATTTAGATTTTTTTGAATCTCGATATTCATCATCTCTAGACTTGGAAATGATTTATGCCTCAATTGAAGTGGTATCCTTTATATGCATATTGTGATGTTGTGCTTCCTTTTTGAGAAACTCATTCTTGACATCATTGTTTTTCTTGTCTTGTACTTGTAACTTCAACATTTAATAATTGTTCATGATATTTTTTTCTTGTAATAACTTCTCTTTTTGTAACTTATGTACCATATATTATTCCTTTTGTAACTTTCCCTTTTCAATTTGTTCATATCCTGGTCATTATGTTTTTGCTTATGAAAATTTATTGTACTCATTTAAAACTCTTTCACTTATGTACCATCTCTTGTTCCAATTCTTCCTTTTGTAACTTTCCCTTTCCAATTTTTTCATGTTCCAATCATTTTTTTTCTTATGAAAATTTATTGTACTCAGTTAGAAATCTTTCACTTATGTACCATCTCTTGTTCCAATTTTTCCTGTTGTAACTTTCCCTTTTCAATTTGTTCATGTTCTAATCATTTTTTTCTTGTGAAAATTTATTGTATTTGTTTTGAACTCTTTCCTTTTCCATTTATGTAATAATATGACATGTATCTTGTTTTTATATAGATTTCAAATGATTTATTGATTTCATGTTCTGTTTAGCATTGGAGTTTATAGAATTTCTATGCATATATGCCTCGAAATTCTGCATTTTTTATTTTCAGTGACATTAGAATTCACGAGATATATGTCATAATACGATCTCTACTAATATACCTCTCATAGAGGGTTGATGGACTAGTGATTCTTGTGAGGGAACGTCATGGGACATAACATCCTAATTATGCTAGTGTGTCTAAGAATAAGATGGGGATCTAGAATCCCTAGTGTTGAATATTTCAAATAAAATAATTCCCTTATGGTCGTATTGTTTTACCTTTTGCTTACAAAGAATAATAATCATTGTTGTCATGTTAATTAATGGCATAATAATTGTAATAATATTTCATTTGACCTTCTCAAGTGTATGAGGTGGTAAGTTGATCAAAATCTTATCGAAGAGTGTTTTTAAAATTTCATGTGGATAATCGTTAAAATTTCAAACTGAAATGGTTCTCTCTTATGTACCATAGATAACTTTGTTGTTATCTATTATTGATTATCTACATAATGAAAAAAAAAATCCTCTACGTAGGAATTTTACTTCACCTAAATTGTGAGATGTATCTCTTGTAATCCTTGTATTGTTTTGCTTATATTTGTTATTGGGCATAGATTGATCTTGTTTCTTAACCCGTATTTGAGATAAACTTTTTTGATGCCCAAGATATACATAGAGATATGGTCAACATATACAGTTTTATATTTCTTAGATACAATATTACATCATTGATTTATTTTATCTCAAGACTCATACCTTGAATTTTCATTTGAAATTCATTTTGTAATGCTTGAATAGATTTTAGGATAGCCTTATAAGAGATTCCATTACCCATAGATTTTGTAGATTGAATATGTAAGCATAGATCATCAATAGGGAAAATCCTTAATTTTTATTAAGTGATAGCATAGAATTTTTGAGAGGTGTGGTATCCATCTGTTGTCATGTGTTTTTGCAAGGGAAAAATTCAGTGATGAAAACATGACAACTATACCCTAGTGTCAATTTTTTTCTTGTAAACCCTCTTAGGCACTCCTCTAGATCTATTATCCCTATGTGTTAGGCCTATCCTATCCTTTCAAGTGTTCATAGGTGTTGTGATAAAATTTTACATGTGTTTGAAATATGAAAAGAAGATCATGAAAATCTTACAATGCAATGCTTCTCAAGGCAGATTCTTCGGTAAACCTATAAGGGTTTTTTTTAGCCTTTCTGAGACATGGGTGCACCCCCAGAGCAGAATTGAATACCCAAATTTATTGGGAGGTCATATTGAAGAGATAAGAACATTTTACAAGTGGTTTAGTAATATTTAGGGAATATTTAAAGGTGTTGGAACAATTTTAGTGAAAGCAGGTTTTTGAAGGTGAAGGACCTTATAGTTCAAAACAACAACTCAACTTTGAGAAGTGATTTTAGGAGCTCCGTAATGAGTTGGAGGTCAAACAAGATACCATTGAAAAAAGGATTTAATCCTATAAATTGTGGTATTTTAATATTTTTTCACAAGACACAAAATATTCTTCCTGCATTCTATTTTCTATAGGCACAACAAAATGATTTTTTCAGTAAAATTAATATAAATAAATTCCAAAAATGACCTCCATATGCTCCAAAAACTTTGTCGTAAAGTCTCTCTCCAAGGTAAGCTTCCAAGACTTAGCCAAATTCAAGGGTGGACACATATCACTCCCAAGATCAAAGTGCACTTTTGTGTCCCGTCTATCCAATCCCCTTGGGATAGTAGGGAAAAAAATTCACCCAAATCCATTTAATTCCTTTGGACCATCATATGACTCTGAGAAGCTTCGTAATGCAAGTTTAGCCCCTTCTTACCTTTTCTCATCCCTTCCCATCATACAATCATAAAGTGCCACTTGTCACCTATGGGTGAGGGAACACTTTCCAGTCCCATCCCCTTAGTAAATTTGGGATGCAAAAATATTCCCTATTCCCATTTTGGTCCTTGATTCCTCATGTGACCCTGGGAAGGCTCCACGTGGCAGTTTTTAGCCCCCTTTCCTCTCCGCCTCACTGAATTAGCTTCCGCCCCTTATTCTCACCAAGTGAGGGTGCATTTTCTTGCACCAACTATCCAATCCCCTTGGGATAGTTGGGATAAAAAAATTCACCCCATGCCATCCCTTTCCCAGGTCCTCCATGTGACCTAGTTTTAACCCCTGTGAGTTTTCCAAGTGTGTTTTCTCTCTCCTCTACCAAGCAATCAATGCTCACCACTTGTCAAGTAGAGGTGAGGGAACATTATTCTACCCTATCTGTTATGTCCCCTTGGGATAATTGGGAAAAAAAATGTGACCATGTCCAAGATGTTAAAAAAAAAATTGCAAAATATAAATTGTCCTACTTCTTCCCTCCGTGTGCTTGCAAGAAAGGTGTTGCAGGAAGAATGTATAGCATTATAACTCATTTAACCTTCATATTTCTTCCAAAAATCCATGAAGGATGCTATAAAATCTCCATTAAACTTGAAAATTCTTCATGATTCATGTCAAATTCTCTCAGAAGCACCCATGGTTGCAAAAATGACATTTTTTCACTGCCGGCGAGCGAAAGAATTGATTGTACCAAGGCTTGAGATAAAAAAAAATCTCCAAAGAATATATGTGATATATGAAACTCAGTGACTCCATTAATGTCTGCCATAGTAGCTTCTGACATAAAACCATCACCAAGAAAAATATCTTTTTTGATTTCCAAGCATTTCGGCAGACAAAACATGGTGAAATTTGGAGCATGAGATTACGACAAAGAGCCGAATCTAAAAATAATGTTTCCATCACAAACCAAGGCCATTTTATCACTTACTAAAAATATCATATTTTATGCCCCCCATATGATAAAAATAGTAATTCCCTTTAATTTTAAGTTCGGATCCCCCATAACACTCAGAAACGATGCAAAATGGAAGGCAGAGCAAAATTGGTAATTTTCCCAAAATAGCAGATCTGAAAAAATCACCTGATATAAATAGAAAGTGGATAAAAATAGCAAGCCATCACCAAGATAGGGAAATTGTAATGCACCAGAGGTTTCAAGAGGTTGGATTTGAGAAAAACGGGTGATATATTAAAAAATAACAGGTTCTAGCCTTATCTGCTAAAACTAGAAAGTCTTCCTTCTAGGTGTAGAAAGTTGCAGATGGCTCCATTTTCACTCATCTCTCCACTTTTTGGACCCTTCATAGGGTTTTGGAATGATATCATATCTCAAAAAAAGGAAGGAAACCTTCATATGGGTCTTATAAGAAACATCTTTAGCTCAATTGTGTCCAGAAGTATGACAAATCATTTGGGTGTGCAACAGGAGAAATTCAAGGACATTGTGCAGTCAAAAGAGATTCAAAATATGTCTAAGCTCAATTTAAATTCAAGATAGGAGGTCATCATTTATCATTGGTCTGGGTGGATTCATCATCATCTCTCAATGAGTTGGGTGATTTGAGATCGGTGAGTTGATTTGAACGCGGTGAGTTGAGTTGAGCTCGATGAGCAAGGAGTGAGATAGGAAACAAATCACACATCTCAAAGAAGTAAAGGAAGAGTTTGCAATCTATCATCACAGTGTGCATAAAATGGATGCATGTGTCAAGAGGTTTGAACATCAGGGCTAAAAAAATTTAAAATCCTAAGTAATAAGAGAGTGATCCTCACTCTCATGGTGAGAGTAGAAATGCATCATCATATGTAAGGTTCATGTTCATCTCAATTTCACATTGTTAGGTATTTGAAATAGTGTTTCTAAATACTCATTTGATGGTCCAGGGAATTTTTTCATCATGTAAAAGGAGTATATTATGATCATCGTAGGCAAGTTCTTCATTGAGGGAGCTTCTTCATCAATTTTGACATATTCTCCCTTCTTCTATCTTTATCCCTCTCCCTTCTATCCCCTTTCTAATTCTTCATTGAGCGTAATCATTTTATTTTTTCATATTCACTTAAGTGACATATTTATAAATTGTAAAATTATTTTCTCACAATAATAAGAGAAATACTTAATTTTTCTCTTCTGGTGGCAATTGAAAGGTCACAAGTTCGATATGAAAGTGAAGAGTCATGTGGGGGGTAAATGAAAGGTCAATTCATGTTGTTATAAATTTGGATGGCTTCTCCATTCCAAAGGATCCTGAAAATTTAGTTCTTTATAGCAATAATGGATTGTGATTTGAGTGTTGAGATTTATATCATCAACACAAGAAACAAATCTACATTTCCCTTTTCCCTTGTATTCCTTTATTTTCTCTCTTATATGCATTTTTTAAACATAGTGATCAAAAAGAGATTTGTATCTTCAATGAATGGAACTCAGAGAATTGTGTGTCTGTGTGGGTTTCATTTTTCTCACTAGATAGTTTCATTTTTTTTCCTCTACATTGAATTTTGAACTACTCTAGTTATTGGATATGAATTTTTCTTGTGCCTACTGTTATCCATATTTTACACCCCTGCAAAATGGACAACTTATTAGGACAGATTGTTGGAAGTTGATGGGACCATCTCGTCATGGAAAAGTTCTGAGCCTTTGGTTATAGCAAACAAGAAGATGTTATTGGTCAGTAACATAATGTTATTGTCATCCAACAACAGAAATAATTATTTTCAATCGATAACAAAATATCGTTACTGGACGACAACAATAAGCTATCCCAAAAGCCGACGACATATGTACGGATGTTATCAGGCAACAACACATATAGTCATTAGCATATAGTAACAAAATGGTGTTTTCGACTAGTAATAGCAAGACCACATCCACCTGACAGTTAATCAATGTGTAAATAGACGTTATCGGTCAGTAACAGGAATGGCATCACCAACTAGTAATAGGAACCATCTTGACAATAGCATGTACAATGGTTTTCGTCTGATAACATGGAAGAACATTACCAGCCGACAACACCTCCTAGCCAACACTTCCAGGATGAATTGTTCCCAGCTGAAAATAATGAAAAAATGTTACTGGATGACAATAGAAATGTCATTATCAGCTGACTACAGGAATATCAAAGATGGGCCTCAATTAGGTGAAGTAGGTAGGTGAAAAGATAACTCAACTACTGGTTTTAAGGAAGTATGGTGTCCATGTCTTCTTCTACCAAGAAATCAACCTCGAGAAGTGAACTTATATAGCTTCCCATACCTATTGAATGTAGTATATCAGTTGGTGAAGCATTTCCAAGGCTCTTTGCTCTATATATTGTAAAATCCACCTCATTTTGAGGAGAGACTTTTCTGTAATGTAAAGGAACTTTGTCAAAAATTTCCAAAGCTATTGTTAGCTAAAGGCCTTGAATTTGGGAATTTTGTAAAGGATTCTTTCCTTGTGCCTATATTGTAATGGATTATGCATGTTTTTAGCAATAAAATTGGTGTTTTGTGTCTTCTCTTTCTCTAACTCAAGTTATATTACATATTTTTCCTCCCATTATGTTTGCAGGCATATTGTGCATTTTTCTATCTCTTTACAGGACCTCTAATTTGTTGTGCTCTATGAATATAGGGAATAAAATAATGTTTTAGACTATGGCACCTCCATTTGCCCTCTCCCACTTTGTTTACTCCCTATTTTTCACTCACTCGGATTGTCTTGCCCTTGTTTGGTACATCACCTTCCCTTAGAGTAGGTTTACTTTTATGCATTCTTCTATCCATGTCTCCTTGGAAAGCATTAGGATAGGATTAGTTTATTTTTCCATTCTCTACACTTTGGAGAGGTTGGCACTAGGTTAGGAAAAGAATCCAGCTTTCTCTAGAGGATTATCCTACTTGCACGGTCCCAAACTGCATGATTATCCCATGTTATGAAGATTACATTGATTACCTCACACCAAATCACTAGAAATCAGGGGTGGTGTAATTTTTCATTAACACCTACTCACAACAATAACCTTCCTTTGTCTAATTTATCTCCTTCACCCCTCATCACTTTAATTTCCTCCCTTGTACCCCGTACAAGCACTTTAACATAGGCTCATTGGAGTGTTCCTCTGTGATCCCTAACCTATTTTTCCAAGCCACAACATTTAGATGGGAATAGATTAGTTTGCATTCAATAATGGGATCTCCACCATTCAATGCATAGGGGCATAGCCCCGTGAACATTGGTGAAAATACCTAAATTACCATATCAAAAAAAATTCTCACCAATAGTTTTTGGTGACTCTGTTGGGGAGAGATCTTCCATGGTGCACCCGAATAGATGTTTGGAAAATATAAAAAATCCAAAAAAATTACTTAAATGATCAAAAATCCTTTTTATAAACCACTTGAGAAAAGTTAGAAGAAAGACAATACACCCAAACTAATCATGTAGGAGGCATTATTGACCCCACATTCGAGGAACAACAAAGAGTTGATTTTAGACTTCCTATTATACTAGTAAGAAGACAAGTTCTTGAAAATCCTATTGAAGGTCATAATGAAGAGCCAGTTGTTGAACCACTAGTTTTCATTCCACACGAAGAAGAAAGAGAGGAGGAAGAAATGGAAACACAAGCATTAATATTGTGGGGATAGAACATTGGTCTATTGGATTTGGCTCCACCACTCCATGAGCTTCCCCAAGGATCAAGAAAGAATTTTCCAAAATTATATGGAGATGGCAAGCAATGCCCTGATGATCACATTACAACCTTTATCATAGCCTGTGGAATCCTTGGAGTGCAACATGAAGATGTTGTTGTGAATTTGTTTTTGGAAACATTGCAAGATGTGGCAGCCAATTAATTTTACTACTTTCCATTATGATCAATCTCCAATTGGGTGATAGCTAAAGAATTTCGAAGAGTGGTTCAAGACCACCGAATATGCTCATGCCCTCCTTACCCAACTCACTCCAATGAAGAAAGAGCCATGTGATTCCATGAGATAATTTGTGAAAAAAATTAATAAGATGATCAGCAAAATTCTTGTCATTTCTCTTCCCACTATAGATAATTTGAAGATGCACTTTTTGAATTCTCAATTTCTTGAAGTAAGCTTCATACTATGGATATTTCAACCAAGATATTTGGAAAATGCTCAAGAAATTATTGTTGAGGTGGAAGATGATCTCATCTTGTCGGGTAAGATAAAGAATCCTTTGATGAAAGATAAAACCCAAAGTTCCACGGATGAGAGAACTGGTCTGATGCTACAAAATTTGGTAAATGACTTTACTATGCTAAAACTAGAAGTTTCTCAACAAACACCTCATCAAAACCAAAATAGAAATCAGATTATGGGAACACCCTGAAGACTTGCTTTAGAGGATCCACCAATTAATGTAATGTGTGAGAGAAATGAAAATGAAGAAGAAGAACATTTTGAATCAGAAGTTGAAGATGAAGGAAAAATAGAATGTGCTATGATAGGTTTTTATGAATGCACACTTAATGATGAAGAACCCATAGATAGTTACACATATGTGGTGTTTAGTCGATCACAAAAGGACAAAGAAGGCTCTTCTTCTATTGCCCAAGCTAAGAAATTGAGTCCTCAAATGGACACTCTGAGAAAAAATAATGAAAGGAGGATCATCAAAGTCCACTTCAGTAGGGTCAAATGAGAAGAACCATGAGACCATTCCGGTCAAGAATCCTTTTACCTCTTCAAGTAAGTCTCCTACAACTTCTCTTGAAAAAATAGTTTTTGAAAAATCCTAAAAACATCCATGTTAAAGCTGCCACAACCCCTGATCTTCCTAACTCCTCTTTTTCTTTTGATATCATTGACCATTTTAAAATATCCAAAGTCCAAATTTCCAAATTTGAATACTTGAGAACTCATCTCAAGTAACTTGAGAAACTTGTTCATAATATCAAAGGAATTTTCCATGTTTCTAAAGATGTTACCACTAAAGAACCACCTCATACATCTCAATCCACCCCATCTTTAAATTGTCTTACCTCCACACCCTCCACCTCTAGGAAGGTAGAACCTTTCTACATAGCCTTGTTAGTCAATGGGTATAAACTAAATGATTTCATTATTGAATTTGGTGCATCAGACAATGTTATTCCTGTAAAATTTTCTAAAGCCCTCAGCCTCTCCCTTTCCCCTAGCTCTGGCTAGTGTCTCTCCATGGAAAAGAAACAAGTTCCTCTTGTTGGACGAATCAAAAATGTTGAGGTAGCATTGGCAAACTTCCTTGACAAGAAAATAACAATGAGAATCCTTGTATCAAAAATTCTTGCCTCGTATGGTATGTTGTTGGGCCAAATATTTTGTCGATATGTCGGGGGATATATATAGTTGGATTGGTCATATGCCACCATCCCGGTCAATGGAAAGACAAAGAAACTTCTTCCTATTAGGAAGATGAATTATATTGTTCAAAAACTAAATGATCTAATAGAAAATATCCCATGTTAAAATTATAGATTCAGAAACTTTTTCATGACCTTTGAGGATGATCCTAAGCTACCCATGTTGGTATAATAATTCCCAACTTCCTAATAACAATGTTGAGGTAGCATTGGCAAATTTCCCTGACAAGAAAATAACAATGAGAATCCTTGTATTAAACATTCTTGCCTCGTATGGTATGTTGTTCGGCCAAATATTTTTTCGATATGTCAAGGGATATATACAGCTAGATTGGTCATATGCCACCATCCCAGTCAATGGAAAGACAAAGAAAATTCTTCCTATTAGGAAGATGAATTATATTGTTTAAAAACTAAATGATCCAACAACAGATATCACGGAGCCGGTCAAAGAGCATAATAATGAGTTGATGAAATGGAAGTTTGAAAATGCGTACTTTTATGGGATGAGAGTATAAACGAATTCGTTCCACTTGATATTGATGATGGTGATGAGAGCCTTGAATTGCAACAAAACGATATTTAAGTAAAGAGAAATGTGGATCAAGAAAAAAGAATGATGCTCGGCAATTTCCTAATAAGTATATTCAATGTTTTCGATCATATTATTGAGGCTTAGTGTGAGTTTCTATGTGATGAGTATGTTGGTGAACTTAAAAGATTTTCTTTCTCATTCAAAGAAGATGACAAGAAATGCAAGGATGGAAACATGTTTCTGACTCTTAAACTTGAAAATACTCAAAAGGATGATGATTTTATTGTTGATATGGATCTCTTGGTTCTTGGTGACCGAGAATGGGGAAATGATGACGAAAAAATTTCAGCTCAAATAGTGTGCTCATTTCCTTTTCATGATAATGAAAAAATTATCAATGAAAAATGGAGAAACAGAATATTGCTTCATCTTATGGCTAGAAAGATTATTAATGGAAATTAACCTTTTAGTGCTTACCCTGCCGAAGAGAAAAAATCTCTCCGCATAAAAATAGATGTTAAAGCCCAAAATGGACCAGGCGAAGAAGATGGAAACTTCCATGTTACATACCCAACCTTGAGTTCATTATCTTTCCAAGAGGATGATGCAAGTCACATGACACACTATGTAATGAAGCGTGTTGTGAAAGATCTAGAACATGAGAAACATGACTCCATGAAACAATTGAAAAACAAAGAACATCAAGAGTCAGGTAATAATGTCAAAAAAATTGAAATATTTGCCAAATATCAACCCATGGAAGTGGTGGTCATGAAGAAGATGCAAAATTAAGAACAAATGTATTGTTATGGAAATGATAAATCAAGAGTAATTAAGAACCATCTTCATGGTGGTGGTGAAAAATCAGCAAGTGGAACGAACTTGAGAACCAAGTAGAGGCTGGAAATATTGCATCAAAGTAATAAAGGTGATGAAACGAATGAGTTGATCATAAATTGTACTAAAAATGGTGCTATATTTCTCAATAAGTTGAGGAGGGGTTCATACTGAAATGAACTAGTCAATGAATTTATAGAAGAAAGGAAATCAATGATACCTATTTACGGGTAAGTACTAAGTTCAAATTAGTGTTTCAATGAAAGTGGGTTGTCCCCCACATGTACATACATGATTTGGGATGTTTCCCTTTTTTTTTTGTGTTTCCTTTCTCATTTTGTGTTTCCCTTGTGTTTTTTATTCCCTTTCTCATCTTGTGTGTGTGTGTTCCTTGTTGTGTGTGTGTGTGTGTGTGTGTGTGTGTGTGTGTGTGTGTGTGTGTGTGTTCAATAAAGGAAGTTGTGTTATATATCTCTATGGTGACTCTATAGCCCAATGGATAAGGAAAAAATCCACGTTGTATATTGAGATTCTGGAGTTCTTGCTTACTTTTTCCTTGTTGTGCTCAATCCAAAACGTGTCCCTAAGCTAGAGCTATATGTTTTCATGTGTTTTTACAAGGGAAAAATTTAGTGATGAAAACATGACAACTATACCCTAGTGTTCAAAAAAATTCTCGTAAACCCTCCTAGGAACTCCTCAAAATCTATTATCCCTTTGTGTTAGGCATATCCTATCATTTCAAGTGATCATATGTATTGTGATAACCTTTCCCATGTGTTTTAAATGTGAAAACAATATCATGAAAGTATTTTTATGTAATGTTTCTCAAGGTAGAGTCTTCAGTGAACCTAGAAGGGCTATTTTTAGCCTTTCTCAGATAGGTATGCACCCACCAGAGCAAATTTGAAGAACCAAATTCATTGGAAGGTGGTATTGAGGAGGTAAGAACATTTTACAGGTGGTTTATTAATATTTAGGGAATATTTAAAGGTGTGGGAACAAGTTTGGTGAAAGAGGGTTTTTGAATGTGAAGGAGTTTGTAGTTCAAAACCACACCTTGGCTTCAAGAAGTTATTTTGGGAGATTTGTAATGAGCTGGAGGCCAAACAAGATACCTTTGGAAATATAATTCAATCCTCCAAATTATGGTATTTTTTTATTTTTCAAAAGACATGGGATCTTCTTCCCACAGTCTGTTTTTAGTAGGCACAACCCGTGTTCCCGAGAAAAAAAAAGAGATATTTTCTAGGGATTTAAAGGAATAATCAGATCATAGGACCCATCCCATTCTTCTAAAAAAAATTGCAGTCAAATTCATATAAAGAAGTTCCATAAAATACCTTCGGATGCTCCAAAAACTTCGTCGTAAAGTCTCTCTCCAAGGTAAGCTTCCGAGACTTAGCCAAATTCAAGGGTGGACACATGTCACTCACAGGATCAAAGTGCACTTTTGTGTCCTATCTTTTCCATACCCTTGGGATAGTTGGGACACAAAAATGCACCCATCTCCATTTAATCCCTTTGGACCATCATATGTGTGGCACCCGAAAAACACCGCGTCAAACCACCATCAACACAAGGGAGAGAATAAGACAATTTTTTTATTTTTTGAAGGGATATTTAGTGCACTAATTAAATCTTGATTATTTTAATCTTAGATAAATAAAAGTACAATTAATTAACTGACACATATTTATTTAACTTTCAATCATTCTATCCTTACTATTTCCATTTGATTAATTAATTTACCCTTAAATCAATTATATTTAAATTATTCACTAAGGTTAATAATGTTATAAATTACATCATGTCTAAAATATAATCCTCAAGGTAAAATTCATAATTACTAACAAACTAATGTTTTTTCCATAGTAAAATTAATCTCCACCTAACACTTTTAATTAAATTAGCTAACACCTTCTTATTAATACATACCCTTTAAAATTAATTAACTTTCCCATCTAACACTAAACATTAACCGCTTATACTTAAATCCCCTTTAATAGGTGCAAAATCCACTTTGAACATTACACCATGCACATATAATAATTAAAAAACCCCTAATTAAAATTCCTAAAAAAACTACAAAGTACCCACATTCGTGAACATCTTAAAAGGGTTCTAATAATTAATTTAGACTAACATTTATAAAGTTCCCATATACAAATATTAGGAGAGGGGGATTGAATCACATCCATAAGATTGATTCAATCTTGTCCCTTAGATTTTAGGTCTCACCAAAACCCTAAAGTTTATTTAGCAACTATAACATTCAATATTCTACCCTAAGTGCCTCCATTTGCACAGGAAAGATTGTTGGGAGGAGAAAGAAATAGAGACAAGAGGTTTTGGGTTTCAAATATGTGGGAGAGGATATCACAGAGCCTGCAATGGAAGGATTTCTCCTTTGTGATCCTTCATTATTTCAGATTTATTTTGTGCTCTAGGGTTTGTTTGATTCCTTCTTGCAGGTTCTTACTCAGATGCCTCAGCCAGACCTCTTGGTTCTATGGATTTAATCATCCCTTTGTGCTTTTGTTATATTAAGGAGATGAAATCAGTTTTGTTTATTTATTTATCATCTAAAAAGGATCTATGAGATATTTAGATCTATTATTTTACATTTTCATTTCTAGTTATATTATATTTACATACCTACAGAGGTATATAGATGGATATATACACAAATGTGTGTATATATCCATACATATACTTGTTGGTAGGTCTTTGTAAGTCCATTATTGTATTTTATGAGTTTAATATTCATATATGGCATTTTTTGGATCAGTACAAAGCTATATTTGAAATGGTACAGATTATAGGGTAACCGACATCAGTCGGCTAACCGGTGTCGGTTAGGCTAGCATACCAACGTTGGTTATGCTATTCATTGTTGGTTACTGTGAATCCAACCCTTTTTATTAAAAGGTGCATATATACACAAATATATATATATATATATCATAGAGATATATATATATATACACATAAGTTATAGAACTTTTGATACATGCAGATCTAACTATTTACAAGTAGATATATCAATAATGGAGTTTTAAAAAAGTATAAAGGAAATTTCAATTTACAGAAAGGAAAGTATAGTGTTATCTTCCTACTCAAATTTCCATGCAAACATGCAGATTATTACAAATTAGATTGTATATTATATATATATATATATATATATATATATATATATATATATATATATATATATATATATTACTTTCTTTTGCTGAGAAGAGTGCAAGAAATAAGGAATAAAATCTCTTTCATCAATACATAGTCTTCAAGATTTACAGCAGTAACTGTTTTACTACTTTCATATCTCTACCAACTTTTCTAAACATGCCTTAGAAGCAAATTTCAAAAATAACTTTCCAACCATTTCCAGATTACAAGTATGCACAGGTTCCATAAGAAATTCCCAAGGAAATACAGTCCTTTCCAAATGAACTTTAAGTATAAACAGATTTATCAAAGTATTGAGATAGTACAGTCCTTTACAAATTTATTTCAAAATAAGAACAATTTACAATAATCACAGAAGTACAGTTCTTCTATTTTCCTTCAAATAAAATAGTTTTTACAATGGTTTAAAACTAATGCAGTAACTAAAATGCAAGTGACATAAGCCCTCCACCCAAAGTGGTGGAGACAACATGTCCAAGTGCTCCCACAAGAATCCTGCAACTTCTTCAAACAACAACCCATTCTTCACATCATCTACACACAAACAAGGAGAGAGAGCTAGGCAATGCTATCCTCCCAACCAAATCTCAATGGAGAAGTGAATTCGTTCTCCTTTTCCCCTTCTCCCTCCACAAGATGGAACACTCTCCCTACAAATTCCTCCAATTTCACATAACTCTTTTTCCTCCCTCTTGGATCCCATTTCCTTCTCCCTACACCTTGGTCATATGAGGGCTTAAATCTTGTGATTCCTACTAGTAGGTGCTTAACTCCAGCCCCCTTTCACTTTATTTGTGTGGTGAAGGCAAGAGAATTTTATTTTATTTTAGTGGTAGCTAAAATAAATAGTAGAGTATAATATAGAAAAGCTTGTATCTTTTGATCGGTAACTTGGTATTGAGTGTCATTTTTTTGTGCTCTTTCCATTGGAAGTATTTATTTTAAGAATCACGCTATAATAATAAAGTGTCATATTGTAGCACGCACTCATTATAAAGTGTAAAAATATGGGGGGGCTCTTTTTGCATTGTTTGGGGGTCTTGTTGCATTTATTTTGGTGATTTTTTTAGGATGGCGTCTACTTCTGCATTATATCATGTTGAGCCATTAACAACACATAATTACCACACATGGAAACCAAGAATGGAAACAATAATCAAGCACAAAGGATTATTGGCTTTAACTTCTTCAGAATAACCAGTGTTTACTAGAGAGTATGATAAATTTCAGTACCAGTGCAAATTTGATGAGTGTATGGGTTTGATAGGAACTTATATAAGTGATGGTATTTTGTTTCATTTGGAAAAATGTGACTCTCCTTTCAAAATATGGGAGAAATTGGAGTATTTATTTGGTAAGGTGGATCATATGAGAGCCATACAACTTGAAATTGAAATCACCTCTCTTAATCTTGAAGATTTTCCAACAGTTATAGACTATCTTACCAAGTTCAAGAATTTGTTGACACAGTTGAAGGGGAGTGGAAGAGATAAGATAGATGAAGAGTGTGTTTACTTGATTCTATCCAAGTTGACAGAACTACTACAAATATTTTCTTCTACCTTTTTCTCTAGCATGGATGCCTTAGGTGACACATTCAAAATGTCTAACTTAGAAACATTTTTTGAAAGACTTAGTAGGGAAGAATCCAAATTGTCTCACCTTGAGTCTTCCACCTCTCAAAAGGCATTAGTTGCATCTAATCCTAAGGGAAAGGGAAAACCAAAAAGTAAAACCAAATCCACCCCTTCTCCATCTCAAAGTGCTCCTAAAACAAAAGAAAACAACTATAAACCTAAGGAGTCTTCTAAATCCAAGAATAAGTCTAGCCTTTCATGCTCTTTTTATGGGGGTAGTGGTCATGAAGAACATAGATGTTATAAGTGAATGCAAGCCTTAGAGGATGCAGTCACAAAACAAAAAATTTATATATCCACTCCACCTCCTTCTAATTAGCATGGAAAAGAACTTAATGTTGTTGGGAGATTTCAATCACCACTTGAAGACAGTTTGGTTTATAGATTCTGGTGCTTCTCATAACATGACTTCTTCCAAGGATTCTTTTGTTTCTCTAAGTTTGAGTTTTACTTCCAAAATTAAGGTTGGAGATTCTTCCTTTCTTTCTACTGAGGGAAAAGGTGATATACAACTTGATGGTGGCAGTATCCAAGATTCACTATATGTTCCTAACATCATTATAAATTTGCTTTATGTATATCAAATCTTCCATTCTGGTCAAGCAAAAATAGTGACTTTTACACCACATGGAGCAAAAATATGAAATTTGTTGGAGCCTTATTCACTTGTTTCTTAGGGTATTGTTGATCATAGTTATAGACTATATTACTTTGAGGGTTTTGATCACACTTCTTATATAGGGACGGGATTTGTTTCTCATGCATATTCAGAGAGTAAGTTTTGGCATGAAATATTTGGAAATCTCAATTACAGATATTTGAAGGAGTTGAGCACTCATGGTATGGTAGATGGTCTTCATAGAGTTTCTTGTCTTGAGGGATTTTGTTCTGGCTGTGCATTAGGGAAACAACACCGAGATCCATTTCCTAAAAATTTGTCCAAGATATTTTCTTCACCACTTGAGATTGTGCATAGTGAGTTGATGTTTTTTCTTGCCCCCTCTTTCAATGGAGCTAAGTATGCACTTACCTTTATTGATAATTTCTTGAGGCGTACTTGGGTTTATTTTATCAAGGAAAAAAATGATGTTTTTTCACACTTAAAATTCTTCAAGGCTTTGGTCGAGAAATAATATTCAAGTTGAATAAAGAACCTTCACACTGATAATGGGGGGGAGTACTTCAACAATGAGTTTTCTGATTTTTTAACAACTCAAGGCATTATTCACCAACATTTTGTTCCTCATACTCCACAACAGAATGGCTTAGTAGAGCAGAAGAATAGAACTTTGAAGGAAATGGATAACTGTAAGATGCATTCTAGAGATTTTCCTCCTATCTATTGGGCAGAAGCAGTTAACTATGCTAACTACATTCAGAATTACACACCACACGCAACACTTGAGCATTTGACTCTAGAGGAAGCTTGGTCCAAAACTTTAGCGGATGTCTAATTTTTTTGAGTCTTTAGGAGCCATGCTTGGAATTTTGTGCCAAAGAAGAAAAGGAAAGCTTTGGATAAGAAGAGAAAACCTTTTATCTTTGTAGGGTATTGTGAGGACATGAGAGCTTATCAACGTTTAGATCCTACTACTCATGATGTTATTTTTGAACACAGGTTCAGTTTGATGAGCACTTCACTCCTCATGATTCTTCATCTTCTTCCATGCCTCCTTCTTCATCTCATCTTGTGGATCCTTTCTTTGAATAGGTTGATGACAAGGTTATAGATGTCTTTGAGGATCCTATTCCCACTAATGTTGTTACTATGCCTAAGTGGGCTCATAATATATTTTCTGAGGTAGCACCTTTCATACAAGATCTTCCACCCACTCGGCATCATCATGCATATTCTATAGGTTCTAAAATTTTGTGTCAGGAATTTTATGAGGATCCACAGTCTTTTTCAAAGGCTTATGGGATATAGGAGTGGGATGATGCGATGGTAGTTGAGTATTCTTCCTTGATGAAGAATCATACTTGGGATTCGGTCTCTCTTCCTAAAGGAAGAAAGACAGTTAGATATAAGTGGGTATACCAAACCAAATATGTAGTTGATGGGTCCATTGAAAAGTATAAGGCTTGTCTTTTGCAAAGGGTTTTTCACACGTTGAAGGTATTAATTACTCTAATACTTTTACACTCGTTGCCAAGATGGATTATGTCTACCTTGTACTTGTTATTAATGCATCACAGAGGTGGCCCGTATACCAGATGGACATGAAGAGTGCCTTTTTACATGGAGATTTACAAGAGAAAATATACATGGAGCAACCAGCTGGATTTTTTTAGGATTCTTCTCTTATTTGTAGGCTCTGAAGGTCTCTCTATGGTCTCAAATAAGCCCCTCAAGCTTGGTATGAGAAGATGGATTCTTTTCTTCTATCTACTAGTTTTTTTCATTTCCACTCTGATCATACAATGTATCTCTAGCATGTTGGTGAGGATATTGTGATACTTATCTTTTATGTTGATGATTTGTTACTTACTGGAAGCTCTTCTTACCACATTCAGACTATTCAGAGGGCTATTTCTGCACATTTTGACATGACAAATCTTGGGTTATTGCATTATTTCCTTGGTTTGTAGATTTCTCAAACATATTCAGGGATTGATTTGAGTCAGCAAAAGTACACCCATGACCTTCTTCAGCACTTTGATATGGCTGATTGCAAGCCAATTCTATCTCCTTTTCAATCTGGGGTTACTCTTACTTCCACATGTACCACTCCAATTTGTGATCCCACTTTGTATAGGAAGTTGGTTGAAAGTCTCATGTACTTGACCCATACTCGCCCTAATATTTCATTTATGGTAGGGCTTGTATCTCGGTTTACACATTCTCCTCATAGTAGTCACGGGTAGGCTACTAAAAGGATTTTATGCTATTTGTAGGGCACTTCCCACTTTGGCCTACACTACACTAAGGGTTCTACTCAGTTGGTTGGGTATACAGATTCAAATTGGGTAGGTTCTATTGATGATAGGAATTCCACATCTAGCTATATTTTTTTTCTTGGTTATTTTTTAGTTGCTTGGGCATGCAAAAAGAAACAGGCTATTACACTTTCATCTTCAAAGGTAGAGTATAGGGTAGAAGTTACAGCGAGTCAGTAGATTCTTTGGCTTCGACAATTATTGACAAAGTTTATATTCCCACAAGATTCACCGATTATACTTTGGTGTGACAACCAAATTGTAATTCACATTTCTCGCAACCCAGTTGAGCACCAGCAGACCAAGCATATTGAGATACACATCCACTTCATTCGTCAACACATTCAGGATGAAGTTCTTTGCTTGCAGTACATTTCGACTCAGCAGCAAGTTGCAGACATCTTTATGAAGCCTTTTACATCATCTCTCTACCTTGAGTTGCATGGAATGCTTGGGGTTTTGGAAGTTGTTCTTGGGGGAGTTCGTGAGAACATCTTCCTTCTTCTTCATCTTCTTCTTCTTCTTTTTTCTCTTTCCTCCTAACAAGATTCTTTTCTTCTTTTGGTTTGATATTTCTTCATGGATATATTGTACATGAGTACCTCATCAAGCCTAGTTTCCGGGACTCATACTATGGGCATGTCACTTTTATTTTGGCCCCTAGCTTCACTTGAGGTGGGTTTTTAGAGAAGGTATTTACCTTAGCTCATGTTCACCTAGGTACTTTATATACCTTTATTATATTTATCCTCACCCACTTATGTGTGTGGATATTTATTTTTATTTATTTAGATATTATGGGGATATTATCTAGTTGTTAGGTATAGTTCTTTCCTTGATCTATGGGATTGACTAGATCCTTGATGTCTAGTTCTCTCCTAAATCTATGGACTTAACTAGTTCTTTGATGACTAGTTCTTTCCTTGATTTATGGCTTGATCTACGACCTTGACTGGTCCTTATATTTTTATTCCTTGCATATATAAGCAAGGCCCATTCTCATTGTATATCATTGAGTTCCATAATAATATATGATATTGCTACTCATTTTTTTTGCAAAGGTTTTAGCAAAGTTATTATGATGAATTGCTTTCATCTTATTGATCGTGGTGTTTGATTAGCATTTGATTTCTTGGCTTGGTACAATCTGGTTATCATTCCTTTTAAACCAAGGCATAATTAAGGAGTAGGTTGAGGATATGACATTGGTCAATATTGCACACAAGCTAAAGTTACATATTCAAAAACATATTTAGAAGACCAAGGGAAGGAGAGGAATGATTGCCTTTTTTCCACCAAAATATCATGATTAGGACCTAAAAATGACCCCTAAAGTCATATGCATAGTTAGGGGGGTAAATTAAAGAGTGTGGGACAAGTTAAACTTATCCCACAAGCCTTCAAATTTGGGTCCAAAGCCCAAATCCGAATTTTGGGTTTAGGATGGCACACATACCAATACAAGCCTCAAATTACAACCAAAGAGAAAAGGGGATAAAGCATATACCAAAATCTCTACTCCTCCTAATGTCACATCATCCCTTTGCACAAACCTTTACAATTTAATCCAAATAAAGTTAAGGGTACACTTCCACATAAACATGAGGGCACATAAGAACATAAATTAAATCTACAACAATCACATAACATAACTTAACAAAACCACATAAAAATAAAATAACATACTACAAATACTCATGGTCACATGGTGAGGTTCTCCCCCATGGAGACCTCCTAAAAGATGACAACATGAAGATGACGCAACACAAAACACGTCAGTTTCCAAGGTGACTATGTTGTGAACTTACGACATTCCTTCCTAGTTGGCTTTCCTAGTCTCTCTTGTTGGTGTGGTCTTTGTTTCCTACAATCACAAGTAATACCACCTTTGGCCTCATAGCCACATCAATAGGTCACAAAAATACAACTCATATAAAGCATCATCATTAGCTATCACATTATATAATTCCATTCAAATTGAAACATTTACAAACATCATAATCATAATCATAATTCACATTTTATGCAAATAATCCAATCTGCATACTAATCACCTCAAATCATCTCGAAAACAATACATCCATAATATCAAAGTAACCATGGTTAGTCAGTCCATCAGAACATAGTCGTAACAACAATGCATCCTAGATGTCAGTATTTATATAAGTAATAAATATTAATCAACATGTGTTATAATTTCTATCATTGTCCTCAAGGCATCAAAACAATCTATAATAAGAGTCAGATCATCATAATAATTGAATGTCAGGATAGTCCAAAACATGAGCTATTCAAAAATAATACATCAATAACCATGTCTCTAGGTAGCTAGTCATCAAGAGTGCAATAGGAACAAGTATCGAAGGGAATCAGGTATCACAATATGACTCTGAGTATCTCTGTAGAGTAAGTTTATCCCCTTCTTACCTTTTCTCAGCCCTTCCCATCGTGTAATCACAAAGTGCCACTTGTCACCTCCATGTGAGGGCCCACTTTCTTGTCCCATCTGTCACATCCCCTTGGGATAGTTTGGAGACAAAAATGTGCTCCATGCCCATCTTGTCCCTTGATTCCTCATGTGACCCTGGGAAGGCTCCGTAGGCCAGATTTTATCCCCCTCTCCTCTCTACCTCACCGAATCAGCTTCCGCCACTTTTCTCTCCAGGTGAGTGTGCATTTTCTTGCACCAAATTTTGTCCCCCCTTGGGATGGTTAAGATACTAAAATGTTTCCCATACCACTCCTTTCCTAATTCCTCCATGTGACCCAGTTTCAGCCCATGGGAGCTTTCCAAGTGCTTTTTCTCTCTCCTCTACCAAGTAATCATTACTTACCACTTGTCAAGAAGAGGTGAGGGCACATTATTCTATCATATCTGTCATGTCCCCTTGGGAAAGTTGGGAAAAAAAATACGCCCATGTCCAAGATGTTCAAAAACTAAATTTTTTTACAAAATATTAATTGTCTTGTTTCGTCCCTCCGTGTACGTTTGAGAAAGGTGTTGCAGGAAGAATGTATAAAATTCATTGTAACTCGTTTCCCCTTCATATTTCATCCATAAATCCATGAAGGATGTTACAAAATCTCCATTAAACTTGTAAATTCTTCATACATCATGTCAAATTCTCTCAAAAGCACCTGTGGTTGCCAAAATGAAAAAATTTCATTGTCGGCAAGCAAAAGAATTGATTGTAGCAAGGATTGAGATAATGTTATGTCTCCAAAGAATATATGTGATATTTTAAGCTCGGTGACTCCATTAATGGATTCCATGTTATCTTTGGACCTAAAACCATCACCAAGAAAATTTTCTTTCTTGATTTCCAAGCATCCTGGCGGGCAAAACAGGGTGAAATTTAGAGCACGAGATTGTGACGAAGAGCCAAATTTAAAAAAATAATGTTTCCATCGTAAACTGATGTCATTTTCACTTATTAAAAATAGCATATTTTATCCCCCCACATGTTAAAAAATAGTAAGTCCCCTGAATTGTAAGTTTGGATCACCCATAACACTCAAAAACAGTGCAAAATGGAAGGCAAAGCAAAATTGGCAATTTTCCCAAAATAGCAAATCTGGAAAAAATGCTTGCTAAAAATAGCAAGGCATCACTAATATAGGGAAATTGGAGTGCACCAGAGGTTTCAAGAGGTCAGATTCGAGAAACATAGGTGATATATCCCAAAATAGCAAGTTCTGGCCTTGCCTGCTAAAAATAGAAAGTCTTCATTTTGGGTGTAGAAAGTTGCATATGCCTCCATTTTCACTCATATTTCCTCTTTTTAGACCCTTCACATGGTTTTGGAATGATCTCATAGCTAAAAAAGAGGAATTAAACCTCCATATGGGTCTTACAAACAACATCTTGAGCTCAATTATGTCCAGAAGTATGACAGATCATCTGAGTGTGCAGCAGGAGAACATTGTGTAGTCAGAAGAGATTTGAAAGATGTCCAATAGTATTTAAAATTCAAGCTAGGAGGTCATTATTGCTCATTTTTCCAAGTGGATTGATCATCATCTCTTAGTGAGTTTGGTGATTTGAGCTCGGTGAGCTAGGAAAGAGCTCACACCTCTCAAAGCAGTAAAGGCAGAGTTTACAATCTCTCATCACAGTGTGCATAACATGGATGCATGTGTTGATAGGTTTGGACATCGTGAATGAAAATTTTAAAATCCAAAGGAATTATAGAGTGATCCTCACTCTCATGGTGAGAGAAATAATGCATCATCATAAGTAAGGTTCATTTTCATCTCAAGTTCACATTGGGAGGCCTTGAAATAGTGTTTCTAAATGCTCATTCGGTGGTCCACGGCATCTGTTCATAGTGAAAAAGGAGAAAAATATGATCATAGTAGGTAATTTCTTCATTGAGGGAGCTTCTTCATCAATTTTTACATTGTATCCCTTCTTTTATCTTTCTCCTCTCCCTTCTATTCCCTTTCTAATTCTTCTTTGAGTGTAATCATTGTATTTTTTCCTATTCACTTAAGTGACATATTTGTAAATTGTAAAAGTATTTTCTCAAAATTATAAGATAAATAATTAATTTATCTCTTCTATGGGAAATTTAAAGGTCACAAGTGGAATAGGAACATGAAGAGTCGTGCGGGGAGTAGATGAAAGGTCAATTCACATTGCTATAAATTGGGATGGCTTCTCCATTCCAAAGGATCCTAAAAATTTAGTTCTTTGGAGCATTAGTGGATTTTGATTTGAGTGTTGAGATTTTTATCACTAAAACATGAAATAAAGCTACATTTCTTCCATTTCCCTTTTCCCTTATATTCCACTATTTTCTCCCTTATATGCACTTTATAAGCATAGTGATCAAAAAGAGCTTTGTATCTTCGATGAATGGACCTCAGAGAACTATGTGTCTATGTGGGTTTCATTTGTTTCACTAGATAGGTTCATTTTTATTTTCCTCTATATTTAATGTTGAGCTACTCTGGTTATTGGGTGTGAATTCTATGTGTGCCTACTCACAACAATAACCTTCCTTTTTCTAATATCTCTCCTTCAACCCTCATCGTTATAATCTCCTCCCTTGTACCCCATACAAGCACTTTGCCACAGGTTTAGTGGAGTGTTACTATGTGATTCCCGACCTATTTTTCTAACCCAAAAAATTTAGATAGGAATAGATTAGTTTGCATTCAATAATGGGAGATGCACCATTCAATGTAGAGGGGCATAACCCCGTGAATGTTGGTGGAAACACCTAATTTGTCATATCGAAAAAAAATTCGACCAATACCATCACAACATCGACGAAGAGTGTCATTGGTATTGACATGAGCACAAATTGATGAAGGATCCATAAGATGGGGCCTAGGAGGGGTGTTTAACTGATTATCCCTTCCATAGTTAGAAATTTGTGATATATCTATTAAGGATAATCTAGATAATATAATATAATGCATACTTTTAATTGGCTAAATAATGTAGAAAATATATCCAAAATTGGAATCTTGAAGGTGTATAAGATTAATCCCAAGATAATAAGATGATTATGCCCAAAATATTTTTATAAGAATAAAATAGACATCTCAAATTAATGAAACATTTATTCATAAAAATTAGTGATTAATTTTTTGAAACCAAAACAGGTTTTTGAGACTTTAAATCTTATGGAAAAAAATCCAAAGGGTTTTCAAATAAGTGTATATTTCACATGTTATGCCTCTTTTAAGGAAAATGAGGATTTTTTTAATTTTGAAACTTATACTTAAATTATTAAAAAAAAAACATTTTTGTTTATTTTGATGAAATGAAGAAAAACCTCCTAGGGTTTTATCAATGGTCATTATACTTCCTCAAAAGTTGTGTTGGTAAACAAATGACCCTAAAAAGAGGCCCTAATAATGATGCCACGTATGAAACTGTTAGTGCAAATTCACAGCACCCCCAAAATGACCTATGGATCTGCTTTTCTAAGGCAATGTTATTTGGTGTGAATGCACAACATTGAGCTTTCCCAAAGTGTGGGACCTTTGCAAATGGGGAAATCTCTCCAAAGAAGGTTAGTTCCTCTTCCTAAACTACCTGCCACAAGCTATTATAGTGTATGCAAGCTAATCTAATCCTAATCTAACTATGCCAAGGAGGCAGAGAGAGAGAAAAGAGGGAAAAACAAAGCCTACACTAAAAAACGGTGATACACCAGAGAAGAAAAATGTTGTACATCTATCAAAACTGCCATGGAAACAAAGAGAGGTGAGCAATGGAAAGGATGGACAAGTGCATCACAAAAAAAAGGATGGATTTCACACAAAAATGTTCCAAAACTCCATGAACATAGCCCCAAAACTTGCAATATACATTCAAACATGCACAAATACGTACAATGAAGAGAGGAAAGAAGAAATAAAGCAAAAACGAGCAAGGATGGACAAATGCATCACAAAACACATTTTTTATTGCTCCAGAAATTTGTACAAAACATCATTTCATTGGCAAGAGGCAAAAAATTCCATTACAGAGCAAGGGAGGAGGTTCAAACTCCATTTTCGACCCTAGGGAAGAAAAGAAGGGAGAGGCAGAGAAGAATGGTGAAAAAACGTTACAAATGAGCCAAATTTGGCTTTTAACCATCGAGCAGAATGGAAGAAAGGAGAAAACACGGGAAAATTGATTTGGGACTTCAACCACCACCAAGATTCATCTAATGGTCCTGAAAAATGATGGGTTTCCATAAAAAATCCCATACTTCGAAGTATATTGCTTTATAGAGGAAAACAGAGGCCCATACTTCATTAATTTTGGTGGTTGGAGTCATTTTCTGTGTTTTTCGCATGTCAGATACATTTTTCCATTTTTCTCCCATAAATCTCCATAAAAAATCAAAATTTAAGATTCCATCATGTAGAGAATTTCAACAGATTTCCAATGATATAAAGAACGTGAAAATCTGAGCTCGGGATTGAAAGTTATGACCCTCTGAAGATTTAGGGCAAAAATGGTGATTTTAGGGCAAAATTCGGGTTGGCGGGCCAAAACTTAAAAAATTTCCATTTTTTGAATTTGGGAAAATTTCCCAAAAATTCCCCATGCCCCGTTGCTCCTCTGCTACATGTCACTTTCCCATTAGCTGATGGAAACGTGGGCTCAAACCTCACCTTTTTCACTTTGATTTTTCATTGGGAAAATTTCCCAAAATTTCCCCATGCTCCATCGCTCTGTTGCCACGTGTCACTTCCTAGTTCACCTGTGGGTTTACACTTCAACATTTTCCTTTGCACCTTTTGCAATTTTGGAAAAAAACCAAAATTTCCTTCGTGCCCCTGATTCCTGCCGCTGACAGGACACGTGGTGTCCTCCGGTTGGTCCGCGGGCCTTCTAAACTTTTCTCCATCCTCCTCCGCGAGCCTACGGGCTGGTTTTTTCCTTTGTGCCCTTTGCCCACTTTGGAAAAAAATTTAACTTCACTCCACCAACCCAACGTCCACCACCATGTGGCATCTTCTCATTGGATGCGGGCCTATCAAGGGAAAATTTCCCCAAAAAACTCCGCCGAGCCATAACCTTCAAAATATTTGGAGTTAAGAGGAAACTTTTACTTTTCCGGAAAGGGGAAGAAAAATCCTATCTGATGAAGCCATTTCTAGAATCCTTTGAGTGCTTGAAATTTGTAAAAATTGAAGTTGAAGCACAAGGAAGGAAAGAATGAAGGTAGGTTAGCCAAAACAAGTAGGGGGCTCATTTTGGATAACAGAAACCCTAAGGCAAAGCTAAAAATAATATTAGGGTTATGAGATATATAGAAATAAGAATTTAAATATACCAAGCCCTAGAAGATGAAACATTAAGGGTGAGACAAAAATTCATAGGTCATATTCTATCAATAGTGGTGGCTAGAATGATCAATGTAATCACCAAACAATAATTTGTTATACCTTTATTCTTGGAGAAACTTCTATGATTGAGGCTTAAGGTATTAAACATATGTTGCAAGAGTATGAGGAAATGTATTATTAGTTAATCAATCTTCTCAAAAAAATTCTTTTCTTCATCAGTGTCTGAGAGAAGATACATATTCAAATATCACAAATCTTGAGTTGTCAAATAAAGAGTTTTCTACATAATTATCTGGGAATGCCTCTTTTTAAGATAAATATGGACATAAGTTTCTCAAATCCTCTACTAGATCACTTTCAAAAAAATAGACGTCTAAAAGGGAGCACTTTTATCTCAAGTGGGGAAGGTTCAACTCTTTAAAAGATATATTTGAAGTCTTCTATTCTATCTCATGTCTCTCTTCAAAATCCTAGGAAAGGTCATAAGAGTTATAGAGCAGATTCAAAAATGTTTTATTTGGTTTGGTGCTGAGGATAAACCTATAATTTTTTTGGTGCCTTGGGAGAGAGTTACTCTTCCCATATCTAATTGGGAATTGAGTCTGAGGCATATCAAGATCATGAAGAGAGTCATACTGGATAAGGTGGATCGGATATTTATGAAGGAATGTAGTCTTGGGAATTATCCACTTACCCACTTGGCCCACTTGAGATATTTTATCTCTAAATATTTTGTTATCTATATTTCCTCAGCCGTAGAAGACATGGGGAAGAGAGAAAATCCACACCTTCTCAAAGGAGAAGGAAACAAAGGGTAAATTACTTTGGGTGATCAATTTTGAAATTATTCCTAGAATCACCAAATCAATTTCAAACAAAGAGATAACTTTCCCAAAATATGACGAGAAAAAAGACATTCCATGAAAAGGTGATTGTTCATCTCATTGTCCTTTTCAGACATAATACAACTATTTGGATTGGATATACCCCTTTTCAAAAATTTATCAATAGTAAAGTATTTATTTTGTGTAGATTTTTAAAAAATGATGTTAAATTTAGGGATAATATTATTATCCCAAATATCCCCTAAAGGAACCCCTCCTGACTAGGATTCAACTACATCATATACCATGACTACTCACTATATTCCCCATCATCACTATTGGGCCATACAAGTTCATCACTCTTTGGGATTGAACATATAAGGATAATCTCTAAGTACCTATTGAGAATGTAACAGTTCCTTCTGAATCTCTTTACTAGGTTTTTCCAACTTCAGCTTATGCCACTTTTATTCCTCATTAGATTTAATCTAGTAAACTCTAACTTTCTCATTCATGATCTCCTTGAAATGAGGGCTTAACATCTTCCAAGGTTCGATTGACTACGAAGAAACATCATGGACTCAAATTTCTTCCCATAATTGAACCTTTGTCCCTTCCCCTACTTTATACTTACTTCTTTTCCTGTGAAGTTCTCAACACTTGATCATACCATTCTGAGGGAGATATTTATTAAGGAGGACAAATAATTTCTTCCTATTATCATCCATATATTTTCCCCTCTATCCTATATCAACTCCCATAAAAATGAAATTTTTTGTATGTTTGAGCTATAACAAGCATGAAACTGGAATTTAAAGACTATTGCCCATGACCAAGAAAGGGACATAAAGAAGATCAAGAAATCTGTTAAATGGGCATGTTCTCCATTGGGGTGGGTCAGACTAAATTTTGATGGGGATTCTAAAGGAAATTAAAGAAAAAATTTAGGGGAGGGGGGAATTTTAAGGGATAGTAGACATTATTTAGTGGCAGCTTATGTTGGGTCTATGGAGAATAATACAAACCACTACGAAAAGGTTTATGCAACCCTTTGGGGCATTCTTCTTTTAAAACTTACTAAAGTTAGAAAAAAGCATCATTTAAGGAGACCCTTTAAACATTTTAAATTGTATTAGAGGTATTTCTAAAGAAAATTAGGTAATTTGCAACATTATGGAAGAATGCATCAACTTACTTAATGATTTTGAAGATATCAGGATTAATCACATCTATAAAGAAAGCAACAGTTTTGCCAATAAGCTAGAAAGTATTGGAGTGGAGAGGGAGGATTTTTCCAATTGGATTTCTTCCTACATGATGTTCCTGCTAACATCAATAATAAAATTAACAATTAAATATTTTATGATTAGAAGTGAAACAAAGGGTAAAGGCTCATACTTTATTTATAGTTTTAAGTTGGTTTGGAGGCAAGGGAACTATATGTTCCCTAATAATTATAGCATGGGTAGATGAAAATGATCACTCATGTGAAAAATAACAAACTAAAGTGGGATAGGAAAAAGAGTGAAGTGGTTTTTTCTTTTCCAAATTAGAATTGCACTTGATATTATAAAATAGGATCCAAAACATAGTTAAATTTCTTTGTTTTGTTTAGTCAAGGACAAAGTAAATTACTATAATGGGGGTGACCTTCTTAGAATTCAACCTTCCTGATGTCATGACCTAAAGTATAATGTGATAATTTGGTCGATTCTTAGGAAAAGAGGATTAAAATCTATATAGAGAGGATTAATGGTAGTGATCCCAAGTTAGCTACTTATTTTTCTAATGCTTGGAAGAAGGGCATGGTGAATATTAAAGGATTTTTATTGAGTTTATGGAGGAAACTATGTGACAAGTAATGATTATGTCTACTAAGGTATGAATCTCTTAAAATATAGATAGAGGAAAAAGTGGAAATTCAAGCCTTCTTTGGGCCTATGGAGAGAATACATGAGATGGAGGACAAAGTTTCAAGGACCTACCTTCCCATCCCTTGGGTTGAAGTTTTGTTCATATTATGAAATATATTAAATTTGAATGGGATTTTCATAAAATCCACACTCACCATTTATGGTTGTTCAACCATTTCTGTCATGGTAAGAAAATGAGCATACCATTTTTGTACATGTCTTTGATGACTTCTAGTAATGATTATCAACTAGAAAATTTTGAGTTTCCAACCCATCATGACCTTATTTGCTTTCTTTTCAAATCATGGAAACCCATAATCCCTAGGAACGTGAGAATTTTTCAAGAGCAAAGTAAGAGGATGTTGGAAATGAATGATGATAATTTAGAGGGGGTTTCTGAAGAGCATTTAATTTACCAAAAAAGGTTAGGGTTAGAAGAAGGATTTTGAATAAGAATAATTTTGAGGAAGAAGGGGGAAATGTGAGTTTTGAGGTAGTAGTCATTATTGAAAAGTCATCCATGGTGTGTGGTTCATTGAAAGGAAAGGAAAAATATAGTATGGAGAATTCTTTCCAAGTTAATTTAGAGGTTGAAGGGGATCTTCACAGGAGAATTTTTATTATGGAGAAGGCTATAGACATTCTATTGAACATTAGAAAATTTCTAGTCTATTAAGTAAAGACAAACAATGAGGATTTATTTCATCTAAAGGTGGAGATTAGAAAGCTAAAGGCCACTAATATCATCTAGGAAAAAAATCTGGTAATCTTGGAGAATCAACATTACACATGAGGGGTAAATTTGAGCGGTGTGGAAGAAGGAGACCATCACGGAAAGAATAGAGGTAAGAAAATGATGAATCAAGACAAGGAATTTGGTCCAAGAACTTGGGTAAGAGGTAATAATAAGAGGAAAGTGTTCCAATAGGAAAAACATGGATTTTAAGATAAGTGTGGTCAAGGAAAACCAGTAAGACTTCTGGTTTTTGTTTTCTCTTTCATTTTTGAACCTAGTTTGTAACACCCTGATTTTTGTAAGTTATCTTGGTGATTATTTTTCATACTGTTGTAACTGCTGAAATGAAGGCAAACATGTTAAGATATATTTTGATCTTAAGGGAATGTGTTGCTAATCTGGATTCTTGCATGCTGTAATTTTTTTACATGGGACAGCAGTTATTGTTGCTTGTATGTTACTAATGTGACGAAAAATTTGTCGTATGCTTGTTGAATTCTTTATGTTGTGGCCTTCTTGTAATCACTTTGTCGATTTACTCTTGAACTGAATTGAAGGTTGATATAAATGTGCAGCACCTGATTGCAGGTATGAACAGTTGGCACGTAGATGCCAACGGAAAAGGGTTCGATTCACGAACCATACACTGTCGTAACGTGAGACCTTGTAAGGCGAGAAATGCCGGGATACAGGTGGCTCAAGTATGTTTAACGAAGGACAAAATGTCCTGCACAGTGTTGAAATTGGAAGTCATTCGGGAAGACTTGACTGAATTGAAGGTTGATTAGTGTTAGGTGTTAGAGGGAATTAGATCCTAATCTAATCCTAAGCTCTACCTTACATCCTAAACTACTATCCTAAGTGGATTTTTAAATTATATAAAAAGGTGGAAATAGACCTAAGTCTATTAACCTAAAGACTAGGCTATGACCTAGGTCGAACACTAATATGAATCCTAAACTAATCCTAACCTAGAAGGGGATGCACAGACCCTTGGGGGAAGAGGATAAGGATGAAAGGGAATTAATGGCAGTTAATGTGAGTCCTTACGTGGATAGCGCCAGTTTGGCGGGAACAGGGAGAAAGATGGAGGTAGCTAGTTGGTCATGGAACTAAATTCTGTTTGCATGCAAAATTTGAAATTTGGTGGTTCACCAACCCAAGTCGGCGGTGGCATGAGAAAATAGGAAAAGGCTGAGCCTTTAATGCATTTAAATTTTTTTGGTCTTCGCGACCAGCTCGCCTTTGAAAGTGTATGGAGGAAATTTTGATTGTTTATTGTGTTGTTCGGATTTTTGTGAAGTTTCTCTACATTTGGTTTTGCATGGTTCATTCGAACCAGTTGCGTTTGGTTTTTATCACTGTTTCTTGGGAATTTGAAGGTTGTTGCTGAGCCTGTAGAGGAAGGATTGTTTGGAAGCTCGATGTTGTTGCCATGGAAGGAAACACCTTCTGTAGACGCAGTTTTCTTCGAGTTTCAAGGAAGAAATTGCAGGCATGTTAAGCCCTTCTCTTTAAAACACTTGCTTTACTTAAGCGTCTCATTAAAAAAACCCTGCTCTTGGGTTCTGGATTTATTTAATTTTGCTGTCATTGTTTGAAATGAATTGGGTAAAATCGTTTCTTGCTGTTGTGATTGATCTATCTTTGCATGAATTTGAGTAGGAAATACAAACTGTTGTGTGGGTTTGTCTGACAGTTTTGGAGAATTCAAAATGGGTATTTTCTCTGTTAATGTTTATATGAAAATGGTACAAGCATTATGAGTTGTTTTCATTGCTGTGCAATCATTCTTTTGTTATATGAACTTGAATGACGAAATCTGTATAGACAGTAGGAGTTGTCTTTCAGTGTTGAGCAATTGTTCTTTTGCTATATGAACTTAAGTGATAAAAACTGTACAGGATGTGTGAGTTGTTTGATGTTGTTGCTATACTAAAATCTTTAAAAAGGAAATAAGATCCTTTTCCTTCTGTTATTTTGGATTTTGATGGAAATAGCATTTGGGTTTTATTTGAGCTTAGGAACTCGATTTGAAGGAAGTAATGGGAATATTTTTATTGTTGTTCCTTTTTCTTGCATAAGAAATGAACGAATAATGTTTTGGGTATTCATGGAAGTAGGAGAAGTTAACTGTTTTTCTTTTAAACTTGCATATGATTACATTCCTTTTTTGCTGTGAAGGAAGGTTGATTTTGTTGTGTTTTATGGAAGCAATTTGATCTTCCAGTTTAGACTGTAGTTGTGAATAAGAACTCGACTTTTTATTTCTGTATAATGAATGGAAAATTATGGAAATAAGCTTGTTGTTTGGGTCTGTCTTGACTGTACCAAGCTTACGCATTTAACACCCTATGCGGATTTGCCTTGATAGAGGTATTGATATATGAATATTATATTTTGATTTTTGTACCTCATTAAGAAAAAGGAGAATGTTGTTTTTGGATTTAACGGTTGATCAAGGTAGAACTCGAATTGGATATTCATTGTTGTGGTAGATTAGATTGAAACTGTACAGGCCATGAGAGTTTGCGTTTCATTGTTGAATGATTGTTTAGTTATCATTATGAGTTGAGCTGTCATGCTAGGATAAACACGACTTGGGTGTTTTTATTTCCTTTGGAAGAAGATAATTGTTTCTTACTGAAATTATAGAGAAATGAATTCTTCTTCTTTCTGTTGTTTTTGATTTGAAAGTAAACAGTAATTTGGTTTTTAATGAACATTATAAGTTCAGCTTGATAGAGATGACAGTGGCATTTAGATGGTTTCCTGCGTGCTGTTATCTTTCTGTACAAATGGAAATTTTGAATGTTTCATATGGTCTTCTGATCTTTGCACTGTCATTCAAAGAAAAATGATTCCGACTTGACTGATTCTTGTTGAGTTGAAGAAAATGGTTGTTTTCTTATTTGAATAGTTTAAGGAATGAATTCTTCTCTTTTTGTTGTTTGAATTCTGGAAATAGCATTAGAGCTTTACTGTGCATATGAATTGGTCTTGCTGTAGGTAACAACAATGTGCAAATTGTTATTATGAACTGTATGCGTTCATGGATATAGAAGGTCATATGAATAAGTGATTGTGTGATTGTATAACTGTTTATTTGGTTAAAAATACAGTGAAAGAAGTATGGAATCTTCTAGTACAGCAAGTACATAGTATGCATCCTTATACTGCTTGTTCTATGATGAATATGATGTTTTACTAACCTGTTTTTGGTATTCGTATGAGCCTGAATTAAATGAAGTATTGATAAGGATGATAAGTTCTTCCTTGTTTTCATTTAAAGCTGATTATGAATGAAATTATTCTTGCTGCTGGAAAGTGAATTCTGAATGGATTTTGTAAGTTTCACTATGAACTATTATCTTGATTTGTGTCTCGTTTGGATTCAATTTTTAGGACAGTCATGAGGAAATAAATAGGAATGTGGATGGATAACTCGGAAAAATGATCTTTTCTTCTTTCATACAGTTGGAAATCTGTAATCGTTTAAGTACGAATTTTGTATTGCTTGGGTATGAGCAATTATATTCATTGTTGTTTTCTTTCTCGTCTGTACTTGATTGCTTGGAATCAAATGATATGCATGAACTGAAAGGAAAGTAATTGGTTTACATTTCAGTTAGATTTTATCCTTTGCATTTACTACTAATGAAAGGAAATGGAATTGATAGCCGTTATGTTATAACAGCAGTATGCTTACTTATATTCCTAGTTCTTACAAATATTGTAATCTGGAACTTGTAACGGTTATGTGGAAAATAGGACAGCAATTCTTTGGCTGATTGGGATGATATTTAGATGGTTCAGTTGTTATGTTGTCCATTCTTTTGATGCTTAATTCTTGATTGATGTTCATACTGTCGTTTCATAAAAGCAGGGTTCTTTTATTGAGATAGTTAAATGAAGCACCTCATTTTAATGACAAGTGCTTAATATGCTCAGTTCATTAAACTGACCCGTGCAAGTAATTTTGCAGATGGAATTTGATAGAATGAAGACATGGCTGTTTTCTGATGCTTCTTTGATTGTCTGAAGATGAATTGTATTTGTTAGTTATTATTCCTCTATGAGGAATTGTGAAAAGAAGAAAGTACATTCTTCTATCTATGAGTTGTAAAGATGTTTTATTTAAACAAAGTCCAGTCAGTTGGATTGGCAGATGTATGGATTATGAAATGGATTGATGAATACAAGTGTGATATTTTAATAACTATATCAGTTTGATATTGTTGATTAATTTGGAAATATAATGTTATTTCTTGATTTGGATTTATTTAATTGTCCTTGGATGGATGTTAAAAAGGAATTGATATCTATTCTTACCTAAATGCAACTTTTAAGTTGAAATGTGCAATTAGTTCATACTTGGGTAAAGATGAATGTTTAATTGACATTAAAAAGGATTAGGAAGAATATGATTCCATAACTGATATGTATTCAGGATTAGCTTGGAAGCTAAGGAATATCAATTAACTTAGGAGTAACCGAACATCGTTTTCGAACTCCATTAATAACCTCGTATGTTAAATTCAGAAAGAAAGGATATGGGATAAATATATCCAGAGCTAATGGACCTTAACTATGTAAGGTTAAGGAGAATGAATGAATACATTTATTGGGAATTAGGCCTCGTTTAAATGACGTCTAATAAGCTGGAATTCTGAATTTAGTTACAGTTGTGAAAATCTTGGTTAAGTTTAATAGGTTAAACTTATCACGTCCGTCGGTAACGGGCTGCTTAATCCAATGATTAAGAAGAGAACCAAGTAGGGAAAATGCAACCCTTCGGTAAGAAGGAGAAGATGTATAGCAAGCTAGAAGACGGATTTAGTCTCTCTTAGCTACATACAACTGTAACGGGAACGAGGATAAAGGATCAACATGGTTGCTGAAAGTTGATCTTAAATGTTAAGATCATATCCAAATCACTTGAGCACGATGTGTACTCTCGATGGGAGGATTCCATAGGACATTGACATACGCCAGCTACAGCACGGTGTCTTCATGAAGATGGGGTCTTCATGATGACACAATGTTATAGCTGACATATTACAATGCCCTCCCAAATTAAATCATCAAGAATACATAGGCTGAATGTGAAGTTCTTGGCTGGGGATAGGAGTATGATCACGTATACGGAGTGACTCTGGAGGGCTAAAGATAACTAGACACATGGAGTCGTGGGGAACGACACCGTATGTCTGCGTATCTTTAGTCACCATGAGTGCCTTCCTATATTCGTTCATATTGCTAGTTGGAAATTGAAAGTTTGAATCTGACTTTAAATTTAAAGGACTAGTAGTAACCAGGAAAGACCATTCTAGATAACAGGTGAAGTGAGGTGAAGGACGTATTCCATTGATGTGTATCACATCCAGGAATATGATCATGTAAAGCATGTGAAAATCTTTGGCCAAAGTATCGCAAGTGCTAGTTGCATTGTCCTAATCACTTAATTTAAGATGCAGGATGTCAGATGAATATCAGTAACATATATTCATATAGGCTTCTTAAATGGATCACTTTGATAACCGGAAACGGTTAAGAGAACTTGTATATATTATATACTATGCATGAATGAACATGAAGGATCGGTAGTTGCCGAGTCATGAAATGAGAGATCGTTGAAACTCCGAGCCATGAAAATGGGAGATCGGCAGTTCTTCGAGTCATTTACAGCAGCATATAGAATCTGTTATAAGATTGAATGGCATTGAATGTGTGTTTCATATTGTAAATATGCGAACAGGGAACATTAGTTTTAAAAGAAAATTGTGTGTTCCAAACTGTGTTGTTTGGGAAGAGAACAATTATTAAAACTTGAACGTGTGTTTGAATTATATAATTCATAACAAAGAATGTTATATAAAATAAAAAAAATTCCCTTGTTCTAGTATCTTAAAATGGGGATGTTACATAGTTTCTACCTTTTTACTAGGTACTAGTGGATTCTCTACTCTTTTTCGGTTTTTCTTTATCTTTTAAAGAATGGTTAAATAGTTGGATCAATTTATTTTGATCTTGTTTGTTGGTTTTTTATTGTAAGTGGGTTTTAATTGTTTTATATTTAACAAGTTGTACAAGGTTTTTTGTAATCCTTTCAAAATCCAACTCTTTTACCTAATCATAAATAAATAGTGGGTTCACCAAATGATTTACACCCTAATTTAGAAAATTAAAAAAGGTCCTATTAGGGTTTACATTTTAATTAATATTAAAATATAGAAACAATATCCATTAATATTATAAATAAATATTCATGCATAGATCTAAAATTAATTTAAATTATTTAGGGCATATGATTAATTATTTCACATTTTAAATGATAAGTTTGGTCAAATTTAATCAATTAAATCACAAAAAAACTTAAACTCAAACACCGTAAAATTCCTCTATTGATTAATTAACTTCATACAAGACAATCACACAAATGTATATGTAAATTTGTTCCTCTTTTTAAGGATAACAAACTCCACAATTATCTCAACATCTCACTTAGTCTTTTACATTCGAATAACAACATTATACGTTTTTCGTAAATATATGATATGTCATAATTCACTCACAATATCCGTTACACATATGTAATAAATATTAATTTCCTAACATTCCCCCCTTAGTGTAAACACGGTAGAAAAATCTTCACACATTCATCAATAATATGCCTGACTCTAGTGGCACACACATTCTTATGGATCATGACCTTGATATAAACAAAAGGACCTGTGTCATCACCCTTCCATGGTTTTTAGCAAGTTTACCAAAAACTTGGATATGAATAGGAACCCATCAATTGTTCACCTCATATGGTTTCTTGTATTTCCAAAAACCTTTTCAAGATCCATGATCTGCAACACTAGTACTTTTGCTCTTTATAACATTTTTACATCTAGAGGTTACATAGGAATAGGTCACATCAGAAAAGTTTTTACATTACATCATATAATAAAAAAAAATTCTCAATTGTAGACACTATTGTTTACTATTGCCACTCAATCTCGAAAAAGATAGGAAATGTCCACTTCCACTAGAAGTTACCCTTGACTTTAGCCGATTTGGTGCAGAATGGAAATAGAATATTGGTGTTATATTCCCCCCCCCCCCCCCCCCCAACAATGTGAAATTTCTATTTATTATTACAAATCAATAATGTTGTAATGAAGCACACCACAAACAACTGGAAACACATTGCACGCTGAAAAGTAAATATTGAACTAAAAAACATGCCACAACCTCATTATGTGGCCCCATCACTTGTCGCTAATGAGAGGTTGCTAATTGACCTCCTTCCTCTAATGCCCCCATTCTCCATTTGATTCTTCTTTATTTACTCAACAAACTTGAAACTAAATCTCAATAACATATTGGTTATAAGTTGGAAATCGGTTACCCCAAAAATGCATTTATAAGGAAAAAAAAAAATTAGTTTTCAAACTTTTGACAACAACACAAAAATCAGATTCAATGACTTATTGACTTATAAATTTGGCATTCACAATAATATATTATATAAGACATTTAACATGACTTTGTCTAATGACTTACAAACAATAGACAATTTCACACAAATGTTGTGTTTGAACAAAAATGACGCTTGACAAGACAACACAAAGCAACTATATTTAGACAACATGACCAATTGACAAATAATTTATAAAATTATACTTAATAACTTAAGCCAAAAATGTACACCTAATATGACAAAACTTATACCATGTAAAATTAAATAAATAACTTTATAATAATATTTTAAATGACATAAAACACAACGTTTAACAAACAACCTAATACTAAAAAAAACATACACTTAAAGACTATGTAACATAAATTTCATTATTGACTTAATAACAACTTGAATAAAACCAATACACTAAAAAATGATATGGGATGGTGATGGTGTCAAGAAACCAATGTAGGTAATGCTCGTTGAGTTTCAATACAAACAACTATAAGAGGTGTTAATGTCTATCAAAATCACTGAGCTATGATGCGTTATTTCTGTGGAAAATTTAATTTTGATGTTTCTGAACTTGAGATTGTTGAATGTGAGACTACAGAGTAACCGAAGAGTAGATGTTGGGCTATAATTCACAGGGATATGAGGAGTAAAGGGTGTGAACTGAAAATATGATGTCAATGGATGAATGACCTGGTGTGGAGAAAAATTATATGGAAAAATGAATGTAAATTCACATAATACAACACACATAGATGAATTCTTGCCGATAGATATTCGTAACAAATCAAATTAGATGGCATATGAGGAATGACTACCTACTTCAACAGAGGCTAAGATAAATTGTGTGTTGGAAGGCGTTCTTGCAATAGGAAGAATGGTGATTTGTAAACTTACTCTAAGGATAGATTTAAAGAAACTAAAAAAGTGTATATGTAATTAGCACATGAATTTGAGTTTCCCGTGTTGAGTTAAATCTAACAAAGAATTATGTGAAGAGCAATTATAGAAGCATATGAGTTATTTTACGAAATCTTATTTTTTCTCGCTTTAATACCAAATGATAAGTTTGATCAAGGTTTATTCAATTAAATTATAGAAAAAATTATTTACTCAAACACCATAAAAATATTCTATTGATTAACTAATTTCAAACGTGACAATCATACAAATTTATATGTGAAGTTGCTCCTCGTTCAAGGATAACAAACTCCACAATTATCTCAACATCTCACTTATTCTTTTACATATGAATAACAACAATATATGTTTTCCTAAATATATGATATGTTATAATTCACTCACAATATTTGTTACACATGCATAACAAATATTTAACTAACCCTTTTAAAAGGAGCACTAACAAATATCAATTTCCTAACAGTAAATATATAAATTGACAATAAGATAAGTGCGCTTAAATTTTTGTGAGTTTCTAATGTTGATCAGAACTGGTGGAATAGACTTTAAATGATATGTAATTACTTTATCTTCAAAACTAGAATATATTCTATTCCTATATAGAATCAACCAAGAGGACAAAATCACCCCATATAACCTATATGGATTTTTTTAGACTTGGCCATTTTTTATCATGTATTTCTATTTCAGTTATTACACTTTTCTTTATGTCTATTATGTCCCTTTTATCTTACGATAACTCCAAATGTGCATGAATGTTCCTATAATCAGTGTTATTCTCTTGAAATGATAGCTTCCTTGAAATACCTATAAAAATGGATCAATTGTTTTGGATGAGGCACCCCCTTTCCACCTATGTAACACTAGTTTGAAGTGGCTTCAAACCCACATAGTTATCTTCCTATTGTAAGTGCAATCATGATAATGAAATGACATGTATATAGCTAAAATTTAGACCTTGATACTTGATCATTCTTGTTTTGGTTTGGATTGAGATTCTATAAACTTGTCTTGAAATGCTTTTGGATTGTCTTAGAGTGTTTTAGACTTGTATATTAGTTTCTCATAGTGCAATATCCTTAAATAGGAAATAATATGGAAACTTTTCTTGATATTTGTAGATGAAGGCCAAGTAGATACATTGTAATTATCAAGTATTGACCATGTTTCCAAGTAATAGCCAAATGACTAAATGAGTAGGGTTTGATTTATATTTATATGACTCTATATTTAATGTTTCACACTAAAGTAGACTTATGAATGGTAATATTTAATATTTATTTGACTCAGAGTGATTTGGGAGTAGTCACAACACCGAACCTCAAATTTGTCTACACAACCAACCTAGTAGTCTTCCACCTCTAGATGGTGTCTATATTTTGGGCCAAAAATTATCTCCCTGAATCCACAAATGTCAAATTCTCATTGTCTCACAAATGGGTGTTGTGTCATGATGGTCATCTCCTTATCCATCATTTCTACGTTTTGGAATGAAGGATATTTGAACACACTCATGGAGACAGGAAAGCATGCACCAAATTTATGTTTTAACCCCTTAAGCAATTTACTAATGCAAGATGGTGAGAAAGCTCCATCAGGGACCATTATATCTGCAAACACTAATGGTGAAGACCCTGTGCTCTTGAAATAGAGGTCACAAGTTCAAATCCTGCAGGGGGTAGGGTATGTACGCCTCGTTTGTAGCAAAGTTAGTTGCCTCCCACATGTGAGTACGAGGTAGTCCCATATGCTATAAGCCGCTTGTAGACCCAAAAACAGGCCACCTCACAGCATCGTGGACTGTAAAAACCTATTATTATTATTATTATTATTATTATTATTATTATTACACAAGAATGTGGAAAACTGAATGAACCACGTGCCCCATCTTGAAATCACCTCTTTGGCCTTATGTGAGAATCTTTCTTGTGGATTGTTCTTGAGCATTCTGATGTTGTAGAAGAGTAATGCATCATAGACACACCAGAAATGATGCATGTTTTCCATGAACTCCAGCTATGGGTAATAGTGAAAGGCATTGTTTTGACGTGGTGTCATTATGCCTCTAGTTTCCAAACCAGCAAATATTCTTCTTTTATGTCACACCATAGACGAGGTAGAAAGTCATGTAGGAGTGGTCTTTCATCCTTACCTCGACTAGTTACTTAAGCAATGTGTCGCTTATGATTGTAGCCCAATCAATGTGAAGTTTTTATCCGAGGTGATGCAGATGAACTTGCACATCCATGGCGGGAAGTAGCATGACTCGGTATATGCTAATGCGCACTCTGCCACCTCGTTGTAACTATCTCCCTCTTATGTTGCGCTTCCCATAGCTATTCGGGACTCACTGTCACGAGCTCCCATCACTACCATATGCAACCGCCTCGTGTTGTGCTCGCGTTGAATCTCCACACTGAGCTCGACCAACCTCAATGCGATTTTTTATCTTCTCCTTGCTGGCTGAGTCCTCTCTATGCAGTCCATCACCACGGGCTTCTTGGTTTGTCGACCTCCTCGCAATAATGTTTTGGCTCAGCGACGTGGACTCAACGTAACATGTGTGTTGGTCTCTCATTCATTTTTAGCTTAACATGTTGCCAGCATTCCATACAGATTGTCTTTTCGCTACTCATTTTTGTTATCGCCCGATCCCTCCCTGTGTTGAATTTATTATCGTATTTACAATTTTTTGCAAAGAACCCTCCATACAATATACCACTCTTGAATGTTTTTTCCAATGTGTGGGAATGAAATAGAAGAAAAAATAAAGTATGAGTTTCTTTCTTCTTCTTGTAACGGCTTCCGCTCATAATGGGGAGTGGGGAAATGAATGTGAGGAGAGATGAGTTGGAAGTAGAAACACAGGGAGAAGTTTTTCATTTGCCAATTTGGCTTTTGGAAAACTTTCCCTTGGAGAGTCCGTGAATTTCTCTCCATGGGCTTTATGTGGGTTCGTGCCAACAATTAACCATCGAATGGATGGTAAAGTGGTAGTGAACCCCACTAAACTATTTGGTTTAATTTAAAGACTTTGGAATATTTAGTTAACAACAATTTAGTAATTAATTAAAATTAAACATTATTAATTTAATTATTAAAGAGTGTCTTTAACTAATGTTAATTAATTAATTAAAACTGATTCAATTGACAACGAGAATGATAGGAAACATGGAAGTGGCATTATAGTAATGACAATGATGATCCGGCCATTACAAAGGATAGGAAATAAGGACATTTAAAATTTACGAGGAAATGTATTAATGGAGCACACTAATACGAGAAAAATTTAATTTTTTTGAAATGTTGTGATTTCAAATTTCAAGACAGTAACCGGTTCTTATTGAGGATAAGGACTCATGAAAACACAACAATTAACCCTAATACAAAATGTTTTACAAAATTTGGAGCTGGACAAATGTCATAATCAAGTGTAACAAAGACAAACATATATGACACAAATAAAACAAATCATGGGGAAAAGGAAAAACACACAACAAAATCCTAATTCACCTATGTACATGGTTGGGGACAACCAACCATCACTAGTTATAGTACTGGAGGTACTTCCCACTGTAAGGCACCAGTAGATGAGTGCCATCATGATATGCTAGATAACACGTGTTGTCTCAACAAAATGCCTTATCTTGAAAGGGTTGATCCATAATGAATCATTTTTTTCATGATTCCCTTTGCGTTCCCTCCACTTATCCCATAACAAGACAAGGTCTTTCATATGGAAATGTCTTTCTAGCCTTCTTATCAAATAAATGTTTCACTCGTGCCTTATGCTCCAATATTTTATCAACAGCAAGGCTTCTTTTCTCTTCAAGCTTGCTTAGGCACATGATCCTCTTGGCAACCTCATTGCTGAAATTTTCATCCTCAATTATTTTTATCATTTGCAAATCCAGTAATTACAAGAATACTGGCATTTGAGCATACAACAACTGAAATGGTGAGATCCCAATATCCCTCTTTGGCATGATGTAGTCAACCCACAATGCATTGTAGAGATTTTTGTGCCAATTCTTCTTATTCCCATCCACTAAATTTCAAGCTATGGTGATGATGTTCTTATTACTATAATTTTCTTGTCCATTTCCTCACATATAGTATTTTGAAGAATGGGCTAATGAAATCCCATAGCCAAAATAGAAACCAATGAGCTCAACAAATGAAAAATATTATGCATTGTCCATTACAATATTTTGAGGAACTCCATAATGAATCAAGATATACTCTTTAATAAAAATTTAAATTGCCTCCAAGGTGGTCTTGACATGAATTGCCTCAACCAACTTGAGGAAGCAATTTTTTTTTGTGAACACATGAGTATGACCAGCACTAGCATTTGGAGTCAAGGTGCTAATGAAATCGAGACCCCATTGTTGAAAGGGTTTTTCAATGACAACTAGCTTCAATGGGAGACCTGCAAGCTTAGCCTTCCAACAAATTTTTGACATGATTCACATTTTGAAATCCATTCCTATGTATATTTGAACAAGGTTTTCCATTAATAATGTGTTCTCAAGATTTTATGGGTTGTAACCGGTGATGAGATATTTCCTTTGCATGCACAATTATGAAAGGCCTCTAAGAGTCTTTTTTGTTCTTTTGTATCAACACGCCTTAGGAAAAATACGTTGATGCTTTTCTTCAACAAATTATTGTCTCAAATGACATACTTCGTGAATCTTAGCTTAATGACTCTTTTTTGCTTGACACTCAAGTATTCAACACATTCTTCATATGTCAAAAAATAGGCAATATCATAGTACCATTCATCCATTGAACTGAAAAACACCACCAATAAAAATTCATCATCACTTGAATATTTTATACCTTGAATTTCAATCTCTTCTTTATTATCAACAATAATCTTACATAAATCTCGTCTACGTACTAATTTGGTTGGCTTGATCTCCAAATTGTACTCTTAGAATTTTGCAATCCAAATTCCTCTCTTAGACCCTAATTCTTTTTGTGTCATGATTGATTTAATAGTAGTATCAGGAACAATGATTGTAGTATGTGAGTTCAAAATTTAGTACCTAAATTGATTAACATCTCTCATTATTGCATAGGAATTTTTTTCAATTGGAGAATAGTTGAGCTCTTGATTTTTCAATCTATAGCTCATGAAAGAAATAGGAGATTTTGTGCATTCATCATTTTTTCTGCACAAGGATGACTGACAAAGTATGTTCAGAAGAGTAACGGTAAATGATAAAGTCCTTTTTTAAATTGGGGCAAATGAGAGTTGGTGCTTTTGCAATAGCATTTTTAATTTCTCCAAATGCTTTTTTCCCTTCTTTTCTTTATTTTAATGACTCTTTCCCCTTCATCATATCAACAATGTGTTTGGTTAATTCAGTGAGATTGGGCACAAAGCTTCTCAAAAAAATCACTTTCCAAAAGGAGTGAACATTAGGCTTACTAGTGGGTAAAGATAAGTTCTTGATGGCTTGAACTCTTTCAGGTTCCTTTTTTGGACATTATATATCCCAGCAATTTTCCTTTTGTATCCCCAAACATGGAATTCTTTGGATTCTGAGACATCCCATGATTGACATCATTCAAACACTTCTTCAAAATGTTCATCATGATCTTCACACTTCTTGGAGAGTAAGTTGATTCATCAAGATAGATAACTATAACCTTGTTCTTAAGATCAGTAAACACCATGTCCATTTCTCTTTGAAATGTTGTTGCATTAATAAGGCCAAATATAATTCTCATGTATGTAAATGTATCCCATGGGGCATTAAATTTAGTTTTGTATTGACCTTCTTTAACCACATCAATTTTATTGTATCCAAATAATGCGTCAAGCATAGACATCATCTTGGATCTTACAACGACAAGTAGCACTTAATCCATGATTGGAAAGGGATAGTTGTCTTTTAGTATTGTGCTTTATTAAAGTTATGAAAATCAACATAAATTTGTATCTCTATGTTCATCTTACACACTATAACAATGTTTGCTATCCATGTTGAATGATGAATAGGAAAAATAATTCTCAAATTTATCAACTTTTGGACTTCTTCGAGAATAGTCTAGTCTATTTTTGGATTATATTGCCTTCTTTTCTATTTAAAAGTAATGGCATTAGGCTTGAGAGGGATCATATGTTACATTTCATTCGGCTTGAAGGACTTCAAGTCGTCATATGAATAGGAAAGGATGTCTATATACTTCTTTAGGAGTGAAACATACCTCGAGTATTCTTTTGGTGAGAAACTCTTGCCAATATTCACCATGAGGTTGACTTTTTCCTAATCGACATAATTGGAAGCTCCCTTTTGCTGTTTCTTCTTGATGAACTTGTTATTCTTATTCCCTTTAAAATGTATCATTTTGTATCTTTGATATTCACTTTCAATTTCCTCTTTGTTATATGAAGAAATAGATTCTTAGTAAGTTGACTCACTTCCTTCAAAATATAGATTACTAAAATTATTTTCTTTCTTCATGAAGGCTATAATTTGTTGGTCATCATTAAACACCTACCAATTTTCTAAGTTTGTAGGTACACTTATTTGAAAGAAAATTTCAATAGTATATTTTTCTTTTCCAAACTTGGGATGAGGTATCATTAGGGAAGTCGAGACTTCTAAGGAATATTATTTGTTATTCTTACTCCGTGGGATAGCTTCGATTGAAAAGGCATCAAAACTTTCAATGCAGCCCCAAAATTTGTTTCTATAATACATTAAACGATCATTATTCACTTGCAATTGGTTCCCTATTTACTTCACAACCAATTTGACATCACCTTGTGCTTTCAAATTCTTAATTCCTTTCTCCTCAACAATTTGAAGACCAATTATCAAATTTTTGTATTCTACGGTGTTATTTGTGTTTGAAAAATGTGGAACATATCTCCACTTGGTGAAACGAGCACCACTCCTCCATCGGATCTTGTTGAGAAATAAATTCTATTGAATTCTAAACTCTAGATATCATCAGGATCACCTTCCATCATATAAGGGGCACCAGCTTCACTTCCAAACATCATCAAATAGTTTCTAAAACCTGCATTTCTTCATATTGATTTTTACATGAAGACCATCTAATTTCATGAATGTTGGTTTAAAGAAATTTAAATCTTTATCAAAGGATTAAGATCAAATGAATATAATAGTAATAAGCAATATCTAGCATGTAAAGTACTAACAAGTGTAAACAATAGTGAGATAATAGTGACTTAGCTTGTATTTAGAGATCTAGACCAATCATGGGTTGGGAAACAGGTTGGAAAGGATGGATATGATCTATGAAATTTTTTTTTGAGAAACTAGGATATGGAATATCTTCGGATGGGAGTGCCCAAATGTGGATAGGACTGCCTAGTTGCTCATATTTGATCTAGGCGCTAGTGTCGTGATAGATGGCATGTTTCTTCTCTTTTCAAATTTTTTCAATGTCTTCTTCCTTTTGTTGTTTTTTGCATCAAATTTGTTGTAGGGTTCTTATTTCACGCATGTTTTTACGAATCAAACCCTAACTACCTACACAAATATCAAGAAAACATTAGATGAAAAAAATAATACATATGCTTCAGTCAGACTGACCTCGACGGTCACTCCAATGTGATTGTCAGTGAGAGTTACAATATATTTCAGACTCTATGTAGTTCTGGTGAGTGTGTGTGATTGAATTATGCCCCTTGAAGCTACGTTTCCCTTGTTCCAGTCACACCAAGATAGAAGGATACAAATAATTTTTCCCCAAGTTTAATGTGTGATATGGAATTCATATTTAGTCCCTTCTATGCAGTGAATATTGTATCCCAAATGTATTCTTTGAATATTGCTCCTTTCCCAAGTAGTATATAGTAAGTATAAGCCTCAATTGACCAACCCCTAATACTAGTAAGTCGTGTGTGTGTGTGTGTGTGTGTGTGTGTGTGTGTGTGTGTGTGTGTGTGTGTGTGTGTGTGTGTGTGTGTGATTCCATTGTTTGAATCTCATCATTAAAAAAAAAAAATTCCAACCCAAAATGATAAAATATACTTTAGAAATGATACCAAATGATGTGGAAATTCAAAATTGAGAAAAGGAGGGTAAGGGACAAAAGAACCCAAATGGGCAGTAGTGCCTGGGGTGCTCCTGTCCCTATTGGGCGGTAGTTTTTGGGATGATTAAAAGATATAACATATAATATAAAGCTAGGTCACATGTTGTCTAGTGTCAAAAAGTAAAGTGGTAATTCTAGAAAAGTACATAACAAGAGTGTGGGAAAGATAAAAGCAATGAAAGAGTAAAACAAGTTTTTAATGTCTATCCTTCTTACTTAAGAATCATGCATATACTGACACACTTAGAGGCATGATGTAAGTATAAAGTGAATTATTTCATGACTACATTTCCCCCACTTTATGCTAGTGAATGAATATTTGGTAGCATAAAGTAGATAATAAGATTTTTCCTTGTGGAGAGCCGAAAGGAGTTATAACTGATAGTGTGCCGAATGAGAATTGTACTTAATATCATGTCGAATGGAGATTGTAGAATATGTATTTTAGAATCTAGAAGAGGATAAGGATCATAGGGGTGACCTCTTGTGCATAGTAGAAATGATGTTTGTATTTTTCTTAGATATTGACTTTATCAAAGCATCTTATGCTTGAGATTTTTCCTTGTTCCATTTGTGTGTTGTCCATTTGTTGGAGTAAGGTCAGACCTGCAAAAAAATATAATTTTAGTCGATACTCATGATAAATGAAATTGAACCTTAACTTAGTAAATGTGAAAATAGAAATTCTTATTTAAAAATAAGTGAATCAAGGATAAGTATATATGTGTACCATGAGAGAAGAGATCAAATGTTATTGTGTGTTTTTTACCTTAGAGATGGTTGGAATAGTACTGAGGATTTAAGTTTCATGTCGTCAAACTAAGGACTTGATTTTTTTGTTGCTAAACTAAGTATTTAGGCATCTATGTCGCTAACGGATGAGTATTTGGAGAGACCTTTAGGATTTTGTCTCAAACTACTAATGCTTCCCCACAAATAAGTGTCAATGCAGATGATCAAAAACTTGAATATAAACTTGGTCACAGATGACACATTTTTCCAGGTATATTGATTTTTTTGCATATTACCTTAGGTGCCACATTCCTTATTTGATCTTGATAAAATATAGCAATTAGTTCTCTTACTCAAAGTATGTAACTTGCCACTAATTTTGTTCTTGTTAGTAACTAATTGTAATTTGTACTTAAGTTTGTACTACTAGAATTGGAGAAAAAAATGTCACTGGAAACCTATTGATCCCATAATGTTCATGTTTCTTCCTTCAGGAAAGGAATTCCCAGGAGGGACACTAGTACCCATTGTTCCTATTTGATTTGGGTGCTCTTGTCCAGGATATGATTTTATCTCAATTCTACTTTTGATTCTATTATGTAGCTCATTTCTATTCTAATTCTAGTGTTTACCATTTTGTATCTAGCTTTTATACTGCTAAGAAACTAAATTAGTCACCTGATTATTGCCCCCACTCATTTAAGGTGTGTGAGATGATCCAAGGTGAGCACGACCCAAACAAGGAAAGTGAAAATTGATGTTCACCTATAAAATAGAACCCATGTAGGGGGAATAGTGAATGTGCATGGTGACAACCATGGTGCATGAAAAACAATGGGAAAGGCTAGCCAAAAGTGTTATTCATAAAAAATTACACATGATATAATAGAAACAAGTCAAAACGTGCAGTAACATGGAAAAAGACACAACTAATAATTGGTTGAGTACATGGGACACCACTTAGGATGTCACAATACAGTTGAAGCCTTGAAGGCTATAGAAGTGAAAATACAATCAAGTATAGGGCCTAGCTAGCAAACAATGTTGGTCAAGACACAAGCCAAGACATATACAAGGAAATTAGAAAACCATGGTTGAAAGTATGCCTCTAAGACAAATGCTACATATGAAGCACCTGTTATCATGTTAGAAAAAAATATAGTATGCCACAATGTATACAGCTATAAATAGGAATGAAAGTAGTAGATGTTGTAATGATAGAGCCTGAAAACAGATAAATAATAAAGGTAGATGCCCCCAAGAGCCTCAATGGGACTGGTAGGGAATAGTGTCAAGAACCATACATAGTGTAGAAACATGTAATTGATCTACATTCACCTCAAAATTACCATGTGAATGCGCATGTGTGTATGGAAAAATAATATAGCATATTATGAATCAAAGTGACATGGTAAGCAAGGTGCAACATATAATAGTATAAGAAAGCAAGATTTCATCCAATCAAGATCTTAGCTAGCATTTTTTATTTTTATTTTTAATATGTGAATATGAAATAGAATATCTATGAAAGGGGATAAATGTTTCCCCAAGTGTATGTGTGCAAAGTGAGGTCCATGGAATTAATGAAAATGAATAATCAATGAATTATAAATCCACAATATAATTGTCAAAGATTACAGATTATGAAGTGTAGTGATTAAACATAGATTAAGATGTTTGATATTACATATTACAAAATATAATAGAACATGAATAGAAAGTAAATAACAGTAATATAAATGACACAGAACACTAGATTTATAGTGGGGAAACCTAAAGGAAAAAACCCCACTCAGAATAAAGCACTGCATGTATTAAGAATTTCACAAATAGCTTTTACCTAACACTTCCACTTCACTCTTCGGCCTCACAGAATAATTGCATAACATTTTCTCGCAATTTGACAATACAATGATATTACAAATAATACCATCATAATGATACCAATCATGATCATATCACCAATCACCGTGTGTGTGTGTGTGAGGGATCATACCATACATATATATATATATATATATATAGGATGTATATATACATATATATATAGGATGAATGAGCCGGTCACACTATTTCACTCTAATTTGTGAAATACCGACATAATAAAGTTTATTAAACAAACATTAAAATAAAAGGGCCGTGAAGTGGTGGTCCACCAAAAGGTATCCCCACTTGACATTATTACCCCAACACTCCCCATTAATGTTAAGTGGTAAAAAAATAAAACAAAACATGCCAAATTATATTTTTCTACAAAAGGATTTACATATCCATAAATCATCAATGATGATTCAGGCTAGCATGTAAATAAGGGAAATCAAATAGATCTTACCATACGCAAATAAACAAGGGAAATCATACAGATCTTCCCATACATAAATTCTTAGGACAAGTGATTTATATATGAAGACTTATATCAAATTATGGAGCCTTTTATAAAACAAGGCATTCCCATAGATAATGCTTCGCTGGGATTTACAAGTAAATTCACATAATGTGAACATTTACTTATCACAAAATGGAGGAAGTATTGGAAGTTTACAACAGGGTTTTAAGAGGTGGCATTGTCATACACACTCCCCCTCAATGACAACTCTGAAAGGCCCAACAAGGCATGAAATTTGCAAAAATTCATATTACACATTGGCTTGGTGAAGATATCTACAACTTGATCTTCAGTCGAATAGAACTTGAGATCAATATCACCATTCAAGACTTTCTCTCCAATAAAGTGCATATGAACTTTGATATGGTTTATCCTTTGATGCTGAACTGAATGTTTTTGGCAAGAGAAATTCAACTCTGGCTATCACATAGAAGAGTAGTGCTTCCTTTGATGCCCATATGCAGTTCATCCAACAATATTTTCAGCCACATAGCTTCCTTTGCTACTTCCATACACTTCTATACTCTGCTTCAGTAGAAGAGATAGAAATTGTTGGTTACTTCTTGCTACTCCAAGTGATGGCACCTACACCCAACTTGAAAACATATCCAGAAGTATATTTTCTATCTATAGCATCACCAACATGGTCAGAATCACAATATCCAAATAATTTTGCATCATCACAAGAAGAATAAAACAAACCATAATTAATTGTTCCTTTAACATATTTCAGAATTCTTTTTTCCATTTTCCAATGATCCTCATAAGGATCCTGCATGAATCTAGAAACAAATCCTACTGCATATGAAATATCAGGCCTAGTAATAGTTAAATAAATTAGACTACCAACTAGTTATCTATACAGAGTAGGATCAAATTTAGCACATGCATGTTTAGGATCTAATTTCACACCAACTTCAATAGGAATGGAAATAGGTTTATAGTAAATCATGTTAAATCTTCTAAGTAAATTAGTAGCATACTAAGATTGAGATGCAACAATAGATTTATGATCCTGAAATATAACCATGCCTAAAAATGATTTAGCAGACCTAAATCAGTCATTTCAAAATGTTGTTTTAATATTTCTTTGATTCTAGCAATTAAATTTTTATCACTGCTAGTAATCAACAGATCATCAACATATAGAAAAATAATGATAATATGATTATTTTCAAACTTAACAAATAAATCATTATCAAAACAACAATTAGAGAAACCAAGATCCTGAAAGAAACTATTAATTTTAGCATACCAAGCTCTAGGAGCTTGCTTAAGACCATACAAAGATTTTTTCAATTTACATACATATAGTTCCTTACCAAGTTCTTCAAAACCTTTAGGTTGATGCATGTAAATTTATTCTTTTAGGTCACCATTTAGAAATGAATTTTTAACATCCATTTGGTGAATTTCCCAACCATATTGGGCAGCTAAAGCAATAAGAATCCTGACAGTGCTCATTTTAGCTACAGGAGAAAAAGTTTCAACATAGTCAAGACTAGGTTTCTAAGTGAAACCATGAGCTACTAACCTTGCCTTGAATTTATTAATTTATCCTATAGAGTTATACTTGATTTTATACAACCACCTGGATCCTACAATGCTTCATTTAGAAGGAGGAGGGACTAGTTCCCAAGTGTTATTTTTAATTAAAGCATTGTATTCATCTTTCATAGCCTTGATCCATCTATCATCTTGACAGGATTCTTAAAAATATTGTGGTTCAACCTCATATAGGGTCATCAAGGCATGATAAGAATGATGACTATGGGTTACCTTTCTAAGGTTAACAGGATTAGAATCCTTAACAATATTTTGAGCCTATTTAGGAATCTTGGGATGTAACACATTTTGAGATGACTCCCCCTCAATCTCCATCATATCTAGATCAGGATAATCATCCTCTTGAACTTTTGTTTCCATATTGTTAGGAGAAGGATTATCAAGCTCTATTTCAGGAGAAACAAAGGAGGGTTCATAAGAAGCATCACAGAATGTCTTTTCTAAGACATGAACATTCATGTTTTCAACTATGTCATGCTTGAAAGGGTCATAGACTCTTAAACCTTTTGTTTGACAACCATAACCAACAAAAAATACAAGAATAGGAGGTTGGATCAAGCTTCTTCCTTTTAACTTTTGGAATGAAGATAGAAGTAGGACTACCAAATATTCTTAAGTGAGAGATATCTGGTTTTTACTTTTGTCCATACTTCATGAGGAATAACATGATGAAGATATTTTGTAGGAACTCTATTTAGGATATAGACATTAGTATTCATAGCTTCTACCCATAAAAACTTAGGCACATTTGATGCATGAATCATAGTCCTAGCCATTTCTAAAATAGTCCTATTTTTCCTTTCTGCAATGCCATTTTTTTGTGGGGAATATGGAGTAGTCAATTCTCTCTTAATCCCACATGACACACAGAACTCATCAAAATTTTTGCTAACATACTCACCTCCATTATCAGTCCTAATTATTTTTATTTTCAGATTAGAAGCATTTTCAACAAAGGCTTTAAACTCTTGAAATTTAGACAAGACATCAAACTTTTTCTTAATAAAATAAGACCAGGTCATCCTAGAGAAATCATCAATAAAACATACAACATAACAAAGCTCCACTGAGAGAAGGAACTTCAAGTGGACCTTTCACATCATTGTGAATCAACTCTAATAAATGAGATGAATTTAGATCATGATGTTTTTGAAATGGTTCAATATGTTTCTTACCATGCAAACAAATTTCACATGTTTCACGATCAGATTTCATCTTAGGGAGACCAATTACAAGATTTAGGTAAGACATTTCATACAAAATTCTAAAATTCACATGTCCTAGTCTTTCATGCCAAATTTGAATATCATTTCTAGAAGAAGAAGAAAATCAAGATTCAGAAACAAATCCATCAAAAATATATAAACCATTTTTCTATATACCAGATGCAATAACATTACTGAGTTCATTTTTCACATACCATTTATCTTGTAGCAATACAACTTTATAGTTTTCTTTAGTTAACTAAGAAGCAAGATAAAAGGTTCTTTTTCAACTGAGGAACATATACAAGACATTCCTAATTATTACATTTTTCAGTTTAACATTTCCATAACTTACATATCTAATAATGGAATTATCTCCTTGATATATTTTTTCCTCACATTTTACAACATCTGAGAGGATACCAAAAATACATGTCATGTGCCTAGAGCCACCACTATTTAGAATCCATAAATTGTCATTTCAAGATGAGAGAGTAGTATATAGGGAAATAGAATGCTCAACATTGTTTGCATGATTTTGATTTAGATTCTGATATTTCTTTTGATTATTAAATTTACTATTTTTAGTATTCTTAACAAATTTGTTAGTTTTTAACACAATAATCAGATTCTTTATGAACAAAATTTCCACATTTGTTACATGTACCCATTGAATTCCACTTTAAAATTTTAAGTGTTTCTACATAGAATTAGATTTAGGATTGGATTTTAAATTTTGATATGAGCAGTTATAGCTTTATAATTAGGATTGATATTATTCTTATTTTGAGAAGGTTTATGATTCTGATGAGAATAATGCCTGGGAGACGGTCTCTTTTGAATCAAAATTCCTCCATTACCCATTCATCTTGAATTAATAAGCATTGGACACAGTATCCAAATCAGGTAAATCATTCTCATTCTGAGGTATTTAGAGTTCTAGTTGTTATGCGAGATACAGTTCCTGAATTTTTCATGAATATTTATCTGAATGATAAAATACATAAGCATTATCCTGAAATAATTCACAATTATATCCATCCAACTGAGCTTTAATATTTTTTAATTTTAGCCACAGTAATTAAAAATTTTCTGATCCCCCTTTCATGGGAATTGTCAAAATAATTCTAAAATCAGTTTAATTATCTTGAAAACATGATTGCCTTCATGCATAGTTTCTAATTGTTTCCATGCATCAGCAGGAGAATCCATATGACCTTATATATAGTAAAAATTCATCTCTTATGCTCTGTAATAGGATCGATAAGGATTCATGTGATCTTTGAGAGAAGGAGCTAAGGTTTTCATGGTTTGCAATCCTACCAGTGGGTCATTTTTCCACACCATTTCAAGATCCCATTAATTTTATAGACATGAAACAAGATTTTAACCTAACACTCCAAATATTGTAATTAGTTCCATTTAGTAATTGAGATTTATCCATTGAGAAATAGTTATAAAATTTTCAAATTTTGAAACCCGTGATACATAGGAAATTTGAAACTCGCGGTATAAACGAAATTTGAAACCCACAATAAAAAAATTAAAACTCATGGTACAAAGAAATATACACCAGCGGTAAACAAAATAGACACCCGTGATACAAAGAAAATAGAACCCGAGGGTATAAAGAAAATATTAAATCCACGACACAAAGAAAATAGAACTTGCGGTATAAATAAAATTTAACCTATGGTCAAAGAAGGATATGACACATGTCGAAGATCAAAACAAAACAACAAGGAACGTGTCATCTTTCTACATAAATTCTAAAGTAAATCTCCCTGGTGGATGTGAAGTCTCCAGAATTTAATCAAAAAAATAGTTTATCGGGTCTACAACAGGGTTGACAAATCAATCAGAAATATGTGGTGAATAAATAAAGAAACACGTGGCAAAAGAAAAAATATATAATAGTGCAAAAAACAATATATATGTGGTGCTTAGCTATTAGTTTGCACTTCGTAGTGCACCAAAAAAGTTAGAAGACCAATAAATACAGGTCATGTTCCTAAAGTACATACACAGTTATCTTAATGGATCCACTTCATTATCACTTTAACACAGCTAAGAGAGTACTATACAGGACAACCAGAATGCTCAACAACATGGACACGTTGCATATTTTGTTTCTAATATTTCTAAGTGTTAAATTTACTATCTTTATCCATTTGCGAAAGAGGTGTCTTATTCCTATTGGTTAACCACTATCACGTATAACAAAAAAACTGACATCGTGAAATGTGAAGAGACTTGGAGTTTTTCTATTAGATCGGATATTGCATTGGTCAGAAGCAAGATAACAAAATATTGAATTTGCAAAGAGCATGGAATGTCCTTATTAGCTCGCACTTCACAACTGACACAAGGATCTATCAAAGCTCTGACATAATGAAACTACATGGACTTTTCTTATTGGCTAAAGCTTCGCAACTGTTAGAAGATTATATTAAAGCTCTTACTCAACGAAACTACATGGAGCTTTATGATTGGACAGAACTTCGCAATGTAAATATATTGCTTTTTAATGTCAGGGTGGGCTTAGAACCATGGAAGTAACTGTATTCCAAGGAAACCATTCGGGTCTACTCCTCCCTTTTGCAATCAAATTAAATAAAATCACGTGGCACAAATTCCATGAGTTAGTGAGGACATGTGTCACAATTCTGTCACTTTTCTAAGGAAAAGAAAATTGCAAAATAAGTAGAAATTTTAAGCTCGTCTGAGAAAAAAAAGAAAAATCTTTCTGTAAAAGAAAAGAACTTATTTAAATAAGACACACAACTATAATGGATATAAAGAGCGTGAAATTATTTAGAAAACTTGTAGAAGATTGCGAAGAGCCAAGAATAAAAGACAAGGTCATAGAAACACAGATTTTTACACACAAAATGTATAAGAAAAATCTAATCAACAAATCATCTAATATTCTTATAATATTTGGGCAGGAAAAAATTGGAATTTTGAATATGTTTAACTTGAAGTCGATGGCAGAACAACTAGGGTTTTGCATATCTGAAAAACTTCAAGTTTCTTCACCCTGTAAATCAAAAACATTCAGATCATCTCTACACAAGCATAACCACCAGCTCTGATACCATGTTAAGGAATTAACGAGAATGAATAATTACCGAATTATAAATCCACAATATAATTGCCGAAGATTATAGATTATGAAGTGTAGTGATTAAATATAGATTAAGATGTTTATATTGCACATTATAGAACATGAACAGAAAGTAAATACTAGTAATGTAAATGACACAAAACACCAGATTTATAGTGGGGAAACTCAAAGGAAAAAACCCCACTCAAAACAAAGCACTGCCTATATTAAGAATTTCACTAATAGCTTTTACCCAGCACTTCTACTTCACTCATCAGTCTCACAGAATAATTACAGAATAGTTTCTTCAATTACAATACAATGATCACAAATGATCATAATCAATCTGATATATCAATTCCATGAGGTATCACCCTATTTATATAGGATGGATGAATCGGTCACACTATTTAACTCTAATTTGTGAAACACCGGCATAGTAAATTTTATTAAACAAACTTTAAAACAAAGGGGTTGTGAAGTGTTGGTGCACAAAAATGTATCCCAACTTGACATTATTACCCCAACACCATATAGGAAATTGTGCCCTCAATAGTCATGTTTAAATGTAAAATAAAAGTGTGGCATCAGGTAGTGAGGGGGGATTAGTATGCCCCCAATGTGTGAATGACACGGTGATCTATCTAGAGCCAAGGTGATGAATACACACGAGTGGTTGAAGTGATGTTAAGGAAGACACATGTGATTGCATTGGGATGATATAAATTTCCTTTTATGTTTCTTTATACTTTGCAACTAGACAGTGAGAAATTTGTAATGCTTCTAGTGAAATAGTTGTATATTATTCATCAATAGGATTAAGATTTATAAAGTACTCATGAAGGTGATTATAATCATCAGAATACAAGGTAGGATAAAAATCAATTCCATCATCATATTTGATTAGTAGGGATGAATCAATGCCACCCATGAGATTAATTTGCATGTTGCTCCCATAAGATTCTTTAAAAGTATACTTAGGATTTAGCTTATATATTCCCATGTCTGTGGAGATCCATATATCATTATGTAATTCATTGATACTTTTGTTTGCATAATCTATCTCAATATGCTTTGAAGGAGTAGAGATATTTGTATATTAGTTTGTCGTGTTGTCCTGAGATTGGTCTTATGGTGGCTCAATTGATATTTTTGGTGTTGTGGTGTGAAATGAATCAGGCGCAAGTGATGATTCTTTTATCATAGTATAAGTTGAGGCATTTGATATGGAATTATTCTCATGAGTCATAAATGAATTAGATTTAGAAACCTATTGATATTTGAAAACATGAGATAGATGTGTAACAAAATGGTGTTTAGAAAATGAAATAAATCCCTTATGCTCAAGTTGTTGGATTTTCCATTGTAAAGCATAACAATCATTGTCACAGTGTCCATTAATGCCATGATAATTGTAGAATGGTTATACTTTGGATTTTTTAAGTCGATAATGAGGATAGTAATGATTGGGTAACAAAGTGCTTAACTAATGATTGAAGATCTCAAATAGGATATCATGTTGTTTATCATCCTCATAGAATGAAAGATGTGTTTTATTTTGCATGAATTTGACTTCACTTGCATGGGAACATGTAATATTTGCATAATATTATATATAATTTTCTTTAGAAATATCATGATGCACAACAAGAGATCTAATATGTGCATTAGAAGTATCCTTGAGGAATTTTATCTCATCCTTGAGAGATATAATTATAACATTCATTACTTGAACTTTATCTTGAAATTCATAGTGCAAAGCTTGAATAGAGTCTAAGATAGCCTTATGGAATGTGTCACCATCACTAATAGGAGGATCTGAAATACAACTCAAATTTTTTTTCACTTGGGAAGGTTTTATATTATTAGGGAGTTGTACTTGTTTCACTAATTATGTGAGAGTGTATTTGTTAGAATACTTGTCATTAATGTCAAAGCAAGTTGAAAGACCTAACAGATTGTTGGAGTCATTGATGTTAAAGGATAATGAAGGATATAGCGGACAGAGAAAATTGTTGAAAGAGTATTTTTGTAACTTTGGAGTCTCTATATGTAGCTTTGGAGTCTCTTGTTATAAATTTGGATTCTATTCCTATAGCTTCGGAGCCTTCAAAGTCTATTCTTATTGCGTTGGAGTCTTACCGGAGCTGTCATTAAAATCAAAGGATCAAGAAGTTTGAAGAGTATTGGTTTGAAGATCATAATGTGTTAAATCTAGAGCATCATTGGTCAATTCATCTCTAATGATAAATAAGACATGACTATAAGTAATAAAATACAATTTAAGATAATAAACAATTGACTATAAGAACAGAATGAAAATAAAATAACAACATAATAGCCTGTATGCAGTGCAATAACAACAAAAATAAATTCAGACAACAAGAAACATCTAATAGACATATCCGAAAAAATCCGCCTTCATTCTCTTCAATGTGGTTTTCTAATCCTATTGAACACTAGGAAAACCTAATCACATATGCTTTTAATGACATTAATGGTGTCTATAATCTCTCTTTACCATGAAAATACTCATGCATTCTTACAGTTATCTGTACAAAGTTTGGGTATATTACATGTTATTTTTATATCTATAGATATTCCATCCATTCTAGTAATATTTTATACTCCATAATAATATTAAGGTGGGATTAATTAGTATCTTTTGTCTATGTAACTAAACCAAAAACTTATACTTTTTTTTAAACCCAAGTGACTAAGTCTCCTTTTCAAGTTGTGTTTCCTATATTTTATATTGTATTTAAATACAATAGTTTTATCCCTTTCTAATATGTTTCTTTTATTGACATGTTTTAATTTGTAGGTGGAGAAGTATGGTTTGTGGGCTATGAACACTCAACCTTAGCATTAAAAGACTAATGTATGGTTCAAAAACGTTTTTTATTTTTTCTAAATAAAGTCCATATTTATACTTACCAAGTATGGTTTAAAATAGTATGATCAAATATTGAATTAAACTCAAACATTCAAGTCTTATGCTTAATGATTTGGAAAATAAACTAATATCATATTTTTATTTAGACAAGAAAAGAATGAACCTAGAATGTCTTGTAAAATTCCTAGTTTTTAATTCCCTTTGTTGTAGTTGTTTGTTCCTATTCACAGTGGTGCCTCTTCTTAACCTCCCTTGTTGGAACTGTATGGTTCTTAATTTCTTGAGCTTCTATCATTTTATCCCCAACATTACAAAATAAACTTTCCCTTCTATCCACTACAATCTATTTTTTCTTACTTCCTTCTCCTCTTCTCCATGCATTCTAAAAATAACTCCTTTTTCCAACTTCCCTTATTGCCCCCAATAAAAAATCCTCTTTCTATTTTTTAGCATCCCCAAAACTCCAATTCACTGCAATGTTTGTTTTAAATTTAGAAATGCATTAGGGGAAAGGAGCCAATGACTGTGAATAGCCCAATGACCATGAGTAGTTATGTGAAACAAAGTGCCAATGGTTGTTTGAATTAAAGTTAAAAATGAAATAAAAACTAGCCAATAAAGTAAGTCACATCAAGTCACATCAATAAATGAACCAATGAAATTATGACACATAAACAACCCATAAAAGGTGATTTTATTCAAAACTAATGGGTTGCCTTAAATTCCTTTGTATTCAAAAGTACTTATTTTAAATCCCTTAAAAATATATTCTCCACATACTCAAAATTTTTGAAACAAAATCTGTATATTAAAAAAATCATGCTCTCCAAAAGGGTATTTTTAAATATTTTTTTTATGATTGTTAAGTGGCTCTAACAACCTCCCACATTATGATTCACGATGACTGGATCTTTCCCCCTATACTAATCCATTTTTTCTACTCTCTGTGCGCATATTTTGGATTTTAAACCATAGATTCATTAATAAGTAATTTGTTGACTTAACTCACATGTCATTTAATCTTCTCGAAAACTCACGTCCCAATGTGCTTAATCAACCAATATTGTATTTATTTAAAACACAATTTTTTCCACGTAGTCATGGAATGACGAGTTACTTTAGTTATTAAATTTTTATTTTTTTCAAATATGTAATCATTAACTCCCTTTTACTTTTTCTCTCTTACACATAGTTTTTTTTAAATTCATTAATTTATTAATTTACCTACCTTATTTCTTTTCTCTTTTTAATTTTAAATTTACTAATTTCCTACCTTATATTTCACCTAATAACGTACTCATTAATTTGAGTTTTTAAATCACGTAGGTAATACAAAAAATTATCTCAAAATCGTAAGCATACTATTGTTGCATATCAACAATAGTCTGGACATTATAAAACACAAGCGACAATGCGCTTCTTAATTACGAGATCACATAACAAGGTTAATTTTCACAATGCATTTTTACCCAACCCCTATCACAAAAAATGACGCATTCAAAAAAACTAGACCAAATCATGCAACGGGGTTTTCGAGACCAAACTTACATTTTAACTAGTATTTAGAGAATTATCTTACATATATCAATTCTCTCTTGCAAAACCCATTACCACATCTTATCTTCTCTCCTTAATGATACCCTTTCTCACATTCCGATAGCATTACACATGCACAACCAATAATATTTGGTGCACTATATCTCCAATATAATTAATCAACTTTAAATATATCATAAATAATTTATTAACATTAACAATAATCAATAACTGTAATTTCCATTTCTGATATCCATCTAGTGTCAATTCAATTATTAAAAATAAATGTTTTAAATCCAAAACATATCATAATCCTCAAGCAAATCTAATCAGTAATAATGTGTTGTATCTACAGTGGCCACTGCCACCATGTTCTCAGAATGTCTCAAAATAATAAATCCACAGTTTCAAGATGTGACACTTGTATGTCATATCGTCTCTAACCTTTCTTGAAGACCATCATCTTAGAGTGTTTGATTTCGACTTATTATGTGGTGTGTTATCACCAAGCTCATCATACCCACGGGCTTCATTGTCATCATCCGATTGAACTTTGTCTACCCCCTGGTTACTTTTTCATCAATAGTCTTGCCTACATCATCTCCTCATCCCACCAAATTGTCACCTTTGTCATAGCTTACAAGATCCTAGAAAACTATTCTCTCATTACTCCACCATAAGTTTGATTGTCTCCACATGTTGTGTTGATTCACCTCTGCATTGACATAGGCTATTACTATGCCACCACCTTGTGGGTCTCACCTCGTTGGTGTCTCATTCACTATTATTTGTTCCTTGTGACCTGTCACCTTGGCTCAACCACATGGACTCAACATAAAATGTGTGTTGGTCTCTCATATGTTTTCAACTTAGCACACCACGAGGTCTTCCACATGGATTGTCTTCTCACTTCTAATTTGTGTTGCCACTTGAGCCCCTCCCTATGTTGAATTTTTTGTTACACTCACCATTTTTGCAAAGTTCCCTCTAGAAAATATGCCCCTATTGAATTATTTTTCCTATGTGTGGGAATGAAATAGAATAAGAAATAGAGTACAATTTTCTTTCTTCGTCTTTTAATTGCATCCGCTCATAACAAGGAGTGGGGAAATGAATGTGATGAGAGAAGCAGGAAGCAGGAATCAAGAAGTGAAAAGTGAGAATTAGGAAGCGGGAAGTGGGAAGAAGTTTACCATTTGCTAATTTGGCTTTTGGAAAACTTCCCCTTAGAGAGTCGGGTGAACTTCCCCGCATGGGCTTTATGCGGGATCATGCCAACAACTAACTATCAGATGAATGGTAAAGTGGGAGTCAACCCCCACTTCACTATTTACTTTTAATTTAACCACTTTGGAACATTTAGTTAATAAAAATTAGGTAATTAATTGAAATTAAACATTATTAATTTAATTATTAAAGAGTGTCTTTAATTAATTAAATTGATAATGTTAATTAATTAATTAAAATTGACTCAATTGACTACAAGAATGATGGGAAACATGAAAATGGTATTAAATTAATGACGATGATGATCCGTCCATTACAAAGGAAGGGAAACAAGGACTTTTTAAAAATGAGCAGGAAAATGCATTAATGGGGCACATTAATGTGAGAAAAAAATTTTAAAATTAAAATTTTGCAAGTCTGAATTTTGGGACAACAGAGATAGAGGCTATTATTATAAAATAGGATTTTACCCACACAATTTCCCATATCAAATCTCTAATACCACTTGTTAAGGAATTACCTCAATATAAATGTAAATATTGATTCAACCCTAATTAAATTTTATAAGGGATATATAAAGCTCTTATAGGATTGGAATATAGAAACTATATACATTCAAATTAATAAATTAAGCATTCACACACATATCTAAACATCCAATAAATTATTGAGAATGATTTGATCATTTAAGCACATGTTAAATATAGTAAAACACAAGAGACGAGATCCACTTATATTTTTTAATATATCAAAGACTAATTTGAATATGGAATAAGGTAGAATAAGTTGGAGAAATTTTATAAATACTTTGTTTCTAAAACAGACTATCTAAACCCCGAGGGATACTAGCAACAGGTTCTAAACAATAGTGTCTGACACTTGTGTCCAAGTTGTTTAGCTATGTTTGTTGATACTTTTTACAAGTTTTTATGCAATCCTTCTAACACACACGCGTGTGTGTGCACACACACATACACATATCTTTATGTTTAATTATGATCTCATAAGATATGTGGAATAACATGGAATCAAACTTATTTCCTCAAAACCCTATCTCTTGAAAGGACTTATAAGAAGGGATTAGTAGGCTGGGTTGTGGCACCCACATGCCTCTTCTATAACACTATTCTAAAGAGGTATCGATCTATATTTTTATCCACCTATTAGAAGTGAAAATGTGTTTATGCAACTATAAACTTGGCTCTTGAACACTTGATATTGATATATTCGACTTTTTTTTAGATGTTCTTAACTTAGCTTGGAATTATTTGGGTTGGATTTAGAATGTTTTGGACTTGTGTAGGGGTTACTCCTAATACTTGTGATTATAATAGGTAATTTGAGGGTAGTTTTCCTTAATATTTGAATATGAATACCAAGTAATGCCTTCTATTTTAGTCAAGTAGAGTTTGAATCACCAAGTGAGTAAATGAGATTATTTAACTTACTTTTATACTGTTCCACGTGATAAATTTTCACACTAAGGACAACCTAAGAAGGGGAACAAGGATAAACACAATAAATTCATCCATCTACACATAGTGGACAAAATCCTAGAATAGGTGATAAATCCATGTAACGGTTTTGTTCAACTTGTATGATATTGTCCAGGAGGATAGAATACTACAAGTGGAAATTCAAAAAATCCAGGTAGGAAGTGTAATTTGTCTATGAGAAATGAGATTGATCCTCTGTGTATGAGGAGAAGAATGGGATAATAGTAAGTGTTTCCAAACCTTTGGACAGTATGATAATGTATTTAATATTTTTTTATGCACGCAAGACATGACTAAAATATATAAGCCAAATTTCCAATATCAAATGCTAAATTACCAAGTTTGGGTGTTTATAAATATATAACTAAAAAACTTGATGGGGAAACCTCTATAATCACACAATAAACTATGATAAATAATATGATGATATGAGAGAAATTTACTCATCCATATATAGGTATAATTATGTTGGGTCACACTCCTTCATCATAATTAGGCCAACCTTAAGTAACAACTAACTATTGAATGTAGAGATAAATGTTATGTGAGCCATAGGTCGACCCACACATATATTTACACATGATATAGGTTAAGAGTGTGACAACATAATGATATAAAAGGAATGTGGATTTTTTATTTTGAAAATTTATATGTAAGATGAAAGAAGGAGTAGGTGTTTCTTTGTTCTATTTTGAGGGAGATATTTGCTTAAATCAACAATGTAGCATAATACGAAGCATTATTTCCGTGATTGCAATTTGTTGAGAAGAATGGGATCCAAGATCTATAGGTGTTTCAAGTTAGTTTTCTAGTTTGTAAGATCACTTTATATTATTAAGAATGAGTTATTTATATCTTACCAACATAGAATATGGGATTTACTTGAGTATTGTGATGTAATCAACCTAGAGGTTATTGTGAGAAAAATATATATTAAAGTAGACCACATAACTATAATTGGATCATAGTTTGAACCTTTGATGGATATTCTTAACTTATAAAAAAATTATATAGAATTTTTCATTAAATCAATGATTCTTAATAATGTTATTTGTCAACAAGTTTTATATCATGCTGAGTAAATAGTAAGATTCATTCAACAATAAGATGATTTTTCTATTGCAACCAACTGACAAAAAGATTTATTTATGATTTATGATGATAAAGCTAAAATCTAATAATATTCCAAAAGAAGAATCACCCTTGAGAGTATGTTAAGTGTCGAATATTAAATACATAGTAACAAAAAATTAAGATGATCAATATTAAAACCCTTTATTTAAGCTTAATACATTTTTCACCCCTTCTTAGGAGGAAGAGTTTATCAAGATATGCTTATAGTATATTGGCATCATAACAAGGAGTAATATTAATCTCAAGGGGTGTGGTAAGGACATTATTGAGCACATTGTTTATTTAGTGTCAAATGTAAATCCTATCAGGCATAAAGGCTAGTTAAACCCAAGATTAGACCTCTTATGTAAAAGAAATTACAAAAAATCATAGAAGATAACATCATTTTTCCTAGATCAAGCATTTTACTTGGATGGAAAATATGTTTGTTTTAAGAATCAAAGCACAGATGTTAGATTGTGTGTCTAAAGGATAATTATCCACCACCTTTAATTGATCAAATCCTACATACATCATCAATTTTGGGATGTTCTCCTTAGTTGATTGATTCTTAAGTCATCACTAAATCTAGGTTAAGTGAGAGAATCAACATAAGAATAGTTTCACAACAAGGTGGGGGCACCTTGTACACAAGTGAATGTATTTTGGTTATCAAATCCCCCTACCTCCTCTCTCAACATAAGAGGGGGAGGGTAATTCACTTTAGTTTCCCTCCGACACCTATCTGGAGGGGAAGGAGGGGGGGGGTATTCCTTTCCCCTAACGTAAGAGGGCTCGACCAATGATATTCAATATTATTGAACTTTATGGTGGAGAAAAATTTAAAAGAGAAATGGATATAACCTTTACATGCTTAATTAATGATATCACAATGGTTTATTTGGATGAAATAACATTGTTTTCCAAAGAAGAATAAAATCATATGAAGCATATAGAGTTTTTTTTTAAATGTAGAGATTTTTGCATCTCTTTGAATCTCAAGAAGTCAGTTTTTGCATTGCATGAGGGAAACATATTTGGGCACATTATGTCAAAATGTGGCTTATTCATTTACCCAAAAGGAGTGATTTCATTTTATAGCTATCCTTAACTACTAACAAGAAGGCTCTATAATCTTTTTTAGGTGAGACGAATTTTTGAAAAAAAATCATTACCGACTTTGTTGGCCTAATAGAACCCATTATGTTAGTGTTAATAAAAGGGCATTGAATTTAAGTAGAACCATAAAAATATATTATGAATTTATAAAATAATATATTTCTTGGGATCTAGTATGAACTACATGAATTGTAATTTTTGTTGCTTTTTGGGTAAAATTTACATGCAAATCAACATTTTCGGTGTTTTGGAATATAATATTTTGGGGGTTTCACTTTATTTTTGTAGTGCAAATTCATTGCAAAAGTGACACATTTGACATTTTAACAACATCATTTTTGCGCCATGTTTTGGTCGGGTTTGCTCTAAGTTTGCACCAACAAAAACATCTACTAAAGTGAACAAATCTAAATAGAGCCCGAATAAACAAAAAAATACAATTTAATTATTTGTAATTTCAAATAATTATAGTATATCATTTTTTATTTTTTACAAATAAATATATTTTGTAGTTGCATAAATATACAAAATTAGATTTTACAATTGATTTTTTATATTTATAAATATATATAGTGGTTTAAACTATATGTAAATATAAACATGAAATTCACATATAAATATTACAATTCATAAAAATAACATATTTTTCAATATATATAATATTTTAATAGGAAATGTACATTCATTAAAATAATTAGAAATATAATATTGCAATTTCATTGATGAGAAACTAATGTTACAGACGAAAAATAAAGAATTTCTCATCCATAATACATATACATTTAGAAATTATGACTATGAATTATCAACCATTATATAGCTACATATGTTATCCTTCCAACTAAAAATAAGACAACTATGGCTACAATCTATAATCATTGTGAATGTTATTGCAATCATCCTCTATGAGCTCATTATCTATGTACAGTCTATGTGTTAACTAGTTGTTGTACTCGAGTCCATCCTCATCCTTAATAGCTGATTGTTTATTCACCTACAATGGCATACTTTTATTATTATTTGAATATTTAAAATTATATTTATTTTAAGTATCTAGTCTCAATTGTAATTTAAATAATTAACTAATCATTAATAATGTCTTATCGACACAAAATAATTGGAATACATGTTGAACACATTAGTGTTCCATCTAAGGGGATTTTAGTTTCTCCCATGCTTCCTCATTATCTTTACAATCATAAATACTATAGAGCTTCTCTACCCTATAATAAATCCAAGTTATTCAAATTACTAATATGGGACAATATGTACATTAATCCCCATAATGTTCACCACCCATTATTTATTCCCAACTTCACATCATAACTTGTAAATGACCCACTATGACAATTGATATGGTAACATCATGTGGAAGACCTTGTTCTCCTCCTATCCTCAAATACTTTTTTGGTTGAGGAGGATAAAGCATACAAGAATCAACATTGTGATGACTTGTGATATATGTGGTATGGACCTTCTATTTTATTTGATTATTTCATAAAAGGGGGCATGGGGATGAGTAGAGTTTTGAAGTCTCTATTTTAGTGGAAATTTTAGCAATACTTTAAAAACAATCAGTTAAATTCATTCTTCTATAAGTGTTTTTTCTTTTCCATCTTTGTGGGCCACCTCTTAGCTTCTTCATTGTAAATATCAAAACGGTTGTGAATGTTAAGCCTCCATGGCTATTATCTATTGGATATAGAACACTTGTTCTAAGTTTCTTTTGGCATATGTATTCATGGTATAGGTCTCTATATGTTGGTTCATGGGTGTCAATATGTAAATACTTTTATGGAATATCCCATTGCAGTTGTGATTTGGGCCAATGATACCTAAAATTCTAGATGATCTATTTGCTATTACATGCAAATTTCTTGATTCTTGATATCATTTTTATGAATATCAATGTTTATATATGGTTATTGTAATCTCCAATTTGATTATGATTTATTTTATGTGTGAGCTTGAGATTTGAAGCTACAAGGAATGATTTTTGAACTATGGAAATTCCCTCGTCCAAATTGGGTCTAGTGAAGGTTCTTAAGTTTTTATTGAGGTTGAACCTCTTTCTCCATCCCAATATTAAATCACTATAATAATTTATAATGTCAAAGTACTACCAAATCACTATAATAACATAATGTCAAAGGACTACCTCAGTGGTGATATGTTTGGTTTTTTCCTTTGCTTTTCCTACATAATTATCCTAATGTTTCTTGATTTTATGATGGTTATGAATTTTCTATGCATACTGGGACTAAACAAGTACTTCCTATTTACAGGATTTGAGTGCAATTTGTAATGGTATCCACCATAGATTTGGAGGGTACAAATTTTGTAAAGTTGGTTGTAGGGTGTGGAACTCATCAAAGCATAAGGATGGAAAAAATAAATGAATACTCCAAAAATATCATTAGGGAGTAAAGTAAAAAAATGGTGAATAAATTCTCTTTAGAGGATGTACAATCATCCTATATTGACATAGTGGATAATTTGAAATCGAAGCAATGATGTATGGCAGTTTCCTCCTCGATAAAACTACAAGGATAGTTAGTTAACAAGATTTTTTTTTTGGAAAATGGTTATGGTTGAAGGTATCAAGGATGATAAATTATTGAAGTGGGTTTCCAACAACATGTTTAGAGATCAACTGTCTACTGAACTTCGAGAATAGGTTTCAACTAATTGTGTGTTCCAAGTTATGAAAGACATTGGGGAATCTACTATATGGCTAGATAATTTGAAATTTGAGCAATTACTTGAGGTGTTAACTATTATATTTACTGATAATAATACTATATCCATTCACAATGACATGCAACAAAGGGTATTTATTCTTATGAGCATATTAGTGAATAAGTGTGAACTTCATAACTTATAGGAAGGGGAGAGCCTCGCCTTATCATCATCTTGGTTCAATTAGTTTTTCATGATTTGGATTTTTTCACCTTGACATTATCTTGGCTCACTCATTTTTTTGTATGATTTCAATAAATATATTGGGGCTTAAGGAGCCTAAAATGTCTTATTTTTTGTTTTTGTTAAGATATCCAATCACTGGTTTTGGTGTCTTTTTCTCATATAATGAGAGAAAAAAAAGATATATAATTTAAGTTATATTTTTTTGAAAAAAAATCAATCTATGTTATATTTATTCTTTTTAAATATACTTATTACATCAAATGCATTCCTTATTATGGGATACCTTCCTCAAAAGTTTCAATACTTTATAGCAAGTCTATTTCTAACATCTTTTGTAGTTATTATTATGTTAATGTGACATGTTTTTAGGGATGGGAAATTTTATTCAAGTCAGGTTTATATTCAGGTGTCCAAATTCTGGTAAGGGAGACAGATCAAAGGGTGGATGCAGCCACAGAATGTAGTGCTCACTTGAAAGAGTGGTCACAAAGCACTACAAGCATCCAGGAGCTTTGACACAGGTCGTTAAAGAGTGGTTTGACACGATCCAAATATTAACTCCAAATATTCCATATGATTCATCTTGGGTTAATGTTGAGGATTTTTTAATGATGAGTGAATACACTTAAGGTATGTGCATTGAAAAATTATTTCACAAGCGGACCTTGTATAAAATAAGCAACTGAGGCAAGATCTATGGAAAACACTTGTGGTACCTGTATGACTGAAAATTAACACGTGACCTTTAGTCACACTTGACCTCTCGAGGTCATGTCAAGATAGCTGATGTGGAATATTGTAGGGGTGCTGATGAGCAACTATAGGAGAATCAGAGAATAAGATCGGGTAGTGTGAATTCCTAGTAGTTAAATTGGTCAAAGGGAAATTAGAGGCTAAGTACATGTAGCGTAAGTTCCCTATGGTTTTCTTGATTTATCTACTTAAAATGACATTAATTAAATAACGGAAATAAACAAATAAAATCAAACTAACTAATCTAATATAATTTAAAACAATGTTTTTGTATTTTCTGGGATAACAGTGCGTACAAAAGAAATGAAGAAATTACTTCTAAATTAATTAACCAATCCTAAAACAAATAAACAACCGGATGTAGTTAGTTACCTATGCCAAATAAATATAATCTATTCTAAACAATTAAAGCTTCTTTAAACTATGAATGTGAATTAAATCCTCAGAGTCACGGGAAGAATTTGAAGCTTCTCATAATATTTTCTTCCCCTAAAACTTTCCCGATGCAATTTAACAGGGATTTAACAGAGATTAATTTGAACTAAATTTTTAATGCTTAAAACTATGCAGAAGTTTCATCTAGAATCACTTCCCTTGAAAATCTACACAAATAGGAAAGGAAGTTATCTATCCTAAGAAATCTTTGTAGAAGAAAATGATCTATTGTAACTACCTAACAATTGCAACAATGGAAATAGGAGTGCCTTTTCTATTATAGTAAATAATTTTCTTATAGATTCACAAATAAAAAAGTGAGGAAATAAAGAAACTCAATAGCAACCCCAACTTGGAAATTGCAGTGCTTAGGAAATTTTAGTTGTGATATCACTTTGTGTCCCCTCAGTTATATTTTCCAATATTTTGTGTCCACATGAGTCTAGGGAACTAGGAATGCAGAGGAAATAGCAAGAAGAAAGCGCTAGAGCAATGGTAGTTTGATGGTAGTCTGGTTGCAATGCAGGTAGAAGAAAGACAGCGTAAGGGAATAGAGCTTGGTTATGTAGTTTATAGCAAGATTGTGATATCTCAACTAAGAAAGATACATAAATAATCTCCATCCATTTACTTCAAAAGAAGAGATGGTTTTATAGAACATAAGCATGGAAATGGTCTCAGCCATTTGGTAGCAATGGAGGGATAGTTAAACAATCAATCAATAATTAGAAGTGGAAGAGGAGGTTGACATGAATCAGTCAAGCTTAAAATCATCTCAATCAACCCAAAAATGTGTGCTAAAATTAAACTGAAGTGGACTAACACACGTCCAATTCACGCTTGGAAATTTTCAAACAATTTACATGAAACTGCCACTCTTCATAGGGTGGCGGTTATGCACCCGCCACCCAAGCAAGGCAATGGTTGTGCAACCACCACCCAGGAAAGGGAGCAGTTTTGTAACTAAAGGCAAAAACTAAAGGAAAAATAATGTAGAAAGCTATGGAAATCAAGAAACAACTAAGTAAGGCAATCTAAGCTACAAATATATATTGCAAATACATAAATGGGATTGAACACCTTTAGAAAAGACATGAATCATCATTGAGGATTTTTGAACCGTTTCTGACAATGTAGCATGTGCAAATTTGGGTGCGTACATATTGCCCCCTTGGAGAAGTGTTTTTGCCATAAAACGTAGAATCTGAGTATGGTGTTCCCGAAATGGGGAGTTAGAATGTATACCTCACACGCGCATGTGTCGAAGTGACGTCGTCTAAGCTCATGTTTCCTGTAAAATGAAAACAAGACTCAAGTGAAAATAGACATGATATCGAAATATAAACACTAAAACAAAACAACTTGAGCATTTACCATTTGCACGAGGATATAAGTATACTTGCACCTGCGCTCCAACCATACAAAGCACACACACTCAACATGAAGTTAAAACAAAACACATATATCTAAAACCATTCATTTTTTAATTCATGTGTACTTGCCCTTAGAGGGAATTTGGAGCTCTGGACTACTTGTGACCATTTTAAGCGAGGATATAGTCAAATCGAAGAGCATGACGTCAAGATCATGGCCCCCTTTTTTATTTCATGCTCATTAAGAGCATTTTGACCACACCTAGAGTGTGATGGCATTGTATACAACCTTAATTTATTATGGATATATATATATATATATATATATATATATATATATATATATATATATATATATATATATATATAGATACTTTTTTTTGTTTCAATCATTCTTGTGTAAAAGTTGACTCATTGATGGTTTATTTCGCTTGGTACTCTTAGATTCTCAGAATTTTTGATGTTTTTATATGCTTTTTGAATGCATGCTACGGATGATAATATGCTATCAGAATGATTTCTTTTTTATTTTTGTTTCATATGATGCTAATGCAAGCACAATGTAATGTCGAAACATTGGTTTTTCAAGCAATATTTTATACTTCCTACTTTGTTAGCAAAATGTGATGAATGTAATAAATAATAAAATGAACCCACTCCACTTCTAACCCCATGTAACTAGTAAGATGTGAGGGCTCAACACCGAGAGCCAAAAGGGATGTGAGTTGTATGATTTTGATGAATGGGAGTGATGAGAGAAAGACAAGATTTTGACAGAAACCCAATTAGTAACCTATAACCTAACTCCACACATAGTTTACTACACAGTCTAGAATGTGATTTTCTTGCAAGTTTATCTAGACTTAAACCCATAGATGGCCTCTTGATTGAAAAAATCTGATTTTTAACACTTTAACTCTTTTGGAACATACACATCTAATTCAATTTTTTGGGGATTTAAGATTTAAAAGCACTTTTTATTGAATGATTTGCATATACCTTACTAACTTATTAAAGAGACCCCTTGTACCTTGCCCCATGCTACAAGTAAGAAGCATGAGCTCATCACTGAAGACAAGGCATAAGAGAGTAAGGGAACTTTCCTCCTTTCCCAATCTCATGTCACCAGTAATAAATATAGGCTCGTCACAAAAGACTGACAGGGAAAGGAAGTGTGGTTTTATTTGTAAATGAAAGAGTTTTGCATTTTTTTCATTTGACTTACTTGTTTTTTATTTTTAACTTCGAGTTGTACTTTTGGGAGGGAAAAATTACCCCTAGCCTCAACCTCATGGAACCAGTAAGATGTGAGGGCTCAACACCAAAGGCTGAGATAGGAAAACAAGTGATCCGGGAAAAAATGTTTAGAATGATTTTGCTACCAAAGAGGTTTTTCTGGGAGAGATGTGACACCGAGAAACTTCCAGAATAGACTGTTATCCAAAATTACCCCCTCGGGTTAATTTTGGCTTTAACAAGCTTGAAAATGGACTTAGCCATTTTTTACAAGTCTACAGCAGTCATATGGCCATCAAATTATCTTTCCTAAAATCCCTAGTCGTTGGCATTCAAAAAATCCATGTTTCTTGGCTTCTTATTAGCGGGTTATGTTAAAAAGGCCAACTGACGTTCATTTGACTGTCAAATTTCTGAGCTCAAAACCATTGGCCGTTGGCATTTGAAAACCTACAAGAGACTAAGTCTTAAGGCATTGGCAAGTTCCTATTGAAAATCCGCATTCCAAAGAAAATTCGTAGCCAATGAAATACCAATAGCTAGCATTCAACTTCAAAGCCAAAATTTTCTAAGTCTGGGACTTAGAAAATATGAAGCAAGAGTTATGTGGTGCCATCTTATTAGCCCTCATTTCATAGACTAAAAAAAGTGAAGGCTCATCTAATCAAACCCAAAAACCAAAAAGACAGACTAGCACTATGAAATCATGGATCCTTCTTGTTGGTTTCCATTTTACAGATGTCAACAGGGGCTTAATGAAAAGACTAATAACTGTGAAGGTGTGGAGCTTCTTTATTGGCTCACATTTTGTAATTTTTCAGTCGAGGGGAAAATGTGAATAAACATGGAGCTTTCTTATTGGCTCGCGATTCTTAAGTCTGACAGGGTCTGAAATGTGAAGAGTGTGGAGCCTTTTCATTGGCCCACGTGTCAAGGGAACTGACAGAAGCAAAAGACAGTCTGAAAATGAGAGGAAACATGACAGAGTTTAATTGGTCAGTATTTTCAATGCGGCAGACCATTTAAATGCCCAGAAAAAGGTGAAAATAAAGGACAAATGGTGAGTGGAGAAGTAAAGCTCAATATTGTGACCCAGTGGGGGAGTGACACTTGGCAAAAGGAGAAGAAAGTACACACTAGTAGAGGTTGATCCCTAAACAAATAAAAGGATGCCACGTGTCAATTTTTTGTGACTCCCGATAGGAAAAACTTCAGATGGCCATATCTTTCAACCCCGAGCTCTAAAATCAGACAAAATTTATATCATTGGAAAGTTGTCATCAAGATCTTCAATTTTACATCATCAAAATATGATTTTGGTGGCTTTTGGTAGGCCAAAAATGTAAAACACATCTTTCAGAGGTAGAGGAGAGTTGTTTTGACACACCATCAGTATAATAAAGTTGCTCAACCACTAGATTGTATGAAGCATGGATCTATTTTCTTCTCCATGAAGAAATAGACTAGGTGATGGCCCTATGAGGTGCCCATGTGCTTGACAAAAAGTTTTAATGTGGTATATTGGTGGTTGGAAGTTAGAGAAGCCATCACTTCTCTCTTCTCTATCTATTTTCTTTCTAACTTAGGCTATATATAGAAGGGACTTTCATTTTGTCAAGGGGGGATAATTTTAGTAGTAAAACTCTGTCATTTTAGTTTTGTGAAACTGATGTACTCTAGGTCTTCATAGTGGACTCCTTATATGGTGATCCAGGCCTTTCTTTTATAATATAATGATTTGTGCATATTAAAGAAGCAATAGATGTAAGTTTTTGGATGTGTCTTCCCTTATTATGTTTATTTGCTTTCATCTTGCCTCTTCAACTCTATTGCAGGTGTAGTGTGTATACCTTATGCTCTTGCAAGGTTCATTATTGTTGTGTTTCTTTGGGAATGTTATTGTGAATACTATTGTTAGATTGTGGAGAACTCTTATTACCCTTTCTAATCTACATTTTGTTTCCATTTTCACACATTGGAGAGTTTTTCTCACACCCCTCTTTTGGTGCATCACCTCTGTTAGAGTATTTTTATTTCACTTTAATGTTATTTCTCTCTCCTTGGTCCCTTGGAAAGGGTAGGATAAAGATAGTTAGTAGTTTTATTTCATTAGAGTTAGCTTGCACTAGATTAGGAAGAGGAACTAGCCTTCTCTGGAGGTCTATCTCAAGCAGCAAGTCCCACACTTGGAGATAGTACCCATGTTACCCAGTTACACTGCATGCCTTAACACATCCACATGCTAAGAAATCAGAGGGTGTTGTGATTTGGTGATAACAGTTCTGGCATGCCCGGTGGGACTACAAAGAAGTCTTCGTTTTACTGTAGCAATTTTGGTGTGCTCTTATTGTAAATTCAATCATATAAGATTCCTTGTAACAACACATCTGATGACTCCTAAAAGGAATAATTCACTAGTTTTAGCAGCCCAAGCTTGTCAAATTTATGAGAAGGATTCAAACAAGGTTTAGAGCAAGAGAAGAGGGTATTTTTGAATACTTGCAACTATCCCCACACAGAGGAAGAAGGGGAAGAAGATCTCAAAGGTATCCATCTCCACCAAATAGAACACTATCTACACCTCCACCTGGTAGGCATTTCATTCAATCAACTAGAGTTCTCAGACCAATTAGAATGGCTCATCAACAATAACCACCACCACAACAAAATCCTTTTTTGAATTTCATGGGCAGTAGCCCACTTGCTCTCAATGCACAAAATTCAGTCCCATTTGTAGCATTGAATAACATTCCATATTTCATTAGGGAGAACCATATAACTCCGATTGATCACATTTAAGACATTGCAAATGTCTGTGCTATACACGAGGTTAATGAAATGGATGTGGAAGTCATATTATTGGCTTCTTCTTTCAAAGGAAAGGCTCTAAAATGTTTCAAGATCCTAGAAGCATGATCAATTCAAAATTGGGATCAGTTGTGCACAACTCTTTGTGGTCAATTTAGGGATAAGGAAAACAATTTATCTCTGTTGGAGCAATTGACCACAATCAAGAGAGCACCAAATAAGTAGATGGCTGACTTATAGCTTTAGATTTCAAAGGACGTGGGATAGGATTCCACTTTTCCTGAGGCCAACAGCTGAAGGTGTTTTCCTTTACTTTCTAAAAGCTTTAAATTCTGTCACTACCATGATGATACAATCTATGGGAGGTACAACTTTACCCGCATCTTATAATATTGCTATTAGAGCTGAAAAAATATTTGATTCAAGCTGGTAAACTTACACCTAGGCCACCTATGCCTCTTTATCCATAATTAGGGAATCCAAGCACTATTCAAGAACCTACATTAGCTCCCATCCCTACCCCAAAAAGGAAGAATTCTACCAAAGCTTCTACATCTTCTTCTAGCACCTCAAATGAGCTCCAAGAAGTCATGAAGAAGTTGTACAAAACTTAGGCAATGAGTTGGTGACAATTGAGAGACAACATGCTCAAAATTTTAGATCATATCAACCTCAAACCCAACCCAATAAGCCTCTATATTAGCCTAATAGACCACCTGCTCAAGCTATAAATCAAAACTAAGTAAAACCTTCTGCTAGTAGGCCATTCAGCCTTATAATCCTAATGGTGCATCCACATCTACAGCCTTGGTACCTATGTAAAATAACATGGCTTAGAATATGACTGGTGCTTCCCATGTAATCAACCTCTTAACCAGTCAACATGTTTCAATGGTGCCTTTAATCAAGCTCTAATGGTGACAATGATTGGTGTGGAACAAGAAAGAAATTCAAGAAGAAAATCAGCAGCAGGATAGTGCACTAGAGGCACCTCCAAGTGAGACCACACTTGTGAATTGGCAGGATGAAGATTTCTGTGGTATTAATCAAGCCCCTTCTCAAAGTGTGGAAGCCAATACACAATCTAAGAAGAGGAATATTGAGTAAGGAAAATCATCTAATCCAAGTGCTTCTCATCCCTCTATCACTCTATAAAGGAGTTTAGCAATCAAAGTGCAGCCCAAATGTGCAAAAGTCATTCCAAGCAACCTTCTAAACCAACTCATGTACCAGTTGTAACAACCCATGTGCAAGAGAAGGTTGCACAAAGAAAAGGGAAAAGAAGGATAGATCATACCCATTCAATATCATAGAAAAAATGAAGAAAATAAATGTGAACATTTCAATGTGGGAGTCATTAGTTATCCCAGGCCAAAGAGATCTATTGCAAGCTACCATGGAAAACTGGTCCGCATCAAATCAGGCATCCAAAGATCAAGAGAAGGTGCTCAAAAATGCAACTAAAAAAGAAGGAAATCAAGGAGGTCAACAAGGTAAAAACATGAAGCCTCCTCCATTTTATATATCTTTGATCGTTGTGAAACAATCTTGTACACAATTGCATGATTGATTTGGGAGCAAGTAGCTCTATGATGCCCAAACAAATAGCTGATCAATTGGGCCTTCAGTATGAAGTCATTTATAAAGGTGTAGTGCAATTGGATGGGACAATAGTGAACAATTGGAGTAATCAAAGGATTAAGCCTCACACTACAGGCATGATCTGAAATGTCACGGTCTTGCAAGATGTATCAGTCATTGATTTTCCACCACTCTTTGCATTATTCTTATCAAGGGACTTCATAGCTGAAATTCAGAGGCTATCTTATCTTCTAATTGGTCACATATGATTATTTAGAACAAGGTATGGAGCTAAGGCTATAATCATGTCTGAACCTATTGCAAATTTCCATATTGAGCCTCATGTACACAAGTCCAATCAATGTAAATTTCTCAGCTTTTGATCAAGAAGATTGCCTAGGAATTTATGAAGCAGATACCAAGGTTGGAAACATTCTAGACTTAACTCTTGATGAATGGGAAAACAAAAGGCATGGATTATGATCCATACAAAGAAATGGAAGAAGTTGAATTAGGCATCTATTGCTTACATGAAGAAAATCCACCTCTCCCTAAGCATCACCAAGCCGGATCATAAAGATGATAATGAGGTATGTAAACTATTCTTTGATGGCTCAAGGAGTAGGCAAGGTGTTGGAGGAGGAAATGTTTGTTATCACCACAAGGTATAAAATACTACTCAATTTTTTATTTCAGTTTTCTTGTTCAAATAACACAACTTGAGTATGAAGCTTTAATCCATGGGTTACATTGTTCAAGAAAGAAGAGGATAAAAAAACTTGCAAGTTTTTGGAGATAGTGAGCTAGTTGTGAACCAAATTAGAAGGAAAAATTTTTTAAGAATGATCTTATGAAGAACTACAAGAATTGGGTATGGGATCTTATTGAAGATTTTGAGGATTTTAACATTAATTCCATCCCAAGAAATAAGAACAAGACTGCAGACAAACTTACAGACAATTAGGGTAGCATTTGATGTTGCATGGAAAGTATTAAAAATGAGAAAACTTAGCCTCATATCAAAGTGGTTGTAAGAATTTTGTCCCAGAAAACAATATAAGTTGGAAAGTCTTTGAAAATGATCAGAAAATCATCAATTTTTTGTAAGAATAAGCTGAGTTCTCCGCTAGAAACCAAGAAAAATTGGAAGCAGTAGTATGGTGACCAAGTGGTTCAGTTGAGAACAAACAAATTTACCAAATGGTCTTGTAACTTTGGAATCAATCTTCAACCCAAATGATCAATTCCAAAAAGAAAAGGAAAACATTTAGGTAAAGGGTGAAGATTCAAATCCTATTTCAGTTGGAGAAGGTAAAATGTTGCAAATTGGTAAGGTGAGTACTCAACAAGATAAATATGAATTTATCCAACTTTGTCAAGAGTTTCCTTGATGTTTTTTCCTTGACTTATAAATATTTGAGAGGTTTCAATCCGAAACTAGCACAACATACTATTGAATTATATCCATAGTCTAAGCCCATCAGGTAGAAGTAAAGGCCAGTGAATCCTCACATTGAACCTCTCATGAGAAAAGAGCTAAATAAGTTGATAGAGGCTAGCATCATCTTTCCTATCAAACATTCAAGTTGGGTTGCAAACTTGGTGCCAGTGAGGAAAGAGAAATGGAGAAATGAGACTGTGTGTGGACTTTTGTGATTTGAATAGAGTTTCTCTAAAAAATTATTATCCACTCCCTTCAATGGAAAAAACCTTGCAAGTTGTAGCCGGTTCCGAAAGATTCTCATTACTAGATGACTACTCAGGATATAATCAAATAATGGTAAAAGGAAGAGGATAATTCAAGACAACCTTCACAATAAAATGGGGTACCTATGCTTATAGGAAGATTCCATTTGGATTGTCAAATGCTGGAGCAACATTTCAGTGAGAAATGGATATGGAATTCAAGGGGTTTATCAACAAGATAATGGTTTTTATCTGGATGATATCATTATGTTCTCAAAGAATGTAGTAGACCACCTCTTTCACCTCAGGAAAGTGTTTCAAAGGTGTAAAATATTTGGAGTGTCTTTAAATCCCAAATAAGTGTATATTCTTGGAATCATGAAGGAAAGCTGCTAGGCCACATTGTTTCAAAGGAAGGACTGACTATTTATCCTAAGAGAGTTGAAGCTATCTAAACTTTACCATTACCAAGTCATAAGAAGGCTCTCCGAAGCTTCTTAGGGAGGATAATTTTGTTTCCTAGATTTGTGCCTGATTTTTCCACTCTTTGTTAAGACATTGACAATGATGTTGAATAAGAACCTTGAATTTAAGTGAGACAATCTGAAAGGCAAAGAGAGTTTTGAGGCCATAAGCATGTAATATCTCAAGCTGCCAACTCTAATCAATCTGGATTTCTCAAAGATTTTATTCTCTATGCTTTTGGAGGTTCAGATACAATCTCAACCATCTTGGTACAACTGAATAAAGAAGGTTAAGAGCAATCCCATAGCTTTATTCAGTAAGATATTGGAAGATTATGAAGTAAGGTATTCTTTCATTGAAAAACATGTTCTTGCTGTGATTAGAAGAATCCTGAAGAAATTTAGACACTTGATCTCAAATAAGTAAGATTCAATTTGTCTAGTGTCTCATGCGAAGGTCAAAATTTCTTCTAAACAAGGATTTAGAATGATAAGGAATCTAGGTTGGATCACTCGAGTGATGGAGTATGATACCAAGAGATCAAATGAATAAGCTTGGTTGTGGTAAAGGATTGTGTGAGAAGCTAGCTTCATAAACAACATGCTGATCCAGTGAGTGAAGAAGAGTGTTGTCTTAGTACTTGACAAAATGATCAAGAGCTCAACCAACTAGATGGTGCACCCATTCCATGTTAGACTCAAGATATGGTGCATTATCTTCAAACAAGGTCTATGTTCCCTCTAGAGATGATAAAAAGTAAAGAAAAGAGAAGATAATTCAGATTATAGTCCATTATGTATATGCTTATTGATGACATGTTTTATTCAAAAAGGATGTGAATGGAGTTCTTGCTAAGATGTGTATCCTAACAAATCAGATTGAGAAAGTGTCACGTGAGTTCCATGATAGAGAAATGGGAGGTCACTTTGATCTCTAAGAGTAACAACTCTTAAGATCATGAAATTGGTTACTATTGGCCTACAATGTTTAGTGATTGCTATGCTTGTATCAAAAAGTGCATGAAATCCACCTTCTTTACTAGGAAAGGAAGTTTCTCAGCATTGCCACTCATATCCCATTTCAGTTGATCATTCCATTCATGTAATGGGGAATTGGAATTCATTAGGATAGGTTATCAATCCAAACTCGAGCCAAGGCCGCACATAGATACTAACATTTTAAACTATTTCACCAAGTGGACTAAAGCATCATGGCACTCAAAGAAGAAAATGAATCAATGAACATCTTAGACTTCTATGAGTAGTTACAATGGTAACAAACATGAGGCTTAAGGTGTCCCTACCATTATCATATGATTTTAGATAATGCATTGGATTAGCCCTATTAGAACAAAAATCACTAAGTGGGCTGCTAGAAATGGAATATATATTAACAATTCATCAAATTATTACCCCCGGGGGTAATGGAAAAACAGAGTGTCAAACAAGAACTTGTTGAGGAAGAAGGAAGAATTAACTGATGAAAATCAAATGTCCAAACTAGCACACGTTTTTACTCAAATCAAGTTTCGTGGACTCATAGGAACAACAGAAAAGAGGTCAATAAGTGCTTCTCCATACAATCACTAGTATATGGAAAAGAATTCAGTGTTGTCTATATCACTTTTACCAACATTGGAGCTCATGAAACAAATTGGAATCTTTTCAGAATTTGAGCCCATGGAAGAAAGCAGTGAGGGATGTTCCAGGTTTAGATAAGATAACATGTAATGTAAGTAATGGAGAAAGAGCAGTCCTCATTCAAGAGGTCATTTGACAAGAAAGCTAAAGTAAAGACTCCTTCCAAGAGAGGGACCTAGTTCTGAAGTGGGATGCAGATCGGGAAAAACCAGGAAGGCATTCCAAGTTTGATGTCATTTGGAGTAGCTCCTATATGGTCATAGGATGTAAAAGTAGCAACACCTTCCAATTATCTACTTTACATGGAGAAGAACTATAGATTCTAGTCAATAGAATCTACCTCAATCATTGTTACTAGAAGGAAGATTTCTCACCCTCGTTACATGTAGTTTAGAGAATTTCAATTCCTCCAAGTCCTTGTGTACATTGTATTTATTGTTAGAATGGTTTTATTTTCCCTAATTTGGTGCACATGTTCTATTTATTCTAGTGTGCGTTCTTTCACAGTTCATTATGCTTCTGAAAGGATAAATTGGCAAAGAGATTCAAATATTCCTAGGGGCAATCAGTTGTTATCCTTAAGAAAATTCAAATGCAACAGAAAATAAATCCATCAAGAGGAAAAATTTCAAAATTTCCACTTTTTTGCTTCTCCTGAATCAACAACTAGATTTCTCTTTCTCCCCACCAAATGGCAATAAGATCAGTTTGGATGAAGCTTGTAGTAGGTGGCCAGTGTTCATGGCCAAATCACCCAGTAAGTTCAATGGTAGAAGGAGCTAAGTAAAGGGAAGGTTTTTTCAGACTTGTGTATCTTTTTCAGTCCCAAAGTGAGTCAATGTTTATGTAGATGAATTGATCAGCAGATCACCAAGTCCAAAGGAGTAGCCCAAGCTATTTGTTGCATACTGAGGTAAAAATCAGATAGTTGGAGCAGTTTAAATATTTATTCAAAGTTCCACAATGATTATTTTCAACATTTGGAGAGCCTAATTTCATGCATAATTTCATAATGGCCCAGGGTAAGACCTTTCAAAATAGGTTGATTGAATTAGCTGTTCAAAGTTCTATGGCTGAACTCCATGACCAATGGTTGCATAAAGGCTGACTGAAATCTATAGAAGATCTACCCTGATATGATCACCAAATTTGTATCTAAAGTTACCCACTCAATTTAATTTTGGATTTAACAAATTTGAAAATGGACTTAGCCATTTTTATGGAAAAGGTGTGTGATGGTCATACGGCTAGATAAATTTCCCTTCCAAAATGGCAAGCCATAGGATATTCTAGAAAAACCCATGGGAGCGTGAGTTTCAAATATTAAGTCGGGAAAGGTTGGAGTTAAAAATGGAAAATGAGGGGGTTCATTTTCTACCGTCAAACTTCGTCAATCGGTCACTGGGGAGTTAGGAGGTCTTGGCCCAAGTGGCCACTGTGGAATATCACCGATGCAAGGTGAATGGATTAGCAGTATCTTTTGAAAAGGCACATGACCTTAAAAGAATGTCCACGAAAGGTCGCATTTTTGAAATTGGGTTACCAGTCAAGGAAAGTAAAGACAGGTCAACTTCAAATCCAAAAAGTTTCTAAGTCCGGAATTAGAAATGTGATGTGCCCAAGTGCTATGTGGCGCCATTTCATTAGCTTCCTTTGAAATACTGAAACAATGTGAAGGCCCATCCAATCAGATCCATAACACGAAGAAGTGTGGACTAACAAGCTAACACTAGAGGAAACGTAGGATTTCCTGGAGATTCCTGACAAGGTTCACATTTTACAGTTGTCATTGGGGTTCAAAGAATATCCTGACAAGTAGAAGGCATGGAGCTTTTTTATTGGCTTGCATTTCCCCAATCAATCAGTCGATGGAAAATTGTGAAGAAATGTGGAGTTTCCTTATTGAGCTCATGTTACGTAGGAGTTTGGTAGGTCCGTTTCAATGTTGAACTTGAGCGATGGAGCCTTTTCATGCGTCCAGGTACCATCAAGGGAATGATAAGGTACGTCAGAAGTATACATTTGAAGGTCAATGTGGAAGAGTCATAATCAGTTCATATTTTCAATGGCTCAACGATGACTATGCAAATGCCAAGCAAAAGGTGAGTCACAAGGACAGATGGCCCAATCAGGGAAGTAAAGCTCAATATTACAAACCAGTGATGGGAATGAACACCTTGGAAAAAGGTTAAAAGTACAGTACATTAGTAGAGGCTGATCCTCGGAAACCAATTAAAGGCTGGCACCATGTGTCAAATTTTGTATCCCTCCCGACATGAAAAAATTCTTAAGATGGCCATATATTTTCAACCTCCAGCTCCAAATCAAAACCCCAAAATTATATCGTTTCTGGAAAGCTTCTCATAGAGATTCTTGAAAATTTGACATCATAAACAAATAATTTTGGTGGATTTTGGCAGGGGTAAAATGGAAAAAAAAATGGATTTTAGAGGAATGAGAGGATGTTTGGAATGCCATCTCAGTTCAAAATCAAATTAGGTAGCTCAACCACCAGAATTGATGAGCATGGCTTCATTTCTCTTCTGCAGGACGAAATTATGGACTGAGGTAATGGAATGTAAGGTGCCCATGTGCTTTGACAATCAAAAGTTTAATCTTGGTACTTTGGTAATTTGGAAGTTATAGAATTTTCATAACCTTGTCTCTCTTCTCTCTTCTTTCTTTCTATAAATTGTAAGGGGGGACTTTCTCATTTTGAAAGGGGGGGGATGCATTTTAGTAGCAAAACTCTGCCATTTTTGTTTTGTGAACACCAATGTACTATAATGCCTTCATAGTGAAACTCTTGCATGATGATCCAGGCCTTTCTCTTTATAATATGTAAATGATTTCTGCATATCAATGAAGCAATAGATGCAAGTTTGTGGATGTATCTTCCCTTGTTTGTGTTTATTTGCATTCTTCTTGCCTCTTGTTCTTGTTACAGGTGTATTGTATCTCCTTACTCATCTTGTAAATTCTATTATTAGTTGTGTTTATATGGGAATGATTGTTGTGAATGCTACTGTTAGATTTTGGAGAACTGCTATTACCCTTTCAAATCTGAATTTTGCTTCCATTTTCACACATTGGAGAGTTGTTCTCACACCCATATTTTTCTACATCACCTCTGTTAGAGTAGATTTATTTTACTTTCATGTTACTTCTCTCTCCCTGGTCCCTTGGAAATTGTAGGATAGAGATAGTCAGTAGTTTTCCTTCATTAGAGTTAGCTTGCACTAGATTAGGAAGAGGAACCAACCTTCTCTGGAGGTCTATCTCAAGTAGTAAGTCCCACAACTTGGAGATAGTACCCATGTTACCCACTCACACTGCTTGCCTTAACACACTCCACATGCTAAGTAAAGCAGAGGGTGTTTTGATTCAGTGATAAAAATATAACTCACAAGCAATACGAATCAAATCCAGGAATAAAATTGCATGATTAAAAATCCAAATTTAAAACTGCCTATCGATAGTTTTAGTCTCAACCTACAAAACTATCAATTAAAAACTTGTTCAACTGACCAATTCACTTATTACCTTACACACCATAAACAGTGCTCAATATTGTGGATCACTTGAGTGTAATAGTGATTGAATCTTCTTCCCTCCATCTCTTAGAGGTTGATGACAAGCACACCTCATAGTAACTAGATTTGATGTCTAATGACTACAATTTTACAATACGAACTAGCAAATGAAATGCAGTATGGATGCAATAATGTACATGCTTAAATGTAGACAGACTACATGCTGAAATTTTTAAGGTGAAGAGAGTTTAAGGATGTCAAACTCCTCACCCCTAAGAGTACATAGTGAAGAAACACGATCTTTAAAATTTCCATTCTCTTGACAACGAATTACTATCCAGGGTTTAAACTTACAACCCCTACCCATGATTTTGTATGTATGTTTATCCAATTTTTTATTTGAAGGAGGTATTCAAGAACCTCCATGTCACATTCTTGACATATCATATTTAGGTGAGCATGACTGTGCTACTCAACTTTGTATTTTTTGTGAAGCATAGTGATTTCATGTGACCTTTGTTGTGTTATGGGATCACATCTTGTGGAGATGACATATTTTGATTTCGTGACACTGTTCTGTATCTAAACTAAGGTTCATAAATAGAACAAACCTTAGGGATGGATTTTATGGGCACACATATTGATTTCATCACTTTCTTCTTCCTTTGTTAATTCTATCATGTTTACACCTAGGCCAATACCATCAACAGGAAGAGAGGTTGTACCAAGAAGGTTATCTATTCCTTGCGGTTAAAATGGGAGGAAGATCAACTCATCACTCTCTAGGAGTTTCATGATATCTGATGTGGTTTTAGTGGATATCATTCCACATATATTGATTTACCCTTATCATATTGGCCTAGAAACCTCGAATGTTTTTTAGTCATCAACATCGACTTTTGGAATGTCTTTGGACAATTGTGACCAATTGGTTTGATGGAGACACTTGTTTAATGGTTCACAGGTACCTCATACTCCAAATGAATCCCTGGTTTTCTGTTTTGAGATTTTCTAAGTGAATGTCAAAAGGTTTAGGATCCCCTTGAGCAACAAATACCTTCCCCAAATGGAGAAATCTAACCTCTTGAAACAAATTCGAAGGGAATGGACCTTCATCTGGTGAATCCATGGTCTACCAAGGATCATGTTGTAACTCGTTTCCCTTCAATTATGTAGAACTTTGTTAAGATCATTTTTTCCCTTAGGGGTGACAAGAAGAAGTATGGTTTCAATTGAAGTTTCCTTTAAACTTTCATACCCTTGCAACTGTGTTTCTTGTAGAGGATAATTATTCTCCCCAAACCCCAACTTCAAATAAGAAATATAAAGGAACCACGTTCACTGCAGTGCTATCATCAATCATGGCTCTCTCAATGCAATTGTTATAAACCCATACTTGTAGATATAAAGTAGGATCTCCTCTTCAGGCTATTTCAACATCAGTAGGCATCTTGTTTATGTCAAAGACAAACTAGGTATCCTTATCACCCTACCCTGGAGGATGAACATCGAAATAAATATGATTTATTTGAGCTCCAGGAGGAGGCGTGACATGAACTAGATGACAAAGACCCAGTGTGTCCAACAACGTAGCACAATGTGAAGGATAATTCTTTATTAAATATATAAATGATATGTGTGAGAAGGTCTTGTTCAAATTTGAAATCAAATCATAAGCTCCTATAGGTTTTGAAACTATAGGAGTGTCATCCTATGAGAGAGAATGAGAGAGAGGAGGTTTTAGAACATATTCCCTTGTTCAGGTTGTTGATTTAACTTCTAGTTCAACCTCTAGCTTAACTAATCCCATAATCTTTGTATTTTCATTAGAGTCGAGGTTGGGGGAAACTCAAGAGTTGTCAGAAGTTGAGGCTTCATGATCATTGTTTGCAAGTAGGAATGCCCTTGTTTATGTTATAAGGATTTACCTTACATTTTCAGGATGTGTAGGGAATGGATCTCGAAAGATGTATTAGGTTTCAAACAAGATTCTGAGGAGCTATGGGTCATTTATAATTTGACTATGAATTTGTTTCAGGATTTACTAAGAATATATCCACAAAGAGTTGCCTTTGGTTTCGGGGATTCTTTGTAGGAACTTGTTATAATCTCTACAATTCATAGCATCATGATTGACAACATGATGGAAATCGTAATATTGGTTAGGATCATAATGTATTGGTCTTTGATAAGGTGTCTTGTTGTTGTTGATTATAACCTCGATTGTAGTTTTGAAATCGAAATTTATAACCATGATATGCATTTCCCCTTGGCCGGAGTTTTGGTGATGGTTTCAAGCCTTGGGTTTGATTTTTTCGAGGAGGGGAATGGTTCACATCAACTATGTTGACTCTAAGGAAATAATGTTAGGGCCACTTTGATTTCCCGTATTGTTGTTGTTGTTATGGTTTTTAGTGTTATTGTTGTTCATAAAAACTAGTTTTCTTTACTTGATCAGTAACACCATTCGTGGTAGTACCATGATGGTGATTCAAATCCTTAGGTACTTGGTTATTGGCTCCATTGTTTTTATGGTTTGCATTTTTTTGGTTAGAGGATACCAATTTCCCATTGAGATTTCGTAAGTCTTAACTTCCCTATTAATAGCGGTTTGGTCAATTCAAAGTGCACCTTCCAATACTTCCACATAACTATGGAAAGGAAACTTCTAGACTTCTTCCTTGGTCTCTCATTGAGTGAGTGAAGGAAAAGATCAGTAAATTTCCATGTCTGGTCCATGTTAGGTGCACTTGCAAGAAGAGGAGTAAAGAACTTGACCCCATCAAACTTTGGATAAAATGAGCAGCAGATTTTTTCTGCTCCTTCCTGATATGGATAAATTCCCTAATCCTTGTTCGTAGCAACTTGTTCATATCAAATGCTCTAATAAATTTTGAAACAATTTTTTTAAAGGAATGTATAGAAGCTTCTGGAATCTGATAGTACCAATATAAAGTGATTCCCTTAAGGGTTTTTGGAAATATTTTAGCTACTACACCATCCCAAAGAAGAAATTGCCTAATAGTCATAGCAGGAAGGCCTTGATATGAGCATTCGAAGTATCTCCTCCTCCCTTAAATTTGGGATGATCAGAGTCAATGGGCATGGAAACATGACACTACATATGGTAAATTCAAGGGGTTCTTTTAAATACTTAGCATAAGTACCCATTGCATAAGATTCCACCATTGAATCTCCTTGATGAGGAGGTGGAGGAGGAGTCAGATAAGCTGCATTGTAGGAATTGATTGGGACGTATGAATCTCCTTAATACAGTGTATAAGGAGAAAGGAAGGTATATAGGTCCATCTGGGGAGACTTTGAATACATAAGCAAGTAGGGTGGGATGATACCAAGGATATGGACTAGGGGCATGAAACCAAGGAAGCGTCGCATTTCCTGAAGGAGCGGCATTTGAGAATGCACTTCTGGCCATCCCTTACGTAGGATAATCTTGAGAAGGATGAGGACCCATCCCTAGTGTTTCAAATCCTGTGAGAAGATCACCTGGACTCAGTTGAATTAGATAACCTTGTTGTACAAGATGTTGCATTGGTTGTTCATTGGTAGGGATGTATCCCTTGTTATCAACTAGATATCCCATGTTCTTCCCTACTACATGAATTGGTTGTGATGGTTCAACACTATCTATCTCTCTAATCCTTTCCAATAAGGTAAAAATGACATCATTAGGAGAAGATTGAGTTCCATGTGTAATAATCATGGTTATTTTTATTGGGTTGAATGTATCGCATGTTCAAAGGTTGATCAAACTCCTCTAGTCTCTCATAACTAGTGGATTTTGAGGCATAACTAGGGATAAGTTTGCATGTTGTTTATGTAATTGTCATCCCATCCAAAAAAGGAAGGGAGATTTATTTTGGTTGAATGTTGGTCTTAATATCTGTCAAATCGAAAATGGCCCACCCAACTCTCTGCTAGACATATTCTAGGAAGTATAAAATACCTACCAAAATAGGGGAAGAGATGGAAAGGTGAGGTAATAGTAATGAAATAAAATAAAATGAGAAGGAACTAGTCCTTCACAGTCGGGTTAACCAATTTGTATGACTGAAATCAACACGTGACCTCAAATTGGGTCACTCAACCTGCCCGAGGTCATGTTGAGATAGCCGATGTGGAATATTGTAGGGGTACTGATGAGCAACTATAGGAGAATCAGGGACTAAGATCAGGTAGTGTGAATTCCTAGTAGTTGAATTGGTCAAAGGGGAATTAGAGGCTAAGTACAGGTAGCGTAAGTTCCCTATAGTTTACTTGATTCATCTACTTGAAAGGAAAAAAGTTAAATAATAGAAATAAACAAATAAAAGCAAACTAACTAATGTAATCTGATTTAAAACAATGTAGATTTTTGTATTTTCTGCGAATAACAATGCATACAGAAGAAATGAAGAAATTGCTTCTAAGATTAATTAACCAAAATCCTAGAACAAATAAATAACCGGATGCCTAGTTGTTTACCGGCTATGCCAAAGAAATGTAATCTATTCTAAACAATTAAATTACTTCTCTAAACTATGAATGTGAATTAAATCCCATACACACCTCGGAGTCACGGGAAGAATTATCAATCTTCTCATAAGTATTTTCTTCCCCTGAAAAATTCCCTGGTGGAATTTAAGATGGATTTAATAGAAATTAATTTGAACCAAATTTTGAATGCTTAAAACCATGACATCGAATTCTAGACTTATGCACTTAGCAAGAAGAAATCTACATAGATAGGCAAGGAAGCTATCTATCATAAGAAATAGTTTGCAGAAGAAAATGATCTAGGTAGCAACTACCTAGACAATTGCAACAATGGAACATGGAAGTGCCTTTTCTAGCTGTGGTAAATTAATTTGCATAGCAAGATTCACAAATAAAGAAATGAAGAATAAAGGAAAATCAATATACAACCCCAACCTAGAATTGCAGTGCTAAGGAAATTCCAATTCGGGTATCACTTTGTTTCAGAAAAAGTTATGATTTTCCAATATTCTGTGTCCACGTGAGTCGAGGGAAGTAGGAATGCAAAGGAAGTAGTAAGAAGCAAGCGTTGGGAGCCAAATGGACCATCTTGATGGCAGTATGGTTGCAATACTCAAGTAGAAGATTTAAGATAGCGTAAGAGAACAGAGATTGGTTGTGCAGTTTCTAGCAAGATTGTGGCAGCTCAAGCTAAACAAGATACAGCAAATCAATCTCTGGCCATTTTCTTCAAAATAAATGATGATGCTTATAGTGAACAAAAGTTGGGCTAATGGTCTAACTCATTTGGTAGAAATGGGATGCCACATCACAACAAGAATAGGGAGTTCAAACAACTCACATCAATAATTAGCCACTAGTGGACAGAGGAGGTTAATATGAATCAGTTAAGCTTAAAATCCTCCAAATTGATTAAGAAACGTGTGTTAGAGGTGAACTGGAATGAGTTACACAACCACCATCCAATTCAAGGCGGTGAAAGTTTCAGACAATTCAAATGAAACTGTTGCACCTATTGTGGAGTGGCAGTTACACAACTGCCACCTACGTAAGGTAGCGGTTGTGCAACCACCACCCAGGCAGGGTGGAGGTTTTGTAACTAAAGGCACGAAACTAAAGGAAAAAACAATTGAGAAAGCTAAGTAAAAACAGGAAATGACTAAGTTAGGAAATTTAAGCTACAAATATATATTGCAAATAGATAAAAGGGCTCAAACACCTTTGGAAAATACATGAATCATCATTGGGGATTTTTTAACCATTTCTAACAATGTAGCAAATGCAAATTTGGGTGTGTACAATACCCAAAGTAGTTATTGAAGCTTTATGAGATGGAGCTAGGGGTTTTTAAGAGGAAGGACTCAAATTTCAAAGGGAACTAGGAGGATCAGGAAACATGCCAACCATCTCGTCATAACACACTTATCATTTCATGAAGTAGGAGTAGCATAAAATGGGCTTTTCACAGGAAATCGGTCACAAGGAACTTTCAAGAAAATAGATAACTCTAATCCCTAATAATTCATCTCAGTACCCCTGAGACTAAATTACCATGTGCGAATTATGTTGAGTGTTTTGATAACAAGGGACCCCCAAGACAAATAAACCCATTACCCATTTTTGTTTAATTAGTAAGGAATTTTACAGGTCCCAAAGATGGCATCCTGAAGTACCCCTAAAGGACATCACTCTTTCACACCACCCTAACAAACTAGAAAACAACTACGTATTACAATATAAAACTACAACCATAACCCGCATAAAATCTTGAAGGAAAAAACACACATTATACCACTCCAAAATAAAATCATTCCATGAGAAAAGCATGACTAAAATAATTACAGTAGGTTGTTTGAAACAAATCCATTAGACTTGGAAAAAACAAGGGAAACATATATATATATATATATATATATATATATATATATATGCTCTCAAAACCTGTTAATGACTATACAGAGGTAATCACCTTAACATGAATTCTAAGAAAATGGGGAAATCAACAATGCCTACATCAAGAGAATGCAAATTTCCATAGTCAATTCATGCACCTTGGACCATCTCATAGCTCCTCTGAAGATTCCTCCCTTCCACCCAACCCCTATTTCTCCTAAAAACCCCTTTTTTCTCTTATACAACCTTATCCACTTTAGGGTTTTATGGAATATCTATCCAGATTCCAACTAACTCATGCTCAGGCCTTTCTTCGGGGTAACCACGAAATAAAAATAATAATATTCCCCAAAAACGACCTTCAACGGTCTTGCCACCAACTTGTCGCCATCACGCCAACATGACAAAGTGAAATCTTTTCCATGTCACATTAATTTAACATCATATTTTCCACATAAGAATATATGTGATGTGGTAAAATATTTAAATCAACAAGAATTTATTTGAAGGCATGGACATTTATTCACCCTCTGGTGAAACAATTTATATAAATACTTAATCTTTACTTAACTTTCATTTGCACCTACCAATCCATGTTGGATATGGCATTTATGGTGATATGATTTCGTTGGATGAGTCATCAAGGTAGACATTCCTATTTAAACATGGTTTACCATACCACGAACTTACCATTAAAATTTCACAGATCCTCCCATATCCTTCTTCCATTATATTTCCTCTGTCATGGCCTCTTCATCTCTAGGAGAAAATCCCACCGAGTAATAACTCACCGATTTGGGTGAATTCTTCCAACTCACAGGCCCTAACAAATCCTTCATCATGCATGTTTTCAATGTGCCTGATGCCTAGGTAAATCCTTCTGATAGCTCATCTCAGAATTCCCTAATTCTATCCTTCTTGAACAAGCTAGCTGAAATGTGTGTCTCATTCCTTCTCTTCCAAACCCTTCATTTCCACCTAATCCACTCTAAGTATCATCTAAATACGAGGTTCCTGAAAGAAAATTGGTTTCATCACTATCCTTGTGTGCATGTCGACCTCTTGCATATGTTCAAATCCTACTATGATCCCCTTCTATTAAACACAGAGCTCCATATGTCAAACCCACTTCGCATATTAAAAGAAGAAGAGAAATTTCCAAGCCTGCATAAAAACAAAACAAAGAGGCAATTATCCACCCTTAAAACTGCCCTTGCCAAAATTTAGGCCGTGGTAGATGCCCAAGCCTCTCCTCTAAAGAATAAATTAGTTGTCATGGATGATCCAACCAGTGAAGTGACTCAATTTCTCACGACTCGGCCTTCCACTGGTCAGAGGACCAAATCATACATAAAGGGGGACTCTCTCTTTCTAAGTGGGTGAACTCACTCGAGAAGAAAGGGGAGTTCACCCAGATCTTGAATGGGCATCAAGTGGAAATTCCTAAGTTGTTGGAGAAGGGGATATCACGGGGCTTGGTTGGGGACATTTTGTTCGTTTTTAGTGTCATGGCCCATAAAGATTTTATTCATCACAAGGACCAGTTGTTAAACTGTGTGCCAACCCTTCCCGGTGAGATAATGATTGTTTAAAACTAACTTCTTTGTTGCAATATAGCTTCTTGTATTTTCATCTTTTATGTGTATATGTATATTTTCGAGGGTAGGGGCCCCTATAATAGAATCCCCATTTTTTTTCAACTCATATCACCCATAATTGTCCATTTTCTTCATTATTACATGACATGTCTTTCTTTCCTTTGTTTGAGCATTATTGAGACATATCATTTATCTCATGTTTACTTACACCATAGAAAAATCCACACAATTGATTCCTTCACACAATGTCCACTATTGTATGCATACACTTCACATAACTGTACACTATCTTGTAAGTGGAAACCAACCTACTCATTACTAAATTACTCTCGGGTTGTTCAAACAAAAAATACTAAGTAGATGTTCCCTCCTTTTAATATACATTGAAGCAATCATAAATACATATCAAGGATCCACCCATTACACAACCTGGCGCCTGGGTCCATGGAAGGAATTTAAAATATTTCCAAGCAAGGTGGAGAGTAAAATTGATTTCTGGGCTCTGAAAGGCCGATACCTAAATAGACATACCTCGGGACTCTGGGGTAAAACCATCACTTTACATATTCTCGAGCATAAAATGAATTTTGACATGGTATGGCTTCCCCCAAGCAATTATTTATTTTTTCTCTTACATCACAGGTTTGAGAACCTAACCCGTGTTTGCATGAATGCTGAAGAGAAGCGTAATACACCTTATGATGCCTTCACGACTTCCAAATCATTTCCCTCCCTCAAAACCAAGGAGAGATATCCTTTCACACCCGATACTCATACTTTGTAAAAAAAACTGATTATTTCCAATAACATGCCAAAGTACTTACTACCCTGTTTATTTCCACAAACCCCAGAAAGATTGATACTTCAAATAAGCACACAAATCAAATGAGCACTTGGTTTTTCCATTGAACAAGAGAATTTGAAGGGAAAAATAGGAACACATATACCAAGTGCATAACCAAATTGAAAATAGGAGCACATCCAACAATACGGCGGTGAAATATAGCTTGACAATTATGGGTACCAACAAGACTAATTCATTACATGATAACATTAGTAGAAAATATGATAATTAAAATTTAGTTTCATTTTAGTTTGGGAATATGTTTTTGATACATGGACTATTTAGTGGAAGTTGGTATGTTCTTTCTCAAAATATTACTTTTTTTTCTAAGTTTACCTTGAAAATATGTACACAGTGACACAAATGTGTGTTGAAAGTTTGTAAATTAATGTTTCACTTATTCTTCTACCTGTATTTGTATTGTGTTTGACATAATATGTACCTTTATGGGATATTATGTCACAAAATCTCCCCCTATTCCCATCATTATAACTTGAATGAATATGCATCCTCAGTCAAGGATTTCTATTAGCAATATAAGTGTTAGATTTATATTATGATTTGCATAAAAAGAAACACGATCCAATCCTACCTATATGAAGAAATAAGGTTATAATTTAGTTCCAATTCACCCCAATTTTTAAAGCATGGTCGAAGCATATAAGTGTGTCCCACTTGGTGGCCAAAAATATTTTTAAAATCTGACTAGTAAATAAATATTTTAAAACATTATAAAAAAAAATTTAAAATTAGGTGAATTTTGGATGCCCCACAACTTAGTATTTATAAGCTCTTAAAAATACATGTTTTGTCATATAATATGTGTTTGGTCATGTTTTGGCTGTCAAACACATTTTGCTGAAAGTACAAAAACTGTAAAAAAGTGGTACACGGTTATAATATCATGAAGGTGTCTTAACATTGAAACTCATGCATGTTTGGGATGATGAGCTAGAGTAGGTGGAGAAAAGGAAAATGATAAAGGAGTGGTAAGCTCTAAGGAAATGGGACCAACTTTATTTCCAGTTCCTATATATTTTCTTATAATATCTTTACATATAATAAATGAATAATTTTGCAATATGTAAAATATAATGAAGATCAACACAACACAAGATATATTTGTGGGCCAAGATTCCCTAATATTCAATATATTTAGAAATAGAAGAATACCCCAAGGTAGGGCAACACCATAGAATACTCCTTAAGGAATGAATAACTCCACAATCTCCCAATATGGTAATTCCACTTTGAGGGGGATACCTCTAATATCCTTCTACCAAATAGAAGACTCAACACATATATGACATATCTCACAATTACATTCATCTCCTTTATATAGGAATGTATTAATACCTAATCCCAATGTAGGCTTACTTATTACCCAATATAACTAATTCCTATATTATCCATATATTATAAACATATAAATAACTGAGGATGTGTACCATATGTCAACATCTCCATCGACCCATATGCATTATAATATTATATCCCAAGGTGTGTAACATGCCCTCCATGACATGTTTTATTCTTGAAACATGAGAATAAACCATGTAGTGAGTATGTCTCCATGCTCAATCATCAAACCGCCCATATGATACTTTTGTGGGTGATACATATCTAAACCTAGCTCTATAATCCACTCCACTACTCTCATTCTATCTATGTCCATAGTTGGTACTCCTCTAATTCCATGCATATCCATAACGATGATTCACTGGATTCCATGCTCCATAAAATTGTTGTTCCATTGATGTCGGGTATAACCATAGTGATTATTCCTCAATTTTTCTATATATCCATATCAATTTCTACTCCAATGCTCCCTAAAAAGCCTCTATGATAGTTTCCTCTCATGGTGATGTTGGTGTTTATGTATTACAACCTTAGTATCCTCAACCTTATCAACCTTTTCCTCAACTTTATTTTCCTCTTCCACCTTTTGTTTGTTATTTTTTTTTCTCTTGAGTAGATGAATCATTATTTTCGTAGTTTTCATTATGTTCTTTATGTTATTCTTCTAGATCATACGTATTCCCTTCTTCCCCATCTTCAGAATCATCCTCATGCTCTATATTTGGTATTGTACGATGGAAAATCAACACTTGACCTTCTTCACACCCAACCCCTCAAGGTCATGCCGAGACAGTCGGTGTAGAATGAATTTGAATGTGATTGTGGTGATGAGGATTAAGCTAATTGGGAAATCTTATGTCTTCAACACACAATATCAGGATCTGCAAGTCTAAGGCAAAGAATGCTCTCATAACTTGAAGTGATGTGATGGCTCGGTTTGATATAAAAGCTGCTCAAAGACTCCAATCAATATCAAGCTCTGTCGATATTTTGTTTGTTGGTTTTTGAACATGCAGAAAATGACCTGCGGGCACCTCGTATGGATTTCCAGACAAGGTCATGGAAGTAAGAATGTGAGACGTGGTGGATCCATAGGGACTTATGGGTGATTTTCTGGTCTAGTCTAGAAGGTATTATCCTGATCAGCTGCTATGTTCAGTAAGGAAAGTTGTGCAATAATTTCTTGTGGAAGTGGTGAAGATCTAAATACTAATGTATGCAAACTAGTGTCAATGTCTAACTAGTTATCAAGACCGTTGGGTTGTGGGACCTGAGGATCACAACCAAAGACTCGTCGAGGTTATGGCCCTTGTATGGTTATGTGCGTAATCAAACCTTGTTGCTAGGAGCAATCCAATAATTGTAGGCTTGATTAGCAGTAATGTTTAGCATATTTAGTTGTTCTATTTTCTCAGCAAAAGTTTTGGGTGTGCGTAAGACTGTCAAACGTAAACTTTTATCAATGTAAGTAATCAATTTTGTCCCGTTGGGTTGTGGGACCAAGGGATCACAATTATACAAATTTTCTTGTTGTGGACCATTGATGGTCATACAGAATGAAATGAAATAATTTTAGTAAGAAGACTAACTGCTAAAGGAAATCTAATCTATGTTTTTGGAGTTTTCACAATATATTAAATCAAAACAATAAAAAGCAAACTAATCTATCAAAGGAAATATTTTTGATCTTTTCTAATTTTTAAGCAATGCATTCTAATCTAATAAATAAACTAAAGAAAAGTAATCATCCGAATAAATATGGTTACTTATGCAAATATGTGAATCTAATCTAAAACAAATAACCTAATCCAATCAAAACCCTTCAAACGCTACCTCAGAGGTGAAGAACAAATCATGAGCCTACAAGAGCTATTGTTCCCCACAACTTCCCTGGTAATGTTAAAGAGCAAAATTTCTAATGATTTGATCTACTTGTAATTGCCTAACCTATTAAAATGAACAAATTTACTACTCTATTTGATATGTAATTGAAACTAGTGATTTGAAATTGAATTTAACAAATAAAGAAAACAAACACACAATTCTAACCTGGATAAGCAAGAGTTTTGGAAAATCTAGTTATATCTGTATCTAGCCCCTCAGTTTGTTCCTTTCTTTCTCTGAGTGTTCATATGATTCCAAGGGATTGGGAATACATCCCTTGGAATGCAAGAACAGCGGCAGGAGCATGGCACCTGCGCAGTGGCAGCTTGAAGGCATTCTGGATGCAATGCAAGTAGAAGAGAGATAGCACAAGAGATCTAAGCTTGGGTATGTAATTCCTAGAAATATTGTGGTAGAAATATAGTGCAAGATACACAAAAATTCTCAAGCATTTTTCTTGAATACAAGCATGGAATATATAAGAATTGGGGTTGGGATGTGCCTTCATGCATAAGGAAATAAGAGGCAGTTCCAAGTAACTAAAGCACATGCAAAAATAGAATAGGGAAGGAGAACCAAGCAATCAAAACTATTTTTAGAAAATTTGGCCCATGAATTCATGCTAAAAGTGAAGTTAAGTGAATCATCGCATGTTAAAAACACGCATGACAGAATCTAGAAAAATTAGTTAGGACCGTTGCCTAGGTAGGGCGGGGGGTCCTAGCATTAAAGACCAAAACATGTGCAGAGGGAGGCATAAAGTTAGAAAAAGGTGTAGGAAATGCTAAGTAAATATGTATAGGTAATAAATATACACTGCAAATGGGTTTTGGAGCTCGAACACCTTCTTGAAAGGACTTGAATCATCATTGGGGACTTTTGTAACCATTTTCTGGCAATGTAGCACATTTAATTTTGGGTATGTACATATTGCCCCCTCAAAGAAGCATCTTAGCCATGAAAAGGCATAAAACGTAGAGTCCAAGTATGGCATTCCTGAAATGGGGAGTTAGAAGCTATACCTGACATGCCCGTGTGTCGAAACGTCACCATCCAAACTCCCGCTACCTGCAAGAGAAAGAAGACTCAAGTCCAGATAGAAAAAATATTGAAAAATAAACAATAAACCAAAACAAAAAAATGACTTACCATTTGTGTGGGGATATAGAGATATACATGTGCCAATGTTCCAGCCTTGTAAACACATACACTCGAAACGAGGTCAAAACATCATATCTATATATATATAAACAACTCATTTTTTAAAATTCATTTGTGCATATTTGGTTTGGTGAAGTTGGAGCTCTGGGCCCACAGTGACCATTTTTGACGAGAGTATAACTGAAATGACCATTATGAGATCGTCATCATGCCTCCATGACCAGGAGATCAACCAACGTATTCTAAGGTTGGTTTTTTCCACTTTTGCCTTTTCATACCTAAAATGTAAAATGTTTGAAAATTTTACCTAGGGGGGACTATTTTAAAAATTTCTTGTCTTAAATGAGTCTCTAAGGGGGGCACCCATAGGGAAGTTTTTTATTTTTACAAAAATGGTCATTTTTTGCATTTTTGTGCATTTTTAGGGTTAAGGGCATATTTTGAAAATTGGCTCAAGACCACCGCCCAAAGCAGGGTGACGATTCTGAATAGAATGAACAAAACGTGCATTAAATTGTTTTTTTTTGGATTTTTGATGTTTTTTGATGTTTTTGGTGAGCTTATCTTCTTGTATACGTTACTAACTTTCTCTTTTTTCCATGTTTTGGTGAATGCAGGAGGAGTACATCCATTGGAGCCGAGAGAGGGAGTGTGATTGGTTCCCTGGGATCTTGGATCAGTTGACACAGGCTGAGAGGGACACTCTCTGGAGGGTAGGCATCTGGAGGATTACACACATGCCCCATGTTTCCCCTACTAGTCACATATTGTGTGACTTATTTTCTTATTGGGATGTAGACTGGAACACTTTCTGGTTGCCGGGCACTAGGTGAGTGGACCATCACCTTGGAGGATGTGTACCACATTCTTGGGCTCCCGATACTTAGGAGGAGGTTGAATTTGGAGACAACGGGATCTAGGGATGAGATGACTCAGTGGGCCACCTAAATGGGAGATGCTGCTGTTTCATTTGGTTTGAAGAAGGGAATCAGGGTCCGGTCTATTGCCACTTCTCATATTCCTATCATCCATAGAGCCATCATGGGCATCTTGTCCTCATGAGTGATCAAGGACAAGGGAGGTGACACCCTTATCTATTGCTGGGCTCCTATTATTGCACAGATCAAGGCACATGGCTATACATATGCCTAGGGAGTAGACATCCTAGGGACTACCTATCATGACTTGTACATGGTAGTGAGATTACACTGGAAGTCATTAAGCCACCACACTCTTGTTATGAGCTAGGTTTATGAGCACATTACCCACTATGGAAGGGGAGTATGTGTATTAGATACAGGGGCTATTCAGGAAGTAAGGTGGACAACTATGTTAGTTCTTAGGACACCACATCAGCCAGTGGCTTCTCTGACCACGATAGACATGGTTGCCACTCCCTACCAGGACATGACAGGGTTATGAGGACATGAGGTGACCATGGTGGTAGCTTGTTCTACCACAGGACAATTAGTTGACAGGGCCAGGAGAGTTGAGACTCATCCATTTGATTGGGTTCCTCAGCAGTTTGGCCTCCCATATCTTGACATAATTCCCCTAGTGGTACCTTTCTACATGACCATTCACGAGGCCCGAAAGGGCCCTAGAGGAGATCCCAACTAGAAAATGGTTACCCCAGGAGTGCTTATCGAATTTAGGCATGTGGTCTATGATTGACAGGTAGCTGGCACCCCTAGAGCACCTTGGCTTAAGATTGTGGCCACTCCTACTCATAATGGAGAGGAGGATGAGCCTATTGACATAGAATCCAATTCTGAGGAGCACATGGGAGACAAGACTGAGGAGGAGTCAGTCAGGGAGGAGATAGAGGATGAGGGGGTTGCTGTTGAGGCTAGTGGGGCAGCCCATATGGAGGAGGAGAGAATGACCCTAAGTGGCATGATACTCAGGATATGCTGAGAGCAGCGTATGGGGAGGCGAGTGCAGAGAGAGAGAGAGACATTGGTCTCAGAGGAGACACTTCCTTGAGGTGGGGAAGGGGATGATGAGTCCATGATGGGACAATGTTTGGCCTCTAGCTTTAGGGAGGCCCTTCAGCCACCACCAGCATCAACAGTAGTAGCCACTGACCCTACTTGGATGCTAGGAGATTTGAGTATGTTTAATACTCTTTTCTCGATCTTTGTTACTTGAAAGTGTTAGTTTGGTACTCTCTTTTTATTTACATTTTGTGGTTTTCTAACTTACCTGTTTCTTCTTCTTTTCTTTCTTGCAACGACTTTACACTGGAGTGGCGAAAGAGTTTGTCCAATAGGTGTGCGTAGACACCCTATTGATTCCCTTGGGGAAGACCTGAGCCGAGCTGACTGAGGATTCAGGTCAGCCGCTAGCAGCCGGCAGACACATTGATGTTTTTGCTCCTGTTTGGAGGATAGTGGAGGTGGTGACCTCCCTTCATACCTAGGTGGCTAGATATGAGACCATCAAGCATTTGATGAGGCAGAGCCATTCTCACAATGAGACCACAGCCAGTGGCCGCCACCACGAGCATTCACACCATTCAGTTCATTCCCAGCATCATCGCAGCCACAATAGGATCCCTGGATATGGCCGTGCACCATCCAAGGGATCCCATAGGGACTGTCATGCCATTGGGTTGTTTATTGCTTTATTGCCATTTTTTCAGGCATTATACAATTTTTTTTGTATATCTTGGGCTCAGTGCGAGTGTTTTGACCATGCCTTAGTGCGTGATGGCATTGTATACAAACTTGACTCACCATGATATATACATAACTTTTATTTTTGGTTTAGTAATACAATGTGTATTGAGTTGATTTTATTTTGGCTTATTTCTCATGTGTACTCTAGATGTTTAGAATTTCCATTTTTCTATGCTTTTCAAAATGCATGCAGTGGATGTGAAATGATAACAGAATGATTTCTTTTGGTATTTTACAATGCTGATATATGATAATGTGAACACAATGTGATGTTGAAATTTTAGTTTCTTTAAGCAATATTTGATACTTCATATTGTCTTGGAAAAATGTGGTGATACAATGATATGATAAGTAAATGTACTTGCCCCACTCCTAACTCCATGCAACTAGTAGGATGCGAGGGCTCAACACCAAAAGATCCAGAAAGGGCGTAAGTTACGAAAATTTGTTGAATGGTAATGATGAGGGAAAGACAATGGTTTGAAAGAACCGAATTGAGACACTACAACCTCACCCTACTCGAGTTACTTCATAATTTAGAATGTGATGTTCTTTCCAGTTTATCTAGAATTAGATCCATAGATGGCCACTTGGTTGGAAAAATATGGTTTTGAGGCTTTAAACTCTTTTGGAATTTTGGACACCTAACTCACTTTGTTTTTGACTTATGATTTCACAATATTTGAATGGATTGTTTCTAACTTTCAAGTTTATCAAAGAGACCCCCTACACCTTGTCCCATGCTACCAATAGGAAGCATGGGCTCATCACCGTGGAAAAGGAATAAGTGCAAGTAAGGGCATTTCTCTCCTTTCCCAACCCTACATCACCAGTAAGAGATGCAGGCTCAACACCGAAGGTTGGTAGGGAAAAGAAATGTGTAAAATAAATTTTTTTGTGGATTTGCATTTGACTTACTCATTTAGGAAAAATGTTTAGTATGTTATTATTTCCAAAGAGATATTTATGGGATAGATGTGACACCATGAAGCTTCTAGAATAGACTATAGGCAAAAACACCTAATCTAGAAAGAGACTATAAGCATAACCAAGTATGCAAGCCTTGGTATGGCTACGGTCAAAACTTTGTCTTATCCTATTTGAATTGATGAAATGATTTAGAAACAATTGATGATACCATGAAAATTTGAAGAGATATGATTTGAATGTTTTTCCATTGTTTTCAAAAAAATTTAGGAGTTGCTATAAGAATAAGTCCCTTGATCACAAATTTTACAGAATGAACTAACAAATGAAAGTGCAATGCAGATACACTAATGTACATATGAAAAATGCTAATGGATCATGCGTAATACCTCTTCAGGTGAAGAGAGTTAAAATATTCCTTAAAATCCTCACCCTTTAGTGTACACAGGAAAAATGCCCCATTTTTATAGTCTTCTACTACTCGATATGGACCCAACCACCTGGGTCTGAATTTTCTTCCTTCATCGGTATTTTTGTCTATCCGGTTTTCAAGTCTTAAGACCAAATATCCCTCATATATTTCATGCTCGTAGACCTTTTTGTTGTATTGGCAGCACATCCGGTCAGCATAATCTCTATTTCGCTATTCAGCGTTGAGTCTAGCCTCATCAAGACTTTCTAACTGAGAGATTCACACTTCTCGATAGCCTTCTTCTCCCAAGATTCCTTGCAATGAAATACGGAGACTTGGTATTTCAACCTCGAGTGGTAAAACTACTTCCACACCAAATACCAAGGAAAAGGGGGTTGCCCCTATTGGTGTTCTAACTGATGTCTGATAGGCCAGCAAGGCTGAAAAAAATATTTAAATGCCAATCTCATTTGTTTTCCTTAACGGTCTTAAGGAGGATGGAATTTAATGTCTTATTCATAGCCTCATCCTGTCCATTGGCCTAAGGATAATAAAGAGAATTTGTGTGATGAATTATCTTGAAATTTGCACATAATTCAAGTACTTCATCATTTTTGAAGGATGTGCCATTATCCGAGATAATAACCTATGGGACCCTGTACCTACAAATGATCTGGTTCAAGATGAACTTAGTGATCACAAACCTAGGTACATGGTAGCATAGCTTCTACCCACTTAGTAAAGTAATCTGTGGCTGTGATTATGAAGTTATGGCCATCTGTTGATGAGGGAGAGAATTTCCCTATCAAATCTAGGCCCCATGTGGAAAAGGGCCATGGGGTCACAATTGGTTGAAGAGCTTGTGCTGGTATGTGGATTTCATGGGAGAACTCTTCACATTTGTTGCATCTACACACAAATTCTACTACATCATGCTCTAGAGTGGGAAACAAATAGCCCATCTGATGTATCTTTCGAGTAGTGGCGTGGCCACTGAAGTGACCTCCACATACTTCTTTATGTGATTCATAAAGAATTTTTTCATATTCTTCTACGTCAACACATCTTAACAACATTCTGTCAAAGGATCTACGATAGAGAACTTGTTCAAAAATAACATACTTAGCGGTGATGACATGTAACCACCTTATTTGTTGTGATGTCACCCCTTCTAGATACATATGGTCCACTATAAAATTAATGATGTTAGTATACCATGGACACACAGAAATGGGGGGCCTAGTCTCGAAGAAGTATAAACACTCATCAGGGAAGTTTAGATCTACCAGATCACCTCCATCTGACAGATTATCAGTCAACCAGTCCATAATGATTTGTCCTTTGATGGATTTTTGATTATCAAATGTTAACTCAAAATTTCCCATCAAAGTTATGAAGCACCTAATTTTCTTAGATAAGGATCCTTGTGTGAGGAATGTCTGCAAGTGATCTGACTTAGTAATAACCCTTGTTTCTTGATTCAACATATAATATCTCAAATGTTGTATCGCAAAGACTATGGAAAGGCATTATTTTTCTCCTTGTGTGTAATGTGTTTCATAATTAAGCAAAATTTGGACTAATAAAATAGACTACACGCTCTCATGTATCATCATCTTCTTGAGCCAACATGCAGCCTAACGAAACATCCGTAGCTCACGAATACAATATCAATGGCTACCCGATATGATCTAGGTGGCATGAGTGTGGGAGGGGAAAATAAGAATCATTTAACTGATTCAAATACCTCATCACATTCATTTGTCTAATCAATACAACAATCCTTTTTCAAATTTTTTGTTGATTGGGTGAATAGACAAAGGTCAAGTAAGGGATAAACCTTCGGATTGCCCCAATTTTTCTAAGAAAATATCTGATGCCATACTCATCCATCGGTGGGGTCATTTCTAATACAGACTCAAATTTTCGCTGGGTCTACATCAATTCCTCATGAATATATGATGTACCCCAAAATCTTGCCTCACTGTTACTCCAAATACACATTTTTCTGGATTCAATGTGACGTTGTATTCAATTAAGCGAGAAATAATGATACAAAGCACCTCTGCGTGATCACAACACTTTCTGGCCTTATCCAGAAGATCATCCATGTAGGATTCCACAATCTTATGTATAAGATCATGAAATATATAAGTCATCACCCATTGGTACGTAGCACCAAAGTTCTTAATCCTGACTGACATGACAACATAACAATAGGTTCCCTAAGGAGTTATAAACATAGTTTTGGCCCGATATTCTTTAGAGATTCTGATATGATTGTACCCAGAGAATCCATCCATAAGAGACAAAAAATTGAAACCAGTTGTTGTGTCAACAATAACATCAATGGACGGTAATGAGAAATCATCTTTGGGACAAGTCTTATTTATATCTCGAAAGTCTATGAAAATGCGGATCTTTCCATTCTTCTTGAGAACGGGGACTATGTTAGACACCCATTGTGAGTAGTCAGCTGGCTTGATGAACCCCACCTAGAGGAGTTTCATCACTTCTTCCTTCACCATGAGGGCCACCTTTGGCTTCATGGGCCTTGACTTTTCCTTAATTGTGTTAGCATCTGGCTTGGTGACAAGATTGTACACTACAATGTGTGATGTAATTCCTGTCATTTATTTGTAGCTAAACGTGAATGCTTTTTGATGCTCCTTGAGAATACATGTATGTATTTCAACTTCCTCAGGAGTTAAAGAGGACCCTAGCTTCAAGATATTTGGTTCTTCCTTGGTCCTAATATTTATATCGATTGTTCCCTCGATTAATGATTTTGTAGCCTTCCTCAAACTTAGGTAGGGCCGGAGGCAACTCTAAATCCCCCTCTTCTCCTACCTCACAAATTTCGAGTTCCTTCCCATCGGAATATTCTATCATGGGATTTCCAAAATAGGAGGAAGAGTGTGGAATTAGAGAAAGATTAACCTCGTGATGAGTAATATGTAATTCTGCGAGAACGTTTAGATATCCTAGAGTTGTTTTGTCAACATCAACGTGATTTAAAATGATAGACTCACTCTCAGTCTCTATGTATGTCAACATTGGAGTTGTCAGTGTCTTATGAACCAAAGGTTTTGCATGAACTGATACCTTGAAGTTTGAATCTTCCAACTCACTGCTTGGAATAAAGTGAGAAGAAGTTGTTATCGAATCTACGAGGAGATTCTGCTCTCTTGGAATTTCTTCGATTGATATGAAGTCAAATCTCTTTGTTAGATTCAAAACTGCTGTTTTGTAGGGTTGTAAATGCTCAGCTCTAGTCTCATATACTTATGATAGTTGATTCGCAACAAGTTGTGAATCACCTAGCACCCTAATATTAAGAACACCCATTCTTTTGGCTATGATGAGACCAAGTAGAAGGACTTCGTATTCAGCCCCATTATTTGTGCACTCAAATTTTAGTTTGAAGGAAAAAGGGAGAATCCTTCCCTCATGAGAGGTAAGAATCACACTTACCCTAGAACCAAAATGGAATTTTGCTCCATCAAAATGGAGAGTCCAACAGTTACATGGAAAAATGGATGTTGGATCATCTTTTGAATCTTTCTCCTTTACCTCAGTTACCTCAACCATACAAACCTCATTTGCTGGAAGAGAACCAAGTCCTAGGGTATGTCCCATGCCCATAGAATCAAAAGGAAGGAGAATGGGTAAATCCTTCTCCAACGGCTTAACAATATTTGTTCGTGGTTCCTAACGACACTATCTCTATGATGATGGTTTCATCTTTGACTACTGGAATACCTTCGATCAAACCCGTGACTTCTAATTCCATTGTAGGAACCATATTTTCCTCTGGTACTGAGCTTAAGGTTTATTTAACTAATTTGTAGGAAGCTCAAACTCAGAGTGGATTCCTAGCCTCTTCTTCAAGTTAGTTAGGTGTATGTCGAAGGGTTTTGGATCACCCTGCGCTACAAATAGCTTCCCTAAATGAAGGAATCTAAATTCTTGAAACAAAGTGGAGGGTATCACCTTCATGCGATGAATCCAAGGATGGCCAAGGATCATATTATAGTTGGTTTCTTGATCTATAATATAAAACTCAGTTAGTACCGTCTTAGGTCCAAGGGTGATTGGCAACACTATAGTTCCTATTGATGATGCCTTGAGGTTGTCATAGCCTCTCAGTGTGTTTCGTGTCGAAGAGAAATTGGTCCCTCTGTACCCTAGCTTTTGAAGGAAAGAGAAGGGGACTATGTTGATTTGCTACCCCATCATCAATCATCATATGATTTACGTAGTTGTTGTAAATCCAGACTTGTGAAAACAATGTCGGATCACCTCTACAAGCTATTTCAACAGCTGTGGGCATCTTGCTGATGTCGAATACAAATCCAACATCCCTCTCTGGCTACCCTAGAGGATAAACATCGAAGTCCATGTGGTTTATTTGTGCCTCTGGTGGAGGGGTGGTGTTAGTAAAATGACCAAGATCCACTGCTTCTAGTAGAGCGGATCTGTGAGAAGGGGTTTTCTTTAACAGATCCAAGAAGGAAATGTGAGAGAAAGTATTGGTTAAGTCACTGATCAAGTCATTAAATCCTACAGGCTTGCCTAGCATATAGTGAATGTCATTGTGATATATTCAGGTAGATCGGGATTAGCTGTGAAGAATAATCCTTGGCTCTAGTAGTAGCCTTAATTTGAGGTTGACTGTATCCAACTCCACCAACCCCCACAACATTTGTCTTGTAACGACCATCCAAAAGGAGGTGCCACTTATGGGTTTGACAAAGTTGAGGCTTCGCAATAATGGGTACATATTAAAATACATTTGTTTGAAACCGTAGGGATCTATTCTATCGTCCTTTGGATGCACGTGGGGAGAGGATCATTAAAGATTCTTAAGTGGTTTTTTCTATGGAGATACCGGTCCAATGTAGGTGTTTTGAGTGGGCGCTGTCAAGTTTTTCAAAAATATGTCAACAAATAATTATCTTTGATCCTCTGGAAAATACTAGTTAAATACTTTTTACAATCAAGGAATTTTATTGTGTCATGCCCACAAACCCTATGGAAGCCACAATATAAATCAGGATCATAATCTTGAGGCCTTTGGTTTGTACCTTGTTGTGGTTTGAAACTATGATTATTACTTTGTTGTTGATTGTTATAGCCAAAATTTGGGAACACTTGTCCTTGGTTTTGAAATTGGTTCGGATACTCGCCTGGGTATTGGTTAGGGCCTTGGGTATGCATGTTAGGAATTAATAATATCTAATGTGGAATAATTCCTCAGAATCGCAATAATAAGAAGTATGAATAGAATTACAGAAATGAAAATGCACGACATGAAGACAATATTTAACATGGTTCACCCAATGTGGGCTACAACCACCAAGAACACTTGCTCAAATTTTATTACAAGCCAACAATCTTCACAATTACAATAATTAGATCTTATTTGGAGTTGCACTCAACAAACCCCCCGGAATTCACACTTGAATTCACACACGCTATTCAACTTCACAAAATACACTCATTGTAAATCCTATTATATGTCCATTTATTTATAAGTACATCAATAGGTAGCCGAAGAGGTAGTTTTACAAAACAATGGGTACCGAAAAACCATGGGCCCAAAAATAGCCCATAACGGTTACCCATTACCCATGGGTTAATAAACCACCCATGAAAATTTGCTTGGGGGCTTCGCCCCTGAACCCCCTTGACCCACTCACCGGCGAGTGGGACTGCCGTAAAAATATCTGAGTGTAACACATGGAAGGTGTACCAAACTCTAACATGAAAATAGGCTCCATAAACATAACAATCTCCCACTTGGAGACTGATTTCCACTTAGCAAGCTTCTCAACCCTTCACTGTCATCCACGAAGGCCAACCAAAGCTGAACATAGCTTTAGTTTATCCCTTATGACCACCTTGGTCATCATGTCTGTAGGATTCTGACTGGTATGAATCTTCTCCAACTTCAACTTATCTTCCTCCAAAGCTGTCCTGATGAAGTGATATCTCAACTATATATGCTTCGTCCTGGAGTGGAAAGTAGAGTTCTTAGCTAGGTGTATAACACTCTGACTATCACTATGCAGCTTACATTCCTCCTGCTTATGCCCCAACTCCTCAAGCAATTGTTGTAACCAAATCATCTCTTTACTTGCCTCTGTGGCAGGCAACATACTCAGCCTCCATGGTTGACAAAGCCACCAGCTTTTGTAGTCATGAAATCCAGCTCACTGTTGTCCCACCTACAGTGTAAATATAACCTTTCGTGCTCCTCCTATTGTCTACATCTCCAGCCATGTCTGAATCTACATAACCACGTAAAGTGGTGTCTAATCCACTGTAGCACAAAACTATCCCCATGGTCCCTCTCAAATACCAAAGGATCCACTTTACTGTTTGCCAATGCTCTTTACCTGGATCACTCATAAATCTACTCACAGCTCCCACTACATGGGCAATATCAGGCCTAGTACACACCATAGCATACATCAAACTGCCAACCGCTGATGAGTAAGGTATCTTGGACATCTGGTTTCTTTCTTGCTCTATCTTAGGACACTACTCCTTTGATAACTTAAAATGGCCTGCCAAAGGAGTCCCAATAGGTTTAGCATCCTGCATGTTAAACCTATCCAATACCTTCTTAATGTACTCTTCCTGAGATAAAGTTAGCTTTCGTTCCTTCCTATCCCGAGTTATCCTCATACCAAGAATTTTTCTGGCTACCCACAAATCCTTCATATCAAAGGATTCACTTAGCTGTTTCTTAAGTAATTTTATTTCCTGCATGTTTTTACCTGCAACCAACATGTCACAACATACAAACATAGGATAATATAACTTCCATCCTCAAATTTCTTTGTATACATGCAATGGTCAGAATGACATCTAGTATAACCTTGCTCCATCATGAAGCTATCAAACTTCTTATACCATTTACGTGGAGCTTGTTTCAGGCCATACAAGCTCCTCTTTAGTTTGCACACCATCTCCTCTTTACCTTTGACTTCATATCCTTCTGGCTGCTGCATATATAGCTCCACCTCCAAATCACCATGGAGAAATGCAGTCTTTGCATCTAACTGTTCTAAGTGCAATTCTTATGCTACCACTATTCCAAGAACAGTTCTAATAGAAGTCATTTTTACTACAGGAGAAAAAATCTCATCAAAATCTATACCTTATTTCTATGCAAACCCCTTGACCACCAACCGGGACTTATATCTTTTCTTTCTTCCTTCATCTTTAACTCTGTACACCCACTTGTTCCGCAATGCTCTTTTGCCTTCTGGTAGCTTCACCAAATCCCAAGTTTGGTTCTCCATGAGAGACTTATGCTCCTCATCCATGGCTTGCTCCCACTTCTTATTGGCATCTACTTACATTGCTTCATCAAATCTCTCTGGCTCTCCACTATCAGTGAGTAATAAATAATAAAGAGAAGGATAAAAACAATTCAGGTTCTTTTCTTACCCTAGAAGATCTCCTCATTGTAGGAGTTTGGGGTTCCTATTGAGTAGGTTCCTGAACTGATTCATGGGTCATTTTCCCATCGGGAAGATCCTCTACCACTGCATATTCTTTCTTGGATTCTTCCTTGTTTTCCTGCAAATATTGCTTATACATGACTTTCTCATTAAAGACCACATCCCTAGACCGAATGATTTTCTTGTCCTTAATACTCCAACATTTAAATCCAAAGTCATCACAACCATAACCAATAAAAGTGCATTTTTCTAATTTAGTATCTAGCTTGGTCCTATCATCCTTGTCAATATGAACAAACACCTCACATCCAAAGACTCTAAGAAATGAGTAATCGACTTTCTTACCATACCAAGCCTCCTCATGTATTCCTCCATCAAAGGCACTTGAGGGTCCTCTGTTTATCAAGTACACAGTTGTGCTCACCGCTTTTTCCCAAAAATAAAGAGGCGGTCCTACATGTATCCTCATGCTCCTAGAGCATGTTCCATTATTGTTTTGTTCATCCTTTCTGACACCCTATTCTGTTGCGGGGTTCCTGGAACCATCTTTTTCCTGCGGATTCCATTCTTAGAACAATAATCATGAAATTCATTGTTGCAATACTCCCCTCCATTATCTGACATGAGACATTTTAACTTAAGACCTATTTCATTATCTACCAAGGCTTTCCATTTAACAAAAGTATCAAATACATCAGATTTGTTTCTAATACAATAAACCCAAACTTTCCTTGTTGCATCATCAATAAAAGTAACATAATAACTCAAGAACCCCCAAGAGATGATACCTGAGCTGGCCCCCACACATCAGAATGTACCAGCTCTAACTTACTCTCTTTCTTCGTAGATCCAACCTTGAGAAACCTTACTCACTTTTTGTTTCCCATATATGCAGTTCTCACATAAGTCCAAACTTGTTTCTGTATATCCAGGAAAATTCTTCTTTATGATTTCCATGCCCTTATGGCTCATATGACCGAGCCTATAGTGCCATAATTTTGTATCTACATCTGAAGCCACAAGATTACAATCATTAGTACTATCAGTGGATAAATACAAGGTTCCAACCTTCTTACCTCTTGCCACCACAAGAGCACCCTTGGTAACCTTCCAAGAGTCAGCTATAAATATCACAGTACAACCATCACTTCCCAATTGTCTCGCCGATATCAAATTTCTCCTTAATGTAGGCACATGCCTAACATCCTTCAATAGCCATGTATTCCCATTCTACATCTTAACCTGAACAAAACATTTTCCAACTATACTGCAAGGCTCATCATCACCAAGAAAAACATGCCCAAAATCCCCTTAAACATAATCAAAAAAATAATGCCTATGTGGAGTAGCATGAAAAGAAGCCCCTGAATCTAAAACCCAAGATTCAGTAATATTATGCAAAGAAAGAATCAAAGCATCCTAGCATACATTACCCGATGCCACATTTGCCTCCTTGTTTTCTTCCTGTTTGTTTCTTCTTATCCCAAAGCTCCCAAAAAGTCCTTCTTTGCGTGCCCAGAATTTCCACAATTCCAACATACAATCTTGCTCTTGGATTTTGACCTTGCCCGATCTTTCGATTTTCCATAGTTTCCTCTATTCTTTTGTCTCCCTCTAGTTTCCACTGTCAAAGCATTCCCTAAAGTAGAAGATTCCCCAGAGCTTTTTCTTCACATTTCCTCGCTTAGAATCACCCCTACAACATCCTCAAACTTCAACTTTGAGTTAGCTGGAACCGAGTTGCTTACCGCCATTACCAGGCTATTCCAACTTTCAGGTAAAGAGCACATAATTAATAAAGCCCTAACTTCTTCATCAAATTCTATTGTAACTGAAGCTAGCATATTCACAACCTTATTGAAATCATTTAAATGATCTGCTACTAAACTATTCTCAAACATCTTCATATTAAACAAATTTTTCATTAAAAATATCTTGTTAGAGGCAGAGGGTTTTTCATACAACTTCCCTAATGCATCCATTAGATCTTTTGTAGTCTTTTCCTTTGAAACATTAAATAATACCGAAGATGCAAGACACATCCGGATTGTCCCAAGTGCCTTCCTATCCAGCAAATCCCATTCCACATCTGTCATGCTCGAGGGTTTGTTCACCTTCTCAGACAACGGAGTATAAAGATCCTTCTGATAAAGGTAATCTTCCATCTGCATCTTCCAAAGACTGAAATTCTGCCCGTTGAATTTATCAACCCTAGATCTTCCATCATCTACCATAGCTCCCACTCAAGCTAAAAACTTTCCCTATGATTCAACACTTCAGCAAACCAAACCAGGCTCTGATACCAATTGTTAGGAATTAATAATATCTAATGTGGAATAATTCCCTTACAGAATCGCAATAATAAGAAGTATGAATAGAATTACAGATCTCAAATAAAATGAAAAATGCACAACACAGAAGACAATATTTAACGTGGTTCACCCAATGTGGGCTACATCCACCAAGAACACTTGCTCAAATTTTATTACAAAGTCCAACACTCTTCACAATTACAATAATCAGATCTTATTTGGAGCTGCGCTCAACAAACCCCCCAGAATTCGCACTTGAATTCAAAACACACACTATTCACCTTCACATAAACACACTCATGTAAATCCTATTATATGTCCATGGGAAAATTTATAAGTACATAAATAGGTAGCCGAAGAGGTGGTTTTACAAAACAATGGGTACCGAAAAACCATGGGCCCAAAAATAGCCCATAACGGTTACCCATTACCCATGGGTTAATAAACCACCCATGAAAATTTGCTTCGGGGGCTTCACCCCCGAACCCCCTTGACCCGCTCACCGGCGAGCGAGACCACCGTAAAAATATCCAAGTGTAACACATGGAAGGTGTACCAAACTCTAACATGAAAACATGCTCCACAAACATAACAATCCTTTGCAAAATTAATGCATGCACCTGAAAAGAGGAATAGAAACCAACCTTTAATCTAGAGATTTTTTTCCTATTTTTGCAAGTCCCACACTTGGGGAAAAAAATCAATGTTGTGCAATCACATTGGATGTCCATTATCAAACTAGAAATCTGAGAAACATCCAGGGATGTTGTGATTTTGCACTAATAGTAATTTCTAAAGGGAAGGTTACAAAAGAGGAGGAGAATATGATAAATTAAGACAAGAATGAAAACAAGGTCATTAGACCTAATTCATAATTCAAGGTGCAAGTTTTAGTGAATAAGAAGAGTGAGTTGTTTGAGATAGTTTTGAGTGACAAAAGCTTCTAAATTGATCACAATAAAATGTTAGAGCAACAAGTACTTAGGTTATCTTCATATTAGGTGGCTGAGTTTGTGCTTGGTAATTCTAGGGTGTTATAACCTCCATATAGGGTTGGTTCGCCTTGTGGGGTTGGTGTCTCACTAAAGAAATCTTGTCTGATGTGTAATATTCACATAAGTATTTTATATTAAGTAATATATAAATAATTTTTAATAGGTTTTCTTCCTCTTCAAGGCTTGCCACATTATATATGGTGTTCATGTGTTCTTTGTTGTTTCATGTACTTATGGATGGATGTTAAACACTTAATAAGTTCTCATTGATGGTGCATGTTAAATGGTTTATTTAAATGGTGTGTATAAGTGATGGTAAATGAATTAAAAGCTTTTTATATTAATGATTCACCCCCCACCCCTCTCACTCACTATGCTTATAACAATTGGTATCATATAGATGTACTTTTGAAGAAAATTTAACTATTTAAAGGATTTTTTATTAAGTACTAAAATGGCGAGTCAACAAATTAACACTTCTACTAGTTAATATCCTTTTTTCGATAGGTCAAACTATGTATTTTGGAATATCAAGATGAGGGCTGCCATCATGTCCTTAGGATGTGACATTTGGTTGTCAGTGATAGATTCATCTATTTTTCCTCAGGCTCCTCAAACTAGTACTATAGATAATAAGGATAACAATGACGAATCAAAAACAATGAATGCTATTTTAAGTGGATTGGAAAATTCAAAAATTATCAAGGTTTTGCATTATACATTTGTTAGGTCAATGTGGGAGAAGGTTAAGGTGATCTATTAAGGATAATCTATGGTAAGGATGACAAAGATCTAAAGATAAAGGAACAAGAATCTATTCTTATTTATCTACTTAGAGTTGATCAAACATTCAACATCAGCAGAGGTTTAGGTGAGGAGGTGAAATAAGTAGTAGTGGTAAAAAAGGTGTTCAGATCTCTCTCTCCCAAGTTTGATCGAAAAATGTTTAACATTGAGGAAGCCAAGGATTTTAGTGTCATGGTGATGGATTAACTCCATGGAATGTTTAAAGCATATGAAATGAGGACCATCAAATCAAAACCTATCAAGAAGGATGTTACTTTCAAGGCTGTGAAGAAGTCAAAGGAGGAGAAGAATACTAATGATGACTACGATATGATCTTATGATGATGAATAAATTACAATGTTTGATAGAAGGTTGAAACTTGGTTTAGGTAAGTACAAGGGTAAATTTCCATTTAAATGTTTTAACTGTGATAAAATTGGAAATTTTACCAATAGGCATCGTCAAATATATAAGGTTGAGAATTATGAAAAATCTGAGAAATATCATGATGAATGCAAAAAAATCTAATAGGTGTAGCAAGAGAAATGATAATCTTTCTAAGAACAAGAAAAATTTATATACTAAAGAAGATTGTAGTTCTTCTAATTGTTGTGATAGTAGCTCTTCTAAAGATGAAGCTGTCAAATTTGATAATCTTTTAATGGAAAATGAAGCCAGTTGTGTCAAATAGAAATATTCCATGTTTTATGATGGTGGCTGGGATTCAGAATGAAGAAGAGGAAGAGGTTGAATTCATGGTAGAGTTTGAAAATGCCCTATAAGAACTTAATTTTAAAAATAAGAATTAGAAAATGTAGTCAGTAAATAATTATTATGAAGAACATATTAATATTCTAGAAAAGAGACTAAGCAAGGATGCTAAGGAGTTTGAAGAAATAAATAAAAAACTTAAATATCAACTTTAAATGAGTAAAACAAATATAGAAGAAAAAGAAAAGGAAAGTAACATACTATGCAAAAAAATTGAAACTTAGATCAAGGTGTTCATAACCATTCTCAAGGCCGAAGAGGGTAAATGTACCAAGTTCACTATGGCTATGGAATCCTTACAGTTAGCTAGACCTAGTCTCAAGTAAATTAAATATGTACCAAAGAACTAAAATGAGCACAAGAAATCTTGATGATCTGTTGACAAGTCAAAAAATATTACTAATTATAACTATCATGTGAAGGGTCGTATTGCTATATATTGTCTTTATGAGCTTCTAAGTAAGAGTTGGATAAATGAAGGTAAAAGTCAAATTGTGTGTTTTAGTTGTAACTGGTTTATTTATATTGATCGACACTATTACCAAGAGACAACTAGACAAACTTGAAGAGATATAACACCTAGAGGTAATATCCTTATTTTTTTCTTTAATCATAAAAAATTTGGCCATATTGTAGTATGTTTCAAATGGAGGAAGAATGGCTCTTATAACAAGGCATATGTGGATTGTAACCATGTTGAGAAAGTGAAGGAAGAATCTAAATAAATAAAGGAACCTAAAACAACTTGTTTTATTGATGATGAGACCACCAGTCATAAGGGCATGTTTTCTATTGAAGAACCTCAAGAAATTATTTGATTAGAACAAGAGGACTATAAAATTTATGATGGAGAAACAAAGATTCAATAACCAAGAAAGTGGATGCTTAATTTTGATGACCTGCCCCATCAGGACATGGATGTTTGGCACTATTAGATGTATTAACATGAATGGAATTTCTTCATTAGGATTCCAACCTTGAATAAATTCGTTATCTTTAGCAGAATTGGACGAATGTTGTAATATTTCACATTTATATAAAATTTTATAGAAGTTCTTAAATGCATTAGTTGGTGTAATAAATTCCATTGGTATTGTTTGGAGGTAAAAATACCTCTTGACTAGATTCTTAAGGTGTATTGGTAGTGTTCTTGGATCCTTATTTGTTCATGGTTTGGTAGTGTGACTCATGAGTAAAAGAGGTGAATGCTTGTTGTGACTTTGAATTTATGTTGATCCTTGTATGGCTCAAGAAGATAGTTGAAGGACTGTAGGAACTCTGTGTTTATTATTCAGATATGAAGAAGATGGTATAATCGTCAACTACATAAGGGATTTAATAGGCCTTACAGACATATTAAAAACAAGTGTAGTTTGAAGAAGTGCAATTTTACATCTGAGGAATCATGAAAAATTGGTTAAAGATGTGTACAAAATTGATAAATAGTTCTAGGAGGCAAAGCATCAAGTGACATGCTTGAAATAAATGAAGACAGGTGAAGTAAAATGTATTTTATTATGTATGTGACTTGATCAGAGAATGAAACGGTTTAAGGGACTTAAGGGTCTGTGCCATGTGTTTTTGAGATTAAAAGAGTGTTCAAGACCTTATCTAGGTCTGTACAAGCCATTTTCAATTTGGCATGATTGGAGAAAGTGTTCCATGAACTCATCCATATTTTTGTTTCGTTATGAAGTTGTGTTGGGATCTAAAATATCCTGTAACACTGAAGAAAGTATGCCAAAGCTTATTTTTTTTATTTCTAAGAATATTTGAAGGATTTATCAATCTGTAAAAATGTGAAATTTCTTGGATTAGTATTGTATATCCTCATTGTGGTCTGTCAAAAGTCATAGATTCTGATTTGATGCAAAAAATAAGGTACAATATTATGTTTTATAATGTGTTTTTGAGTTATAAGTGGATTTATCATTTTAGAGGGAGATAATTTCAGTCATATATAATTGTGTTTTTCCAAGATGAATATCACAAAGAGCATGATATTACAAGTTAAGGTCCAAAATTTTGTCTACAAGAGGTGTAAAGATTAAAAGTGGTATGAATGTGTTCAGGAGGAGTTGTGTGCATGAGTTAAAGAAACAGTCATAGTTCATAAGCATCATTTGAAGTCAATATGGAGACTACAATCCAAGGTGGAGTAGGTAAGTTTGTTTTTGTATTTTTTTATTATCTGTCATCATGATTGTTCGTGATTAACTGAAATTGACTAAACTATGTAGTTATATGGTAGTTAATATAATCTAAGAGGACATAAAACACAATAAATGAATATAATAAAACACTATGTAAGGTAACTAAAATAATTAGGATAATAGAGATAAAACCCTAAGTATGTAAGAGGGAATAGGAAAGAACTCGATTGATATTTTTTTACTATTACAGAGTGTAGAAGAGGTGACTAGAGGAAATAGGAGCAGGAACAATGTGTCAGGGTCCTTTGGAGGATAAATATGGGTTATATGGCTAGACTGGAGCACCTGGGAGAGGAATGGGGCACCCAGGGCAGCTCTGGTCTGGGAAAAAGGTTCGAAATTGGTATTCATAGGGTTGGAAGATGATCTGGAACCTTCGCTTATTCTTACATTAATCTCTTTATACTTGGCCAAATGTTCAAAATATTCCAAGAGAAATAATAACTTGAAAAAGAAATTGTACAAAAAATACAAACACCAAAGTGTAATGGCTTGGCCATTTTTTGCCACTTTTCACCTACCCTAGCAAAAACAAGCAATTAAAGAGATCAACAAATATAAAAACGATATACTTATAGATCTCGATTGTTGATTTGTATGGCTATTTAGAATTAATATTTACTAAATTCCTAAATATTACAAGTCTTCTACAATTGAGTCTAACACTTTGATGCCCCCTATTACCTAAGATCCCCACATCTTTTTTGCCATCAAAACAGGGTATATTAACAGTTGTAAATGCCTTGCATTTTATTTTTGAAGGTGCACGAATATTACAACAAAATGGAGAGACCTCAATTTAGAAAAGTGTTAGAACTTGTGATGGGTATAGTTGTATATAATTTGTAGAAGATGTATGAAATGAATAAAAAAATTATTTATGAACAACTTCGTGGTTGAGGAAAAGTGGATTAAAATATGAGATGTTGTTAGAAGTTTTTGTGAGGTGTTTATTTTATAGTGACAGAGTTTACAAAGAAGCTGATAAATATGCAAATACAATAAAAATTGAGGAGACTGCACTTTTCCTAACGTCTTCCTCTCCATTTTAAAACCATGTAACATTCAAGCATATACCCAATTTACTTTATTTTGGCATTTTCATTTTTCACATTCTGTCCAATCACCAATCTTCAACCGCCTCCATCATAACTTACAAAACAAAACATTATATACATACATATAGAGAGAGAGAGAGAAACATGGAAACTATTAGAGAAAAGAGCGTTTATAAAATAAAGCATCACATTTACATCCCTTTTGACATACCTTGCATAACTCATGTAATTGCTAGTTATTATATTAGCCATGTCCCTTTTTGATTGACCTTATCAATTAAATTTTTATTTTTAGATTTTGATATGGAAGGATGAATGAATGAATGATTTTAATAACATCCACGAGACCAAGTAGTCTATGGGGTCCAAAGCCACAATTGGAGTGTACAAAGTCACCCCAAGAAGTGCTCTAATAGTTTTGTTTAAAATTCATTGCTTTTTTGATATTGCATCTCTTCTTGTAGATCTTGACCACGAGATTTGCTATTTTGACAAGTATTTCTTCTTCAAACAAGGTTGAAAGTAATTATACCCATATGAGTCTCCAAAAATATATAAATATAGAAAAATCCAATCATAGGAAGAAAAAAAGAATGAAAAAAACCGAGAATAAACTTCAAAAACAACATTAGTGAGTGGGGAGTGATTTAATAAAACAAAATTATTCGATGTCGAGCTTAAAGGTGTTTTAATAGAAGGGCCACCCACAAGTGAATGAAGAGGAATGAAAACTTAAATTTAGATGCCTACATTCCACATACCTACAAGCTACTCCAAATAAGATATTTATAATTATTTTTCTCTGTGTAATGGATACAGCCTGATTGGAACTGTAAACTTTCATCTACCATCAAACAAATTTGTTTAGTGACCTTTTGACAAAATTAATCATGAAGTGTAATGGAGGATATGATGTGGTGAAGCAGTGTCTACATCATCATTTCAAAGCACAAATTTCAAACATTTGTCAGGCTGTCTGAAATCCCCTCTACCTCCCCATGCTTTATACCAATAAAACTGAAGAAAGTGTAACATTCAACAACTTTGTCGAGTTTTTTCAGGAGAGGGAAATCATTTTTCACAGTCCTGAGCTCCACTTGGCACCTAGATATATTATACACCTCTGACCTCTTTCGCAGGGATGATCATAAGCGTGAATCTACACTAGGATGAAAAATAGGGCATTTTTCCCATTTTCATGTGTTTGGATTGTTTTGACTTGTTGCTGTATGGATGTTTTTATTATCTATGCTTGTGAGACACTGCTATTAGTCAAACTGTTATCCAATTTTTCACACATGGCAAGATTGGACAACGGGGTCCTATCACGTTCAAAATGAAATAATAGTGCCAGGAACCCACCTTTGGTTATTTACGAGATGCAATAATTAAAAATAATTCCTAAATTGCATATGAAGAGATCACCTAGCATCGAAAGGCACCCAGTTGATCTCAACTCAGTGAAGAGTTCAGAGTCGAGTTGATAAAGAACCCGGTGTCAAATTGATAATCATCTTAGAAATCATCTCAGTAGAGACTCTCAGTTGTAAGAGCTAGATGATGGTCTTGTTAATGCAAAATATAGCTCATTGAAAATTGACGAATGAAAGGAACTCTACAAGGATCTCGATGGAGATCGATGCAAAAAGAAGTGAAAGTCGAGTCAAGGAGAGTCAAAGTTTGAGCTATCAATAAAGTCTCAATGAATTGGAAAGGTTCAAGCACATGTGGAAGTGAAGGCAGAGATAAGGAGTTCGACTCATCTTCGTGACTCGTTCATTTTGGAGATCATGTGGTGAGCTTCTTTTAGGACACATTTTGCAGAGCTAGGGTGATTCAAACGCAAGCCAAGGCATCAAGAGTGCCATAAAATGAATGGAGATCATTGCGTAAACAGAGATACATGATGGAGCCCTATCAATGGGACTCATCGAGCATGATGGATAATTCAAGGCAACTCGTTTCATGTGGATGCATTAAAGATGGTTTCTAGGATACAATTCCAGGCCTCATTGATTAATGCAAAACTGGGAGGCCTACTGGAAATAATTTTAAAATGGTAAGCTCGCAGAGGCAGCAAGAATGCCGGGACAGGGTATTAGTGAATATAGTATAAATATTTTTGCTGATGTTGTTCAAATCTTCCTCAGCTGAGCATTTGGTGCACAGGCAGTTGACATGTTGTAGTATAGTAGAAGTTCTTTTGAGCACTTCTAGCAAGCAGGTTGTCCAACTATGTTTTTATCTGTTCAGCATCGAATGCATCCTCAAATTTGGGATTTTCCTTCAAGATATTTTAATGAAAATCAATTAAGTGATAGTGAGAGTGTTACCTGGAGACCTGATGAAATTTATTACAAAGATTCTCTATCGAGACCTTACTGGTTTTACGATGTAACTCATAGAAGAGAATCTCATAGAGGTGAAACTGTTTCATATTAGAATATTCATGAGGCACAGTTTTCTTTGCAATTATATGAGCATCTTCAATGAGTCACTAAGTTGGAAGGCAAAAAGGATTCTGTCGGAATTATCACACCTAACAAGCTACAACTGAAATGTTTGCACCGAGAAAATGATGTCTCCTCACGCTGAGTGGAAAAGCAAAAATCGGTGGCCGTCTGTCCAAAACAAAATCTGGCCAAATGATAACGAAACCCCGCACTCCATCCCAGACGTGGGAAATAAGGTGAGCATTGCCAAGAGAAATGACATGATGTCAAGCCATTGAAAAGATTCCGGGCATGGGAGAAGTTTGAGTCTACTGCCAAAAAATTGGGAGCACGATCATGGCAAGCCGCAGGTAATCCCGCGCATGGGAAATATTTTACTATCTTGCCAAGGTTGCGTGGCGAAGCTGAGGCCGGGGCCCGTGGATTAATTTGGCCGAGCCGTTATGTGGGGATTCGGAGCTGGTATGCCAAGGTCTTTATTGGTAATGGCATTCCAAGTTGTTCACTCCGCGTAGGGGAGATTCAGGCAAACACTGCCAAGCGTGGAAATATTATGATGGAAAACCATAATCAGACTTCTGCACAGGCCGTGTAAACAAGATCAGAGCACGTTGTGCGAGTCACCAGGAGGAAGTTGATGACCGAGGGATGGCAAGTGAATTGCCATATAAACCGATGAATAAAGAATAACGCCAGGTTGGACGAATGAGTCAAATGTCGAGTGGAGCGGCGAGTGCATGGAGATCAAAGGATGCGTGTTGCATGGACTGTGGATTGGGTTCCATAGATCATACGAAGAAAGTGTCTCCTTTCATACAGATCTGCCCTTGTTAGGATTCCAATCAGAATACTGAACTGTTCAGACTTTGAATCGGCTTTAATAGCTGCCACGACCTTCTCCTCATCCTCTGTACAATTCTGAACTTGATGTGATCGCGAGACAAACTCCCACACACAGGTAGCAGGCATGTTGCAGTACAGTAGAGGCAATTCTTTTGAGCGCTTCCAGCAAGTAGGTTGTCCAACTGTGTTGTTATCTGTTCAGTATCGAATGCATGCTTATCCTTATTCTGAACTTAGATCGAATGACAGCTGCAGGAAACAAATATTCACTGCTGTGTATGATGGATTGGAGTCACACCATTCAAGGCTTCATAAAATTTTCCTGAATCAGGAGATGAAGGTTTATTACGGTGCAGAATGAAACGATTCATATTGCTCAACACTTCTTCTCCTAGAAACGAATTGAATGTGAAGGTCAACTCTGAAATACCTGGTTGGCCGTTTTGTATGCCACATCTTTGTCACTTGTAAATGGTCTCTTTGAGAAACTCTGTGGGTAGTAGGCAATATTTATACCCTTCCATTATGTACGTCCAATCAGACAATAAAAAGTATTCTTTTACCAGGTTCAGAGAAACTGTGTTTTTATTACAATGGACTATTATACTGCAGTTTCAAGCTAATTTTATCTAGCTTATTTCTATTAGCTTTGATCCACGACTAAGGAAGAATTCATATGGTTGTTACCTATACATTTTTCCAAGGTCCTCTTGGTTTCCCTAGTGGTTCAATGTATTTTTTGAAGGGCTCTTTGACCAAAAATCAGTCTTAAGGGTGTCTATCGACATGTTATGGGCATGAACCTGGGTCATCATCATGGCAGCATTAGGTCTTTATTGGTAATGGCATTTTCTCATCGTTTGGAAGAAATGTTGGGTTAAGCTTGGTATTCAAGTGAGTTTGATCCCAGGAAAGGTAAGATCGTTTGCTGGATGAAGAGCTCGGTGACTTCGCAGGGAGCTCGTGGTGATGTTTCATGAAGTTTGAACGTGGAATGCATAAATGGCCTCGAGTTAACAGAGGAAAATGATAAGAATTGAGTTTGATAGCTCACCATTCAAAGGACTCAATGCAAAAGAGCCCGATTACCAAGGCAAGGAAAGAGTTAGTGCTGGGTCAAAAATCGAGTGCAACACCGAGTTAGAGGATTCAAAGCTCATCGAGTTTGGCTATGTGCAGTCTCTATCCACATGGATCCCCCTCCTCTTCAAGTCAAACGGGTCAACAGGGGGGGTCCCAACATTATGTTAATTAAATTAATATTTTTATTTTAATATTTTAATAATAATATTTATTATTATTATTTAAATATTTTATTTAAATATTCTTTTAATTAATTGAGAAGACTAGGTCATCAAGTAATTAATGACCCATGATGGAACCTTCTCAGGTGGTTCAACTAACTGTGATAAATACATCATGGGCCTTCATTTTAGGAATGTAATTATGACCATTTCCTCTTCTTTCTCACATATTCTTCTATAAATGTAAGTTGGAAGCTCATTTCAAAGGGTTCCAACAGTTCAGACAAGTTGGATAGTTAGATATCTCAGGCAAGTGTATACTTTTCAAGAATCCTCTCTCTTCTACAAGTTGTTCTTGTGTGTTGAGAGAACTTTCAAGCCTCCTCTTCAAGACTGTAATGGCAACTATTGCCTCTTTTGAATGTATGATGCATTGTGCATGTTATAAAAGCAATAAAAGTGTGTGTTTTGTGACTAATCTCGGTCCTTTCATCCTTCTATGTTTCTTTGTGCCTTTCTCATACTTGTTGGTACACTGTGCAAGTTTAAGTTCTATTGCAGGTTCTTGGAGTTCTGTGCTTATCGAGTGGTGAAGTATTGCATGCAGTTGAGTTGTGGTGTCTTTTCACCCTTCTTGAGTTCATCCTTCTTCACTGGGAAACTGGTATATTTCTCGGTCTGATAAAGTTTAACAAAGGGAACGCGTTTCTCTTAGTTTGTGGTATCCTGTACCCTCTCTAAGTTGTAGTAGGTGAATTTGACCTGTGGTGCACACACCCTCTTCAAATTAACCCTTCCTGAGTCTGAAGACACCCTTTATTTGGTGCATCACCATCCCTAGTATAGTTTCATTTTTGTAAATCTCTTTCCCTAAAACCCCATGAAAATGTTAGCATAGGACTAGATAATCATTTTTGTTACACTAGGAGTAGTACAGCACTTAGTTTAGAAAGAGGAAGTCGGCCTTCTCCGGAGGTTCACCTCGAGCCCAAATCCCATAGCTTGAGAGGTGATCCCATGTGTCCCAATCACACTGAACGTCCTATTCACATCCTGGCCATTCGGAGGGTGCAGTGATTTGGCGACAACACAAACCAAGCTTGAAATAAAATAACAAAAATGTTTGATTTCCATTCGTCTCTTATGTAATGAATATTTAGCCATTATCTATTATCACCTAATTTTGTAACATACTTTCCCCAAATCTAGTTATGGGTGTAAATAGATCTTTATATACTACATGTAATGAACTTACTTTCCCCCAAGTCCTTATTTCATGTCATATAATGTATTTTTCTAGAGGCACAAGCCTTACTATAGGCTTCTAAGGCTTTGAAGGAAGTGGGCCTAGATGGTCACAATATTATTGAATTTGTTGTAGGAGATGCAAAGTAGTTACTTCCAAAGTAAAAAAATGTAGATTTATTTGTTATTGATTACAACATAGAAAACTATGATTATGCCAGAATTTATTATCACCTTTCATATAATGTAAGTCCTCTGTAGGTTTGTTAATGCCCATAAGCAGTCAATTATGGTCATATTGCAAAGATCATGTAGTACCCTCTTATAATTTACCACTCTTCGCCAAGTTGGTTGAAGAAAAAATAGAAGCAAAAACAAATGTGTAGACCCAATTTTTTACTAACTAGAAGGATTGGCTTGAGAACTATTTGACAAAATGCCTCAAAAAATGTCATCTCATGGACTGCTATAGTTTTCCATGGGTAAGGAATAAGGTTTTACATACTCAATTATTTTGATGGTTTTGTTGTTCGTAGATGATGTTTCCTTTCCTCTATATGGCATTGTGTTGTATGTTGTATGGGGTATCCAAATATTGGATAACTATATCTCCATAGACATCAAACATCTTCCACAAGTATGAAAACATTTCCCAAGCATCGTATACCAATTCCTCATATCTAAGTTTTACGTTTCTAATGTCTTCCTTATTTTTTTAACATATTTACGATGGATGACCTAAAAGGAAGGGGTGTCCTAGAAGAAATATTTGTTGAGTCGAAACCCATTGTATGTAATATTATTTTTGAAAATGAATGGGAATTTCGTACCTAGGTTAAATCTATTTGCTACTAACAATTTTTTTATCAATTCATAGAGGAGAAAGAAATCAGTAGACAATCATCATTTCATGTATGCCTTGAGTTTATACATTTTCCTTAGTGTACACAAGTTCCTAAGAGGATATCAGATGGTGCATACACCAGTGGGGGTGGGATTCACATTGGGTCTAGACAGGTAATTTTATTTTGGTTTTCTCTCTCTTTCCTATGGTAAATGTTTTTTTTAGATTTTTAAATGCTTTTACCAGGAGCTTAGAACCTTGGGGTTGACAGGATCCCACCCAGTTATAAACACATAATATTTGTAATACACCCAATACCAAAAGTACAGCACCCCAAACCCACCTAAATACACCAAAATTTGATCAAAACAAAACCTGAAAAAAGCACCCAAATAGAACGCCAAAAACCAGAACCAAACTAGAGTTAAGTCAAACCAGCACCATCACTTCGAGCTGAGGCCATCTTCCTGCCCAAAGAAACTCCTACTAAAGCCAACCGCAATAAGAAGGTAAAAGTGGAACCCAGCTACCAACGCAGATACGCTACACCTACTGAGACAGGAACCACCAGAGCCGACAATCCAGGTAGATCAAGCTACTCCAAACGATTCCCTTCGCTAAGACCCTCCATATAGACCATATACACATCTGAGGTAAAACACATCAACACAGTATTGCGAGCCAAGAGATCTCCAATCACTAGTTTCACATGTGCAGGTCCAAACCCTCTCGAACAGTCGTTGGTAAAGGATGACCTCCGCCATACTCCACCAGAGCTTCCAGTAGGTTCACTCTATGTTGGGGCTTTGTATAAAACAAGGAAATAGTCCTCACCTCCTCCACATTCTTCCAAACCAACATGAGCCTAGAAACAAACCACAAGGCAACCTCTAAATTGACACAGGCTCACACATATTCACCAAGATAATCCTCCTCCAACACCCTCAAAATTTCCTCACATACAACTTCAAAATCCACCCTAAAAATGATGCAAATGTGAGCTTCAAAAATTCCACCCATGAATGCCATTTCCCTTTTAGTGTCTTGCAAAAAAAGAAAGGGAAGCGGCAAACTCACCATCACTGAACACCAGGATCACTACCATACCAACCGAAGAAAAAGAATAAATCGACAGCCCACGCCATGTTAATTAATAGCCTCCTCCTTCACTTCACATGAGATAATAATAGGAAGTTCATCCCACGCTTTAGCCACCTCAGACACTAGCAGGCCTTGCCTTCTAATAATTGTTTGATTGACCAAATAATTGGTGGCAACATTAGCATCTATCAAAACATGTTTGATATTCCACTTAGGTATTTTTCTCAACCAAAATTGAATGTTGCAAATAAAGATATCTAGCTTCCAAGACATAGATTTACCTTTACAAACATCATTTATTATAACCTAGGAATCTCCTTCAATTCCCAGTGCCTCACAACCCATTTTTACTACCACCTTCAATCCTTCAAGAAAATCTTGAACCTCCACCTCATTACATGAACTAGGCTTCAACAGAAAGAATCCTGCCAACACTAATCTACCACCATCATATCTAATTAAGCACCCCACTCCCGATATGCCCGGTTGCCTATGGTAAATGTTAATAAGCTCATTTCTTTCATAAAATCATACACATTTGACCATGTTGGATTGATTATTTGTTTTTTCACACATACAAAATGCCCATGCTTTCTTACATTATTTTTTTTAGGATTAAAAATATTCTACGTTGCCACCATTCATTTATTGATATCCCATAAAGGAATGTGGGTGTTTGATTTTTCCTAAACATAGTTATAGGTGAGGGTTCAATACAAGTAAACTTTGGCTAAACTCCTTCTTTGTTCAATTTCCATGCTCATATGTGCTTCTCATTTTAAATTTTGTTGGTTGGCATTTATTTTTTGACCACTTTGGTAGGATACGGAAGAGCCAAACAAGGTTGAGGAGGGTGGGAATGATGTTCATGATGAGTTTGTACCCATAAATAATACGTTATTCATTTTATATAATTTTACATTCACATGGTTACTTTGACCATTGTGGTAGTAGGAGGAAGGGCATGACAAGGATGAGGACGTTAACAACCCTGCTACCGATATTGACATTTACATGGATGATGAAGATGATGTTAGTTAGATTCTACATATCTAACACTCCGATCTCGAGGAGGGGGGACCGAAACCTATAAACACACTTTGATATTTTCAAAGATGTTTGTGTATTCTACTTAATTTATTGACTTTTTGAAGGCTTCTAAATTCTTGATTCCTTCTTCAATGACATTTTGTGGGTGAATACAAGATTGTTGACATGGGTAGTGTTAAATGAGTGTAGACACCTAAATTCTGCTTTTGCAATCCTATTGCCAAAACGCATGTAAATCACTCTCATTCTTGCCAATTCTGTTATAATTAGTGCTCTTTGCTAATTAACTAATGTTTCTTACCACTTTAGCTAATTAACACCACATTATTGATTGTGTAACCCCTTTCGCATTTAGGATGCCACTTTATGGTGAATCGTAAGTCAAATCCGTCTTCAAAACAGGCAATTGGCATTTGTTAGTTGATTAAGCCTATTTTGCCCTTATTTTGGTCAATATACCCTAGTATTGACTCAAACCCCTCTTCCAGCCATTCAAAATCACCCCATTCACCTATACAATGTCTCAGCAAGCTTTAAAAGTTTATCCTAGCCCCTTAGTTAAACCTAAGTGGTTGATTAGGGCTTCACACCTCTTAATCACTTGGTAATTCACTAATTGTGATTAGCAAGGCCTAATCATGATTAGCAATTCTAATATAATTTGGGGCTTTTAGTCCCACATGCATCAAAATGCAATTTTCTCCCAAAAATAAAACTATAAAAATGGTGCACCTCATTCCTTTATACTTTACACCATGCTTTGATTTGCATCTCATATAACAAATATGATATATTGCCAAGTTCAATCCTTGCTTAAATCCTTCAATGGGGTTAGCAGGTGGATATCCAAAATAACCAAGTATTCATTGGGAGAGGTGATTTCACCTTGTTTGGAGTAGCAACCATAACCATTTGATTTCCCTCTTAGGTCTATTTAGGCCCATGTTAGGTAATTCAAGCATATTAGTAGGCATGTTTAGTTCGATTTTGTATTATTTTCATACTAGTTAGACATTATTTTAAGCTTCTATCTTAATGTTACATTCCTAGACTTAGAACCCTTGGCTAGATGGATGGAAATGGTGTTATCTCTCCTTGTTTAGTCATGCAACTTGCTTTGTAAAAGTTTAGGGTGTCATCATTTGGCACGACCGGTGGGAGCATACCCTGTTGCATTTACTTTTTAAAGATTTTTAACTTAGTTTAAAAAAATTTCATTTCAAGTTTATAGATTAGTTTTAAGTTTTCTAGTTTAAATTTCAAGGTTTCTAGAGTACTTTCGAGCTTTCAAGAGTACTTTCAATATTTTTAGATTAGTTTCTCAAGATTTTTAGATTAATTTCAAATTTTTAGACTAATTATCAAAGTTTTGTAGATTAATCTCCATTTTTGAAAGTTATTTCAACTAGATTAGTGGTAGAATTTATGTTTTCTTGCTTTTTACAGGATTCAACAAGGAAAATACCTGTCAAAATTGCTAAAAATTACCAATGATTTGACCTTTTTGAAGAAATTCTTATCAAAACTCATGTTTTTGCCACTTTCTATGGAGGGGCACGCAAGCACGGAAAGGGGAGCACATGCATTGAAAATGGTAGGCACACACTGAAAGGGGTGCACATGTATAGAAATTGTAGCGCACACGTCCCTCAGGAAGCACAGATTTTGGCCTCTATTTTTTAACATTATGTAGATTCTTTTCCACAGAGGCACGCACACGCTGAAAGGGGCACGTAAGCATTTAAATAGGCGTGCACAATTCAGAAAGGACATGCACACACTGGCTAGTACTTTTCAACACCAATGTTAGTTGATTTTTGCAGAGGTGCACACACACTAAAATAGGCACGTAGGTATGTGTGTGTAAATATTTCCTGCAAACTCAAAATTCCTATTTTTGGTTTTTTTCGTTTTTTGTTGTTTTTTTAGAGGTTTTTAATGCTATTTCTTGCCAGTTTCATATATTTAGAGTAAATTTTATTATAAAATCACTTAGGGTTTGAATGAATTAATCTTGTTTCCATGATTTTTATGAGTTTGGGTTAAGGTGTGTATGCTCTTCTCTTGCACTTCGTGTGATCTAGAGAATCAAAATCACTCTTAAACATTCTTTTGTTATCATTAGAGTAAGTAGGAAACTGTTTTAATCATCTTTTAGTTTAAATGGTTTTTTTTTCATTTGATGAATAACCAAGGCTAGAATTTTTGTATGCTCTTCCCATACACCTCGTGTGATCTTGGGAATCAAAAGCAAGTTTAGTCTCTTCACTAAAAATTACTTGGATGAATTGGGAATAAACCTTGTTTTTTGTAAAATTTGATGGTAGTTGGTTGATTTACAAGCATTTTTCATGGTTATTTTCTTATGATATTGTGAATCTATTTTTGAAACTACTAACCATTTTGTGAAGGACCTAATGCTAGTCAAAGAAAGGAGGACCTAAACAATTTTTCTAACTACACGTGTGATTGTAGGTTGTCAAAAGGAGTACGACAAAAACCACATTAAGTCTAAAAGATAAAAAAAATACACCACAGTTATCACATTGTATTTACAGGTTTCGGTTAAGAGCTACGACTCGTCCACTCAACTAGGACATAAATCCTTTGGCATAAACCTTGAGCTACAACAATGGGGGTGGTCCTAGGAATCATAAGGTAGTTCATGCAAGAAGGAACCTTATGAACAAAATAGGATAGTGTTCCACACTACCAACTTGTCTAGTACGCCTTGGTGAGATTAGCATCAAAGATATCTGTATCGCGACCCCAGTGAAAGTATAACTAAACACACTTTGGTGCTCATTATACTAACGGGGGTAAAGTAAAGCTGAGATACTCCCAAATTAGTCAGTGCAACTTTTTGGGTAAATTGAGCTCGCTCCTAGATATCTTGTGACACCTAGAGAGAGAACCACCTAGGAATATTACCGGTTTGGAGCCATTGTTTTTGTCTTAGATAGTATACTTGAGAGCTCTCATAAAGTGACAACTTTTTTAGAACTCTTGTTTTCGAACAAAGAATCTCTTAAAGTTGAAACCACGTGACATTTCCTCACGAAATATACTTTGTGTCATTTGTTTCCTAGTTTTTCACTTGTCTTAAGATAAGGTGAAACTATGCCAAAATAATACCAAGTTTATTTCAACACCACTTGGTCTACACCCTTGTTTTCTTGTTGCCAAGTTTTGGAAAAAAGGAAACAATATATATGGATACCACTAGATATCGTGTGTCCACCACTTTTGTATTCTACTTGCACGACTAGGTTGCAATGTCAGAGCACAAGTGTTGAAAGTGTGCATGGTACGTACTCACGATCTTGAAGGCCCCCTTGTCTCAAAAACCCATATTTAAGACTTATTAAAATCGTAGTTACGAGATTACATCCTTATCTTCTCTTGATTTTTTACGTTGCCCACATTGTAGCCATACAATTGAAATATTTGTGTCTTGTTTCCATTGTGAAATTAGGCCTAAATCTCTATATTGTAGAGTTACATTGTTCGCATGCATAGCAATTTCTTGTTATACGTAGACAAAAATTTTACATCCTAATTTTGTCTTGGGTGTTGTGAGTGTTGACGATAGATTGTTAGCATCGCGATAACATCAATTTTTACACTAGAAATCTTGCTTTCCCGAAATATTGGTTCACATGTCAAAATAGTGTCATTACCCTGCTCACATTATCATTATCCATTTTACGAGACTTCAACTTTGTTAGTGTTTAGAAACTAGTTTTTAGTATATCTTGTTAGAAGATCGCGTCAACATTCTCTTACCATTTAGGCCTTGTTTGTTGCAAACTTGACCTAACTGGTGATGTTGTGTTATCACTATTTGGTTACAAACCAATCTAGACATAATCTTAGAGAATAAACTATTTGGTGTAAACTAAATTATGAGCGTTATACGTCATTATATTATTCTAAGGAAAAATTGTGTCATATATTACCTTTCTAGGGTAGCTTGTACGTTATTCTTTGGTTCGTACGTTCACTTTGACCTATCACTTTTGTGGCTATTCTATAGTCACCTTGTTTTAAACAATGTAGGTTCATTACGTTGCACAAATTTGGCTAGGATCCTTTGCTAATAAACCTTAGTGGAAATCTTTCACGTTGTACCTTTTATTCTAAGTAATGCCTACTACGAGAATGGGGTCACGAAATTTGGTAGCCAATATCTTTGGAGGTGACAACCCTCTTATGGAGGGTAATCTCATGGTCAACCATAGTGGTGGAGAGGAAGAGTCTTCTCATGTGGAGGAAGAGATTCATTCTGCCCATTTTGACGACTACATATTTCATAAAAAAACATGAACTTATTATGCGGGTTGTGGAACTAGGAGCCAAATTACCTTCCACAATATACCCATCTCTTATCACTAACACGGTTTAGGGAGAAGAAGAAGTAGACCTCCCTCATTGCACTCTTAACAAAATTTTAAATCTAGGACATGCCTCTACTTTTGCACACCATAATAATGAGGAGATACCATTCGAAAATGACGGAAACTATCATTTCCTCCTATTAAAATTCATTGCGAAGACCATGAAGAACATGTTCATCATGCACAACCTCCTCCTAATGAAGATCATCATGAAATACCTATTAAAGAGGTTACATTAGAACAATAGGTGCAAGCCCTCACTCGTCAATTGACAAGTTTGGCTTCACATATAGAAAAGGAACAACCAAAAGTTGTGAAACAAACTATACCAAAGACAACCTAAAGCTTCATTTTACAAATTCCAAATAAATACTTAATGGAAGGCACAAAGAGATCCTTATGAAGAGATTCTCACAAAAAATCAGGGTGACCATACACCTAGGTTTAACCCTTTGTATAGACCTAGGCCGCCACCCACGCAAGATCCACTTTTTAATCAAGAGTGGTAAAAAATGAAGAACGCCCTCCAAGCATTACAAGAGGGCTAACCTGGTAGTAATAACAAGAAGTCTCAGTTTCATGAGTTATGTCCTTACCCATTTGACAAAGCCATGTTGCAAGTACCTTTCCCAAGACATTTTGATTTTCCAAAATTTGATAAATATAAAGGAAAAGGTGACCCACTTGATCATATAAAGAAATTTTATATGGCATGTCAAGAGGTGGCATTCATCGACAATTATCTTATGCACTTTTTTCCATGAAGTTTATGGGCAACAATGTTAGATTGGTTTGTGCATATCTCTAAGGGATCCATATCAACATGGCCAGAACTAGCAGAGAGTTTCGTACAACACTTCTATTTAAATATAGAAAATGACGTTACCATGTTAGATCTTTGCAATGCCAAGCAACGAAACAATGAAAAACTTCGCTGCATTTTACAAAGATGGAGTTGGTTAGCTAGTCGATTTCCTTGCTCGCTACTCGAAAAGTAGATGATAGGCATATTTGTTCCCAACCTCCATCCAGACATTAAATTTCACTTGCAAATGTATTTTGGTAACACGTTCAAAGAGGTAATAGAAAAAGGGAGTCTAATAAAAAAGTCATTATTAGCGAGGGGGACTCTAAAACCTTTATCCCGTGAACACAATGATTCTAAATCTAACGATAAAAAAAATTTTGTTCCTAATAGAAACAAAAATGTCGTTAGTGATGGGATAGTAGACTCTAAATGGGTGCAAGCTGTGTAAAATCACATACCTTTGAAACTTGCAAAGGGTAATCCACCTACCGAGTATAAACACTGCACACTTTTACTCCTTTATCGGAATCCATATCATCTATACTAAAATAGTTGGAGGCCGTTAACATGGTTAAGTACCCTAAAATGTAACCCTATGGGGATGATACACCCAAACCATCACAGTTTAGGGGGAATGAATTCTGCAGGTTCCACCGCATAAAGGGTCATAAAATTGACAAGTGTTTAAGATTAAATCACTATATTCAAGACCTAGTTGAAAATGATGATATTGAAGTAGATTCTGTTGTCACTGTAAATTCTCCAAATGCAAACTTAGGGATCTTCAAAGAGCCTTTTCCCAATCACGAAGAAAGGAAAATTTTGGATTGGGGAAAATCATCTCAGAATAAAAATGCTAACTATATGTCAAACAAAAACCATTTTGATGCCTTGATAGGTTGTGTTGACCCACTCATTGAGCAAATCAATACAATTAGAATTAAGACAAGAGAGTGAGCTGTGGCAACACTGCAAGCTCACCTCATTATAAATTTTAAACCTACTCCCCCTCCTCCTCAAGAGAGTCACTATGATGTGTTAGATCAACTATAAAAAAATACAGCTAAGATTTCCATCTTAGAACTTCTAAAGATCTCTAACGTCCATAAGGATATACTTTACAAAACCTTACAAGGATCAGGAGTATCCATTGATGTTGACCCAACACATTTGCAAGCCATGGTAGCACAACTTGTTCCTTTGGAACACATAACCTTTAGTACTATAGAAGCCTTAGTTGAAGATCCTTCACATAACCTACCATTGTATATTGAGGTTATCATTAAATGTAAGAAGGTTAAAAGAGTGCTTGTGGATGGCGGATCGGGTCTTAACATATGTACTCTCAAACTAGTCTGCCAACTAGGTTGCACAGAAGCTGATCTGGAAACAAAGGTCATCACCATTAAGGCATATGACAATGAAGAATGACAATCAGCTAGAATGATCACTTTCTTATTAGAAGTGGGTCCCATAATACATGATACAAAGTTCCATGTCTTGGACCTAGAACTCCCTTACAATATCTTGCTCGGTTGCCCATGGATTCATGCCATGTAGGTCATTCCATCAATGTATCATCAATGTTTAAAGTTGCAATATGAGGGACATACACTCACCATATAGGGGGACCCTCAACCTTTTTCTCATTGTAGAGCATTGTCAGGATTTTTCCCTACAATCTATGAGTTTCCATCTATGGAGATCGTTATTCCTATCCAGTCAGAGGCCCTCACTTCACGAGTGGATCTAGATACCCTGTCTATAAATAGAAATGGTGCTTCCACCTCAGAAATTCCTTTGTCTACATGGGAGATGAAGGTCAAACCAAGTGGTTGTGGAGAGTATGATTTACAACAAGCCCTAATGGTTCACAAAGGTCTGCTATCAGCCCAAGCGCATGGTAAATCATGTTTCAGAGTTCAGAGATCAAGAGAGGCTTTCCCTTTCAAGAATTTTACTCTTGACGACTTACTAGAAGATGAAAGGTTTCTTATGGACATTGTATTTTTTCTTGATAATGATGACATGGATAAATTTTATAAATCACCTAAATATCCCATTCTTGATCGGATAATGCTTGTCATGGGGTATAAAGGACGTGGTTGTGGCCGCCAAGAACAAGGCCCATTAGAAGCTCTTGCAATACCTCGGCATATAGTAGGTAAATTAGGTATAGGAATCCATTTATATGAGTCTCATTCTTTAGATGATGAGTATGATTCTTCTGAGAGTGAGGATCATTTGTCAGGAAATGAAAGTGAAACATATTATCGTTGTAGTCTTTACGAATACCTTGCCTCTATGAACCTATTCACCAATATGGCTATCCTTATTATAACCCCTGTTATACCCACCATATCCCCTATAACTCAACCATTAACCCTCATCTACCCATCACTCGTGAATTGGGATCAACAACAACACGTACTTATTGACATATTTCAGAATGATGAGGCCATTGGGGAGTTCCTGGGAATTAAAGACAACATTCCAAGAAATTATCACAAGAAGCGGTTCTCCATTCAGCTTAACACATGTGCATACTTTAGAGAGGAAGTAGATTTGTGCGGGAATTTAAGTAAAAAAGTGATCAAGGGAAAAATTTCCAAATAAAAACCTTGTGGAAATAAAAAGGGGATGTCCTATAGTGAAAACCTCTTTGAGGCACTTATGGGAAAACATGCAGAACAACCTATGGAAAAGATAATGTACCCACTTCAAGATGAAGATCTCCCTGAGCCACCTCTAAGAGAGGAGGATCTCAATCTCCCTCCTGATCCTACATGCATGGGGGATGAATCAAAGTTATTAGTGGAAGATACAATAGATGTTAATATCAGCACAAAAGAACTTCCATGGATAGTTAAGTTGGGAGCTTCCCTCTCAGCCAAAGAACAAAAAACATTCACAGGACTCTTAAGAGAGTATGCAGACATCTTTGTTTGGTCTTATGATGACATGTCAGGACTTGATCCTACACTAGTGGTGCACAATCTTGTGGTACACCCAGATGCCAAGCCCATCAAACAAAAGCTCTGGAAGATGCATCCTCACGTCACCTTACTGGTAAAGGAAGAGCTAGAAAGATTACTAGAAGTAGGATTTATCAGGCCTATTGACTACTCAGAGTGGATCTCCAATGTGGTCCCAGTTCAAAAGAATCCAGTTGGTATTAGAGTGTGTATGGATTTCAAGGATATAAACAAAGCTTGTCCTAAGGACAATTTTCCTCTTCCCAACATCGACATGATTATTGATTCTACATCAGGCTATGAGATCCTTTCACTCATGGATGGCTTCTCAGGTTACAATCAAATAAAGATTGCGGAAGAAGATCAACACAGGATGGCTTTCACAACCCCATGGGGGACATTTTTTTACCAAGTCATGCCTTTCGGCCTTAAAAATGTAGGCACTACATATCAAAGGGCGATGACCATAATCTTTCATGATATGATAAGTGACATCATGGAAGATTACATAGATGATATACTGGCTAAATATAGAACTCGCGAGGAACACCCAAAAAATTTATGGTATATCTTTCAGCGCCTAAGGGATTACAAAGTCTGACTTAACCCAAAGAAGTGTGTCTTTGGTGTGCTATTGGGAAAAATTACTAGGATTCATTGTGTCACAAAGAGGAGTAGAAGTGGATCCTAAAAATTTCACGACTATCATATAAATGCCTCCCCCTAAGAATATTAGATAGTTGTGGATCTTACAAGGGAAAATTCAGGCCATCAGAAGGTTTATTTCATAGCTAGCAGACAAGTGTCATACATTTACATATCTCCTTAAGAAGGATGTCAATTTCAACTGGGGACCGGAACAACAAGCATTTTCTTTGCTAAAAGGATACTTGGCCAACCCCCTGTTCTCATGCCACCCACTGTAGGAGAACCCTTGTTAATTTATATCTCTGTTACACACTTTGCAATTGGAGCATTGTTGGCTCAGTATGACAAAGAACAAAGAGAAAAGGTTGTATACTATTTGAGCAAGACATTAGTAGCATATGAGCTCAATTATAAGCAAATTGAAAAGGCTTACCTAGCTATGGTGTTTTCTTTCCAGAAGCTACGTCATTATATGCTTAGTAATAAAATCAAGCTAATTTCAAAATTCAACCCTTTAAAGTATTTATTGTCCAAACAAGCATTAACCAGAAAGATGGCTAATTGGATCATCTTATTAAGTGAGTTTGACATTGAATACGTTCATCAAAATTTAGTAAAAGGACAGGTGTTAGAATATCAACTGGAAGAATCTCTGCTACCAGGTATTGAACCCTTGATTCTAGAACTACCAGATGCATCCATTATGTACCTCGAAGAATCTATAGTGTGGAAGATGTACTTCGATGGCTCGTTTACCTTTCATGGTTCAAGTGTCGGAGTTGTGCTAATAACTCCCACGGGAGACTTGAGTCTATAGGAATTTCGAATTGGATTCCTTTACATGAAAAATATAGCAGAATTTTCATCCCTCATTGCAGGAATGAATTTGGCCATCAAATGGGATATCAGACAATTAAAATGCATTGGCAATTCAATTTTTATTATCAAACAGGTCACAGATGAATATAAAGTTAAAGATGAGAAGTTACTTCCATACAAAAGAATGGTTGATTCCTTAAAATAATTCTTTGAGAAAATAATGTTTGAGAAAATACCAAGAGCTCAAAATAGAGCAGCAAACGTCATGGCTACGGTAGGATCTATGTTGAGCATCCCGCCAAAGAGAAATGATATGTCATTCTTTGTTGAAAATCTAAGAACAATGGTATACGACATACCAGAATCTTGTTTAGTATGTGAATTTGTTGGTCCCCTTTCACCGTGGTATGTTGAAATATTTAATTATCTCCATGATGGAACCTTACCTATAAACATTTCCTGTGATGAAAAGTGCAACCTCATCTAGTGTATAGCCTGCTATACCCTACTTGGGGGTACCCTCTTTCACCGAGGCTATGATGGGAATCTATTGCGTTGTTTAAATTCTAACGAATCTATCCAAGAAATCAAGGAGGTGCATGAGGGAATTTGTGGAGTTCATACTAATGGGATTGTCCTTGCAAAAAAGATACTCATAGTAGGTTACTATTGGCCTACCATGGAGCATGACTGTTGTCAACATGTAAAGAAGTGTGTGGATTGTCAAAAGTATGGAAATTTGATACATGCACTGGCACAATCCTTACAACCAATCATGACACCCTGACCATTCTCAAAGTGGGGTCTCGATCTAATAGGGAAACTTAATCATGTCTCCTTGGATGGCCACAAGTTCATTATAATGAGCACTGAGTACTTCACAAAATGGGTAGAGGTAGTTCCTCTTACTTATATAGAAGGTCCCAAAATTTCAAAGTTTATAATGAATCAAATCATCTGCAGATATGGTATCCCTTCTTCCATTATCACTGATAATGGTAATTCGTTAAAAAATAAAAATGTGAATGCAGTATGCAAAAAATTTCAAAATTCCCTTAAATTTTCAACCCCTTATTACCCTCAAGGTAATGGGTAGGCCGAAGTTTCTAACAAAACCTTAATTCGCATTATGGAGAAAATGGTGAACACCATAGGCCATAATTGACATCTACAAATTCACCATACCCTCTAGGAATTAAGAATTTCTATCTGAACCCCTATAGGTGTAAATACATATTATTTAGTGTTTAATTTAGAATCCATCTTTCCTTTAGAGATCGAGATCCCTTCTTTACGTATTGAGCTAAGGGATTACTTAAATGAAGAGGAGGACTATAGAGTAGCCCTACTGGTAAAGCTGGAGCTATTGGATGAGAAACACCTTTGTGCCCTCAATCACCTAAAAGTGTATAATGATTGAGTATGACAGAGCTACAACAAGAAGGTCATACCTAATCAGTTTGAAGTAGGAGACATGGTGTTGAAAGAGAATCAGAAGAACACCAACAAAGATCGAGAAAAGAAAGGGAAATTTGAGCCCAACTGGCTAGGACCATACTTTGTGGTTTCCAAGTTTGGTTCAGGTGCATATAAGTTGGCCTATTCAGATGGCCAAGAGCTTCGAGAACCCATGAACACAATGCATCTTAAGTGCTTCTATGCTTAAGTATGGGGTCTCTACAGAATACCAAGAAAAGTAAAAAAAAAGTATAAAAATAGAAAAAGATAAAGATAAATAAACAGGTATGTCCAATAGTGAAAACCATGCAATGGTGGCACTTTGAAAAATTCCTTTGGTGAAAACCATATTTCGGCACCAAGGGAGGGTTCGTTGTTCATAAGAAGTCTAGGTTTAGGGAGTACGACAACTTGGCCTGAAGTTAATCTTTTCCTTCGTCTGAGCCCCTTGTGAGCCTATCCTTCTTTCCCCTGATCCGATTAATCTAACCTTATGAGTGCAGAGAAGTTAACATTGAATGAAACTATCTCACATTGGGCTAAACTTTATAGCAACACTTCTAGCATATACCACATGGCATTCTACCCTCATACATCCTATCTAACGTTGGGGGCATCCACGTGTCTTTATTTTCCTTGCACATTTGCTTTGAACCATGGTTGAGAAAATGTCAAAAACATTCATATAAATTTTGAAATACCCAAAAACATACAAATATGTCCTTTGGAAAAATAAAAGCATTCAAATACGTTTCTTAGAAAACTAAAAAACAATAGAAAATTGTCTTGGAAATAAAATCAAAAATAGTGAAAAACATCCCAAAACTTTTCCACAAAAACAAAGTAGTGGTTCACTTACTTTTAGTTGTTGGTTTGTATGGTTTTGGTTGCATTACTTGTTCGTACTACATTCTTTAAATTGGATTCATTTGTTTACTTAGATTGAATGTCACTTTAGTCTGTAGTGTATTGTATTGAGTCCATTTTTGTATTGCATGCTTGTAAATAAATGTGTTGCTTTGATTAGAGTTGTTTAAACTTGTTCTTGTTAGTTTTTACTTGTGCATTATGTTGTCACTTCATCGTCATGTCACACATATCCATCACATCTATACATCATATGTCAAAAATATGTTAAGTCCACATCACGCAAGTATACTAAAAGCTAATCATCAAATATCATATCACCAATGGGGCAAGAGGGGTTGTGCATGATCATAAATCTATCCCCCCCACACCGATATCAAAAATATAAACATGTTGTTCAAAGGTATCTCATCAAACATACAAGTATGATATTAGCTAAAGCTATCTCATAAATATAACAAAGTAATACAGGGCATATAACAATCAAAAATTGTTAAAATCGTTAAAAATCCATTCTAAAAAATTCCATAAAATCCCTAAAAATTACAAATTTTACAAAAATTGGTAAACAACATATACACAATTAAATCTTGTGTCAATTACATCATCCTCACACATTGAAATATGTCTTACAAAAGCATATTTCTATGGTTCTTACTTGTTTTACTCTCAAACAACATGCAGATCATTGTGATCTACCTCTATTAACAAAAGCTCGGTTGCATACTACGTCGGTACTCCCATTCAACAGTGAGTTGTCAGAGACTATGTCGTAGTGCACGAAGGTTTTTCCATAGGACTACTTGTGTCCTCCATTTTTCCCTCGCATGTGTTATTTCTTGGGGCATCATTTTTAACCCTTGTCGTTACAACACAAACATTCAAGAAACTGCAGCTTGATAACAAAAACATTGGTGTGACTCTCTTAAATGTTATTTGTTTGACTAAGTGTGATTGTACTGGTTTCTCTTTCAGGTTAGCTAGTTTATTTTCTCGTATTGCATTACATTTTGTATGTTACATGGAGCTAAATATCATTTTACTTTCTCGTATTGCATTGCATAATGTATGTTACATGGAGTTACGTATTTTTAGCAGTAGACAATTGTTAGTAATTTAGTTTTTCATGTGATCTTACACTTTTGTTTATTTTCAATAAAATTTAATGATGTAGACCTATAGGAAAATGATATAAATCGGTTGCTTATTGAAAGGGTGGATGCAAATATTGGGCTTGTCCTATATTTCTCCATTAATCATTTCTTCTCTATTATCATTTATTACCACTACTAATTTTTCTTCCAAATCACCCAGGGTGATAAACAACCACGTTTATCCCTATCATTATTCCTTTTCAATACCTAAGGGTTTCGCGCCCATTCTGACCTATTTTCTTCTATCCATTTCGATCATATTTTTGATCGTCGATTGACTTCTTCTATCACCCACTTGACACTCGAGGGATCCATCCTTCATCTTGGTAATTTTTCTTCAAAAATTTACCTATTTTATGTTTGTCTACTATATTTGAAGTGAAGTCACTAACTTCACCTCAAACATGGGCAAATGTAGACACCTAAATTCTACTTTTGCAATCTTATTGTCAAAATACACACAAATCACTCTCATTCTTTCCAATTCCATTATAATTAGTGATCTTTACTAATTAACTAATGTTTCTTACCACTTTGGTCAAATTAACAAGCATTTTTTGATTACCATAACCCCTTTCGCATTCAGGATGCCACTTTACAGCAAATCGTAAGTCAAAATCCTCTTCAAAACAGACAATTAGCAATTATAGCTAATTAAGCCTATTTTGCCCTTATTTTGGTCAATATACCCTAGTATTGACTCAAACCCCTCTTCCAACAGTTCAAAATCACCCCATTCACCTCTACAATGTCTCAGCAAGCTTTAAAAGCTTATCCTAGCCCCCTAGTTAACCCTAAGTGGTTGATTAGGGATTCACACCTCTTAATCACTTGGTAATTCACTAATTGTGATTAGCAAGGCCTAATCATGATTAGTAATTCTAATCTAATTTGGGGATTTTAGTCCCACATGCACCAAAATGTAAGTTTCTCCCAAAAGGAAAACTATAAAAAGGGTGCACCTCATTCCTTTATACTTTACACCATGCTTTGATTTGCATCTCATATAATAAATATGATATATAGCCAAGTTCAATCCTTGCTTAAAGCCTTCAATGGGGTTAGTAGATGGATATCCAAAATGACCAAGTAGTCATTGGGAGAGGCCATTTCACCTTGTTTGGAGTAGTAACCATAACCATTTGATTTCCCTCTTAGGTCTATTTAGGCCCATGTTAGGTAATTCAAGCATATTAGTAGGCATGTTTAGTTAGATTTTGTATTATTTTCATACTAGTTAGACATTATTTTAAGCTTCTATCTTAATGTTACATTCCTAGATTTCGAACCCTTGGCTAGAGGGATGGAAATGGTGTTAGCTCTCCTTGTTTAGTCATGAAATTTGCTTTGCATAAGTTTAGGGTGTCGTCAACGAGAATCCCACAACTGTTTGATATACCCATGCAACACATTTTCTAATGACAGTAGTCTTCTATTGGGGTCACTAAACAAAATAAACTCTCACTGGTATAAGATTTATGGCCCTATATAGATATTGGGTCCCCCTATATATATCATGTTGGTGTCCCATTCATTATATAGACATCTTGATAGTTATTTTCGTGAATTCTGATAGTTGTTCATGAACTCCCAATATCTGGTCCTAAGAGTTGTTTCCACTTCGATAGCTAGTCCTGAGAGCCCACGAATCCCATAGACATCTTGTTCCTAGAAGACCTCCTGGTCATCCAAGTAGTGGGAAAATAAAGACAAGGGGAAGGGCTTCCACATTAAAACAAACATAACAGAGGCCAATAGACCGACTCACAAAAAATCAGAGCATTAACAAGAGGCATAGGCTAGAAGGAGCATGGATGGCCAACAAAAATGTCTTACAAGTTTCTAATTTGAGTAAGATAGCCTTAAAGGATATCAATGAGCAGATGTGTGCATATGATTCTCCTCAAAATATTGAATGGAGAAGGAAAGTGTCAATAATGAGGTAAGCATATTTTCAAAAAAATGGAGGAAGAGAGGAGGATGGTGGAGCAAGGTCATGGTACAGGCAACTATGAACATCATGTGATATACAAAGTGTTGAAATGTTCATGTTTCAAAAAATATAAGGTAAATTTTTATGAGTAAAAACTTAATTATATTCACAACAACCATCATCAGAAAATGATATGCATGCCCTAACACCCATCGTAGTGAGGACAACAACCTTACATTAAGGAAGTTCCTTTCATAGAAAGGGAAAAGGGTTTTTCAAGGGGAAAAAAGAAAAAAATGATGGGGATGAGATGCTTCAGGTAAGAAAGCTTAATTAATATATTCATGCATATTGTTAATGTAGTTATTTTAAATACTTATGTGGTTGTAACATTTTTTATCAATCCTATGTAGGGGAATGTTGTGCATGAAGTACCACAACCAGAGGTTATTTTAGTGTTGATTGATGACACTGAAAATGATGATAAGTATTCATTTGTAAAGATGTCTTACATCGATTCTTATTATGAGTCCACACACGCCTATGATTTTCATGTCAATGACAATGTCCAATTGTACACTAATAGTTATATGGCTTCTAAAGGACACATTGCCTCTATCGAGAAGGGATTTCTTTCCCAAGGTGTGCCAACCATGAAGAATTTTTGTGTTGTAAAAATTTGAATGGCTATGTATCCTGAATGGTTAGAGTTTCTGCCCTTCGGTAGGAGTAAGAAAGAGACACTGCAAAAAAACTTACATAAAGATACATTTTGGGGCAATGAGTATTTGAGTGTTAATTCCTCTACAAACAATGTACAAGACTCATCAAAGGTGTGCATATCATTTTCAATTAGATTCATAGTTCATAAACTCTTTCATATTTTCATCTAATTAGGTTATATATCTTTTAATTTCCTTTAGAATGATTCCTCTACAAATAATGTACAAGACTCATCAAAGGTGTGCATATCATTTTCAACTACCTTCGTATTTCATAAACTCTTCAGTATTTTCATCTGATTATGTTATATATCTTGTAATTTCCTTTAGGATCAGGATGAACAGGAGGTGACGTCGAAAGCATTGTGACCTATTACTTGGTGTTATGAGGTACTTTGTATGTAGCGAACTAAAATGTTTTTTCTTGATGTATGTGTCATATTTTTACTTTTTGACCACTTTGCTAACATTGAAAATTTCAAATGTAGATGTCTTCATGGGAGGTCAAAGAATCCCCACATTCATTACTTAGTTAAATTCATTTTCTTCTCCTTGAGAAGGGGTTTCCTTGTCATGTCTTGAACATGGATATTACTTAGCCATGATGTTTCAATATGTACTCAAACATGATATTTATGATATAAAACAAAACAAAAAATTCACAAATGATGTTTCAATATATACTTGCATGTATTATTTATGATGCATAATGATATATTTAACTTGTACATGATGTTCCCATGTATGTGTTTCATTTACACATTATATTCCTAAGAATTGTTTTATTTATGCAGATTGTAAGTAATGTTGCAGTGTTCAATCCCTTGCAATTAATAAGGTTACCTAAGGATTTTGATGATTAAATGATGCATAGATGTTGACATGTATGTAGTTATTCATGATGCAATGTATGAGATGTTATGTGGTTGACATGTAACGATTTCCACATGTAATCAATCATGTTGACATATTTATGTTTTTATTTATTAAATATTATAAATTTTAGTGATTGTGTTCACATGTTCCCTATTTTTGTGTGACAAATTTTCCTAAATATTTAATGAATATTACATTTTTTTACAACCTTGTGGGGAATGATGCATCATGTGAATGGTTTTATTTCCCTCCATTTCTCTCACTTCTTGTCTTTATGTATTCAGGAATCTCACTCATCACTTCAAAGGATCAACGATGACTATGGACTATGCATTGAGGAAGAAGAAGAGGGTAACCGAGGAGGGCAACAACAATTACACAAACCCAATGGAGATTGATGGAGATAGGGAGTCATGATTTTGTGTCTTATTATTCTATATGATATAGCTATAGTATTTTGATTTGAATGTATGGATTATGCAATAGTTCATCGTCTCCTGATTCATGTTTTCTTGTATTTTTCAAGGGTGAATGTGAATGTTGATGAGAAGGAAATTGGTGAAATCATGTTTGAAATAGATGAGCTTCTTGCGAGGATGAGATTTGAGCACAATGTGCCAGAGGTGGAAAATTTGGCTTTGAGACTCTCATTAGAACTCATACAAATTATATCACTCACTGAGGAGAAAGAGTTTTTTTACAACATTATTAAAAATGCAAAAACAACCACTGATAGGTTGGAAAGTTTCACAACTAAGAAGAATTATGTCTTAGAGACTCTCACTGTAGAGAACTATGAGTTATGTATTACAATTTGTGCACTTAGGGGTGAGAAGTTGGAACTTGAAAAAAAAACGTGTTGCCTTACAAACTCCCAATACATACACAAAATCACTATGTGACTCCAGGGGAGATATATTGAAGGTCTTGAACGTAAAGTACAATGGCATGAGTGGTGTCTATGAGTGGTGTGTCTGAGAGGACACACCATGTTTAGCAAAAAAATTAGTCATTTAGTCCACTTTGTAACATTCTAGATTGATCATCTTGTTGTCCCTTTCATACGTGGGTCTTGTCTTCACTCACATATAAGGTTTTTAAACATCATAGAACTTGGAAATTGCATGTATGAAGATAGTGTTACATCTTAAGGTTTAAAAGAATTCATTTCTCTAATTTTGTACACATTGTGGGACTCTTATTCCATCTGCATATGATTATGAGAATATATTTTTACTGTACATTGTTTGTATATAATTATATTCTTCAAAAAAAAAATAGTCTTAGAAGCATCAGTTTTACTTATTACCAATCTTGTAGAACATCATTTGTTTTGATTCATCAGTGCCATTATAAGAAAAAACTATGGAAACATTACATGTTCTAGTTTATATAAATTCTTAATATGATTCCAGATTTTACATAACATTAGCAAGTTAATCATTCCTACTAATTACATTGACTATCGAAAACATTACAAAAATAATGTAATGTGTGCATTTAGGTAGCAATAATTAAGATTAGTGCATAAATGGTTACATAACATATCAATTTTTCTTACATTATATAAAGATCATCATAAAAATTTCTTGAGTGTCTTGTTGGATTCTATTCGTCATAAATTAGATTCTTGACAATTGAGGTGATTTTGTACGTAACGCTTGTTACACATATTTTAGATGACATCCTACATCTAGAAATATATTATTTTCTTGGAAATTGGTTGTTTTCCAAGTTATGAGAGAATATTTGTGGGTTGAATTCAAGCTAATATTATGTCTTTACATATTTAAAAAAAATAAAAAAATCTTATAAAATTGAATTTCTCTCTTCACTTTGTTTTAGTTTTCTTTCTTGAGTTTGTCACAAAAAATTATATATCTATTTGTGTTTTTGCACATGTAACACATTGCATGGGAGAAAATTAGTTATTAGAGATGTTAGAGGAGTGAATTAAGACCATACGCCAAGTTTTATATTGAAAAAATATCTAAATAGATCTATGAACCAATTAAGTCATTGTTATCGGCCTCCCTGTTTTTTGTGTAAAACCAATTCAGGGTATGATTACTAAAAAGGCCATAACTCACAAAATATTTGGCCAAACACGTTGAAATTTTGGTAGCAGTTAGAGGAGAGGTTTTTTTATATAATACAAGTATTTTTATGTAAAAATAGATAAAAATATTGAGATATATGTGATTGTATTTTTATCTTCCTATAGGTGCCCATTTTTCAAGAAGTGTTAAAAAAGTCAAAGTTGAGTTTTCATTGAATTTGAGTGTTATAACTTGGCATAAGGCTTGGATAACCTTTATTATGTTTGAAATAACTTAATAAAGTTTGTTTCATGGTGAAGAAGGGGATAATAATGATTTTTAACTATTGGAGGCCAATTAGGCCTAAGAAGACCAACAATGTTTTGAACAAGGTAAGGTGTTTAGAGACATAATTCAATACCTCCAAGTCTTATATCTTGTATGAGGATTGAAACATGTTTGTTTTTCATGAAATCAATCTCAACAGAAATAAAAATTCTTCTATCTACTCTTTATCAAGATCTTGTATGGTGAAATCATGCCAACAAGAAAGATTAGATGATATCACCAATAAGACTGTCAAGAAGCACCTTTAAACTTATGATTTCTAAAAGTAGATATATGGATTGTTTGTACTAAATCTTGATTCAAACACTTATGAAACTCTTAAACCTATTACTTAATGTCAATGATGACTAAACAACATCTAAAATATATGAGTACTTCTCCAAAATCCGCATTGTTTCCTTATAGCTTTCTCTAGGAGGATTTTTGGACTGGTTTATCCTGCAAAGAAGGTTTTAAGACTAGGAATTTGTACATACCATTTTAGAAATTATAGGAGTATGGAAAATATCACATGATGTCTCTTTACAAAATAGGCCCAATTGACTTGTGATCTAATATTAATTAGGCCTAAATAGGTTTCTTAAATGCCACAGAACACTCTGCGAGCTATAACTATCAATTCAATACTGATATTTCACTCTAAAATTACCTTCGTCGGGTTTTATTCTATTGACAAGGGTTCACAAAACATAAATCACTATGTTCTCTCTTAATATTTCTCACTAACCTATGTAGCAACTCTCCCAAGATTCTACTCAAAATTTACACCTGCTATGATGGTTGTACATCATCGTTATTTGTTGTACTTTACTTTGATGATTTTGCACCTCCTTGCTTGAGGTAGTTGATGATATCATAATTGTTCAACAGGATTGATATATTGTTGTAATTGTATTATTTCACTTTGGGAAATAATCATAAGTCTTTATGCTTTGACTAACCTCTTTATCATAGCAATTCGGTCATCAACTGCAAGGAATTAAAATGGTCTCCTTTACTGCTTGGAATATGGTTAATAAAATTACAACAAGGTAAATGTACTTTTTTGTTTAACATGTTTTGCATAGTTTAATAACATGAATTATTATTGTTGATATGCAGGCTTAATCTTGATGTGTGGAATAAAAGCATTAAACTTGGATGAATGGATTATTGTTGTAAGACAATATCAGGGTAAGTAAAGGGATGACTATATTTGATTATCGTATTCATTGCTCACAGACCATACTTACAATTGTTAAGTTGGCTACAATCATTCATTGATGCTTGGCATAATAATGGTGAAGTTACATTATTTTACAATTATTGGTCACTGACCATAATATCAACTATTAAGTGAAGTTGGGCATAATGAAAGGTTATTTTACAAGGTCATAAAACCATGGAAAATTTGGTAAAGGCTATGTTTGTAGGTTTAGGACTAAGACCTCAAAGCAAATATATTGTTTTGATCCCAGGGTCATTAACCATATTATAAGGTGGCAAAGGTAATGTTTTGATTGATTAGATAAAACGTCACTGACCTTACTATGGTCATTGTAAAAAAAAGTGAACGAATGTTCAATGGGGTCTTTAACTACCATGCGAGCAAGGTAATATTGCATTTGTTTATTTTGAAATGGTCTTAGACCATACAAAAAGGAATTGGTAATGTTTTATTGATTTTCAGTCATTGATCAACCACTATGCATTATATAGAAATTTGTTGGTATGTTTAAACACCATGCAAACATTGATAATGATTTTAATCAAGCCACTACATGGCATTGCTAAAAATTAATGGCAATGAATGCCTTATAAGGCAATTATGGATTCTTGGGGAAAAGTGTGAATCTTCTTCGAGAAGCTATGACATGTAATGAGTTCATTTTTAATTCCTTCTCCATGCAATTTCGATCTCTTTTGGTGAGTTGTGCATGGAGGTAATGGGGTTTTCCTTGTGGATGTTTTTGTGGGTTTTCCCAGTTAAAAATAGAGGCTGATATTTTATGGATTCATGAAATTTAATTTGTATAAATTTGGAAAGGGATTGGGGGTTCTTATGGTTTGATTTCTGGGATATTTTTTAAGGAAACTCTGCTTGTTTTTAGTTTGACTATTTCATTTTTTAAAGCAAAGGACAGAGAAGAAATCATTGAGAAACTCCAATCTAATCTCAAGCATGAATCTCTCTAACTTTAATTTGTTGTTCTATTATGAGATGTAGATTATTAATTGGTTTTCTTATTTGGTATGTAAATGAAAATTGATTATGAATCATGATAGTAAGATTTGGTAAGAAAAATTAGATTGAAACCTATTTAATAAATGGGTATTTGTTCATGGGTTGTATCTGTACTAGGTATGAATATTGGTTGAATCTTGGATTATTCATTCTTTTATTTGAGGTTATTTTGACAAACCAAACTCATACATACTATAGATTTTTAGAATCAATGTTAGAAAATATGAGGATAGCCCAAATGATATTGGGTAAAGAGAGTACTCATTGCTCTTTTTGTTCCAAAATTGGGTTTCTAAAAACTCTTTATTCTAGTTTTGTTTGTGATTTTTTTTGCATACGTGTGGGCTATGTAAACGACCTATATGGTCTCGAACACTTTTTGGGTATAAAAGAAACTGGGTCAGTTTGATAGTTATCTATTATTCTTTTGGTGCCTTATTACAGACATGGAGTTTAGTTGTTGGATAAGACATATCCACCAAGATTATGACTTCTAAATCTATGTAGAGTCCCTCAACCACCATTGGGTTCTTCTTACTAGTAGGAATTTGGAGTGGAAATTTTTTTGGTTTATGTATACGTATGATTATGCCTCTTTATATCCGTCTTCTGAATTAAATATGTTAAACAATTCAAATATACTTACTTATTTAGAATCTAGGTTGTGCATATAATTATTTAATTACTTATACAAAGTTGGGATTCATTGTAGAAGATATCATAATATAGATTGTATTTGATAAATTATTTAGTATGAGTTGTTATTGTCATAATAGGATAAGTAAGTGCATCTTTAGCTCATTTTGAGCTCATGTAAGGAATCATAATGAATTACTAAATGTAAGTTGGGCTTTATAATTGCTTACTTGATTGAAATTTGTTAACTATTTCATGTTCTGAAGTAGAGTCAGTTTGTGAGTAACTATTCTAGAAAGTATAAATATGGTTCTTATGTTGAATAAAATCTCAATTGTCTTATGTGGGAATTGTTAGACTGTAGTGTGAGATTAATTGGTTAACATGATTACCTTATATATTATTGGCCTAGTGATAGGAATATCATCGATTATTAGAAGGTGTGAATGGTGTTTGGGAAGTAACATAAGGCTATGTGATGATAATTATTCCATTACTCATGCATGTTTTAAATATTGACTATAAGTTATGAGACTCAATACAAACTAGTTTATTGTGATAAGGACTTGATCATTATTGTCAAATAAGTAACATTGCCTTGCAAGTATTCTTTCCTCAAAAGGATTATTTGATTAAGTAATTCAGTTTATTTATGGTTGTTAGAAAAACAAAGACTATATTATTACCTTATTTGATTATTATTATGTTAATTGATTTAATGGGACATGAAGGAAAAGAATAGATAACAATTTCATATTCTTTATTTCATAATAATGCAACATGATTATGAGTTGATGATTCATGCCAGTTCGATGAACTGACCATGCAAAATATTTTCTCTCTCCTACATTATGCAAGACAAAGTATTCATTGTGAAGTGTTTGAATTGATTATTACGAATGACTTCTTCATGCATTGATTGTTCTTTATCCAATACAGATTATTGTAATTATTTGAAATGTGAAATTTCTACTTCGCACGATTCTGTAAAAGGTATTTGGCCTTATGTATTATTCTAGATTAATGATTGATTATTGTTTCAGGAAAGATGGATTAATTATAAACCATGTTAATTAAATATCTTATATGTAAGATACGCAAGTCTTAAAAAGTTGTTTCACAACATAGTATAATTATCATTGATTGATATTGTTTTACAATATTATATCTGTTATCGTGATATCATCATGAATGAACAATTATGTTTTAAATAGTCATTATATGAAAATGAATTCAACAAATGAAACAATATGTTATATTATTGTACTTGCAGAAATGAATACACTATTAGGATGTTATGTTTTACATGTTTCTGTAAGTTCATGTACAAGAGAAAATATGATATGTATCAATTATAAGTTATAAACAAATATGAACATATTGTTGTCTTACATCAGCAGTAAACATATATGTTTATGATAATGTATATCTGATATGGAAACCATCTTTGTCTCTGTTGAACCTTTGTGGAATTGTAAGTTAAATTAACTACGGTTAAGTCTAAACAGTATTAGATGAGATCATCATTGGGTGTAAAATTCATTTGGTTCATTGTATCATGACCCACAGCATCTACTGTGGGGAATGACACTGCGGAACGAATAACCCCGCACCCACCTTGATGATCCTTCCTAAAACATGATTAGGCCTTAATCATAGGTAAAACGGTTCATAAATGATAGTGAATCTTTGGTTATTTGTATTCCGGTTACTTTATTTTAATCGGTTTGGTCGTCTTTTGTTTTGTTTGACTTTTGCATGACCGCGATGATAATTGTCTCTGTTTTATTTGACAATGCTATATCAAGCCAGCTTTATGAGAATATTTGAATTATTATTTACGGACTTGGTGATTTTCGTATTGGAATGTTTTATATAAACCTGGAAATTCAACTAATTTTTATGGTAATATATTGTTGGAAATATGTGGACTTGTATTATGAAGGTTAATTTTAACTTAACCATTAAGCTGGGTAACAACTAAAGTAAAAAAAAAATGTATGAAATATTAATTAGTGTATATACATATATATATATATACATACATACATATATATATATATATTAGAGGGATTTGGCATGTAAGCCAAAAGTTTTATTTAGTTATTGAAATTTATGGGTTTCATAAAGTGAAACACCTTCACATGGCACAAGTGTGCGGCATGCACTAAAACACGTACCAGCATTGGGAAGCCCAAAAATTCTTCAATATGCCGCCCAACTATAGTTCTTTCATTATATTTTTCTGTTATTTTTCCTTCGTCTATTTTCATTCTCCCCTTCTGGAATACCTGCGTGAGTTTTGGAGGAAAGAAGGATTCAACTTGTTGGAGCGGGAAGAGTAGAAGGTTTCCGATTCTGGGTTTACTTCAGGCATGAATATCTTCTCCTTTCTCTGCTGCATTATTTGTAAAAAAATGAGGAAATACACATTCTGTTTTTAATGGCAATCAAGGAAATTGTGGACAACTTTTGATTTAATTGTTTGGAGATGAAGTATGAAAAGGAAATTGATGGATTTTGTATTCTTTTTAGTTTTCTTTGTGTGGTTTTAACCTAACCCAGAAAAATACGCAGATGGGGTTTTGGGTTTTGATCAACAAAAATAAAGTAAAAGAAAGGTTAAAAATTCCTTCTCTGCATTATAATAAATTATACCCAAAAGGAAAAGAGTTGGGTTTTTCCTGTACAGGAAGAAGGAAAATGTTTTGTGAATTTGTGTGTTTAAAATCGATTTGTGCTTGTGGGTTTTCATTTTGTTAAACTGAAATTTGGTTGTGTGTTTTCTGTAAACAAATCGATTTGGGTATACAAATCGATTTGCATAAAGGAATCGATTTGGGTAACCCAATCAATATGGGTATGCAACCGGTTGGGGTTTTGTATTTTTCTTCTTGGTTGTTATATGCAGGTCTGATTTTTAATTTATTGAGATCTTTTGAATGATAATTTGTGGGTGTCAAAGCTCTTGCATGGGGCTGCATTTTCTAGAAATTTTATTATTATGGACCACTAAATCGGTTCATGTATAAATGAGGGTGTCTTGTTATGTGTGAATAATTACAAAAAAAAATGGCATTTAGCCTGTAACTTCCAGCCTGGCAATATGACTTGGATTCTTGTAAGACTGTGAAAAAGAAATTGCTTGTCTTGGTAAGGGCATGAAAGCCAGGACAACTTGACCGAGATGCACCAAGGAGTAATTGGAGGCATGATTGGGTTTAAAATAATGATATCTTATGAAAGAAATTATTAGTTGTTCTTTTACTAAAAAGAGTATGTTTAAATGATGTAACCATGGTGTTGCTATATTGTTGGTTGGGTTGTTTGTTTACCAGATAGAACATGTTAAAGTGATGTAAATATGGTGATATTTGTGCTAATTTGTAGAGCTGCTCATTGACTGAAAAAAAATACTCTTCTTAATCATATTGTTTTTACGAAGTTATGTAGAAATTTTAAATGTCAAATGCTTATTGATTGAAGCTGGAATACAGATGTATTGACCTTTGTGATTAGAGGGAAACATGATCACTGAAATAGAAATTGGTTGTTCTATTTGTGTGCATCCATAGTTGTATCTTTATAGAAACCAGGTAGTAATACATTTTCAGTTGTATTACCATGTGCTTGTTGATAAAACAACATGTATATCCTTTCATATTTTATTAATTAATTGCATCAGAAAATGGAGTTAATATTCATGCCAGTTCATTTTGAACTGACATCATACCACTACTCCAGTCTTGCAGGACCATTAGCCATTACATTCGGATGTGCGGAAACTCATGTCTTGTGAAGTTTTATCGTAGCATGGATCTAAATGAGATACTTGGATTTCAATTGGTGAAAGGATGATATCCTTGAATTTTTGGCTGAATTATTGGGATCTTGGACCCATTGTAAATATTCAAACCTCACTATGTGAGAATTATTATACCGGTTATATATTTCGCCTTAACGACATATGTAATATATGATTTTAATAAAGAGATGATTACTTTGTGTGTAATAATATCTCAATATGAGTAAATGATGAATACTTGAGTTGTGAAATCTTACTTTTCACAAATTGTTGAATACATTTATTTGATAGTTATCAATGTATGAAGCCGATAATTGGGCAATTATTGTAACAATCAATTGTCTTTAATTTCTAAATTAAATAAGCTATTTAGTGGCGTAGCTAATCGAAGGAATAATTAAATATACATGTTTTAATATATATTTAATTTGGCCTTTCGGTAAACTTGGTATTAATATGATAAGATTGTAAATCCTGTTGTATAGAGAATGGAAGAGTATCGTTGTAAAAAGGTAATTTAAGGTTAAAGAATCAAACATCAGGAAAAAGAGACTAAATGGGATGGTAAATAGATGAAAAGATCCATTAGGCATATTAAGGGATAAGTACATGTGGAATGCTGATATAGTTACATTTCAGCATAACGAATGTACTTATCTCATAAAGATCCTAGTTGGCCTTTGGCATCTATCTCAATATAAACTCTTGCAAGATAGGTTTAATTGGAAATAAAATAAAAACAAACTATAAAGATCTAGATAACTGTGAAAGGGATAGTTGTGAGGTGGCGGAAGACTTAAAACTCATAAGACTAGTGTGTTGTCTTGAGTTTAGCCGTAACCTGCACGGCGGATAACTTTGGCCAAAGTAATGCATTGATGGTTGTGCATTGTCTGATCACCTAGTCCTCCAATTAAATAAAAAAAATTGTCTGTAACCTGATCATGGGAAGTTGAAATACTGAACATGAGGTAGACAATGGTTGGATACCAGAATACGAAGTCAGGAAACTAGCTTCGTGGTAGACCCAAGGACTTTCACATAGTTCCCATGACCTTTAAAAGGTTGAGCCGAAATGCTAGTAAGCATTGTCACTCGAAGTAGTGACGAAGGGAGATCGTGGAGATCTGGATACACCCTTCTCAGCCACACATGGCTTACATGGATGTTATCAGATAGATCAAAAGAGAAAAATTGATTAATGAATTTGATTAAATAAATCTGTATGATTGCAGCTGTGTAATTTGTTATTATGTTTATGTGTTAAAAAAAATCCTCATTTTTCAGCTCTTGTAATTTTGAGCGTTACATTTTGGTATCAGAGCCAGAGGCTCAGACACTTGGACATTAATGGGACACACGTTCTAATAAAAGTATCCTCTTTTATAAAACAAGAAACTATGGCTAGGCCGGCAACAAGAGCTAGTATGGCAAGTGACAGTGGGGTAAATATTGATGACGTGCCGGATAATACGGCTGCTAAGTTAGAAGAAATCCTCAACCTTTTGAATGACACCTGAAACTGAGTTGTTGCCTTAGAACAACAAGGTCAGGGTGGTGAAGAGAATGAGGATCGTAGGGATGAGAATCAGGGTGATGAGCAATATGATGATCAACCTGAGCACCTGAATGAAAGGGCAAATAAGAAAGCAAGGCTGGCTGCTGAGTTAGCAAGGGACATTAAAAGAATATCCCCACCTAAATTTGATGGTACAACTCTTGGGGATGGTGCTGAAAATTGGCTCTCTGAAATGGAAAAGTATTTTGAGATTAGGGACTTTTCAGAGGAGACAAAAGTAGTATGGGGAGCCTACCAATTGTCCCGTGAAGCATCTTCCTGGTGGGATAACCAGAAAATGGAACTAGGAATTGATTCTGGTATGATCACGTGGGAGCAGTTCAAGGCCTACTTCCGTCAAAGATGGCTACCTCAGCTATACTTTGACCAAAAGATGGTAGAATTCCAAAATCTGACTCAAGGAAAGTACTCAGTTACAGAATATTGGGAACGTTTCACTCGATTGCTGAAATATGTTCCTTTGTATCAAAAGGATGAGAAGTTTAGAGTGAGAAAATTTATAATGGGATTGAATCCTAGTATTGGTGGTGAGGTAGATGTTCATGGACCTACCTCGATGGAAACAGTGTTTGAAAAAGCTATCAAGCAAGAACTAAAGCTGCGAAGTATTTATGCCTCTAAAGAGGAAAACAGAAGGAAAAATAGCAATTTCCAAACATCAACCGCAAGTAAACCAACATGGAAAAAGGGAAACAACAAGTTCAGGCCTGTCAATAAAAGAGGAATAGCGGGTAGAACTGTTGTGAATAATAATAAAAATGGGCAACAAGGAACAAGTTTCAGCCAGAATAAGATTGAGAGAAAAGGACCATTGGGAGGATGTTTTAAGTGCGGTGGTGATCATTTTGCTAACAACTGTGCAAAAGAGGACAATGGAATAACCAGTAGAAGGGATTTACTGTAGTAAATAAAGAGGGGCAACAACATAAGATTTATGCTGCAGTCCATAATAAGCAAGCATGGAAAAGCAAGCGACTCCAATAGAAACTTCAGGTAAGCTTTTTGGAGAACCTGTTTCTATTTTATTTGATTCTGGTTCAACAAAATGTTTTGTTTCATCTAAAGTTGCTGATAAACTCAAAATAAGAGCTGGGTACATGGAACACACTTGGACTGTACAATATGGAAATAATGTTGTACACAGAGTGAATCAATGTTTGTTTGAGGCACCACTAGAATTACCTGAGTTCATGACAAGATTAAACCTGTATGTGGCACCTCTTGGATCCTATGATGTTGTCATAGGTATAAATTGGTTAAGTCAACATAATGCAACCTTGGATTGCTTAGGGAAAAGTGTAACCTGCTGCGATGATCAGCAGAAAACAACAAGTGTTCAGGGTGTTAAAAGAGAGTTTGTCACTAGGTAGATTTCTGCCATGCAGCTAAAAAAGGCAAAGCGGAAGGGCTGCCATCTATATGCTATAAAAATAACAAATTCGGGACAGGAAATTGAGCCTGAAATTGAAGCATTTCCCATCCTAAGGGAATTTAGAGATGTGTTTCCAAATGAGTTTCCTGGACTTCCACCTAAGCGTGAATTTGACTTCACAATAGAGGTCAAACCAGCAACGGAACCAATCTCCAAGGCACCATACAGAATGACAACAACTGAATTAGTTGAGTTGAAAGCTCAATTACATGAATTTTTTTCCTTGGGTCTGATTAGACCAAGTATATCACCATGGGGTGCACCGGTTATCTTCGTGAAAAAGAAGGATGGGACCCTCAGACTTTGTATTGATTACCGAATGCTCAACAAGGTAACAGTGAAGAATCGGTACCCGCTGCCCCGAATCGATGATCTATTTGATCAAATGGGGGGCACAAAAGTGTTTTCCAAGATTGATCTTAGATCCGGTTATCATCAACTGCGAATCAAGGATGAAGATATCCATAAAACCACTTTTAGAACAAGGTATGGGCATTACGAGTTTACAGTTTTGCCCTTTGGTCTAACAAATGCACCTGCCGCTTTCATGAACTTGATGAACAACGTGTTTAGGGAATACTTAGACCAATTTGTACTTATCTTTCTCGATGATATATTAATATACTCCAAGAATGAGGAAGAACATGATGAACATTTAAGGATTGTGCTGGGAATTCTCAGAAAACATAAATTATATGGAAAATTATCTAAGTGTGCTTTCTATCAATACAAAGTACAATACTTAGGCCACTTATTAAGTAAAGAAGGAATCTCGGTGGACCCTTCGAAGATCAGTGCCATCATGGAATGGCCAGCACCAAAGGATGTGCATGAAGTGAGAAGTTTTATGGGTCTAGCAGGCTACTATCAAAAGTTCGTAAAGGACTTCTCTAGGTTAGCAGGACCTATCACTTCTTTGCAAAAGAAGGGTAAGAAATTTGTTTGGGACAATAAGTGTGAAGAAGCCTTTAATGAGTTAAAAGGTAGACTCACAAGTGCTCCGGTGTTGAAGATTCTGGATCCAAACGGGAACTTCTTAGTGGTAACCGATGCTTCAGGGGAAGGTTTGGGTGGAGTACTACTACAAGATGGGCATGTGGTAGCTTTTGAAAGTAGGAAGTTGAGGGTGCATGAAGTAAATTATGCACCACATGATCTTGAGCTTGCTGTGATTGTTCATGCGCTGCAGGTATGGAGGCACTATTTGCTAGGAAAACCTTTTGAACTCAAAACAGATCATCTTGGGCTCAAGTACATTTTTACGCAGCCGAATCTAAATGCAAGGCAGTGAAGATGGCTGGAGTTCCTAGCAAATTATGACTTTGATATAAATTACATTAAGGGAAAAGAGAATAGGGTGGTTGATGCCTTAAGTCACAGAAAGCAGATTGCTGCTATAATTACATTAAGAACCCAGTTCAAAGATGAAGTTAAAAATGAGTTAACCAATGACCCCTACTACAATCATGTTAAAACAGCTCTAGAAAAAGATCCAAGGGACAAAAGGTATGATGGTTTCAAGGTGGAAACAGATGGGATTCTATGTTATAACAACAGAATATATGTACCAGAAGGTAAAGAACTCAGAAATAAAGTCATGAGAGAATTTCATGATGCTCCCTATTCGGGACATCCAGGAGTAACAAAGATGATGGCGGACATCAAAAAGCAATACTTCTGGAAAAAGATGAAAAATGATGTGATTCTTTACGTCTCACAATGCCTGGAATGTCAGCAAGTAAAGGCTGAACATTTACATCCAGCAGGACTATTATATCCTCACAACGTGCCAGAATATAAGTGGCAAGTTATAAGTATGGATTTTATCCAAGGTCTACCTATGTCCCAAAATAAACATGATGTTATACTTGTAGTTGTAGACAAGTTAACTAAAGTGGCACATTTTATAACAGGTAATTTAACGGATAATTCACCCATACTGGCAAAAAGGTTTGTACAAGAAGTTTTCTGATTACATGGAGTTCCAGAAGTAATAATTTCAGACAGGGACTCAAGGATAACTTCCAGATTTTGGCAGACTTTGTACGCTGCCTTAGGGACAAAACTGAACATAAGTTCTGCCTACCATCCTGAAACTGATGGTCAAACCGAAAGAGTAAATCAAGTGTTAGAAGATTTACTAAGAATGTATTGCATGGATCAACAATACAAATGGGAAGAGTATCTTCCCTTGGTTGAATTTGCCTATAATAACACTTACCATTCTTCCATTCAGATGGCTCCTTTTGAGGCCTTATATGGTCATAGGTGTAGAACACCTATAAGTTGGGATAATCCTGAAGATAGGGTACTGATTGGACCAGAAATGCTTTCGGAAATGGAAAAACAGGTTAAATTAATCCAAGAAAGATTGAAAGAAGCAACAAATAGGCAGAAAAGTTATGCAGATTTAAAAAGAATTGACAGAAAGTTTAACGTGGGAGATAAATTTTTTCTTAGGGTCAAACCTAAAAAGAGTTCCATTTCATTTGGCAAGTCAGCCAAACTATCTCCTAGGTTTGTAGGACCATTTGAAGTCCTAGAGGTCATTGGACCAGTAGCCTACAAGCTAGCACTGCCTCCCGCTCTATCCAGGCTGCACAATGTATTTCATGTATCCTTGCTTAAGAAATATGTACCTGATTTAACACATGTACTTAATTGGGATTCATTGCAGGTTCTGGATCCAGGGGTAATCACGGTTGATCCTATAAGGATACTAGAAACCTGGAAGTTGCACTTGAGAAACCGTGAGGTTTCACAATGTAGGGTCCAGTGGGACCAATATTCTGAAGAAAGTGCCACTTGGGAGAATCTGGAAGATATCCAGACTACTTTTCTGCATCTGTTTGACTGATTTTTATGAACATGTTTTGTTAAAGTACTAAATTCAGTTTTTCTGTAAAAGTGGTAGATAAGAAAATTCTGTAGATAAGCCTACAACTGAATATTGGGACTAAGATACTTTTTGATTAATAGTTACTGTTGAAGATTTTGTTAATGAACCAGAAAATCTATCATTTAGGCAGTAATGTATTATGTCTACAGATTATATGACTGATTTTCTATATGTACAAGGGTTGTTGTGACCTTTATGATTCAGCTGAAATAATATTGCTACAAATTCTAAGCTGATTTGAAATATATTTATGCAGCAAATGAATAATGGGTTAGTTTATCTATTTATCCTGAAATCATCGAGACGATGATTATTCTAAGGGGTGGAGTATGTAACATCCCAAAATTTCTTGTAAGTTAAATTAACTACGGTTAAGTCTAAACAGGATTAGACGAGATCATCATTGGGTGTAAAATTCATTTGGTTCGTCGTATCATGACCCACAGCTTCTGCTGTGGGGCATGACACTGCGGAACGAATAACCCCGCACCCACCTTGATGATCCTTCCTAAAACATGATTAGGCCTTAATCATAGGTAAAACGGTTCATAAATGATAGTGAATCTTTCGGTTATTTGTATTCTGGTTACTTTATTTTAATCGGTTTGGTCGTCTTTTGTTTTGTTCGACTTTTGCATGACCGCGATGATAATTGTCTCTGTTTTATTTGACAATGCTATATCAAGCCAACTTTATGAGAATATTCGAATTATTATTTACGGACTTGGTGATTTTCGTATTGGAATGTTTTATATAAACCTGGAAATTCAACTAATTTTTATGGTAATATATTGTTGGAAATATGTGGACTTGTATTATGAAGGTTAATTTTAACTTAACCATTAAGCTGGGTAACAACTAAAGTAAAAAAAAATGTATGAAATATTAATTAGTATATATATATATATATATATTAGAGGGATTTGGCATGTAAGCCAAAAGTTTTATTTAGTTATTGAAATTTATGGGTTTCATAAAGTGAAACACCTTCACATGGCACAAGTGTGCGGCATGCACTAAAACACGTACCAGCATTGGGAAGCCCAAAAATTCTTCAATATGCCGCCCAACTATAGTTCTTTCATTATATTTTTCTGTTATTTTTCCTTCGTCTATTTTCATTCCCCCCTTCTGGAATACCTGCGTGAGTTTTGGAGGAAAGAAGGATTCAACTTGTTGGAGCGGGAAGAGTAGAAGGTTGCCGATTCTGGGTTTACTTCAGGCATGAATATCTTCTCCTTTCTCTGCTGCATTATTTGTAAAAAAAATGAGGAAATACACATTCTGTTTTTAATGGCAATCAAGGAAATTGTGGACAACTTTTGATTTAATTGTTTGGAGATGAAGTATGAAAAGGAAATTGATGGATTTTGTATTCTTTTTAGTTTTCTTTGTGTGGTTTTAACCTAACCCAGAAAAATACGCAGATGGGGTTTTGGGTTTTGATCAACAAAAATAAAGTAAAAGAAAGGTTAAAAATTCCTTCTCTGCATTATAATAAATTATACCCAAAAGGAAAAGAGTTGGGTTTTTCCTGTACATGAAGAAGGAAAATGTTTTGTGAATTTGTGTGTTTAAAATCGATTTGTGCTTGTGGGTTTTCATTTTGTTAAACTGAAATTTGGTTGTGTGTTTTCTGTAAACAAATCGATTTGGGTATACAAATTGATTTGCATAAAGGAATCGATTTGGGTAACCCAATCAATATGGGTATGCAACTGGTTGGGGTTTTGTATTTTTCTTCTTGGTTGTTATATGCAGGTCTGATTTTTAATTTATTGAGATCTTTTGAATGATAATTTGTGGGTGTCAAAGCTCTTGCATGGGGCTGCATTTTCTAGAAATTTTATTATTATGGACCACTAAATCGGTTCATGTATAAATGAGGGTGTCTTGTTATGTGTGAATAATTACAAAAAATGGCATTTAGCCTGTAACTTCCAGCCTGGCAATATGACTTGGATTCTTGTAAGACTGTGAAAAAGAAATTGCTTGTCTTGGTAAGGGCATGAAAGCCAGGACAGCTTGACCGAGATGCACCAAGGAGTAATTGGAGGCATGATTGGGTTTAAAATAATGATATCTTATGAAAGAAATTATTTAGTTGTTCTTTTACTAAAAAGAGTATGTTTAAATGATGTAACCATGGTGCTGCTATATTGTTGGTTGGGTTGTTTGTTTACCAGATAGAACATGTTAAAGTGATGTAAATATGGTGATATTTGTGCTAATTTGTAGAGCTGCTCATTGACTGAAAAAAATACTCTTCTTAATCATATTGTTTTTACGAAGTTATGTAGAAATTTTAAATGTCAAATGCTTATTGATTGAAGCTGGAATACAGATGTATTGACCTTTGTGATTAGAGGGAAACATGATCGCTGAAATAGAAATTGGTTGTTCTATTTGTGTGCATCCATAGCTGTATCTTTATAGAAACCAGGTAGTAATACATTTTCAGTTGTATTACCATGTGCTTGTTGATAAAACAACATGTATATCCTTTCATATTTTATTAATTAATTGCATCAGAAAATGGAGTTAATATTCATGCCAGTTCATTTTGAACTGACATCATACCACTACTCCAGTCTTGCAGGACCATTAGCCGTTACATTCAGATGTGCGGAAACTCATGTCTTGTGAAGTTTTATCGTAGCATGGATCTAAATGAGATACTTGGATTTCAATTGGTGAAAGGATGATATCCTTGAATTTTTGGCTGAATTATTGGGATCTTGGACCCATTGTAAATATTCAAACCTCACTATGTGAGAATTATTATACCGGTTATATATTTCACCTTAACGGCATATGTAATATATGATTTTAATAAAGAGATGATTACTTTGTGTGTAATAATATCTCAATATGAGTAAATGATGAATACTTGAGTTGTGAAATCTTACTTTTCACAAATTGTTGAATACATTTATTTGATAGTTATCAATGTATGAAGCCGATAATTGGGCAATTATTGTAACAATCAATTGTCTTTAATTTCTAAATTAAATAAGCTATTTAGTGGCGTAGCTAATCGAAGGAATAATTAAATATACATGTTTTAATATATATTTAATTTGGCCTTTCGGTAAACTTGGTATTAATATGATAAGATTGTAAATCCTGTTGTATAGAGAATGGAAGAGTATCATTGTAAAAAGGTAATTTAAGGTTAAAGAATCAAACATCAGGAAAAAAGAGACTAAATGGGATGGTAAATAGATGAAAAGATCCATTAGGCATATTAAGGGATAAGTACATGTGGAATGCTGATATAGTTACATTTCAGCATAACGAATGTACTTATCTCATAAAGATCCTAGTTGGCCTTTGGCATCTATCTCAATATAAACTCTTGTAAGATAGGTTTAATTGGAAATAAAATAAAAACAAAATATAAAGATCTAGATAACTGTGAAAGGGATAGTTGTGAGGTGGCATAAGACTTAAAACTCATAAGACTAGTGTGTTGTCTTGAGTTTAGCCGTAACCTGCACGGCGGATAACTTTGGCCAAAGTAATGCATTGATGGTTGTGCATTGTCTGATCACCTAGTCCTCCAATTAAATAAAAACAAATTTGTCTGTAACCTGATCATGGGAAGTTGAAATACTGAACATGAGGTAGACAATGGTCAGATACCAGAATACGAAGTCGGGAAACTAGCTTCGTGGTAGACCCAAGGACTTTCACATAGTTCCCATGACCTTTAAAAGGTTGAGCCGAAATGCTAGTAAGCATTGTCACTCGAAGTAGTGACGAAGGGAGATCGTGGAGATCTGGATACACCCTTCTCAGCCGCACATGGCTTACATGGATGTTATCAGATAGATCAAAAGAGAAAAATTGATTAATGAATTTGATTAAATAAATATGTACGATTGCAGCTGTGTAATTTGTTATTATGTTTATGTGTTAAAAAAAATCCTCATTTTACTTATCGTAGACAAATAACTAAAATGGTTAACTTTAACTTAAATTATAATCAACGAAAAATAATCTTGATAACTATATGGAGATAGTTGTGTCATGAATGGAAGACAAGTTTCATAGGCTAGTGTGCAGTCTCAAAATTGGCTTGCTAGTGCAATACATAATAACTATGGCTATAGTATTCCAAATGACTGATTGCATTGTATTTTCACCATTTCTTCTTTCAGTAGTGTTTTGAGATGGAGCGTAGTACTTGCATACTTTACTAATTAACACAAAGAAGATGCGTAGGTTCTCAAGACCTATAAAAAGATTTAACCAAAGATATACAATGTATATTGGCTCATATAAAGTGTTGAAGGGAGATCAAGAAGGATCTAGAACCCTTTGCAGTTGCACATAGTTATTGTATGTTGCAAGATGGATTTTGGAATATTAATAATGTTGGATTACTTAGTATTGAGCTAAGTAATAATTTAATTCATTATAACATAAAAATGATTAAAATATTTTGTAATTATTATCATGCTAGATTTTATTTGTTGTGTGTTGAAAATCATTGAAGGCATAAAAAGGTAATTAAGGGTTTTTTTAAAAATCCCTTAGTTTTTTGAAGTATAACATGGGTGTTACATTAATTGCTTCACCGTCAAGGATATTATTTCTTCACTAAATTGAGTAAAATTTATTGATGCATGAGCATCTAGTTAAATGGTTTAGGGCTAAACTCTTGTGCTGAGGTAATTAAAACTTTGTAACATTAAGAAGGTCAATGTTACCAAATTGTATGATGTGTGTTTACCTTCTTTATGGACATCCATGAATGTGTTTTAATATTTTAATTTATTATACGAATGTGATTATATGATGCGTATTTACCTTCTTTGCAGACACCAACTACAAGCTCTCCCACTTATTAAAAAACCAAAAAACACATACACAGAGTACAGGAAGTCTCTTCTGATATTTATAATAACTTAAGAGTATAGGAAGAAACCAATTAAGAAACTCTATATTTCTTATTATAATGAAAATAATGTTTGTACAAATACTTCTCACAATTGTGTTTTCTAGAGTTTTAGAGCATGAAACAATAGTTTTGCATAAAGAATGAGCATAGATTCTTATTCAAATATCTTGAAAATTTTGAAAGGGAATATAAGTAGGCCATCATATCTATATCATTATGGTTATCAATGTAATTACTTATTTTAGTGGCCAAAGTGTTGTGTGATTGATGATTGTTGATAACGGTGTTAGCCAAAAACCCATTAAGCCTTCTTGTCAGTATGATGAGCATCATGGAAAGGGGGTTTGCATTAGCCCCTCCTTAAGACTGAGAAAATAAGACTGGAAAATACAATGAACCAACATAAAGGTTTAAAGAATTGAATTAACCTCCTATTGCCTCCTATTGAAGAGCTAATTATTTTCAGGTTGTCCTGCATTCTTGAAAATGTGTTTTAGATAACATGAATCCTTTATGACACTGGAACAACCATAAAATCTTTGAACAACCACAAAAACTAATCATGTACACAACTACACACACACCCATTTGGTATAAAAGACATTACATTTTATCCCATACAACAACTTGCAAAAATTGTATTCTATAGTTTGCATATTTTATTTGTATTGTGTTGAGTATTTGTGGACTTTCTCATCTGACATCCACTTGTTATTTGCCAATGTTCTTGTAAATCCCCTTGGACAAACCTATGAAAATATATGCAGTTCACAAAGAAAACAAAGAAGGTGAGTTTTTAGCCTCAACAAAAATATGCCTCAACATAAATATATATACCTCGTAGAAATATGCACTCATCAACATAAATAAGCACAAATTCTCATTGGAGGTTACATATAAAAAATCCAAGTTATAAGACAAGTGAATGGATTCAATGGATTAGCAATATAGGGACACATTTAAGATGCAATATCTCCATTATTTATATCTCGATCATGTTTGGTTTCCCTATTTAGATCCTCATTCCACATTTGTCATTTTTGATTCTTAGGGGGGTTTGGAAAGAGGGCTTTCTCTTATGACATGGCAGGTTGTCTTATTCGATTCATCAATTATATGAAGTTTTTTTCTCTACAAAGGGTGTTTTTGCACCCATCTTGCACTTGTTAAAAGGTTGAGCCATTAGGTGTTGCAACCCAAGTGTATTTTATCATTCCTTACTCTTGACCTTGTTGTAAACCTTTTCCATACACTTCTCCAAGAAATATAGTGTCCCATTGTTGTTTGTTGTTATGAGGAAATTCTCAAATACCTCACAATTTCTCCTTCTAGACATTTCTAATTAATCCTCTATCCCATCAAGCATGGTCTATTAATACATTATAAACATCATGTTATAAATGCCCTGATAAGTAAAATGTCAAATGATTACAAGTGGAATGATGACTTACATTATCATCTATATGTACATCTGGCGAGTCTCCAATATCCATTTGAGATTCGCTTTCATTTGCATTTTCCGGTTCATTTTCCATGCCCTGTGTTATTAAAATAAATGATGTCATATTCCAATAACAATGATATGTTCATATACAAAAATACATCATGTGATAAAGGTCGACAAGTATAAATGAAATTGATTGTGATTGGAGTTATGCCTAACATTATTAGCATTCGATGAGCCTCTAGTGTCCCTACGAGCATCACTTTCATTTTCATTTTTTGGACCATTTTGCATGAGATGTGTATTGAAAACAAATCAACCACTTGAGATTGGGAATAAAATAAAAAATGAAGAAAATTGAAGAGGAAAAAAACTTTACATTCACATCTGAATCATTATTGTCGATGGAGTAGCTAACAATATCCCCTGTGTCATGAATAATATTAACTCCTCTTCTCTCTCACATAATCCCAACCTTAATTACATATTTACATGTGTAGGCTTCGACTGAAAAATGGAAAATTATACATTGACATCAGTGGCATTGCACTATACACATGATAATGCAATGTATCATCTTTCTAGCTTTACATCCATGCATTATGATTGTCTATCATGTGAAAGGTGACATGATAGTCTGGAATTTGTAAATCCTTAACCCATGAAAGATTTTCAATTTTTTCAACTTTAAAGTTTTTGTAAAATTTGTTGTCTTTGATTATTTTTAGCCACCAGTAGTATATGTAAACCCTTGTGGTTAGTTAGTGTACTAACTAATCCACACTTTAATGTGCAACAATGTGAATTGTACTCAATAAACAATTATTTTAGATGTGAATGATATGATTATATGTCTGCATTAGTTTCTTTCCCAACATGTTTGAGGGTATGACGACACCTCTACCACATTACAACCCTATGGATCCAATGATCCTCCCAATATTCAAAAAAATTGGGTTGTGTGAAACAATACTTCTCTATGGGGTAAGTGCATGGAAATGGGGGGCCAAAAGGGGATAAAAAAGGGACACATTTTTCCTAAAATCGTTGAAACTTGAACTTCATCCAATAATTCGACATGCCTATTCTCAAAATTTGATAAAGTGATAAGAATAAGTACCGTAGAGCTTAGAATTTAGTTTCTAAACTACTATTTTTTTTTAAATGGTTGAGATTAAGAGGGTCAAATGTGGTGCACACACAAAGTATGTTTATTTTTGTGTCAAAAATATAAGAACCTATTGTGTGTGCACCCCCCCCCCCCCCCATTTTTTGAATTCCATAAATTATTTTTCAAATCCATTAAGAAGAAATTTAGCTAAGACCATGTATAGGGTCCCACTAATTTTTCATATTTTTTGTATGAATATATAATTTTTTATTAATTTTCAAAGTGCCCATATCCCGAAAATTAAATATTTGTGTGTTCACTCCCATAACTTTGAGAAAAAAATCATTTTTTTTGTTTTTTTAGTGCATGTAAAATGGAGTTTAGAAAAAACCACTTTTTAAAGAAATTTTGATGAAAAAATCATAAATTGTGTACCAAAACGTATTCATAGGTTTTTGCAAGAAAACAAGTCACTAGTAAAAGAAATTATGGATGGAAGCCTTAAATTCATTGGATTTCAAAAAGAATTATATTGTCATCAAGGTAAAACCGAGCTTGACATCATAATATTTTTTTTTTTGAATATTATGTTATAATGCATGATATTTTGGGGTGAACACGTGAAATTTTGATGTTTTTCTATCAAACACAGTTTTAATCACGCAAAACACAGTCCAAACCTTTGGTTTGGAAATACAAGGCAAATCCAAGCCTATGGATTGGGAATTTCAAACCCAAATAAGATGAAACTCACTCGCGTTATAACATGAGTGCGCTATAACACACTCGCATTCTTGTTTGCTAAGTGCTATATGTGGTTGTGGGAGGGTTATATTTAGTAAATAATTTTTCTTTTATTAATATTTATACTTTATTATTTCTTATTAAAAGAAAAACTTATACTTGAAATTTATTTTAGTAAATATAAGAAGTTAGGGTCACTCTACACCATATGGAACTAGTCTCACAACTCCATCTATCAAAGTTTAGAAGATAGTTTTTCATATTCTAATCTCGTCAGTACATAGGTATTTTTCAGGATTTCAGCATTCAACATTTAGCCTTCAAGATTTTAGGGTTTAAATTATACAATCAATATTTGTTTTGTGAAAGAATATAGTCATTTTAAAGATTTTGAGCCATTTTGGATTGGTTATTAACATTTGTAAGAGTGTTAAATGTGTCAAAATTAGAATTTACAAACCTCACAACTCTCAAAGGTGGTGACAACTGATCGAATATATGGAGTCATGAATTTTCCCATGAACATGGAGTTGAATCCCTAATTTTGTCTAAGAATATGGTAAAATCATACTATGGATGAGTACCTAATTTACAAGCTTAAGGAATACATCTTTAAATTCCTAGTCAATATTTCGTCCTTCCTATGACAAGCCTGCCTCAATACCACTCTCAACCCAGATCAAAAGAAATTATTAACAAGATTTTTTTAAGTTTGTTTCAATGTGTAGGGATGTTTGGATACAATGGTTGTTCAATGTGACTCAATGGAAGGTAACTTCCTCCAGAGGCCTAAAAAGGCCATTCTGAGCTAATCAAACACCTTTTAGGAGAGTTCAAAAAAAAACATTAAGCATCTAGAGGTGATTTCATAGAATCTTGGAAGTGTTGGAGGCAATTTAGGAATATTGTTCAGGGCTTAAGGTTTAGGGTTTAGGGCTCAGGGTTTAGGGCTCATGGCTCAAGGTTTAGGGCTTTGTGTTTAAGGTTTACGGTTCAGGGTGGTAAAAATAGGGTTTATGGTTTATGGTTTAGGGCTCAAGGCTCAAGGCTCAAGGTTTAGGGCTCAAGGTTTAGAGTTAAGGGTTTAGGGTATATGGTTGAGGATTTAGGGTGTATAATTTAGGGTTTAGGGTTTAGGGTTTAGGGTTTAGGGTTTACAGTTTATGGTTCAAGGTCTAAGGTTTAGGGTTTATGGCTCAAGGTTTAGGGTTTAGGGTTTAGGGTTTAAGGCTCTAAGGTTTAGGGTTTATGGCTCAAGGTTTAGGGTTTAGGGTTTAGGGTTTAAGGCTTAAGGTTTAGGGTTTAGGGCTCAGGTTTTAAGGTTTAGGGTTTATGGTTTATAGTTTAGGGATTATGGTTTAAGGTTTAATGGTCAGGGTTTAGGGTTTAAGGCACATGGTTTAGGGTTTACGGTTTAGGGATTAGGGATTAAGGCTCAGGGTTTAGGGTCGATGGCTTATATTTAAAGTTTTAAGGTTTAGGGTTTAGGGTTTAGGGTTTAAGGTTTAGGTTTTAGTGTTTAGGGTTTAAGGTTGAGGGTTTATGGCTTAGGATTTATGGTTTATGTTTTAAGGTTCGAGGTTTATGGTTTAGGGTATAGCGTTCAATATTTAGGGTATATGGCCCAGGGTTTAAGGTTTAGGGTTTAGGGTTTAGGATTTAGGGTTTATGGCTCAGGGTTTAGGGTTTAGGGTTTAGGGTTTAGGGCTCAGGGTTTAGGGTTTAAGGTTTATGGTTAAGGGTTGAGGGTTTATAGCTCAGGATTTAGGAATTAGGGTTTAGGGCTTAGGGTTTAGGGTTTAGGATTTAGGGCTCAAGGTTTAAGGTTTAGGGTTTAGGTTTTAAGGATTATGATTTAGGGATTAGGGTTTAAGGTTTAAGGGTTAGGTTTTATGGTTTAGGGTTTAGGGTTTAGGGTTTAAGGCTCATGGTTTAGGATTTAGGGTTTAGGGCTTAGGGTTTCAGGATCAAGGTTTAGGGATCAGGGATTAGGTTTGATGTCTTAAGGTTTAAGTTTTAAGGTTTACAATTTATGATTTAGGGTTTAGGATTTAGGTTTGAGGGTTTAGGGTTTAAGGTTTATGGATTAGGATTTAGGTTTAGGGTATAGGGCTCATGGTTTAAGGCACATGGCTTAGGGTTTAGGGTTTAGGGTTCATGTTTGATGGTGTAGGGTTTAGGGATCAGGGTTTAGGGTTTCACTCAATATAACTTTATGTGTCTTACCCATTCTCATTAGTATTGACAGAGAGTATTCAACTAAAAAGGGTTCATCTGCTTCGTAAGTAGAACATTCAAAGAGAGTCATCACAATTTGATGCCTTTCATCTGTTGATATTTTGGAGGTAAATTCCAGATATCTAAGAAAAATTTGGTACAAAGAAATGTTTTTTACGCTCTTTTGAATAATTCTTTTAGTTGCAAGCTTTCGGGAACAAAGGTTTTATTCAAATAACAAAGCCTTACATGTTCGGTGCTTATGTAAGTTGGCTATTTGAGAGGATTTCTTATGTTCAATTTTATTTTCCAAGATGCATTATTCCAATGTTTGAAAATATTTCTCCATATGCAACGACATTCTGATTCAGACACTCGATGATTCCTGAATGTCCAATCCTGCCACAGACCCCAATAGTCCTTGATCCTTCGATACAGGTAGACACAATTACTTGGCTTCCATTTATAATAATAGAGATATTTGTAAATATTTTGGTAGAGTAAATTAGCACACAGAAAATAATCTTGGTATTCAATAATCCAACATTATAGTACAAACCATATTTATAGGAATGGTCTCCTCCTATTTTTAGGAGGCCTATAACAACTACAACCTTTGCACGAGAGTTATTAAAATAACTCTCCTAATATAATAACAAATAACAAATATCATATTTTCATCAGTTTGGTAAAACAACCCAACACTCACGTATTAATATCTCACACATTAATATTATTAAACATGAGCACTAATTAATCCTAATTAATTCCTAACTGGAATTTCCCAGATTTTAGTGCAAACATGGGAAACACATCAAACATCAGTACCTACACTTGCTTTCACGCATCATGTGATTTTCCTTAGGATTATCAGGGAGGGAACCAAAAGCTGGTTTTCTATCGCATTAACCAAAAATGGAGAGTAAGGTGGTTTTCACTATTTGGGATAATGACCACAAACCACTAATCAGCTTCAGAACAGTTTTTAAATGCGTTTACCTATCACACGCATATTGCGATGTGTTAGATACATCTATCATCTCTCATCACATCTTCACTGCAGGGAATAACATAGGAAATCTTCCACATGTGCTGAATTAATGTTATTTGGCATGGCACACATAGAAATCTTCTAAAATAGTGGAAATGGAACATTGGATCATGTTCTAGGAACCTCAATGTGAAATTTCCACTTGTTGAAACACAAGAACACTGTAAACAGGCACACAATGGTAAGCACACTACCCAAACCGAAAGTAAACACACACACCAAAAAAATGCCACCATAACCGATATGCAGCCCCATCGTTGGCGACTAATGAGAGGTCGTTACTTGACCTCTAACATTTGATGCCTCCAACCTCCGGTATCATGTTGCTAGATCATATTGATTTGATCATGAAGCACAATTTTACATACCTCAATTAGACGCCAGATACCACCGAAAATGCATCCGCAAGGCAAATTTTTGTGAAGATGGGAGGGCCTCCCTGCCAGATTGAGCCGTGCGCGGACCCTGACTGGAAAGAAAACACTGAGCTCTGGAACATTCTTAGCATCGGCGGATTCACCAACTTCGTGGAAAGAGTGCAAGGACATGATCAAAGCATCTCTGTTCGCTTTGCCAAGGAGTGGAATGAGAGGACGGTCGACTATGGAGGGCAGAAAATTCTTATTAATGAGGAACTCATAGCCGAAGCGACTGGCCTCAGCTTGGAAGGATACCGCTTCTTCAACAAGAGGGTTATCAAAGAGGTTGAAGAGAGAAGATTTGTGGAGGAGGAGGAGAAGCTTATATTCAACACCGCGGGTCTGCTTGTTAACTCAATTCCATCTCCGTATGATGAAGTCACCCGCATGATGATTCGCTTCATATCCTTGGAAGGCAGGTTTGTTACTGTCCCTGCCAAGCACCTTGTCTTTTTGAATCACTTTCGTAGGAGTAGGTTGGTTTGCTTCCCTCACTATCTGTTAAACTCTCTTGAGCGCTCCATTTTGGAGTTCCAGAAGCATACCCGGGTGGTTCCCTTACACCAAGGGCTTATTTTGCTTATTCACAAGCACTGCCTTATTAAATTCCCCGGTCTCCCTTCCTCTCCCGGCCCGGCTTTGTTGGGCTCCGCCGCTGCCAGTCCTGTCTCCCCTGCTGCCCCTGCTGCTGCCCCCGCCTTCGGTGTTGCTACCCCCATGCCGGCTGCTCATGCTTCTCCTTCTTTTCCTCCTGTTGCTGCCCCTGCCACCCACCCTGTCTCTACCTCTAAACGTGTCACCAGGGCTTCTAGGAGACTCAACCTTGAGTCTACTGCTGAGGGGGATGAACCTTTGGAAGACATTGCTCGTGATCTGCTGAACATTAGTAGTGCCAGTCCCCAGGCGGCACCAACGGATAACCCTTCTAGGAGATTGGAGGCCTTAGAGGCTGAGCTTAAATTGCTGAAGGATGAGGTCAAAAACCTTGCTAAGCAAAAAGGCAAAAAAAGCATTGAGGGGGAAGGGAGCATTGGCAATAGCCAAATTGATGACATATACAAAAAACTGACATCTTTAGACTCCCGCCTAGGGAAGATGAAGACTAGGCATGAGTATAATATTGCAGCCTTCAGGGCCATCGAGGAGTTCATCGAAGGTCATGCAAGAAGTGTTTCACATCTTAGCGGTGTCCCGGCTACACTTTGGGGCAATGAGAAAGAGAGCAAAAAAACCAGAGAGGAGCTCGATAAGACGGATGCTGCTCATATGACCATGTTGGGCATGTATCATGCTTGGAAAAGAGTAAAGATGAGTATTGATCAAGCGGCCAAGAAGTAGTCCCGACTACTTTTGCTGATCCTTATTGTTTTTATTACTGCTTCTTAGCTGTAGGCTTGCTGTTTTTTTGCCGTTTTTTTGCTGTTAAGTCTCGTTTGTGTAGCTGTTTCTGGGCTTCGATGTTCTTTGCTGTAACTTTTGTGCTTTGCTACAACTTCTCTGCTCCTCTCTCTTATTCCGGCTTTTAGGCCTTCTTTTGTACACAAGGGTATAGTCCCTTTCAAAAAACTATTTACCAATATTAAAAAAAATATCTCACACATTATAATATTAATGTGAGCACTAATTAATTAATTAATTCCTAACATTTCCCAATTAGTGCAAACATGGGAAACACATCAAAAATGTACCTGCACTTGCTTTCACGATCATGTGATTTTCCTTAGGATTATCACAAACCAAAAGTTGGTTTTCTATCGGTTAACCAAAAACCGAGAGTAAGGTGGTTTTCCAGTGGTTGACCACAAACCACAAAGGGGAGAAGGTTTTTAAATGGTTTACCTATAACCATATTGTGATGTGTCAGATACATCCATCATCTCTCATCACATTTCACTGCAGGGAATAACATAGGAAATTCTGTTGAATTATGTTACTCATACACACATAGAAATTTCTAAAATAGTGGAAATGGAACATTGGATCATGTTCTCCCCCTCAATGTGAAATTTCCACTTGTTGAAACACAGGAACACTGTAAACAGGCACACAACGGTAAGCACACTACCCAAACCGAAAGTAAACACACACACCAAAAAATGCCACCATAACCGATATGCGGCCCCATCGTTAGCGACTAATGAGAGGTCGTTGCTTGACCTCTAACATTTGATGCCTCCAGCCTCTGGTATCATGTTGCTAGATCATATTGATTTGATCATGAAGCACAATTTTACATACCTCAATTAGACGCCAGATACCACCGAAAATGCATCCGCAAGGCAATTTTTTTTTTATATACGAATATTTGACTTCCAATCTTGACAAAATGACTTGACGACTTTTAACTCTTTTGACAAAAAATGATAATTTCAATGTGACAAATGATGATAACTCACAAATTTAACAAACATATGATGCGTACACACTTACTCTTAGCTTTATAAGTCTTTAGTGACTCTAATAACATGTAACCAAATTTAACACTAAATAAAATAACTATGACTAATGGAATATTTACTGTAAAAAATAACATTGACTAAAAAAACGTTGACCCCTAAAAATAATGACCTGATGTATAGGCTATATATTCAAATTATGGAAGAGTCATATTTTTAAATCTTTGTTATGGACTAATGAAATGAAATCGACTTTCTAACCTAAATACCTTTATGATTTCAATTGATGAGGACTTCACATCATTGACAGAAATAAGGTTTATCACATAACTAAAAAATTAAATAGAATGAATATTGATGTTGATGTTAGGTGTGTTAAGGGAAGTTGGATCGGTCAACACTGTTGAATCACAACAACAGATCTCTTGCGCAATCACCACCTAGGAGTGTCTTCCAAATGTAGATGGAAAAAATTGATGCATGAATATAAATTTGCTCAAGAATACAAGAAACGATCGTTGACAACAACAAACAAAGCCTCAAATATGTTAGATACTAATCTAGAGTAATTGTATTAGTATTTGATGAGAATTATTATATGCGGCCACATTGATTTCTATTCAGGTGATAGAAATGGAGGAACCGATCAACTATTAATTGCATGTTTTGAATTACTCAACTGGAGATGAAGTTTGATCCAAATAGACAATACACAATTGTCAAATCATGTTTATTATCAATACAGTGCCATATCTTTAAGAGTCCATTATTACGCCTCAAAAGTATTCATGTTATTATCAATGGATAGTGATTTACCATTTCTATTCAAATTGAAAGTTCTCATTGTTGGATCTGGCAATGGAAGGTTACACAATCATCAAATATTGGTAAGCGTAGGTGTCCTCATAACAACCCTTTCACGTGCTCAAAATTTCTTTGCATGCAAAAATCTAGTTTGGAGAATTTACACAAAAACTGGTCACAAGAATATGAAGTTAATGAGTCTATCCACACATATACTAGATCACATATAATAATATTTTCTCATCCTCAGAGGTGAAGCACAATGCAACAGCCCCTATAATTGCTTTCACAGAGCCATACTCGCTTTGATACCAAATATTTTGGTAGAGTAAATTAACACACATAAAATAATCTTGGTATTCAATAATCCAACTTTATAGGACAAACCATATTTATAGGAATGGTCTCCTCCTATTTTTTAGGAGGCCTATAACAACTACAACCTTTACACGAGAGTTGTTAAAACAACTCTCCTAATATAATAACAACTAACAAATATCATATTTTCATGAGTTTGGTAAAACAACCCAACACTCACATATTAATATCTCACACATTATAATATTAACGTGAGCACTAATTAATTAATTAATTCCTAACAGTAAATTCATGTTATGACCTCTAAATATGTATGAATTTCAAGTTGTGTGGAAATCACATCACACCCTTCACTAGGCTTGATGACTACACCTATCTTTTTCAAGGCACATTTGAAAGCATCCATGGGTTTATCATACAAGGAATTATCAATGAATGGAAGGTCACTAAGCCGTAGGCTAGATGACTCCCATTCAAAATTGAACAAGAAAGATTTACTAGGTGAATGATAACCCCGGTGTGTTTTTATCCATTCCCCTATTGATATGCTTATTTTGAACACTTAAGGAAGTTATGTCAAATTTTCTATCTGTTTCAGTAGAAGAAGAACTTTCTCTTTCTCCAGAGGAGAGGATACTGTAGGAAATTCGGTTTTGATCTTACACCTTTGTGTTGGTATATTATTTATGTTTTTTCCATTTCCTTTGAGATTATTTTTTTTGTTGTTATGGTAATTTTTTCCATCTTCCAATGGGTCATCCTGGCTTGCATAACACCATACATGGAAATATGAGAAATGTGAAATTTGTTTCAGAGTGTGAATAAATTGACATTCAAGAGCGCAAGTATATGTGGGGAGAAAAATGTTTGGAAGAGATGTGTAATATGCATTTTAAGGCACAAGGTAAATATCATGTCCATTTAGTTACTTGTCCCACCTCTCATAAATAAGGTAGTTGTACAAACATAATCAATGATGGTTATAGGCACGAGACTAGGAAATATGTTTCTAATATTGATATTCAAAAATATGAACTCACTCATGAGACCTACTAGAAATATATGAGGTTTTCTTATCCGTGTATTACGGAAGATCAAGAACAGTTTTCACTTTGTAATCACTATTGTAGACTAGAGGGATTTTAAACAATCTTCAGGTTTCCTTGTGGTTGTCATGTCCTTCTAGTCGAGTCATTAATAAAACTAAAGTTTGTTTGATTTAAAATAAAGAAAGAGTTAGTGAGAGTGTGAAAGGAAAAGAGAGTGAGATTGAGATTGTTTAGGGCTCAATGTTTAGGGTTTAGGGTTTGGGGTTTATGGTTTATGGTTTATGGCTCAGGGTTTAGGATTTAGGGTTTAGGGATCATGGTTTAGGGTTTAGGGTTTAGGGATCAGGGTTTAGGGCTCAGGGTTTAGGATTTAGGGTTTAGGGTTTAGTTATTATGGTTTAGGGTTCAAGGTGGTAAAAATAGGGTTTAGGATTTAGGGTTTAGGTTTTTGGGTTCATGGTTTAGGATTTAGGCTTTAGGATTTAGGCTTTAGGGCTTAGGGCTTAGGGTTCAAGGTTCAGGGTTCAAGTTTGAGGGTTCTTGTTTTAGGGATCATTGTTTATGGCTTATAGTTTAGGGTTTATGGTTTATGGTTTAGGGTTTAGGGCTTAGGGATCATGGTTTAGAATTTAGGGTTTATGGCTCATGTTTTAGGCTTTAGGGTTTAGGGTTTAGGGTTCAATGTGGTAAAAATAGGGTTTAGGATTAAAGGTTTAGGTTTCAGGGTTCAAGGTTTAAGGTTTAGGGTTTACATATCATGGTTTATGGTTTATGGGTTAGGGTTTAGGGTTTTGGGCTAAGGGTTTAGGGTTTAGGGTTTAGGGTTTAAGGTTTAAGGCCCATGGTTTAGGGCTCAGGGTTTAGGGTTCAAGGTTAAGGGTTTAAGGGTTTATATTTTAGGGCTTAGGGTTTATGGTCTATGGTTTAGGTTTTATGGGTTTATGGTTTAGGGTTTAGGGTTTAGGTTTTAGGTTTTAGGGTTTAGCGTTTAGGTTTTAGGGTTTAGGGTTTAGGATTTATGACACTTAAAGCTAGTGAAAGGAATAAAGTGGAAGTATGAAGAAATGAGGTTTTACAAGAAAATGAGTCATTTTAACAGTTGATTGGGCTTGTGTACAAAATGTGAGAGCATGATATGGGGGTTGAAAGGGTAAGTTTTAGGTTGATTGTGATTTTTTCATATTTGAACCTATAGAGCTTGTTGGAAAGACTTCTAAAAACAAGATACTAATGAGAATGATTGAAATTACTTGTTATGAGTTGATGAATACGTGCAAATGTGTTGGAGCTTTGCATCACCTCATGATGTTTCAGATCCTTCACAGACCTCATGATGACCATTCCCTTGATTATTTGAATTGATAAAAACTTACATATGTATTTTGATTTATTATGTGTTATAAGGAATTGCATGAGTCCATATATTCGAGCAATTGTTGCTACTTTTAGGAGTTGTGAGGTTCAAAATATATAGTTTTGACACATCTAAAACTCCTACAAATGTCAATAACCAATCAATAAGACCCCAAAACCTAAACAATAACTATATTCTTTCACAAAACAAATATTGATTGTAGAATTTAAACCCTAAAAGCTTTAGGTTGAATGTTGAAATCTTGAAAAATATCTATATAGTGACAAGATTAGAATATGAAAAACTATCTTATAAATCGTGACAGATGGAGTTGTGAGACTAGTTCCATAAGGTGCAGAGTGACCCTAACTTCTTATATTTACTAAAATAAATTTAAAGTATAAGATTTTCTTTTATTAATCTTTATTTTATTTTATTGATCTTTATGCTTTATTATTTCTTATACTTAACCATTTATTTTATTAAATATATCCCTCCCATAAGCATATATGCCACATAGCAAACATGAACATGAGCATGTTATAACGCACTTGTGTTATGGCTCGAGTTTACTGCACCATAACATGCTCATGTTATAATGCGACCCAAAAATTTCTCTGTCGTGTAATAACACGACCGAGCCATAACGAGAGGGCATTTTGGCCAAAATGGCCAAAAAATGGATTTATGTCCACGTTTTATCCCCCCATTTCCATGCACTTACCTTATGAAATTTTTGGACTCCCTATTAGCCATCTCTCCATCAATATAGTTGTGCATAATGTATCCTAGCTCACTGAACATCTCTCACCTCACATCATCTTCTCTCGCTTTGGCTATCAAATGCTTTAACCATGCATGTCGTGCATGCCAGTTGCATAAGTGCACCTCATAGTAAAAATTTTCCCTGCATAAGACAAACCGGTAAGACTTTATAACATAATCATTATAATTGTGTTGTGCCTATGCAACATAATCAACACCTACCTTATTTTTTTTATCTCCGCTCCCACGACGTCTACTATGAAGGCATTTATTTTCCATTCAATATTTTCAAGTGTACTTTTTTCTGAAGTAATTACATCCATTGGGTGATGTCACTTGTACACGACCTAAACATAACTACTCATGCCACGTGAAGCCCATGGTGTTTGGAATCAAACACTGACAATACATACAATTGAAACTGCATCAAAATATGTAATAAAATTCAACTTCTATGCTCGATAAATGAAGTATCAACTACTAGTATTGCTAGAATTAAAAAAATACCTTCATTCCATTCGTTTCAAACGTTGAATCCATGGCTATTAAACTATCATTGTCATATCTTAACAATCAATCCAAATGAAGTGGGAATTGGATGCCCAATATGAATGGGATTTTCCCATCCTCATTAGTACCTCCATTATTATATCCCTGATAGAAAAACTACTTCTTAGGATTTTCTAGAGTCCACTCTCAAACACTTTGTGCATCATTGGGGTTAAACACATATTGCAGCTCCTTAATTTGGCATTCTTTATTAAATATTTCATCTCTACATAGGAAATCATCTTATTCTATTTCACCATTCAAAAATGTGAGCTTCTAATGCACCATCTCATGGTGCATAAGGTGGATAACATCAGAAGACATTCCTAATAAAAGCAACCTATGAACCCGTTCATTGAGTTATGGGCTAATAAAAGGAGCAAAAAAACATTTATTTTCTTTGAATTGTTCATATTTTTGGTCCTGGCAATGATTTCCTTCACTATCAACATGTTTTACATGATTATAGGTGAGAAATACTTGATCAGGTCTATTGATCATTCTTCGAGTGCTGAAATGACACTAACAACCACATCTAATGTGATTTTAGCCTGGTCAGCTGCCTTTTCCCTTCTTTGACAATAATGCCTTGTCTTGTGGCAAGGCATCAATTTTTTGGAAGTCCTCAGGCCCATATGAATACTAATATCTACGCACAAATATGAAACTTATTAGCACATGCACACTCAAACACGAAAAACAAAAGAATCCATGTACACACAATATGTAAAATGAGAGCCTACATACATCATGTATTCTAAAGTACTATTCATTTTTGACTTCTTTTCAGGAATAAGTGATCAAATTTTTTCCAATGTGAAACATGACATTTGGTTGGGTACAAATTTCTATTTTATTCTCCTTTCATGAATTCCTCCACTCTATAAATCGTTGAATTGGAAGATGTAGAATTTGATCCCACATGTGTACTCCTACATATGAGAAAATGTGTCATTACATTAAACCAATACGAAGTAAAAAATGTATACAAAGATGGTGTGATAAAGCCAACATCATATTCGATTTAGATAAACAAAAAAATGGACATCTATGAATAGAAAAAACATTTAAACTATTGTGATAAGAAGCAACATCAGTTACAGTCACTATGACAATCTCCCTACAAAGTTTTTTAATCACATTTCTAATTTTCCCTTCCCCCATTAATCATGTTCATGTAGAACAAACTCACTTATCCATTAACAATGTAATGCAATAAGTAGTTGAATATTTCTTCATACCAATTGACAGTCTATGATGGTACATTGTTTCCTATTACGAGCATGAATGCAAAAATAATATACTCATTGAAATCAATGTTTCTATTTGCATTGCTTTTATCACCAACATTAGTAACTATAATCCAAGTGTAACATTCCCATTTTAAGACACTAGAACAAGGGAAAAAAAAAATTATGTAACATTCTCTGCTCTAGATTACGTAATTCAGAACACATGTTCAAGTTTTAATAATTGTTCTCTATTCCAAATAACGTGATTTTAGAACACACAAAGCTTTTAAAACCAATGTTCTCTGTTCACATATTCATAATATCGAACACACATTCCATGTCATTCAATCATATAATAGATAACCATATGCTATTGTAATGACTCGAAGAACTACCGATCTCCCATTTCATGGCTCGGAGTTTCATCGATATCTCATTTCCTAACTCGGCTACTTACCGATCCTTCATGTTAATCCATGCATTGTATACTATGTATACTTGGTTCCCTATACCTTCTCGATTATTGAAGTGTTCCATTTAAGAGGCCTATCTGAATATTTGTTACCGATATTTATCTGAAATCTTGCTTCTTAAACTAGGTGATTTAGGACAACGCAACTAGCAGCTTGCTATACTTTGGCCAAATATTTTCACATGCTTACCATGATCATATTTCTAGAAGTCATACTCGTCAATGGAATACATCCTTCACCCCACTTCATCTGTTATCTAGAATGGTCTTTTCTAACTTCTGTCAGTCCTCTTGTCCAAGGTTGAACTTTAACCCAAGATAGCAATATGAAAGAGTATAGAGATGCACTCGAGGTGACTAAGGGTATGCAGACATATCTCGTCGACCCTAGTCGATTGTGTGTGTCTAGTTACTTTTAGTCTACGCGAGTCACTTCATATACAAGGTCACATTCCTAGCTTGGTCTAAAGTAAGACTGAGGCCAAGTCTAAGCTTATGTAGACCTCAATGATTTGATTCGGAAGGGTGTTGTAACATGTCAGCTGCAACATTGTGTCATCATGAAGGCCTAGCCTTCATGAAGACACCTTATTGCAGCTGGCGTGTGCCAACATCCTATGGAATCCTCCCATCAAGGGTTACACATCCAGCTAAAAGTTTGATTAGATTCATATCTTAAATATTTAAGAATAAGTTTCAGCAACCTTGTTGATCCTCTAACCTCATAGTTCATTACAGTTGCATAACTTGAAATGACTTGAATTATCTCATAATTTAATATACATTCACTCCTCCATACCGAAGGATTGTCTATTCCTTTATTGGTTCATTAATTAAAGCTTCGGACTTACAGTCCACTACAACTTAACGAAGTAAGATTAATTTACTAAGCTTAATCAAGTTTATCCACAACTAATTTTAAATTCAAGTTTCCGTTTTATTAGAAGTCATTTGAATGAGGTGTATTCCTCATATAGATGTTTTCATTTATTTACAATTACCTTACTTCATTCTAAGGTTTATTAAGAGCCAGTATGATTCCTCCTTCCGAATATCCTTTGGGTAAGACATCCCAAGGAGTTTTATCGAAATCTGAATACAGAATTTCATTTGTCCTTTCCTTTACATTCTTTAGTTAGAATCTAGTTCCGTCTTTCATTTATATAAGAGTTCATATGCATCTTACTCTTTTACTAATGTCAATTTAAAATCCATATTGACCTAAGTACTAAGCATTTTCACATTCCAACTTAAAAGTTGTATTCACATGAAGAATAGACACTATGTCCTTTTAAATCTAACAGCCATCATTTGAATGAATACAATTTCAACGAGTAAGAATATATTCTCAATCATATTTCAACAGTTCAACAATGTTACAATAATTAAAATAACACACCATTCCCTTCTTACATTCCTCTAGATAAAATTTATACATTTCGCTAATCCGAACAGTAGAACTTCATTCATGCCAATCAACATTGATAACTCAAAAAGAAGAAGAACACAACTTTTCCTTTTTCCATTTCCTTCGGGAAGAATCATAAAATCTCAGGAAATATCCATCATTTAGATAATCAAAAGAAACAACATAAAACAACATGTCTTCATTATTACTCACGGAATCCATCTGCAAAAATTACTAACACGGGTCAGTTCATTGAACTGAGCATGTTGAGCACTTATCAATAAAATGAAGTGGTCTTGAATAACTGTCTCAATAAAAGAACTGTGCTTTTATGAAACATCCCATAATTGAGATGGACATCACGTAAAAGTTAAGTACCAATAAGGTTGAACATTTTAACAACCCAATCCCAATAATTAACATCACAATCAGATAGTAATATTAACTAACAACTATTCCCTAATAATTATAGTAAACACGCAACAATTTATTCCCATTTCCTTACTATTTTCTTCCAATAACGCAAAGAGTTCATTCCATATTTAGATAATTGCTACCGAGAGTATTTTCCCTAAATAGTCCCAAATTAAAAGCATCTGTAAGAACTGATACATAGATGGAGAGGGATAGAAGGAGACATAGATATACAGAGATATAGAGGAGGCAGGAGGGAGAGAGAGAGATTATAGATAGAGTGATTGGATATATAGGGAAGAGAGAGGGAGAGGGAGAGAGAGGGAGAGGGAGAGAGAGACAGAGGGAAGAGGATGCGGGAGGAGAGACAAGCAGGCGAGAGAGAGAGACAGAGCGGAGAGAGGAGAGGGAGAGAGAGACAGAGGAGAGAGGGAGGGAGAGAGAAAGAACACACACACAACACACACCACATGAGAGAGACAGAGAGACCGAGAAAGAGAGGAGACAGGAAGAGAAGAGGAGAGAGAGATGAGAGAGGGATAGGTAGATGGAGACAGAGAGACACAGAGGGAGAGGGACAGAGAGACAGAGAGTAGGGAGGAGAGAGAGAGAGAGGAGAGAGTACAGAGAGAGGGAGAGGCGAGACATATACAGATATAGGTATGTACTGTATACATATACATATACTATATATATATATCTATATATATATATATAATATATATATATGTATGTATGTATGTATATCTATGTATATATATATATATCCTATATATATATATAATATATATATATATATATTGTTGTTCTAATGCAATCACTATCAATTCCATTCCCTCATTATAGATGGGATTCAAAAGAAAGAAATTGCTAAGATTTTAAACAGAACTCCTTCACCTTTATACTACTCATTTAAATTCAACCAATTCAAATGCACAAGAGAAAGGTAGTCATACACCGTGACAACACTTGTGTTATTTTCAAGAATTCAACAAACATCATAGTACTCTTTCAATTCAAAAAGGGGAAAAACAACAGATAAAAAGCAGTTGCTTACGCCGAAGGTAGTCAGAAATATATTCAATATCAGATAACATAAATTCAAATAGGATAAGAAAAGAAAAGAAGTATTACTTCTGGTTACCCACTCAATAATCTCTTTCTTTTAATCACAACCGAACTAGACAATTTAAACAAGAAGAGATAAAAATTAGCGGTAATAGTCAAGGAGAGAGAACAATTAAAGTCAATAATCGAATGAAAGGAAGAAGATTCAGATTACTTCTTCTCAATACTTAGCCGAGTATCAACTATGAAGTACAGACCTGTTTCTAATAGGGTAATTCCTTCTAAACTAGAGTATTACAGTCTTCATCACTTACTAACTGCCATTCAAGGAAGTATTCCAGAATTCATTTTGCATCTGACCCGTAAGTATCAGTAACAACGGAACTTCCAATTAAAATAATTTCCATTAATTATTCTCCGAAAACAGACATATCCATCCAGGTATGAAACAAGTAAGAGTGTACAGCAAGACAACAGGGTCACGATTTCACCGTAATAATTAAAGAAATAATCTTTCAACCACAAGAGTAAGAAATCTACTCAGGTTCAGTTTTAATGAAAACAATGAAGAAGTTTAAATCCACAGATTATATATATATATATATATATATATATGTATATTCATCATTGAGTTCAACGAAGAAATAAAATAAAAATTGTACACTCTACCCATTCCATTCAATAGACAGACTACTCTGTTCCCAATCCAATAAGAATTTCTTTCCAAACAGTCATGCATGGGTACCAAGAAAAAATAGGTAGAACATCATATCGATCTAGAACAAACAAATGTAAAGATGCTACTATGATCTTACTGTCCTTGGGAGGATTCACACCACCAAACATTGTAATATGACAAGAAAAACAGTTCACACAAACAGTCTTTTCAAGCATTCCTACGGTTTTCATAACCATTTATGCACACAAAACTTAGAAAACAGTTTGCACATCATTGTCGCCTTCAGCAAGATCAACCCATAATGGAAAATAAAACCCAATTACCCATTACTTTCAGAATTCAAAACAGCAAAGATGAAACTCGTTTCATTTACCATTTCAACAAGAAAACACCCATTTTCTCCAGTATGCATCTAGAAATTACCCAAATCGCATTTGATTTCAAACGACAACTCTAGGAAAAGATCACATCTAACATGTCAACATCTTATTTTTACAAAAACACCCAGTTATAAGAGCAAAGTTCTTTTAATGAAGACGCTTAATAAAGAGCAAAACGATTTAAAGAAAAGAGCCCAACATGCCTGTATAACTTCTTGTTAGCTTGTGGAAGGTCATAGTCGAGCTTATCTAGAGTTTCTTCCTTCCAACAACATTATTCACCAGTTCCTTTAACTACTTCCACGTTTCCACAGGCCCAGAAACCACTCGGAGGTGGTCGAACCAACAATGGCCATAAATCAAACTTGTAGGCTCGAAAGAGCAACAAAAATGCAGAGAAAGAAAACCCGAAACCAAAATGAACAACAATAGCTAAAAAAAATCCTCTTTCCTAGGTGGGTGGTTACCAAAACCAAGACCAATAAATGCATTGAATGCATTACTTTTTCCTCTTTCTCTGCACCACCACCGACTCACAGTTGGCGAACTTTTTCTCACAAGTTTGCTTGTAATTCAAATTCAACAGTATGGTTTAATTAGGAGCCTCCAAATTCTCTGCTCCCACCAAAATTGGCATTTAAAACTTCAAGGACAACATTTAATGTCCTTCATTAAGTTTAAACCTTCCCTCCTTATCCTTTTATTGACATGAATCCATAAGCCCCTCTTAGGGCTAACAATAGTTTAGGTTACATTGTCCATAGTTATATTTCCATCTAGGTCGTAAATCATTAGGATTTGTAATAATTTGCATCCTTTTAATTTAGAAAATCCTCATAGGATAATTTTTAGGTCATAGGTTAAAATATAACCCATAATATTTTAATTAATAGGTTCCAAGTAGGTTTTACTGACTTATGTTCAAAACCAATATAATGCAGGACATTCCATCCAATGCTTAACATATACCTTGCTAACTTTATATCAAACCCCTTTCTATCTTACGCTTTCTAGAGTCGCAACTCGTATGTATTCAGGAAATCAAACCTTACCATTGGCAACATGGTGCCTAGTAAGTATACTTGTAACTCGATTCTTTTAAAATTTGCAACAATTCCCTGCTTGGTTCCAGACTTCATTTTATCTGGGAAGTCAATCGACAAGACGATAATAAAGAAGGCTGAAGCATACCTTGGATCAATGGAATTGATTCAAGGTGTGTTCTCTTAAGATTATGAGTTCATCAAGTACAAAAGTAATTCTGCTAGTTCACAACTTTGCAAACACAAGTTATAATGACCTCAGTCCCAAGTAAACAAAGTTAAAGTAAGCAAGGGTTCATATTAGTGACACATGATTTTTAAGATTAAAAGATACATCTTAACATAATAATTCTCATTTCCATAGTTGTAGCATCACGAAAAGAAGTTATCGTAATAGCTGCCAAAATCAAGACGTTACATACCTCCCTTCTTAAAAGAATCATCGTCCCAAGGATCAAATTATCCAATTCATAGAGTTTTTAGGACAAAATTCAGTTATCGTCCTTCCATTCATATGTTCGTATCAGAAGCAAATTTGAATCTTCAAAACAATGTTTTAAGATAACCATAAAATAGTTCAGTAATTGTCCAAGTTTGGCAGAATTATCAGTTTTTCAAATGTAATTTCGATCAAACAAGTATGGAAAAGTAGATCTCATTTCTTCAAGATTCTCCCAAGTTGCACTTTCTTCGCTAAACTAGTCCCACTGGACCTCACATTGATTCACTTCACGATTTCTTAAGTACAACTGGTGAGTTCCAAGCACTCAAATGGGCTTAACCATGATTATTCCTGGGTCTTGGACCTGCAAGGAATCCCAATTCAGCACATGTGATAAATCTGATACGTATTTCTTAAGCAAAGAAATATGGAAAACATCATGCATTCATGATAAAGTAGGAGGTAAAGCTAAACGATAAGCTACAGGGTTGATTATTTCAACAATTTCAAAAGGTCCCACATAACAAGGTGATAACTTGGCAGCCTTGCCAAAAGTTATAAAACTCTTTTTCGGCTTGACCCGAAGAAAGACCTTCTCACCAAGTTTATAATTCCTATCAACTTGCTTTAAGTTTGCATAACTCTTTTTCTTGTTGGAAACCTCCTTTAAACATTCATGAATCATTTTAATTTGTTGTTCCATTTCCGTAAGGATTTCTAGCCCAATTATCTCTCTATCCTCCATGCTGTCCCAGCTAACAGGGGTTCTGCATTTTCTTCCATACAATGCTTCGAAAGGTGCCATCTTTAAAGAGGCATGTATGTATTATTATAGGTAAATTCAACCAGCGGAAGGTATTCCTCCCATTTATATTGCTGGTCCATGCAATACATTCTTAACATATCCTCTAAAACTTAATTGACTCTTTCAGTCTGTCCATCCGTTTCTGGATGATATGCAGAACTGAAATTTAGTTTAGTTCCCAAGGCTGCATTAAGCGTTTTCCAGAATCTTGATGTCATTCTCGGATCTCTGTCTGATATGATCAATTCGGGTATTCCATGTAACCTGAAATTTTCATGTAAAAACCTTCTTGCTAACATTGGTGAATCATCTTTTAGATTACCAGCAATAAAGTGTGCCACTTTGGTTAGTTTGTCGACGACTACCAAGATGATATCATGTTTATTCCTAGACATAGGTAATCCTTGAATGAAATCCATAGTTATCACTTGCCATTTGTACTGCGGAATGCTATGGGGGTACAGTAATCCGGTGGGATGCATATGTTCTGCCTTAACACGCTGACATTCCAAGCAGCGTGTCACAAATTCCATCACATCCTTTTTCATTCCCTTCCAGAAATATTGCTACTTGATATCAGCAAGCATTTTCGTAATGCCAAGGTGTCCAGAAAAAGGTGAATTATGAAATTTAGCTAATAATTTCTTTCTTAAATCATTTGCCAAGGGTATATATACCCTGTTTTCAAACCTCAAAATTCCTTCATTATCAAAATGAAATCCTTTATCTTTACATCTTTCGGATCTGCAGCAAGTGTTGTTTTAACTTGCTGAAAATAAGAGTCATATTCCATGACATCTTTCACCTCATCTTTAAATTGAGTTCTTAATGTTATAAGAGCAGAAATGTGGTTCCTACGACTCAGAGCATCTGCTACCCTATTTTCCTTTCCTTTAATGTAGCTTATATCAAAATCATACTGAGATAAAAATTCTAACCATCTTCGATGTCTTGCATTTAGTTTTGGTTGAGTAAAAATATACTTCAACCCCAGATGGTCAGTTTTTAGCTCAAAAGGCTTACTAAGAAGGTAATGCCTCCACATTTGAAGTGCATGAACGATGGCAGTGAGCTCTAGGTCATGTGGAGCATAATTCTATTCATGTAACTTAAGTTTTCTGCTTTCATATGCTATGGCATGGTCATTTTGTAATAGAATACCTTCGAGACCCTCTCCAGATGCATCTGTTACAACTGTAAAATCTCCATTTGGGTTAGGTATAGTCAAAATAGGTGTTGTAGTTAACTGATCCTTTAGAATTTTAAAGGCAGATTCACATTTGTCACTCCAAATAAATTTCTTATCTTTCTTTTGTAATGAAATGATTGGTGCAGCAATCTTAGAAAAGTCCTTAACGAACTTTCTATAGTACCCCGCTAGGCCCATGAAGCTTCTAACTTCATGCACGTTATTAAGCGCAGGCCACTCAGTTATAGCTGCGATCTGTGAAGGGTCTACAGCTATCTTGTTCTTGCTTATAACATGTCCCAAATAATGCACTTTTGCATCATAAAAGGAACATTTAGATAATTTACCATACAACCTTCTCTTCCTCAAGATTTCCAGTACTATGTTTAAATGCTCCTGATGATCTTCGACATTTTTCGAGTATATAAGAATGTCATCCAAGAATACAAGCAAAAACGTGTCCAAGTATTCTTGAAAAATATTATTCATCAAATTCATGAAGGCTGCAGGTGCATTCGTCAACCCAAAAGGCAACACTGTGAATTCATAATGTCCGTACCTTGTTCTAAAAGTTGTTTTATGAATATCTTCCTCTTTTATTCTCAGCTAATGATATCCAGATTGAAGATCTATTTTTGAATAAACTGATGTTCCATGCATCTGATCGAACAGATCATCAATCCTAGGAAGCGGATATCGATTCTTAATGGTTGCCTTATTCAACATTCTGTAATCAATGCACAATCTAAGTGTGCCATCCTTCTTCTTTACAAAAATTGCCGGTGCTCCCCATGGTGAGACGCTCGGTCTTATCAACCCTTTGGTCAAAAGTTCCTGTAACTGAGCCTTAAGTTCCACCAACTCAATGGTGGTCATTCTATAGGGTGCCTTAGATATGGGCTTGGTTCCTGGCTTAATCTCTATTGCAAAGTCAAACTCCCATTTGGGCAGAAGACCGGGTAACTCCTCTGAAAATACATCACTGAAATCTCTTAACAACGGATATTTTTCCATAAAATCATTATCTTCCATGGTAATTTCTGTCATTTGTATGACATACAAAGTACAACCTCTATTTTTAGCCCTTTTTAGTTGAATAGCTATTAGTTTCCTAACTGCAATCCCACGCTTTACACCCTGAACGGCTGTTGCTTTCTGCAGGTCATCAAAACAGCAAATCTATTTTTCATAACAGTCAACCTTCGCCTTATGTTCTGCCAACCAATTAACACCTATGATTATATCATATGACCCTAAAGGGGTAACATACAGGTCAACTTCTGTGGAGAAACTAAGCGAGTCAAGGACTGCCCCAAAAAGACATATATCAACTGTATGGACAACATTATTTCCGTAATGCACTATCCATGTCTTATCCATTCGTTCAGCTTTACTTTTTAATTTCAATGCTAACTTAGTAGATATAAAACATTCAGTAACTCCAATATCAAAAAGCATGACTACAAGTGTATCGAATAACTTACCTGGAACTTCTATGTGACTTGCTTTTTAGCTTGTTTGTTAGCCACCGCAGCATGTATCATGTGCTGCTGATCACGATCATTCTTCTTCAAAGGATAGTGACTCGCATAATGGTCCTTTCCACAGTTGAAACAGCCTCCAACGGGCCCCTTCCTAGCCTCAAATTTATTTCCAGGCTTGAAGTTATCATTCTGGCTTCCATAGGACTTTTGTCCATTACCACTATTTTGTGTAAAGCCATTCCACATACTAGTAACAACTTTGTTCCTTCCTGTTTTCTTATTGTTATCTGCAACAATTTTGTTTTTCATACCAAACCTCTTCCAGGGTCCCTTTTTAGGTGTGAGAGATGAAGAAGAGTTGGGAATCTTCTTCCTAATCTCCTCCCTATGAGCAGAGATTGCTCTCAATTTCTGTTCTTGTCTTATTACCTTTTCGACAACTTCTTCCATAGTGGTCAGACCATGGACATCCACCTCACCACCAATGATGGGATTCAGTCCCATTATGAACTTTCGTATCCTGAACTTCTCGTCAGCTTGGTACTGTGGTACATACTTAAGGAGTTTAGTAAATCCTTCCCAGTATTCTGTCACCGTTAGCCTTCCTTGCGAAAAGTTCTGAAATTCAGTCATTTTCTTATTAAAATAGAGTTGAGGCAGCCATCTTTGCCTAAAGTAACTTTTAAATTGATCCCAAGTTATGTCTGTTTCGACAATGTTCAACTCAACCTTACGAGTGTCCCACCATGATGATGCTTCATGAGAAAGCTTATATGCTCCCCATATCACTTTGGTCTCCTCGGAGAAGTTTCTTATTGCAAAGTACTTCTCCATTTCACTGAGCCAATTTTCAGCCCCGTCCCTAAGTGTAGTTCCATCAAACTTTGAAGGACTTATTCTCTTTATATCATTTGTGAGTTCAGCCACTAATCTTGCCTTTTTATTTTTAGGTTGAATAGGAACATTCATGTTACTATTATCAACACCTAGATTTCCTCCATTAGTGTTGTCCACAAAAGGCAGTTGATCATTAATATCAGCATCTTCTTCCTCCTCCTCATTGCCCATTGCCTGTTGTTCCAAAATAGTCAAGCGATCTCTCGTATCTAGCAGGGCAGCGAGGATTTCATATATTTTTTCGGCAGTAGCTGCTTCTCCACCCGGTAACGGGTTGTTCGCAACATTCCCATTTTAAGACACTAGAACAAGGGAATTTTTTTTATATATATAACATTCTCTGCTCTAGATTATGTAATTCAGAACACATGTTCAAGTTTTAATAATTGTTCTCTGTTCCAAATGACGTAATTTTAGAACACACAAGGCTTTTAAAACCAATGTTCTCTGTTCGCATATTCATAATATGGAACACACATTCCATGCCATTCAATCATATAACAGATAACCATATGCTGATGTAATGACTCAATGAACTACTGATCTCCCATTTCATGGCTCGATGTTTCATCGATCTCTCATTTCATGACTCGGCTACTTACTGATCCTTCATGTTAATCCATGCATCGTATACTACGTATACTTGGTTCCCTGTACCTTCTCAGTCATTGAAGTGTTCCATTTAAGAGGCCTATCTGAATATCTGTTACCGATATTCATCTGAAATCCTGCTTCTTAAACTAGGTGATTTAGGACAACACAGCCAGCAGCTTACGATACTTTTGCCAAATATTTTCACATGCTTACCATGATCATATTTCTAGAAGTCATACTCATCAATGGAATACGTCCTTCACCCCACTTCATCTGTTATCTAGAATGGTCTTTTCTAACTTCTGTCAGTCCTCTTATCCAAGGTTGAACTTTAACCCAAGATAGCAATATGAAAGAGTATAGAGAGGCACTTGAGGTGACTAAGGGTATGCAGACATATCTCATTGACCCTAGTCGATTGTGTGTGTCTAGTTACTTTTAGTCTATGCGAGTCACTCCGTATACAAGGTCACATTCCTATCTTGGTCCAAAGTAAAATTGAGGCCAAGTCTAAGCTTATGTAGACCTCAATGATTTGATTCGGAAGGGTGTTGTAACATGTCAGCTGCAACATTGTATCGTCATGAAGGCCTAGCCTTCATGAAGACACCTTATTGCAGCTGGCATGTGCCAACATCCTACGGAATCCTCCCATCAAGGGTTACACATCCAGCTAAAAGTTTGATTAGATTCATATATTAAATATTTAAGAATAAGTTTCAGCAACCTTGTTGATCCTCTAACCTCATAGTTCATTACAATTGCATAACTCGAAATGACTTGAATTGTCTCATAATTTAATATACATTTACTCCTCCATACCGAAGGATTGTATATTCCTTTCTTGGTTCATTAATTAAAGCTTCGGACTTACAGTCCACTACAGCATAACGAAGTAAGATTAATTTACTAAGTTTAATCAAGTTTATCCGCAATTGATTTTAGATTCAAGTTTCCATTTTATTAGAAGTCATTTGAATGAGGTGTATTCCTCATATAGATGTTTTCATTTATTTACAATTACCTTACTTCAGTCTAAGGTTTGTTAAGAGGCGGTATGATTCCTCCTTTCGAATATCCTTTGGGTAAGACATCCCAAGGAGTTTTATCAAAATCTAAATACAAAATTTCATTTGTCCTTTCCTTTACATTCTTTAGTTAGAATCTAATTCGTCTTTCATTTATATAAGAGTTCATATACATCTTACTCTTTTACTAATGTCAATTTAAAATCCATATTGACTTAAGTACTAAGCATTTTCACATCCCAACTTAAAAGTTGTATTCAAGTGAAGAATAGATGTTATGTCCTTTTAAATCTAACAGCCATAATTTGAATGAATACAATTTCAACGAGTAAGAATATATTCTCAATCATATTTCAACAGTTCAACAATGGTACAACAATTAAAATAACACACCATTCCCTTCTTTCATTCCTCTAGATAAAATTTATACATTTCGCTAATCCGAACAACAGAACTTCATTCATGCCAATCAGCATGGATAACTGAAAAAGAAGAAGAATACAACTTTTCCTTTTTCCATTTCCTTCGGGAAGAATGATAAAATCTCAGGAAAGATCCATCCTTTAGATAATCAGAAGAAACATCATAAAACAACATGTCTTCATTATTACTCACAGAATCCATCTGCAAAAGTTACTAGCATGGGTCAGTTTAATAAACTGAGCATGTTAAGCACTTATCAATAAAATGAAGTGCTCTTGATTAACTGTCTCAATAAAAGAATTGTGCTTTTATGAAATGTCCCATAATTGAGATGGACATCACATAAAATTTAAGTACTTATAAGGTTGAATAATCTAACAACCCAATCCCAATAATTAACATCACAATCAAACAATAATATTAACTAACAACTTTTCCCCAATAATTACAATAAACGCACAACAATTTATTCCCATTTCCTTACTGTTTTCTTCCAATAACACAAAGAGTTAATTCCAGATTTAGACAATTGCTACCGAGAGAGAACTGATACATATATATATATATATATTGTTGTTCTAATGCAATCACTAACAATTCCATTCCCTCATTATAAATGGGATTCAAAAGAAAGGAATTGACTAAGATTTTAAACAGAACTCCTTCACCTTTATACTACTCATTTAATTTCAACCAGTTCAGATGCAGAAGAGAAAGGTAGTCATACATCGTGACAACACTTGTGTTATTTTCCAGAATTCAAAAAACATCATAGTATTCTTTCAATTATGAAAGGGGAAAAACAACAGATAAAAAGTAGTTGCTTATGCCGAAGGCAATAGGAAATATATTCAATATCAAATAACATAAATTCAAATAGGATAAGAAAAGAAAAGAATTATTACTTCCAGTTACCCACTCAATAATTTCTTTCATTTAATCACAACCGAACTAGACGATTTAAACAAGAAGAGATAACAATTAGTGGTAACCATCAAGGAGAGAGAACAATTAAAGTCAATAATCAAATGAAAGGAAGAAGGTTCATATTACCTCTTCTCAATACTTAGCCAAGTATCAACTATGAAGTGCAAACCTATTTCCAATAGGGTAATTCCTTCTAAACTAGACTATTACAGTCTTCATCACTTACTAACTACCATTCAAGGAAGTATTCCATAATTCATTTTGCTTTTGACCCGCAAGTATCAGTAACAACAAAACTTCTAATCAAAATCGTTTCCATTAATTATTCACCAAAAATAGACATATCCATCTAGGTATGAAACAAGTAAGAGTGTACAGCAAGACAATAGGATCACGATTTCACCGTAATAATTAAAGAAATCTACTCAAGTTCAGTTTCAATGAAAACAATGAAGAATTTTAAATCCGCAGATTATATATATATATATTCATCATTGAGTTCAACGTAGAAATAAAATAAAAATTATACGCTCTACCCAGTCCATTCAGTAGACAGACTACTCTGTTCCCAATTCGATAAGAATTTCTTTCCAAACAGTCATGCATGGGTACCAAGAACAAACAGGTAGAACATCATATCGATCTAGAACAAACAAATGTAAAGATGCTACTATGATCTTACTGTCCTTGGGAGGATTCACACCACCAAACACTGTAATATGACAAGAAAAATAGTTCACACAAACAGTCTTCTCAAGCATTCCTACGGTTTTCATAACCATTTTCGCACACAAAACTTAGAAAACAGTTTGCACATCACTGTCACCTTCAGCAAGATCAACCCATAATGGACAATAAAACCCAATTACCCATTACTTTCAGAATTCAAAATAGCAGAGATGAAACTCGTTTCATTTACCATTTCAACAAGAAAACACCCATTTTCTCCAGTATGCATCCAGAAATTACCCAAATCGCATTTGATTTCAAATGACAACTCTAGGAAAAGATCACATCTAACATATCAACATCTTATTTTTACAAAAACACCTAGTTATAAAAGCAGAGTTCTTTTAATGAAGACGTTTAATAAAGAGCAAAACTATTTAAAGAAAAGAGCCCAACATGCCTGTATAACTTCTTGTTAGCTCGTGGAAGGTCACAACCGAGCTTATCTAGAGTTTCTTCCTTCCAACAATGTTATTCACTAGCTCCTTCAACTGCTTCCACGTTTCCATAGGCCCAGAAACCACTCAGAGGCAGTCGAACCACCAATGGCCGCAAATCAAACTTGCAGGCTCGAAAGAGCAACAAAAATGTAGAGAAAGAAAACCCGAAACCAAAATTAACAACAATAGCTAAAAAAACCCCTCTTTCCTCTTTCCTAGGCGGGTGGTTACCAAAACCAAGACCAATAAATGCATTGAATGCATTAATTTTTCATCTTTCTCTACGCCACCGCCGACTCAGAGTTGGTGAGCTTTTTCTCACAAGTTTGCTTGTAATTCGACTTTAGCAGTATGGTTTAATTAGAAGCCTCCAAATTCTCTGCTCCCACCAAACTTGGCTTTTAAAACTTCAAGGACAACATTTAATGTCCTTCATTAAGTTTAAACCTTCCCTCCTTATCCTTTCATTGACATGTATCCATAGGCCCCTCTTAGGGCTAACAATAGTTTAGGTTACATTGTCCATAGTTAGATTTCCATCTAGGTCGTAAATCATTAGGATTTGTAATAATTTGCATCCTTTTAATTTAGAAAATCCTCATAGGATAATTTTTAGGTCATAGGTTAAAATATAACCCATAATATTTTAATTAATAGGTTCCAAGTAGGTTTTACCGACCTATGTTCAAAACCAGTATAATGTAGGATGTTTCGTCCAATGCTTAACATATACCTTGCTAACTTTATATCAAACCCCTTTCTATCTTACGCTTTCTAGAGTCGCAACTCGTATGTATTCAGGAAATCAAACCTTACCATTGGCAACACGGTGCCTAGTAAGTATACTTGTAACTCGATTCTTTTAAAATTTGCAACAATTTCCTGCTCGGTTCCAGACTTCATTTTATCTGGGAATTCAATCGACAAGATGATAATAAAGAAGGCTGAAGCATACCTTGGATCAATGGAAATGATTCAAGGTGTGTTGTCTCAAGATTATGAGTTCATCAAGTACAAAAGTAATTCTGCTGGTTCACAGCTTTGCAAACACAAGTTATAATGACCTCAGTCCCAAGTAAACAAAGTTACAGTAAGCAAGGGTTCAGATTAGTGGCACATGATTTTTAAGATTAAAAGATACATCTTAGCATAATAATTCTCATTTCCACAGTTGCAGCATCACAAAAAGAAGTTATTGTAGTAGCTGCCAAAATCAAGACGTTACACGAAGATTATAATCCATTTTTTCCCCAATAATCCCCAAGGCTAAAAATTGTACACAAAATTCCTCAATTCTCCCTTGGTGAATATCCCCCCCCTCTACAACATGTGGCCGACAATGTTCAAAGACTCTTAATTTCCTTTAAAAGATATTAAAAATTCAATACCAATCATTAATAATATAAGTATAATATAACATTATTCTCTTTAAAGTGAAAACCATCTTTTCTGCAAAAAAGTAGTTGTGCTTAATAAAGACATTTTTAGGGATTATTTCATGCCTCCAATACTTCTTGGTCATCTCTTTAATATTGGTTTGAAGATGAACACAAATAAATTCACAGACCCAAATCATGCAAGGAAAATAACGAATGCATCAACTATGTTGTAGTCCTATAAGTTATCAAAAATTCAAGTGCATAGTTGCAAGGATAGTTAATGTAAGACAACACAAGCTTATGCTTTATGCATGTCATGAAAAATGTGGGTCCACACAAACCTATAAGCCTAGGCACTATGACATCTAATAGATAAAGATCAACACTTATTACACATGAGATACAAGAGGGATAGTTGTGAGATCAATCATATTACCATTATGGTTAAGAGAGAAAGAGAGAATTAGCTTGATGTAACAAATGTTTTCATCGAGGATCCTATTATGTAAGAGATTCAAGTCTATATTTGATCTATAATTCTTTAATCAAGAAGTTATATGTTATAACAACTTATAATGTCTAATATAACCTTCATAAAGTCAATAATCTCATTGCAGGGAAGGGAATAGAGCCAAAACATGATTTATAATAGCCATTGATACTAATACAAATTTATTCCTAAACCCTATAGCATGAAACATTTATTCTAACTACTACATATTTTAATGATAACAATGAATTAACATGGTGTTTTATTTGAAAAAGCATGACATTGAAATGTGATAGTTTTCGTTTATGTTCATCATACCATTGAAATAAAATTAAGTCCCTAAATATAAGAACTAGGTATACAATTATGACCCATCTCAACACCTAAAATAATAAAATAATGTACATTTACATGACAGTGGCAAACCTAATACTATAAATCTATTCTACTAAACCTCAAGGCACAATAACAGTAATAGATTGAAGAAAACAAAGATAATGTTTTCCATTGCACATTTTTTTGTAAATAACGCCCCCCCACCCCGAAAAAAAATTGAGGATTAGAAAACATGGTTATCTATGGTTTTAAAACGTGCATATAAAAATATGTATCATGGGCACATAATCACAACATGTAAGGGCATAAAATTCCAGTGCATAGTTGTAATGATAGTTAGTCCATGACAACATAAACTTATGTTTCATACATGTCATGGAAATTGTGGGTCCACACAAGCCTATATGTATCAATCCAAGAGATAAAGATCATTGCACATGAGAGAAAAGAAGGTTAGTTGTGAGATCAATCATACAAATACCATCATGAGAGAGAGAGAGAGATAGAGAGAGAGAGATGGATGTTACGAATGTTTTCACAGAGGAGCCTACTATATAAGAGATTCAAGTCTATATTTGATCTATACTTCTTTAATCAAGAAGTTATATGGTACACCAGCTTATAACACCAATATAACCTTCATAAAGTCAATAATCTCATTGTAGGGAAAGAAATAGAGCCAAAATATAAACTATAATAGCCATTGATACTAATACAAATTTATTCATAAACCCTGTAACATGAAGCATTTATTCCAACTACTACATATTTTAATGATAACAATGAATTAACATGGTGTTTTATTTGAAAAATCAAGACAGTGAAATGTGATAGTTTTCATCTATGTCCATCATACCATTGAAATAAAATAAAGTCCCTAAATATAAGAACTAGGTATACAGTTATGACCCATCTCAACACTTAAAATAATAAAATAATGTACATTTACATGACAATGGAAAACCCAATACTATAAATCTATTTTACTAAACCTCGAGGCACATTAGCAGTAATAGATTGAAGAAAACAAACAAATCGTTTGCCATTGGAATTTTTTTTTTGTAAATAACCCCCCCACCCAAAAAATGAGGATTTGAAAACGTGGTTATCTATTATCATAAAGCGTGCATATACAAATACGTATTGTGGGCACATAATGGCAACATGTAAGGGCATACAAATTTAGTGCATAGTTGCAAGAATAGTTAATCCAAGACAACACAAGTTTATGCTTCATACATGCTATGGAAAATTTGGGTCCACACAAGCCTATAAGTCTAGGCACTATGGCATCCAAGAGATAAAGATCAACACTTATTGCACATGAGAGACAAGAGGTTTAGTTGTGAGATCAATCATACTAATACCATCATGAGAGCGAGAGGGAAATGGATGCTACAAAGGTTTTCACCTAGGAGCCTAATATATAAGAGATTCAAGTCTATATTTGATCTATACTTCTTTAATCAATAATTTATATGTTACACTAATTTAACCTTCATAAATTCAATAATCTCATTATAGGGAAGGGAAAATAGCCAAAATGTGAACTATAATAGCCATTGATACTAATACAAATTTATTCATAAACCCTATAGCATGTAATGTTTATTCTAACTATTATATATTTTAATGATAACAATGAATTAACATGGGTACTTGTTGCTACTACTAACATTAAATAGATATTAACAATGGCACACTAACAAATTAGTAATCAAAATCCAATTATGGTTTTTATTATAATGGAATATGCATATAATGGTGATTTTCTAACCGAATACTAGAGATGAAGGATAAATATATACATCAAGAATTAATAAATCATTCATGTTTAGCATAATAATGCAAGGTTTCGAAGAAAAAAATCAGATCACTTCTTTTAATCATAAACCATAGACATGAACCAACACACACACACACACACACACACGCACACGCACGCACGCACGCACGCACGCACGCACGCACGCACGCACGCACACACACACACACACACACACACACACACACACACACACACACACACACACACACACACACACACACACACACACACACACACACACACACACACAGAGAGAGATATATATATATATATATATATATATATATATATATATATATATATATATATATATATATATATATATATATATATATATGAGTCACTGAACCTTACGCAAGTTATCACATGCACAATAACATGTGCAATATGGTTAGATAAATGTTGGCAATGTCATCCTCTATAAAAATAAAGCATCAAAACTATATGAGTATATTATGAAAATAAGATTGACCATGCAAGTATAAACCCATACATGTATATTATGTGTTTACTTGTTAACTAGTACATAACATGTTTACGTGAGAAAAAGTGATATAGTTCATCAAACAAAAGTGAGGAATACATTTTAAAAGCATTGTCTTCCACTTTTAAAAAATATATAGGGACTCAAGGTAGATTTAAAATGTGGGTGTAGGTATCCCCACTACAGTCATTGTCACACTCATCACAGCCACGACCTAACCACTCTTCATACCTCTGTTGTTTTAGTTCTTCCAGTTGGCAGTCAACATCATCCCACCATACAAGGATGTTTTCGGATAAAATAGGACAGTTACCATCTGGAGGTGGGTGTACGAAAAGGGTAAACTCATGGTACAGTCCAAGGTAGTCTCTCCATGGAATTACAGGGAATTTTTCCTTGATCCATCTTCCTTTGATGACATATGTACTTGTGATTCATGGTTCCATGATAAAGAGAACTACCATGCTAGACATGACAAGCATATTTGCGGCTTCTATATTTCTTTGTGACCATTCTCCATTGAAGATTTGTAATGTCAACCCTTTTGTTGTATCTGGTGTAATTGAGAATGGTGTTAATAGCCTCACAATATTTGTGATATTAATGCACCCATTGTGAAGCTTATTAGCTTCCATTGTTTGGATATTACATAAAAGTGTCCACATCTATTATTTCTAATCATCCATTTGCATAATTATTAAAATAATAGTCCATACAAATAACATATTCATATATATAAATAGATTTTTACTAAATCTTGACACAAAAGGTTAATTTCTTCAACCAAAATGGTGGAATTTTTTTAAAAATAGGGGATTTGAAAATGTGGTTATTTATGCAACTCATAGATGTAAATTAGAATTTTTTTTGGCAACTGTATATACAAATATATTTTTACCAAATCTTGACACAAAGAAGTATTTACTTCAACCAATATGTTGTAACATAAAAAAAATAAGGGATTTGAAAAAATGGTAACCCATGCTTATCCTTGATGTAAACTAGATTTTTTTTTACAACTAGGTTTTGAAATAGGTATAGTCTGCACATAATGGTACAAATTAAGATTTGCATATTTTAATGGTTAACCCCACAAATTACCGTCCTTTTCTTTTAGTGAAGTAGCGCTTGTTGGCTCTCACTTCTTGTGCTCTATTTCAACCCCTCCAATACGATGTTGACGATAATAGACCCTCAAAATTCTTTGATCCAACCAATAATGTTTACGTATACTATTTTAACATTGTTTTGATTTGATTTGAAACAGAAACGAAAGGCGGGAAGAATGCAAACTAAAAAATTAAATTTTGAAGACTCATGCAATTGGAAGCCTCCATCTTGGTAGATGGCATGGATTTCAGGGATCTATGGGTCGCAAGACACTAGGGTCCGTACCTGACATGGAAGATGCCTTAACAAAAAATGCACACCCTCCATTTTAGGAGAAGTCAATGAACATTGAAAAAAAAATTGGCGGGGTTTGTGCATGCTAGATAATTCGCTCCCTTTTAATGCATGGAAAATTGCCATATTTCCTAGAACATAAAGAAGACACAAGAGCAAATTTATCAAAAATTGGAGGGCCCTAGCTTTGAAAAGATGTCGAAATAGTGTTGTGTGATGTTGAATGTGGCCAATGTTTAATAAGGAGAGCACCTTCCATACTGAATCCAAAGCCCATGCAATGTAGGTGGTATTTGGCGGCACTTCCTGTTCTTCCTCTTCATCACCTGTTGAATTGGTATTACCTACAGGTGGTATAGGGACAAGAGAGTAGTAGAGCACATCTAACAAGTGACCCCTCTCTTTTATTTGCAGGCTTGAAATATCAGACATCTTGAACATAAATGGTTGTAATTATTCACAAAAAAGTATTACTAGGTTGCACAACCTTTCTTGTGCTTTTTCTCCACAACTCGAATCCATCTCCAATAACTTTTACAAGAGGAACAACGACACTTGATTCTCGAGCATCATCAAATCTCTTGTGATTGTGTTGTGGGTAGCGCTTCTCCCAGATGGATTTAAAACTTTGCCCAACTGCTTCACTTGTGAAAAGGTTTCGTCACCCTGCTTCTAGTTGAGAACATAGAAGTACAAGCACTCAAGGAGGAATGAAGCGTCCAATGCCATGACCAATGCTAATAACAAACATGATAAAATTTACATTACATGAAGGAAGTTCGAATGATAATTCCAATTTGTCTCCACGATAAACATAAATGAGTGATTTATGAAGAACAACGGTAGTATAAAAAAAACTTGAATTAACAAACATAAATAAATTCTCTAAATTGAAAATTCTATTCTAAGTATCCAACAAATGAATGCTTTCATTCTATAATTAGTCAATGTTTGAATTCATTTACGATTTAACAGAGTGGAGCCCTTGAAAGTCTGTTTAGGGGGATTTTTTCTTATTCTTTATTTTATTTATTTCTATAATCGTTATTATGATGGACAAGTGTATACCACAAGAAAGCAATTGCCTTGTCTTTTAGCCAAAACACTCTTTATTTGACTTTTCATGACCACGATATATCTCATAGTATTATTATTCAACTATTGTACAAACCAACTAGCATAGAGCTGTCAGTAGTTCTCAGAAAGCACAAATATGCAGGCGATGTATGATATTGACATGTTTAAGATTTACACATAATGATTCAGCCACTCTCACCTTTATTATCCGTTATTCAAAGAAATTAATGTAAGCAAAGTAATTGTAGTTCATTCCACCAGTTTTACATTTGTTTGAGTTGTGTGAACCTTGTGTCACGTGTGACGTATACCTGTGCATAACAAAAGATTGAAGCACAGGGTCTTGCCACCATTGGTGTAAGAAACAACATCTACAAAATTGATCCTCCAATGAGCTTTGATGGTTTCATGTGCCCTTCTCTAAATTCCAATTTTGATGTAGCTGGAAGGATGTCAGTATAGGTCTAAAAGTGTTAGATGGAGTCGCATGTCATGCCCTCCAATTATTTTCTGTCTACCGTTGTCTTCGGTTTACCTTTCATGCTTACGTTCTTAAAACACAATGATGTGATTACAATAATCCCTTAGAGTTGAAATACTCATCAATGGTGGTAAGGAGCATTTTATAAATATTCGGTGATGACATTGTCAGGGCTTTTAGGTTTGTGCTCCAACATAACTTCCATGTGGGCCTGATCCCTCATGTCAAAGTATTGTTTCCAAGACCCCATTTCATGATTTCCATACTGTTAATAACATTTTTCAAGATGTCACATTTCATTTCAAATTTAAGGTATATTCTCAACACAAAGTGAACACTATTATGTCAATGCGATAGTAAGGAAGAGGTCATACATCACTGCCCACTAGGCAAGTGGTAGTAATGTAGTTATATTCAAACACAAAGGCGTGTTAGAAGATACATAATGTAGTTCTACCTCATGCAGGGTCACTCGAGATAAATGAATAATACACATTTAACATGCGGTCAATCACACATGACCCAGATATTTGGGATTCCTTTGAGTTGTTTTCAACAAAGAGGAAGAATGTGTACATCATGAGCACTGATGTGAAGTTTGTTAGTAGTCTAGTGAAATGATATCTACACATTATTTTATTCCTTTTATAAGGGTGTCACTTAGTGCTATCCTCTATTAATACACAATAATATAATTGTCATGTGTCCTACACTTTAGATGGCATTCTCACCTTTACCATTGTTTCGAGCAAACACTCCCTCATTAGGGGAGAGGCACCGGTTGTGGTGCAGGGTCCAATAACGGAGATAGTAGGTGAAAAGACATTCACCAGTGAAAAAACCTATTTAGAATGATATATGAATTTAATACAACCTGACTGTGTTGAATAAGACAGTTTTAAAATTAGTCAATATTCTCTTATTCATTGATAGAACTAAAAATATATATTAATTTATATACAAGTGTACAAATATCAAGTCTATGCAGTCAACTATTCATTAAGTAATATTTTCATTTTATGTACATCATATCTATTACAGTCACTTTAACAAGTCATTTCTGAAGACTTTCTAAACCAGATCTCAAATATAATGCACTCTTTTTTATATAAGAGTCTTCAATCCCTAGTAACCACCTGCATAACAATAAATGAAATTATGGTCAGGGCTCACCTTTCATAGTGTTTTAAAAACTCAGTACCATATGAACAATAAATTGTGTAACCAGCTACATAAAATAATAAAAAATAACCAGCTAAAATATTATCCATTGGATTAAATCCCAATAAATCTCAACCATTCGATTGAACTATCGTATCGAATCCATGTCAACTAACATCAACTAATCAGAATTTAGGATGATAGAATAAAAGTTGAAGGAACAATTACAATTCCAATTGTTCCTGCAGTTTTCATCTCTCAAAGTTGAAGAAGTGAGGAGCAGTGCAATTCAGGTAAGACACTTATGAAATACAAACTATTTCATAATTCAAGCCCTCTATTTATTTGTTCAGTGTTGCATATTGCAGCAGTGTTGTATATGTCAGTAGAGTTGTATAGTCCCAACACTGTATTATGCTAAGTAATGGACTATACATTAGAATGAGATATATAAGAAAAAATAAACAGCATAGTAAATTCTTAAGTTCATATTATGTTAAGTAAATACCGAAATACATTATACAACATAGCTGAAATGTACAACACTACTGGAATATACAACACTGCTGGAATATAAGCACATAAGTGTTCTATAGTCCAACAATGTTGTATATTGCATTTCTGAATTCCCTATATTGTTCATTTTTTCCATATATCTCATTCTCTAGTGTATATTCATCACTGCTATATTGACATAAGTTTAATTGTATACATAAAAAGTTGGAAATTTTTCTAATTACATGTGCAAAATTTATATTGAAAACATAATTTTTAATTGAAAACAGTGTTGTATATTCCATCAGTGTTGTATGTGCACACTATAGTAAATTCTGAAGTTCATATTATGCTAAGTAAATTCTGAAATACAATATGCAACACAGCTAGAATGTACAACACTACTGGAATATACAACTCTGTTGGAATATGACCACATCAGTGTTTCTATATTCCAGCAGTGTTGTATATTGCATTTCTGAATTCACTATATTGTTCATTTTTTTTCAAATATCTCATTCTCTAGTTGGGAAAGTATTTTTTTCCAATCATCACTGTGATATTAGAATAAGTTTGATTATATACATAGAAATTTGGAAAGTATTATGATCACATGTGAAAATTTTATATTGAAAACATAACTTTAAAAAACTACATAGGAAGAGTCCAATGAATACACTAGAGAATGGTATATCATGAAAAAAAGAACAATATAGTGAATTCTGAAATGCAATATACAAACATTGTTGAACTATACAACATTGTGCTCATTTAGTCAAATATACATTGTCTATCCATACACTTTCTCTATTCAACATATTCCATACAAGTTTCATTGTCATAATGAAAACTACAAGTCAATTAATTCCTAAAAATGAAACAAAATCATTCATATTCTAGCAATCATCTTTCGTTCAACAATTCCAACAATCATATTCCAGCAGTCATTTTTGGTATATTTATAGTTTCTTTTCCAACAATCATCTTTCCTTCAACAATTAGAATTGAGTTGATAACCATGTACTTCTATTTTGTATTTCATGTTGTGAATCAGGTATTTCATTTACACCATGAGAAAAGGTGCTATTGCTAGAAGATCAAGGAGGCCCAAAGTGAGAGGTGTACAATTATCACATAATGTAAGTGATGAAGAGGATAATTCAGCACCAACTGGTAATGAACCAGAATGTAGAAACCCACCCATTGTCTCAGTTCAAAGAACATCTGCAACAAAGAAGCTTAGTGTCATCCGAGGTTGGACAAAAGAAGATATGGAAAAGGTGATAGATGATGTTGAGTTTAATGGGTTCTCAGTTAGAGCAGCAGCAAAGAAGTATTCCATTCCACCCACATCATTACACTATTGGCTAAATGGTCTCACCCACACAAAGAGGAGGGGTCCTCCAACAGTTCTAACTGAAGAAGAAGAAGAGGAAATTGTTGAATGGTGCAAAGAAATGGCTTGATATGGGTCATGGCTTGGAGTTAATGCAGCTAAAGGCAAATGTTGCTCAGATTTGTGAAACAAGACAAAACCCCTTCAGAGATGGGTTTCCTGGTAAATCATGGTGGGCTGGATTCAGAAAATGTCATCCAGACCTTGCAATCCGAACCGCTGAGGGACTTGACAGGGATAGAGCTTTAAACTTGTGCCCTGCAATAGTAACCAAATTTTATGATAATTTGGCCAAATGCTATGGAACCTATTCATACGGTGCTCATAAAATCTGGAATTGTGATGAGACTGGTTTGCAGGCTGGGAGAAATTGTGGAGTGCGTGTAATTGCTAAGAGGGGCAGTCGTAATGTCCCAAAGGTAATACCAAAGAGCAGGGAGTGGATCACTATATTGTGTTGTGTCAATGCAGCAGGTTTGTCAATCCCAGGATTTTATTTGTTCAAGGGAAAGAGAATGATAAAGAATTACATTAAAAATTGTGAACCTGGAGCATGTATGGCTGCACATCCAAATGCATGGATGACAAAGGAATTGTTTTTAAATTGGCTATGTCATTTTGCACGTTCAGTACCAGGAGGTGTTTCTCCAAATAATAGACACCTATTGATATTTGATGGCCATGGCAGCCATGTAGCATTACAAACTGTGGAGGAGGCAAACAAATTGGGCATTGATTTGATAACACTACCAGCACATACTAGTCATAAGTTGCAACCTCTTGACGTGAGTGTGTTCAGCCCTTTCAAGACATATTTTAGAGCTAAGAGGTCCAAATGGATGGCAGAGAACAAATGTGCAGATGTGAAAAGGAATGACATTGCTGAGCTTGCAAGTAGAGCCTTAAAAAAGGCACTAACACCATCTAACATAATTGCAGGTTTCAAAAGAACTGGTATTTGGCCATTAAATTATGATGCTCTCCTAAATGACATGGCATGCAGCCAGGCATTTGACATGCAAGGTGAGGAAGATGTTGATGCTGTCACAAACATTTTGAGCCTATCTCAACGAATAAATCCCGAATTAAATAATAGTGAAGAGGTGGTACCTGAAACTCAATTCATGCAAAATGTTGACTCAAGAGATGATATGGAAGCAGCTGCAACACATGGAGTGGAGCTAAACGGTGCTCTTGGAAACCCAAGTAACATCATCAACAATAATGAGGGGTCTTCAGATTTTGTAAGTAACAATGATTTGTCCTTGCCAAGTCAAGTTAACCCGCCACAATGGTTAGAGGATGCCATGAAAAACATGGGTTACAAGCTACCATCCAACACAGAAGATCAAAGCTTAAATTTGCCTTCCTTTCCTGAAGGACTAGAACAAGAAGCAATAATTCATTACTATGCAGATGTTGGAGATGAGGATGAACAAGATGAAGTCGAATTTCAAGAGGATGCTCAGGAAAATGAAATAAACTTAGAAGTTATGCAACATGAACCTCAACACCCTGAAGAGATTGAAATCCAAGATGGACGTGGTAAGTTACTTTCCCATTTTCTACGACTTCCAAGGGAGATCATAAACAAATCAGATGGTTCTATTAGACTGAGTAGGCATTCACAGATTTTGACTGCACCTGAGTACATGGAGCTATTGGTTGATGCGGAAAGAAAGAAGGAGGAACAAGAAAAACTAAAGTTAAGGAAAAAAGAATTGGCACAAGAAAAAAAGGTTGCTAGACTTGCAACAAAAGAAAAAAAATTGCAGGAGAAGCTTGAAAGAGAAAGGGGGAAGCAAGCTAAGGAGCAACAAAAAGAGATTGAGAAGGCACACAAGCAACAAAGGAAAGAGCAAGAGAAGAGGGAGAGGGAACTTGCAAATCAATTAAGGGAATACGAAAAGAGGATGCGTGTAAGTTCTCCAACTGATCATGAAAATCGAAGGATTTTTCAAGATATGTTAAATATTCAAATTCCAGGTTATGCTCAAATTGGAACACCTCCATCACTTATGAATAACTCTTGTACAGTTCCATCTTGGTATGTATCACCTCATTTACTTTGTACAAGTTCAAGCAGTCCTAGTAGTTCATTTCCAATGCCACCATGGATGCAAGCTTCAGCAGGGCAACCAACTCCTTTGTCAACAACAGGGGCAAATCCCTTATCAAGCGGACAACCAAATCCTTTTTCAGCAGGGGGACCAGATCCTTTATCAGTTGGGCAACCAAATGCTCTGTCAAAAGGGATTCTAAATCCCTTTTCAGCTGGGCAATTGAACACTGTATCGGCAGGAAAAGAAAATCCAAAAGCAGTATTGAAAGAGGGCAATATTACTTATACTAACTAAGATATTGAACATGTGCTCGTAAACAATGTTTATTACCCCATATGATGATGGTAGTAATTTTGCTGGTGATACCATTTTGCTAGATGTATTCACCGAAGTCTTCCTATGTAGTCTCTAAAGTTATATAGTGCAATATAAATTTTGTGTATGTAATCAGAATACTTTCCAGCCCTCTATGTATACAATTAAACTTATGTTAATATATCAGTATGATGATGCTCTATATTTTACACCCTATTTGGCGGTGTAATCAGAATACTGATATTATTTTGCGTATGTAATCAGAATACTTTTTCTATGTATACAATTAAACTTATGTTAATATATCAGTATGATGATGCTCTATATTTTACACCCTATTTGGCTGTGTAATCAGAATACTGATATAAATTTTGCGTATGTAATCAGAATACTTTCCATTGTTCTATGTATACAATCAAACTTATGTTAATATATCAGTATGATGATGCTCACTATTTTACATAGATCATAAACAAATAAATTTTGTTGAATGGCAAACAACAAACTTTCCATAATAGTGCAGTGTTTAAAAACACTAAGGATCATTGCCTGAATGAAAACCCTCTCACCTCTGCGTTTTCTTCTCATCTTCAAAGCAGGCCGAGCCATTGCTGAGGAAGGTGCAGTTCAGGAGTGGAGAAAACCCATGCTACCACTGCCATGAAATGTGAGGAGAAATGGTTGCATGATTTTTGCAAATGAACAGGTCCAAAACATCATTGAATGTGCTTCGTTTCCATTTTGTGTGAAATCCCAATGCTGGATTTGGCTGTGGCAGGTCCCATAAACTCTGGCTGACGTATTAATGTCTGGTGGGTGAGCATTCATTTAATTGTCTCTAGTTGAACTACAATTGGCGCGGTGAATGGACGATAACTGGTCCCAACCAAAAACACTGCCTTTTTTGACATCCCCCAAAAACGTGGCTTGTACACGTGGCAGTGACCTGGAAATGAGGTGGCAAAGGAATGTAAGAGGTCAAGAATTTAGTGCTGCATATTCTGGTGGTGTTTTTACTCGCCCTCGTGGCATTGACGTGGCGCATTGACTGTGCAAAGATAAGGCGCACCACAACCGGTGCAATGCGTTCCAACAATGCAGCCCATTGGAGCAACATGTATATATGAACCAGGGAAGACACTCGAAACATTTAGACTCAAGATCGAGAGAATGCTAATACAAAAGCGAGCAATTACAACATAAAACAATGTAAATGGCAGTAACAGAGAGTGGTAATGCCAAAAATGATGAAAGTTATCTTCAAACTTTGAAAGCTAAAAAAGGCATTTGGCCCATGCTGAAACCAGGAAGACACTTTAAGCTAGAAAACCAATTTTGAGCAATAAAATTCCATAGAACCCAAGAAAGACTGTATTAATGTATGCAGCAATAAAGATCTTATCTCTGGTGGTGAGCTTTTATGCCAACCCTCTACAATTTGCAATATTTAGAACCTATTATCTAAATTGGTTATGTCCATAAATATCTGTCTATAATGTAGACAAAAAAAATATTCCTGGTTTGGGAAATAAGAAAATAACATACTGTAATGCTAGAAACTTTGACCACCAGAAATTGCTTAAACAGGTAATTGGGTATTAGAAAATAGATTATGTTAAGTCCAATGATGAGGTAATGCTGCTAAGTACTTTAAAAAACAATTGGGTATTGATACAAAAAGAAAACAATTGGATACACTAAGAGGTGAAGCAGAAATTACACTGATTGGATATTGGTGAACTGTGCAAATATGCTATTAGCAGAGATTGAACTAGCTTGGAATACTGGAAAAAATGAAATGAATATACTAGGATATGAATTGAATACAGTTCATGTAACAAAACTATAATCATCAGCCCAGAGATAAAAATTGAGAGTTACTTTACTTGATACCCAGAACTATTTATAATTGGGTATTAAATATTAAAGCCAGGATGAAAATTAGGTTTTCTTACAATGCATGCTAAAATTCACCGTGATGAAAATTAGGAGTTCGGGGAATTAACCAGCAGAAAAGCTTTAATCAATTACCTCTTGTTTCCACACTAAAAAAATAATTTAAGGATATCCCATTAACAGTAAAAGTTCAATCTAGTAACTGAAGGCACTTTTTGTTTTTGCAGAAAGTACACTAACCCAAGTTGAAAACGTCATGGCCATTGAAACGGTATACCCATATGGTTACAATTTTTAGACTAAAAAGTTACTCTTTTGGATTGAAACCCGAGACTAGCACAAATACTTGGAAATGATTTAAACCAGCGATTGCACAGGAAATAAATCAATAAACCAACGATTTTATGCTTGGATTTGTAAAATATGACAAATGAAAAAATAAATTTCTTTTGTTGAATGGCAAACAACAAACTTTCCATAATAGTGCAGTGTTTAAAAACACTAAGGATCATTTCCTGAATGAGAACCCTCTCACCTCTGCGTTTTCTTCTCATCTTCGTAGCAGGCCGAGCCATTGCCGAGGAAGAAGTTGCAGTTCAGGAGTGGAGAAAACCCACGCTACCACCGATCTGAAATGTGAGGAGAAATGGTCGCTAGAGTTTTGTAAATGAATAGGTCCAAAACAACATTGAATGTGCTCCGTTTCCATTTTGCATGAAATCCCAATGCTCAATTTGGTGGTGGCAGGTTCCATTAACCAAGGTACATGTATTAATGTCTAGTGGGTGAGCATTAATTGAATGGCCATTGAATGAACTACAACCGGCACGGGGAATGGACGACAACTGGTCCCAACCAAAAAACACTGCCTTTTTTGACATCCCCAAAAAATGTACACGTGGCACTGACCTGGAAATGAGGTGGCAAAGGAATGTAGGAGGTCAAGAATTTAGTGCTGAATATTCTAGTGGTGTTTTTACTCGCCCAGGTGGTAGTGACGTGGCGTAGTGACTATGCAAAGATAGGGTGCACCACAACCGGTGCCTCTCCCCTTTCGTGTGAAATCCCTATGCGCGATTTGGTGGTGGCAGGTCCCATAAACCAAGGCGCGCGCATTAACATCTGGTGGAGGAGCATTCAATGAATGGCGGTTGAATGAACTACAACTGGCGCGGGAAATGGACGACAACTGGTCCCAACCAAAAACACAGCCTTTTTTGACATCCCTGAAAAACGCGGCTTGTACACGTGGCGCTGAGGTGGCAGTGAGGTGGCAAATGAATGTAGGAGGTCAAGAATTTAGTGTTGCATATTTTGAAATTTCAATAGTGGCTCATGAAATTTATCTAAATCATGAGACACAAATCTAATCTACTGCATAAAAAAAAAACATCACACACAGGTGGCAGTGGGGAAAGCTTACTGCTCAAAACCCCACAAGCTCTGTTTTGCATTAATCAAAATGGTAGATATCAATTACAATTTCCCCATCGTATCAACTGAACACAACCTACCTATATAAGGTCTGTCTAAGTCAGATCACTAAAACAAAACTCCTGTGCACTTGCTGTCCTCTGCCTTGGAAATTCCACCACAACTTCAAAATTCGAATTATTCACATGCATGAGCAAGAAATGGGTTAATTTATCAGTTAACTGAATGATCATTGGGTTAGACTAAAGTCCAACCACCTAACTAATCATTAACTAGTTCAGTTTCACTTGAAACTAGTTTTAACTGTCTACAACTCAAATAAACTCAACCTGGGTTCCTAAAATTTAGGAATCTCTGTAACTAATTGATCTCATTGTCTCAACTCAAATTTACTGAGTTAACTGATTGCTAATGACTCAGCTAACACATCCAAGTGGCGTGGCGCAGTGACTGTGCAAATATAGGGTGCACCACAACCGGTGCCTCTCCCCTAAAACCATGACATAAACATGCAAAAAAACAAAATCCTTTTCTTCGTTGACCAAATAAACCAACAAGAATCTTTCTCATCCAGATAGCCTCACATGCTGCTTGACTTGCAGCCATGTATTTTGCTTCTGCTGAGCTATTTCCCCTCTATTCCCTTTGGGTGTATCCATTGCACCGCTAGTGCCATTGCTTTTCCAGTCGAGTTGGATTTGTTCGCAGTGACACAATTCTCCGTGCTCGCCCATCTCAAATATCTGATTGCTGCTGAAGCATAAATTTCACCGTGCATAAACTTCAGTAGTTATCTTAGCCCCCTTGGATTTGGGGTCTAATGAAAGAGAGTCTGCACACATGAGACTCTCTGTCAAACAAATCCCTCCGGCCAATATACACCTCTTCCTCAATCAATCCATTGAGGAATGCTGTTTTTACATCCATCATTTGCGCGGACAAAGAAAGAATAGATTTGATGGAATAATACCTTGCTACTGGAGCAAAAGTCTCCTCGTAATCAATACCTTCTACTTGAGAAAACACCTTGGCCACAAATCTGGCCTTATGTTTCTCGATGCTTCCATCTGCTTGCATGCTTCACTTTGTAAAGCCATCTTGAACCTACCACTGATTTGTCTGCTGGTCTTGGGACCACCTCCCAAACACTATTTCTGACAATGGAGAAATCAAAACTCTCAATGATGGAAATGGGGATTTGGCTGCAGTTCATTATTTGAAGACAATGGAGTTTATTGATGGAGCTATTCAGAGAAGGCCGAGGAAAGGAAGAGGTGTAAGCTGGGCTTCGTTATCGGAGAGTGTTTCTGTCAAGGACAAATCATCAATAAGTATGAGAATTGCAGGGAGCAAATCAGATGTGAAGGATGCCAGATGGCATAATCCTACCTTTGAGCAATTCATGAAACACCCATTGGCATTGTTGGCATTTGTTCCAAAAGAGGTGTCTCTGTTTATTGCAGGAGCAGCTGCCGGTGCTGCAGCCAAGACCGTTACCGCACCTCTTGACAGAATCAAGCTTTTAATGCAGGCGAGTAAAAGTAGAACATTGTTTGCAGTTATCAAATCAATCAAGCAATTTTTTTAATGGGTGATAAGAACTGCAATTCTGGTATTCGGGCTTGGGTTGGAATTTCTTCCCTTTCCCTTTCTTCCCTTTTCCCATCAATGCGAAGTTTTCCTCTTCATCAGCTTTGGATGAGGATAAAATATTCGCTTTATATTTGTTTGGAAATTTGTAGAAACACACACCTAGAGGGACTTCATCACCTTGCATGGACTTCCTTTGGCTTAATGCTAGGTCTGCCGGGTATATGTTTTGTCAAGTTCACTCAGGACTCGCGCCCGGCCTTATCCACTTGTTTCTCATGTCATTTGAGTTAGGCAGATCACAGCTAGAACGGACACCATTGAGCCGAGGTCCCATTGGCAGCTAGATGCCATTTTGGTGTAGTTTTGTATGTTTTTTCAATGCCACATAGCTTGAGCAATGCTGGAAGCAGACTAGGTTGTCATGGCGAATGCCAATTTTCTTAGCTTTAGGCTTCCAAGTTCCAATGAATCCAACATTCAATGCCAGTAAAAGCATATGGTCACCTGGTTGGTTGAATTCTATTAATGATGATAAAAATTCATAGTTATGAAGAATTGGTCGTGGAGATTTTTCGGTTCATCATGCTATTGCTCTAGGTTTTCTCACAACTGCATTGGTGAACTGTGACTTTATCATAAGTATAGAAGGTGTCGAGTGTGTTGGTTGGAAAATATGTCACTTGGGCAAATTTGGTGTATCCACCAACGTTTATGGGGCTACGCCCCTTTGCATTGAATGGTGCAACTCCCATTATTGAATGAAAACTAATCTAATCCTATTCACCGCTGTGGGTTGGCCCAAAGGATCGGGGATCACACAGGGACACTCCACTGAACCTGTGGTAAGGTGCTTGTACGAGGTACAAGGGAGGAAATCACAATGATGAGGGGGGAGGAGAGAAATTAGGGAAGGAAAGTTACTACCGTGAGTAGGCCGATTGCAGAGTTCACACCCAGTATCCAGAGTAGTTCAACATTCAATATAGAAGAAAGAACAACAACCTTGTTATTGACATCAAGACAAGATAGGACTATGAACACAAAGTCTCATTAATTTCCTCATCAAGAAAAACAACAAACTCTTTTCTTAGTTATTGACATTCACAAAGTTGTATAATGAGAGAAATAGAAGAACATATGAGAAAGGGAAATGGAAGCAATATAGCTCTTATTTCTTGTGCATTGATGCAAAGTTCAACAACTACAATCCACAATTTTTATAGAGTGAGAATTCTCAAAAGCTAGGATCCTTTGGAATGGAGAGGCCATCCCAATTTATAGCAATGTGAATTGACTTCTCATCTCCCCTTACATGACTCTTCGCATTCCTATTCCACTTGTGACCTTTCGCTCGCCGTTAGAAAAGACAAACTAAGTATTTCTCTTATAATTTTGAGAAAATACTTTTACAATTTTAAAATAGGGCACTTAAGTGAATAGGATGAAATACAATGATTATGACCAACGAAAAATTAGAAAGGAGAGAGAAGGAAGAGGGAGAAAGGGAGAAGGAGAGAGAAAGAGATGCTTCGAAGCATGGATGAAGAACACTCCGTCTTCGATGAAGATTAGCTCCACTGATGAATCGGTGAAATGCTCCAATGCAATGATGAATTGAACCATGAGAAAACACCTCCTGAACAATCCATGAAAAGTTGCCACTCCTTTTGACCAATTATGCATATGAATGAAGACTTGATACAATTGCTTACACAATGCAACCATGATGATTCTACCACCTTGAGGATTGTTTGAAGATGATACTTTGACCACTGATGATGCTCCACATTGATGAAGGTTGCTCCTCTAAACACCTTTGAACACTTTGCCCCTTGTCGACGATGGTTTATGATTTCCTCTCTGTATGATACACAGACACTCTGAACTTGAGTGTTTAGAAACATTGTTGAAAGATTCCCTTGAGGTGGATTCAAGATGACTTGTGGACAATGCTCATGAAGATCCGCTCCGAAGAAGATGAAGATTGAAACTGACCCTGCCATGTTTCATCGACAAAGGTCGATCTTGGAATGATGCATTTGTCCGTACACATCGAGGAAGAGAACAATGAAAACTGATGAATACACCATGTTACACACCTGAATGAGAAACTAGAACAATTACTTGGGCATTGTAACCATGACAATCCTATTATCCCGAGGACATAGATAACCACATTTCGGAATCACCGAGCATGCGTTCTTTGAGATTCATCGAGGTCCATGTGAGTGACACATTTGAATGCCCAGATGATAGAGTTGAGACTGATTTGATGGACATGAACTTGAATTTCATGGTGGCCAAGGCACTTCCTTGTACCTGAAAAGGGGATTTATTACTTTTAGAAAATGAAGATTTTTTGCTCTCTCCGACTTTGATCACTTCGTTTGTCCTATGGATACTCCCTGTGCGCACTGTCTTTGCTGAAACTACCCACTGTGAGATCTTACTAAAAATAGTAAGTGCTTGTGTAGGAGCTTACTATTTTTAGTAACTGGCTTTCCGGACCTTGGATTTAAAAAAAAATGGCATTTTTGATATGGGTTTTTTGTCTTCGTTACACCTTCAAAGTTTCGGCTCAACCCAGTCTTCGGAACGGAAGATATTAAATTTTAAAATTTTGGTGCGGGGAAACTGGGGTTTGTTCACTGCAAAAATTCCCTCTTGTGCATGTGAAATCCGTCACGTGGGTTTTTACAACCTCTAAAAATGTGAAAAGAAGCAAAAAATCTCGTGTCGATCCGTGCCCTGGTTATTTAGATATGGGTTTTTCTTGTTTTCATGTGTACACGTTCATTCTGGAGCGAAAACGGAGCCCGATGCATGGATTTTTTAGTTTTTTTTGATAAAAAATGGTGCTGAGATCATGGATGGATGGTGGAGAGAATGCAAGGAAGAAAAATGGAGGGGAGGAACCTGGAAAAATTTCACTAGAGTTCTAGGTGCAAATGGAGGAAGGTGGGGAAGTGAGGAGAAAATGGCTAAGTCATGGTTTAAATAGCTGTTGGCAACCTTGAGGAGGGGGGCGCATTTTTTTGTCCCCCTTGTTCCTTTGGAAAGGGACAATGGGGGCACAAAAATGCGCCTTAGCCCTAGGTTGACACTTGTCATGCATGCACGGCTGGAGAGGAATGGAGGAGGGCGCTGAAAACAAGCACATGGGAGCCATCTTTCTGTCGCATGAAGAACTTGGGGGAAATAAGAAGGGGGGCGCATTTTTTGGTCCCCCTTGTCTCTTTGGAAAGGGACAAAGGGGGCACAAAAATGTGCCTTAGCTTTGGAGTGACACTTGTCATTCATGCGTGCGAAGGTGAGGGGGTTAGTCAAATTGGTCAAAGGGGCTAAATGGAGTCACCGGGGTCACATGGAGTGACCAACATGCTTAAGGGGGGAGGGGCGCACTTTTTTGTCTCTCTTGTCCCCATGGAAAGGGACAATGAGGACACAAAGTGCACCTCAGCCTCATGTTACCATGTGGCACTCAAGAAATTTGGCTAAGTATCGAACATGTACTTTGGGTGACAACTTGAAATGACCATAACTCGAGCTCCCAGATGACTTTTTTCACACTTCTTTATATGAAATTGCATGGAAAAGGCATTTTGAGAAGGATGGGATGGGTCTCATGCCTTGATTCTTCTTGAAACATCCTCAAAAACCTCCCTTTTTTTTCTCAGGATCACCAGCTCTGTTTGGAAAGAATGAGTTGCTTAGAAAAATGCATGGGGTTTAGGATGCATCTGATTTTACCACCATGTAGGGGACTGAAAATGCTTTCCATTGATATTTTGTTTGGCTCACAACTCATTCCGGAGCTCCCAGAATCACCTCTTGAAGTTTAGGTGCTCTTTCGTGATGCAAGCTCCGTAGGCCTTAAACACCCGCTCTTGATGAATATGCCCCCGAGTCTTTAAAACTTCCCAGAATCTTCCTGAATCAGTTGCACAATGATCTTGGCTCTTGAATACACCTCCTTGATGAATTTCGGCCTTTGACACAGCTCTGAAGGTTATGCACTTGTCTTAGAAAGGCTGATGATAGCCCTTCTAAGCTTGCTTGAAAATCCACTTTTAGATATACTGCTCCTGAAGTACTTAAATGATCTTTTTCTCCCTAAATCGCCTATGGGGAAGGGTGGCACACACACATGAACTATTGGAAGGATAGAATAGGACTGATATGAGGAATAGGCTGACTTGGGGAAGTGCTCAGGGGGTTTTACACACAAAAATTTCGACACTGGGGTCCGTTGTCATGCTTGAAAAATTGGAATTTTTTTTGTTGCACATTTGCATGACAACAAAGTGCTAAACGAGTTAAATGATTTGTTTCATCAAAGAAGGGAGACTATGTCTTTGATGGAGACTTTGCTCTATTTTTACCTGTTGTGTTTCGAGATGGTGGCATCCTATATTGTGTACATTCTCACTGGCATTTGCATATAAATTGTACATGGGACCATTGGCGGACAGAGGACTTAAACAGCTAATTGAATTTATCCGCGCTGTTGGACGCGGCAATTTTGTTATCTTCATGCTTATATTGATGCCCTTTAACTCATGTAACAATGTTTGAATTCTCTTACAGATGACTCTTTTCGATCTGATCATCAAGCCCTTCCTTCTGACTTAAGCACATGACCCTGATTGTTTGCTGTCTGCACATAAATGTATATTCACAATGTACATAGTTTAATGTTTTTTAAGATGGCTGTATTTTGGGGCTGGGCATTACAGATTCGAGGCATAAGTTTGTGTTTTATTTCTTTGCAGACGCATGGAATTCGGGCAACACAAGAAACTGCACAGAAGGGGATTGGTTTCATTGAGGTAAGTTGCATTCCCCCATGGCCTTTTGTTACCATGAAATATATGTTCCATACCTTTATCTATTATTATATGTCAATTCCCAGAGTCTGCTACATTTCTAAGCAAATTTGGCTGCCAGGGTATGTCAATTTTTATAGCACTACAGCATTGTTTTATTGTTGAAGCTGCATTGTACTTCTGGATGAATTTATAATGCTTTACTTATGCCTACTTCAGCTGCTTATATATTTACCGATGCTTTCTGCTATGGTTGCCTAAATAACTGTGATTGCCAAACCATCTAAAACCTTGTGATCTTCTAGATGTTGGAGTATGGTTTTCTTAATTTCTACAAACTGTACTGCAACAAAACCAAAAAATAAAGTCGAATACTATTGCAAGAAATATTTTAGGCACAATGATTTTGTGTCTAAGCATTGATCTCGAGGCCATTTGGGTTCCATCTTAGACATCTCGTCATAGTATTAATAGGATTATGCTTGTATTCCAATGATAACAATCAGATAAGCTGTAACCAACTTTTGGAAAGGCACTTCAGAGCAAAACCTTTGGAAAAGAAATTGACATTTTGAAGGACCATTCTCATATTTTTCCCCAACTAGTGGGATTTTTCCATCAGAATATTCAATTGTCAGACTAGTTGTTAGACACATATTTGATATTACCCGTCCTCTCTGTTTTATTACAGCTTTTCCATTGGATTGCTAATTACTTACATAAGCCATGTATCTTTCAATGTCGAATTTAATCATAAATGCATATGTACTCGTGGTTGTCAGTGATAGTTTTTGTAATCACCTTTGGTTGAAGCACACAATCTTGTTTGTCATGTTTGACTTCTTGTGGACTCAAGGAAGAGAATCACCTCACAATTCTGGTCTGATGGGTCATTTTGGCTTGTAGATATGTTTAACATTAAATTAAATTTGTAAGTGCCAATTCTTTCCACATCTTTAATCTTTCATTTTGTTTGCTTTATTTCTTGTATCTGATATTGCACTTATCTTGTTATATCTTTCCAATCAGAAAATAAATAAATATACGTATTTCTATGCATTTCTTTCCGAGTAATTTATGCATATGAAGAATAGAAACGAGTTTTCAACAAATGCTTGAAAAAAGTAAACTAAAAAATTCTTAGATTGTAAAGAGAACACCATATACGGATGGAATTCCAAGACAGTTGAGAAATTTTGCGCAAAAATGCACTGTACAGTAATATTTTTTTATGATGAATAATGCTATTGATGTGGGACTATTGGACGAGATTCAAATATCTTAGTTCATGCTTTGCCGTGCTGTTTTTCATTCCCAATGGATAAGTTTTGTAATTCTTCAAATTAATAGATTTTCCTCGAGGTGGGTTCCAGGCTATTAGAAGGATTGGAAATGAAGAAGGAATGAAAGGTTACTGGAAAGGGAATCTCCCTCAGGTATTTTAAATTAAATTCAAAAGCTCATTATAAATAACATTATAATTTAACAGTTTGTCCTTTTCTTGGATTATCAGTAAAGGAATATAGCATGCCTCATGAGGCACTAGACGTCATAAACTTGAGTTTAGTACGACTTGCTGGTGACTTGTTATTATGTCAGGTGGTACGCGTCATTCCGTACAGTGCTGTGCAACTGTTTGCTTACGAGTTTTACAAGGTATTTGTTGCATTGAATTTCCTTACCCTTCAAGAATGATTAGAGAATGTGAATATACTTAGAAAGGTATCATAAATTGAGCATATTGGGAATGTCTTGCATAGCTCTTATGAATGCATTGTTTATGGTTTACCTCCCTGGCACTGCTCATAAGCCATTTTAGTTTTGGTGTAACCTCATGGTATCTCTGCTTCTGTGTGCATCATAATGTGTGTTTTATTGTTAGATGAGAATATGAAAAGACAAATTTTCATGACTGAGAATAAACATGTATATGATTCCGTTTGCAAAGTTTTGTTTCCAACTATCAGTTTATCTCCTCAAATGAAAAAGTAAATGTGATGGATCTGTTCAAGCTTTATTTATCTAAAAAACAATTACTTTCACAAGAAATTGATAAAACAAAGTTTTTTTTTCAGTATATTGATAGAAATAATTACATGCATGTTATCAGTTTTGGTATGATCCCATTCCTGTGTTTGGATGATCCATGATCATTGCAGGTTAGATTGTGTGACGTGCACCTATACTGTGTGCCCTAGCAGCGAATGACCCTTGAAAAATTGTAAATCTGGAAATGCATGACTTTATATTCTTTGTTTTGCACTAGCTACCTGTAAAAATCACGTCTTTTCCTCTTCCTTATGATTTTGGATTGTTTTTTCTGCAAAAAACATGCTCTAAATCAAGTTTTTCTATGCAGCATTTTTCCTGTCACATTTTGCCCTTAAAATATCTTATTTTCATGCCTGAACTGCACAAACAACCCCAAAAAATTCTTCAAAAATGGAAAATTGCTATGTTTGTGTCCTAGCACTTCGAAATGCCCCAAAATCTGTCCGAAAACACAGATAAAGTTGCGCCCTCAATAGGAGTTTTCATGTTTTTTTTTTTTTGCACCTTTGCAATGGCGTCAACTGTATTTTGTGGTTATGTTTGCTGTAAGTGCCTTTTGATGACCTTTTTGTGCCCTATGTCGAACTGAGACTGGGTCGTTTTCTGCCCATTTTGATGATGTTTTTCTGCCCTATGTTAAACTGAAACTGGGTTGTTTTCTGCCCTTTTTGATGACGTTTCTTCTGCTCTACATTATTGTTCGCTTCCCTACGATATTGCTGTTGTGTCTAGTGTTCTGTACCCTAACGGGACTGGTTTGAACTTCTTCCTTTCTCTTTCTCCTTGCTTGCTGCTCTCTGATACCAATGTTAGATTATGCAGAGAGAGAATAAAGAAAGATTAGAATGTACAAATAACGAATGAAGAGAAATCAGAATGCGCACATTATCATTGTCTGTCTATCATATTATTATGTGAGAGATGGTTACAAAATGGTTGTAGTGGTTACAACTGTTTATTAGTTAACACTTAACTAATATTAACTAAACGCTAATTATAGGCCTTATATTCTAATAGGTACTAACAATGGTTGATACAACCCAAGCTTCTGATTGGAAGGCTTAGAATATGGCTGCAAAGAGAGCATCGAAGGAAGAAATTCTCAGCTTTCCTCCACATAGAAGGTCAATAATAATAGCGTTGAAAATTTTACAAGGTCTTCTGTTCTTCTGTTCACCAAAAATGTTTGTTGTATGTGGATGAATGAGCCTCAATGAGCAGAAGCCGGGGAGAAGGGCCAACAGGAACTCAAAGCTGAGTTGACCTTGTACAACAACCCATTTAAAAAATGTAGTCAAGGAAAGGTGTTTGATTAATCACTGTAGGCTGTTGCAAAACATCAATGATCAGATCAAAGTGAGGATCCATAGGGTAGATATATTTCCACTCTTCATAAGTTGCACATTAAACATCCATAATGCCAAGTACTCGAGAAGGAAGACAACCAAGTAGATCCATTACTTTGTTGGCGAATTCCTTTTTGTATTTGATCCCACAATTAGACTAATGAATGCCAATGATCTTGATTCTTGGATTGAAATTTCAAAAACTGAAGGGTGTGGTCAGCTGTGTGGAGAATGACCTTCTTACTAAGAAGATAATGGTGCCACTGCTTAAGTGCTTGGACTAAAGCATATAATTCCTTGTCATGTGTGCTATAGTTGAGCTTGACCAGTGACAAGGCCTTGTAATGATATGCCACTAGATGTCCTCCCTGCTTAAGAAATGTGCCTATGGCATATTGAGAAGCATAAATTTCAATCTCAAATAGTTGCTGTTCAGGGAGAGCAAGCATAGGAGCAGTGCAAAGAGCATCTTTCAAACAACTAAATGTTTGTTCAACTTGGGGACTCCGAGTAAGAGTTCTATGATGAGTGAGCTGATGAAGGGGGTGGGCAACATGTGAGTGGTTGCGAATAAAATTACTATAGAGGTTCATGCCTTACTCCTGGAACCCTTCAAATCTGAAATGCTGGATCGAGGAGGCCGCTCCTTAAGGACCTTAACTTTATATGGATCTCATGTAATCCATGCCCATCACTGAGGACGATGAAGTACTTGATTGAAGTTTGCATAATGAAGGAATTCTTTATCTTGGCTTGGAGCTGGTGTTACTGAAGAAGATCCAACACTGTCTACACATGGACTAGGTGGTCATCCCAAGTCTTGCAATAGGTCAAGATTTCAGTGAGATGATGACAAATTTTTTTCCAAGATGGGGCTTGAAAACATGATTGATGACATGCATGAATGTGGCATGTGTATTGGTGAGTGCGGAAGGCATGACCAACCACTCATAGAACTGGAACTTTGTCTTGAATGCTGCTTTCTAGACATCACAAGGCTCCATTGCGGACTTGGTGATATCCAGAAGTCAAGTCGAGCTTAGTGAAGTACTTAGCTTCGCGAAACATATCTAGAATATCATTGATCCTAAGAACCCGAGAGAGGTTCTTTATAATGATTTTGGTAAGAGCTTGTTAATTTGTAACTGACCTTCACTCATTAAGCTCCTTCTTTGGCCCAAAAAAGCTAGAGATCCACAAGGAGATGTGTTTGGCAGAATATTGCCTCCCTATATCAAATGCTTGATTTGGCGTTCTATCTCAACACCCTCAATGAATGTAGTGTGATACGGTGCCTGATTGGGAAAATGAGATCCTGGCACAAGCTGAATTGAATGCTGGATGGACTTCAAAAGAGGAAGCCCTTCAGGACTTTCATATGCATCAGAAGACATCTCAACAAGAGATTTGACTACTGATGGTGGGAGCTTTTAGGCATTCTCTGCCTTATCTTCTTGAATGAAACAAGGAGCTAAATATTTATGCAGATTGACATGCTTAATTGTAGGTTTACCAGAAAGTAAAGAGCTAATAGAAGAAGCAGACTTAGAAGAAGCAGACTTCTACACTTTATCGTCCTCTTGCAGCTGATAGGTCTTGTGAAATCCATCAAAGAAAGCCTTGTGGTCATATGGATATGGTGCACCAAGTATCGATCTGCAGCAATCCACTGGAGTGACATCACAGTCAACTGTAGCCTGGCATGGCCCCAAGGCAAAAGCTACAAAACACATGTGAGTGATAAGTGTCAATTGTCCCTCTGCCTTGGCCCATCCCAATTGATATGGGCAAGGATGTGCTGAAGTTTGCAAACGAAGATCATCCACCAAATTTTGTGAAATCATATTCTTTTGGCTACCATCATCAAGGATCAACTCCACCTATTCATTCTTAATTTGGCAGTTTTAAGTGAATAAAGATTCTTGATTGTTGCAAGAATAGTCATTTACCATGAGAATTAGCTTAAGATTTAGAATTGGTGGGATTTGATACTTGAACCATTGAATCTTCAAGTTGTGATATCTGTTCAGCTAGAAGGGCCTTAGCCTTCTTTGATTTCAAGACACCATTTGTCCATAGAACGTTTGGCGTGCTTATGATAAGCACAATGGTTCTTCTTCCCGTTGCTAGAACCCTTAGTGAAGCTACTCTGGGAAGAATTTCCATTCTCAAATGATTTGGCAGGGTTTGAGAAGCTGGCTGGGGTAGAAGTACTCTTTCGTGATGTGACTGAAATATTGATTGTCTTTTTCTGCTGCTTGGCTGCCACCTTCAGAGCAACTTGGTAGACATGCTCTAAATAATTGATGGGGAAGAGCTCTATCTCCTCTCCAAGATGAGAAAATAGTTCTGAGATGAATTTGATGCAAAAGACATCATCAAGATCAAGCACTTCAACTTGATAGAGAGCTGATTGAACTCTTCAATGTATTGCTGGACAGATTGGCCTGATTTTTGGCGAAGATGGAGCCAAACTGCCAATAGCTCCTCTCCACTTTCAAGAGGGTAAAATTTTGCACCGAGAGTCATTTTTGAACTCATTACAATTGTCAATTTCTAGGTTTATATGTAGCTTCGATAAGTTGGATGTGAGATTGCCACCAAGTGAGGACTTGGTTATTCATATGGACCTCAGCGATCGTGAATTTTAGCGATCCAGTGGGATTAAAGTACACCTCCAAACTGCAAATTGAAGGATCCAATTTGTTCCCATTGGTTGGGCCGTCAAAGTGGGGAATGGATATCTTAGTGTACAAGTTGAAAATAGGCTGGGCAATTGGAAGGACCATATAGTTAGAGCTAAAGGTCTGTTGTTGTCGTCCCATCATTTGTTGGAACATGTTTTTCATTTTCTGCACAAGCTTGAGTTGAAACTCATTTTGTTTTTGCCTCCGATCATGCAGCTGTCGTGCGAGTAGCTGACCCAACTGAGGATTTTGGGTCACCCCTGAGGGACTTAGTGAATTGCAAAATAGATCCATTACTCTCCTTTTTGCTGTTCAACATAAATCCCTATTAATTTTCAATATTTCAATTGTGGCGTGAATCGCAAGACTTTAGAAAAGGTCTGTACAGAAGCAGAACTTGAATTCTCCACAGAAGAGAAAGATGATGTCTGCAGCAAGATCTTTCTACTGGTGAAATTTCAGGCCAAACAAAAATTTGATTCTGGCGTGTCTTCCAAGGTTGTAGAAAAATGCCATGCAAAGGCATGATCTGGTTCTGCTGCAGAAGGGAAGACTGATCTATGCACTTAGATCTAACTTCTGGGGTAATTTTAGGCTGAACGGAGGAAGTTGGTATCGACACGCTTCTTGGGGTTGAGAGTTCGAAAAATGTTCTTGAAGGAAATAAATATTCCAAGAAAACGAGTATTGCAGAACTCCAAAAGGTCTGATTGTAGGTTCTGATTCTAATTAGAAAAGTTTCGTACAGAAGCAGAAGTTGAAATCTCTGCAGAAGAGAAAGATGATGTCTGCAGCGAGATCTTTCTGCTGGTGAAATTTCAGGCCAAACAGAATTCTAATTCTGGCGTATCTTCCAAGGTTGTAGAAAAATACTGTGTAAAGGCATGATCTGGCTCTGCTGCAGAGGGGAAGAATGATCTACACACTTAGATCTATTTTCTGGGGTAATTTTAGGCTGAACAGAAGGAAGTTGGTATTCATACACTTCTTGTGATTGGGAGCTTGAAAAAAATTCTGGAAGGAAATAAATATTCAAAATTTCAAAGAAAACAAAATCACAAAACTCCAACAGGTCTGATTGTAGGATTTGATCTCAATTGATATGTGCGAAGGAACACAATTGCAATAAAAATGAACAAGATACAAGGATTTCCACAACTGTACCTCATGTACACTCATTGTATTATGTGTATATAAAGATATACAAGGAAGCTTCTACAAGAAGGAAGCTGCTAAAATAAAAAGATTAGTGATTTTATAAAGACAGATATACAACATGTGAGGCCATACATGTGACTGAAATATACACACCTGATCAAAAGATATACATGTGATTATAGGTGACATTTTGAAAATAGAGATACTTAGAAATCAGCTTTTGTGAAAACTATGTAGCAGATTTTCAATCAACGTGTCAGATCACATTCCATGATCCATCATTGGTTAATGTTGTGGACTGTGAAAACCTTATCTTTAATGAAATAGTAAATGACTATTTCTCAAGGATTCTCCATTGCTTGGCATTGAATAAGTTTGATTGTAGCTTGTGACCTTTCTCCCTTCTCAATGGTAAATTTAATGTCTTTATGATTTGACCCTAGCTCTAGACAGTTACTTCTTTCCAAATTGATGATAAGGTTTGCATTTTTTTTTGGCAAGAAAGAGGTTTCTAACATGACACAGCAAAAGAATTAAAAAATGTATTATCTAAGTTCAAAATTTCCTCTTCTTTTTGCAGTTGAAAGTTGTGTCAACCTTCAATTTATGTCCAGAAAAATAAGCCAATATGGTGTTTCTAGCTTTTGTCAAATTATTTCCACTGCCATTTGTTTCCTCATATGAAGAGTGGATATAAGAAATTGTTCTTTTCTGTTGCTTTTTTTGTAATATAGTCCATACAAACAATAGTAGCGAGACTTGGACTCAGCAGGCTGATTTGGACTCACTCTCAAAAACTTGGCAAAAGATGGCATTTAATTTTTTTTTGATGCTCAAGTTGGTTACAGGTTTTTTCTGTTTTTTTGCATACTTGGCTAGTCTGCCTGTTGGGACTCACTAGTCTGCAGAAACTGTTCTTTTCTGTTGATGTGTGATATAGAAATTGGATTGTATTAACTAATGCAAACAAACCATAGTATCAAGACTTGGACTCAGCAGGCTGATTTTGGACTCAATCTTGGATTTGGTGAAGAAGCTCCTCAAAACTAGGCATTTTTTAATTGTTTTTAACTTTCTACTTTCTTTTTTTCTGACGTGACAAATTTCCCTGTCGGGAATTGCGAATCCACAGAAACTTGTGACCGAGCATTGCTGGGTTCATGAGTCTGTGAGTACTCAGAGAGACCCACCAAGTGTCATTTGTTTGATACAAATACAATGAAGCAGTAAGAATTTGAGTGCAGATGAATACATACTATGCTTATTTCACCAGGCATGCATGGCTGGGAGTAGATACTGTCTAACAAATTTCCAAACCATAAAAGTAGCTAGCCTGTACTATCAACATACAGTGGACTGAAAGGAACAACACTGTAAACTGAAGATTAAAGGAAGCAGCAAAAAGGGCACTCACAAGAAATTGCTCAGTTTCAGTCATCGTATAATCGTCTGAGGTATCCTGGCTGCATGGAGGGGGATTAAACATTATTTGATTCGATTTTACTTTGATCTCAGCTCTTTTCTTCCCCTCAACAAGGTCCTTGAACTTTACCCATGAATCTACTGGTAGTGGAGTCTGAACTCTCTATTTTTTGTACCACTTCTTCTGGGATTCTACTAAATCTGTATGGTTCCCTTCCAAGTATTTCAAAAATTTCCTGACATCTTTCTCCATATAATACTTGCAAAAGTCAGCAAAATCAACTCTATTTCTAATTGAACTGAAGGTTCAGACCCCTTTTTCAACACAGGAAAAAGTAACAAAGAAAATACCCCTCCCAATACACAGAGATGTGCCAGCAATTTGCTAAGAGGTGCCAGCTACCTTGGGATCCCCCTATGGTCCTTTGGGAGCACAATCCCCACAGTTGCAAAATCCCCAAATAAATACCAAAGGGGAAAGAGTAAACAGAAGCGAGGATGATCTTCTTAAATGGTGCTCTTACAGTCCTCCAATGGGTGTAGCTTGATTAGCCAGTAGATCTGCCTATTTATTGAGCTGTCAAAAATAGATTTGTTCCAGATTGATTGTGTTGTACCTTAAAGAAGTGTTTAGGTTTCCTCCAGAATTCTAAGCAATTATGATTCTTTTATTAATGTAATTCCCCCGGGGACTAAAAACATAAAAGAAATTCACTTCTAATCGATAAATAGAACCATTGTCTGATAAAGGCTAGCCACTAAATTTTTGACCTTCCATGACAACACAGAGTTATGCTTCCTTATTTGAAGTTTGACCTAAACTTATTTGGAAAAAATCTAGTCTGTCCATTGGTTGTTTTTAAGACACTCCTGTCTTCTGCTATACCACGTTTATCTTTAGCAGATCCCTGCATATAAGCAACCTATCAGTTCTAAAAATTTCTGTTTTTTTGACAATTTTTAATTTCAGCTCTCATGAAATCATTTTAAAATTTGCAAGTTTATGCTTAACTCAATCCTTATATTGTATTATTTGCTTGAATTTTCCTTGTATCTTGTTGAGCTTTTTATTTTGTTGATGTTAGAAACTATTTAAAGGGAAAAATCTGGAACTCTCTGTTCTGGGAAGGCTAGCGGCAGGAGCTTGTGCAGGCATGACTTCTACGCTAGTAAGTTCTACAAAGTAGATTCCTAGGTGACTTTTTAAAATCTAGTTAATGATTTTTTGGTTCTGCATGTATTTCATTTCCCTAGTTGAGTATGATTGGATGGAGCATTAAATTAGTGTCTTAAAATAGTTCATCATTTGTCTTTAATCAGGTTACATACCCTTTGGATGTCCTTCGTTTACGCTTGGCTGTTGATCCAGCTTGCAAAAGCATGAGCCAGGTAATAATTTTTCCAAGAGTGAATTTTTTTTCTGCAAATCAGGCTTTAAGCTTCAGTCATCTTGGAAATGAGAATATTGTGCATCATTGCACAGAGTAAAAAGAAATATTGTGCACAAAGAGTATTACAGAACAATAATAAAATTGATCTTGCTTCACTTCGACTTGATGAAAATTTTCCTTATTTTATATAAATCTGAAATATCCCTTATAGGATACCACTGTAAAATATGCAAAAGATAGACAAAACGCAGCCAAACAGAAATCTGGTTTTTTGCAAAAAATTACAGCTAGGGCAGTGAACAGTAAAATATGAATAACTCCCAAAATATCTGCCAAATCACTTGAAAATTTAAAGAGAACTAGATAATAATATAAAGAACACAAGGGAAATATTTTTGGAATTTTTTAGTCAATATAATGCTGCCAGAAAATTACAGCGTGCCTAAAACAGTTGGAAAACTTATAAAATTCATATCTTCCCGAATACAAGTGCAAAAATTATGAAACTTGGGAAATAACATATACAAATATAGAAGATGACTTTCCAACCTTCAGATTTGAAAACGGCCAATTGGAAACCCTTCAAAATAGGGCTGCAATCTCCCAAACAAGTCGCCCTCTTTGGTAGATGGCCAAAACCCTTGTGAAAACCTCTGAAAATGATGCCAAATCCTTCCTTTATTGCTGCCGTAGGTCTGATCCGAAAACTAGCTGAGTATCTCCACTAAAACTCACAAAAACCCTCAAAACCCTATCTCTGAAAACCCTGAAAATATCTATGTGAATCAGCCCTGAAAACAGCTCCAAATGACAAACTAGGGTAGATCTCTCGCTACCGAAGAATGTCCTGCTAGCTAGGGATGGATCACTCACCACCGAAGCTAGGGTTCCCGTGGGATCTTACTCCACAAGTTAAATAGTTGCAAACAACAGTTGCACATGAAAAGAAATATAAGTGTATGCATGAATGAATTTCCTTTCACCCCTCTTCTCCTTTTATAACTTTTCCCACGCCAAGGAAACCTTAAAACCCCCAAGTCACACTTTCTCTTAGAGAAGACCCAAATAATAAAGTAACTTAAAGTTACTTTTTCCCCTTCAAGTCGCCATGGCCTAAAAAGGTGACCCCAACGCAAAATTAGAACATTAGGAGTTAAGTGGCCCCTCCCAATGATAAAACATAACATCTAGCCCCTTCGAAAGCACTTTATAACCCAGTCAATGGAAAATAATAACTGGACTAGATATTCATACCCAATAGCTCATAGCGTCCGTAACCCCTTGGGCATGACGAGGGTTAGGACCCATACTAGCCCTTAGGCCTTGGACGAGGGAAAGGGGACATTACAGTCCTCCCTTCCCAAATTTTGCTTGTCCCCAAGCAAATGTAAACTAGGATGCTGTAGAATCTGTTCTCCTTCCCAAGTAGCATCCTCAAGAGGCAAACCCTTCCATCGTACCAAATATTCTGTAATATCTCTGCTCCTGAGCTTCCTCTGTCTGACCTCGATAATAGAATCTGGTTCTAAAACTAGCTTCCCCTCCTCATCCAATGGTGGCAACTCTGTAGAAGGTACAATGTGCTGTCCTAGGGCCTTCTTAAGGCATGACACATGGAAGACATTATGTATCTTACTGTGCTCTGGAAAATCCAACTCATATGCAACTGCACCCACTCGCCGGAGTACCCTGTATGGACCATAAAAACGTGGTTTCAACTTTTCTACCCCCTTCTACTTGAGTGATGACTGTCTGTACGGCTGCAGACGTAGGAACACCAAGTCTCCTACCTCGAAGGACCTCTCTATCCTGTGCCGATCCGCATAAACCTTCTGCTGATTCTGCGCCTTCTGGAGATTCTCCTTAAGAGCTTGCAAGATATCTTGGTTCTCTTGTAACCAATCCTGAGCTTTGGGAGCTCGACTATCTGATAATACCAAATCAGCAAATGACATGGCATCGTATCCATATAAAGCTCTGAAAGGAGTCATGCCGATACTCATCTGATATGTGGTATTGTAGCAATACTCGCCCATATGCAACCATCTGATCCATGCCTGCTGATGTCCGGTCACATAACTGCGCAAATAGCCCTCTATCCATTTGTTGACAATCTGCGTTTGCCCGTCAGTCTGAGGGTGGTAGCTCGTGCTAGGAGTCAATTCGGTACCGGCAAGTCTGAAAATCTCCTGCCAAAAGGTGCTCATGAAGATCTTATCCTTGTCACTAATAATATTTTTAGGCAACCCATGAAGCCTAAAAATCCCTGAGCCACATTAGCTGCCTCATGGTTCTTAGGTAGAGAAAAGAAGTGCGCATACTTGGTCAATCGATCAACTACCACATAAATGCAATTGTGCCCATGCACCATAGGGAGTCCTGTGATGAAGTCCACCGATATGCTCTCCCACTTCTGCTCAGGGATGGGAAGAGGCTGAAGTAACCCTGTAAGAAAAGAATGCTCCGATTTGGTTTGTTGGCAAACCATACACTCTCTGACATGATTAAGGACATCGTCCTTCATCCCCTTCCAAGTGAATCTCTCCTTGATGTACCTGTATGTTTTGAAATATCCGAGGTGTCCAGCTAGTGGTGTGTCATGTACTGCACGAAGGATCTTGTCCTTCATCTTAGACCCCGGTACAAGGAAAATCCGATCCTTGTAGAAAATGAGATCATCTACCACCCTGTATTGGTCATCCTTGATAATACCATCCATGATCTCGCATGCAAACTGATTCTTGGAGTACTCAACAAGTATGTGAGCCTTCCAATCTGCTGAAATTTCGGACATAGAACTCAACATAGTAGTAAGGTAAGGCCTCCTAGATAAAGCATCAGCAACAACATTATTCTTACCTCTAGTGTATTCTATGTCAAAGTCATACGTTTGTACCTTGTTCACCCATCTCTGCTGGCGGTCGTTAAGATCCTTCTGCCCCAAAAAGAACCTCAAACTATTGTGATCTGTACGTACCATGAACTTGCTGCCCACAAGGTACTGTCTGAATTTGGCCAAAGCATGCATGATGGCCAACATCTCCTTGTTGTAAATCGAGCACCCTCTCTCTACTGGGCTCAATTTCCGACTCTCATAAGCAATGGAATGCCTATCCTGCATAAGCACCGATCCAACCCCCTCACCTGATGCATCACACTCTCGAGCAAATGGCCGAGAAAAATCTGGTAATGCAAGGACGGGGCATGAACTCATCACCTCCTTGAGATGATCAAAAACCTGCTGTGCCACTTCTGACCAAGCAAAAGCTCCCTTCTTGGTCAAATCTGTCAGTGGGGTAGTCAACCGTGAGAAATTCTTCACGAACCTCCTATAATAGGTGCACAGTCCCAAGAATCCCCTTAGATGTGTCAATGTCCTGGGTGGTGGCCAATCCAAAATTGCTTGTATTTTCTCTCTGTCCACCTTTACTCCCCCTCCACCAATCACATATCCCAAATATAACAACTCTATCATGCCAAACTCACATTTAGAAGCTTTTGCATATAGCAAATTAGCTTCTAATATTCCCAATATCTCGTCAAGGTGGCGGATATGGCTCTCCCAAGTCCTGCTGTAAACCAATATATCATCAAAGAAAACCAATACAAACTTCCGCAAATGGCGGTTGAACACGTGGTTCATGCAAGACTGGAATGTAGTTGGTGCATTAGACAGTCCGAATGGCATCACTAGAAACTCAAAATGTCCATAATGGCATCTGAAAGCGGTCTTATGCACATCCTGCTCCCTAACCTTGATCTGGTGATATCCAGATCGCAAATCTATTTTAGAAAAATAGATTGCCCCCTGTAGCTCATCTAGTAGCTCATCAATACGCGGCACTAGATTTTGTTCTTGATTGTCTTCTTGTTCAATGCCTGATAGTCGATGCACATCCGCATGGTCCCATCTTTCTTTTTCACCAACACCACCGAAGAAGCAAAAGGGCTAGAACTCAGCCTAATGTGTCCCATGTCAATAAGCTCATGGATGGTCCTCTCAATCTCATCCTTAAACCATTTGGGGTGACGGTAAGGAGTAGTAACTACTGGTCTAGTGTCCTCAAGCTCAATCACATGCTCAAATCCCCTATCTGGAGGTACACCAGGTGGTATGTCACTAAAAACTGTACTGTGCTTGTCCAATAGCCCCTGTATATCCACATGATACTCTGGCTGTCCATCCTCCGATTTCTTGGTAGAAACCAAGCACTGTATTGCCCAATCAACCCCATTGTGCCTGTGAATCCTCTCAATCCTCTTTGCTGAAACAACCCTGGGTGCATCTGAAGATAAACCCCTCAAGATTACATTATTCCCCTCAGACTTGAACTTGAGTTCCATCGTCTGAAAGTTAGTCCGAAATTCTCCAAGAGAATGGAGCCACTGTACACCAAGCACAAGGTTGGTTTCTCGAATACCAACCACATAGAAGTCATCGGTAACTGTATGGTTACCCATGGTGATACTCAACTGCGGAACTCACTGCATGCATCTCATAGACTCACCATTGGCTACCACTACATTAGAAGCCCTCAAAGTCTTCTGCCTTGTAATCCCCGCTTTTCTTTCCAAAGATGCATCAATGAAGTTGTGGGTTGCCCCACTATCAATGAGTACTACTACTCTCTGACCCTGTAATACTACCCTGACCCTGAATGCCTTGTACCTCGAGGTACTCGACAATGTAGCAATAGTCTCATGGGGAAAAGTCTCCTCCCCCTGTTCAACCCCTACACTATCCAATGTCTCTTCATCTTCATCCTCCAACTCCTGAGCGTCCCGCTCCTCCTTGTTCTCACTCTCCTCGAAGACCTCTATGAATTGGGCCTTCCCTTTTCCTCTACAATCATGTCCTCGAACCCATGGTGTGCGGCAATCGAAACATAGTTTCTTTCGCCTCAACTCCTCCCTGTCCTCTCTCGATACAAATGGTCTCCTTGCGGTATCCTGCCTGGGTGGGGGCCCCTTCGGCTGTGAACCATCAGCTCTCGAAGGAAATACCTTAGGCTGAATTCGAGGGGGAAACCTCGATTTTGGAGTGGACAACTCCAAATCACGTGCTCGCCTAATCGCCTCATGTAGGGAGGAAGGCTCAAATGCCTTCACAAATCCTGCTAAAGCGTCAGTCAATCCTGCCATGAAGAGTGAAGTCAACCTCATCTCTGAAACATCAGATACCATCACTGATAACCTCTGAAAATCTGCAATGTACTGATCTAGAGAACCTGTCTGCCTCAAATGAGTCAATTCTCTGAAGTGCCTATCTGGGTCCCTCCTGTCGAACCTGCTCATCAAACCTCTGTGTAAAATCTGCATACGTAGTGATATGCATGTGCCCCTGTGTGATCAATCCATGATGCCACCAGTCATGAGCATCTCCCTCGAGGTGTAGGATAGCAAACTTAATTGCATCCTCTTCGCGCATGGGATTCAAGTCGAAGTAAGTCTTCAACTTCTGAATCCAAGACTGGGCGGTACACTTCTTAGAGCCATCGAAGTGCGGAATAGAGATTTGTCCCAATCTCCTCTGAAACTCAGGTACCTGTGTCTGGTAATCTCTCCTGGGCCTGCTACCAATCTTCATTTTGCAATACTCCTGAAATGGCATGTTGTCCCGGAAACCCTCACTCAATGTTCGGTACTTCTCCCAACAAGATTCCTCATCCACAACGTCTGCGGGCTGTCGTGTTTGCGAAACTTCCGGATCCTTCAAGAAAGAAGGCTCGTGGAGTCCCAAGGGCCTGGTAGAAGCATGAGGGGACCCTTGTCCCGAATGTCCACTCTCACCTCTATTACCATGCTGTCCCATATTGCTGGCTTCTCCTTTCTCCGCATGAGCCTCAATCCTACCCTGTGCTAACCTCTCAGTGAGCTGGCTCAAATAGAGGTTGGTAGTCTCCTGCTGCTTCACCATATTGGTGAACAGTTGTTTCATCAGATCTACTCCCCATCTCTTCACTGTCTCTGTCTCTGTCTCCCATCTTTCAACCCCAACAGGCTGGAGGAACAACAGCTCTGATACCACTGAAATATCCCTTATAGGATACCACTGTAAAATATGCAAAAGATAGACAAAACGCAGCCAAACAGAAATTTGTTTTTTTGCAGAAAATTACAGCTAGGGCAGCGAACAGTAAAATATGAATAACTCCCAAAATATCTGCTCAAATCACTTGAAAATTTAAAGAGAACTAGATAATAATATAAAGAACACAAGGGAAATATTTTTGGAATTTTTCAATCAATATAACGCTGCCAGAAAATTACAGCGTGCCTAAAACAGCTGGAAAACTTCTAAAATTCATATCTTCCCGGAATACAAGTGCAAAAATTATGAAACTTTGGAAATAACATATATAAATATAGAAGATGACTTTCCAACCTTCAAATCTGAAAATTTGGCCAACTGGAAACCCTCCAAAATTAGGGCTGCAATCTCCCAAACAAGTCGCCCTCTTTGGTAGATGGCCAAAACCCTTGTGAAAATGCTCTGAAAATGATGCCAAACCCTTGCTTTATTGCTGCCGTAGGTCTGATCCGAAAACCAGCTGAAAATCTCCACCAAAACTCACCAAAACCCTCAAAACCCTATCTCTGAAAACCTTTGAAAATATCTCTGTAAAACAGCCCTGAAATCAGCTCCAAATGACAAGCTAGGGTAGATCTCTCACTACCGAAGAATGCCCTGCTAGCTAGGGATGGATCTCTCACCATCGAAGCTAGGGTTCCCGTGGGATCTTACTCCACAAGCTAAATAGTTGCAAACAGCAGTTGCACATGAAAAGAAATATAAGTGTATGCATGAATGAATCTTCCTTTCACCCCTCTTCTCCTTTTATAACTTTTCCATGCCAAGGAAACCCTAAAACCCCCAAGTCGCACTTTCTCCTAGAGAAGACCCAGATAATAAAGTAACTTAAAGTTACTTTTTCCCCTTCAAGTCGCCATGGCCCAAAAAGGTGACCCCAACGCAAAATTAGAACATTAGGAGTTAAGTGGCCCCTCCCAACGATAAAACATAACATCTAGCCCCTTCGAAAGCACTTTATAACCCAGTCAATGAAAAATAATAACTGGACTAGATATTCATACCCAATAGCTCATAGCGTCCGTAACCCCTTGGGCATGACTAGGGTTAGGACCCGTACTGGTCCTCAGGCCTTGGACGAGGGAAAGTGGGACATTACAGATATTACGTTTTCAGATATAAGTTACTACCCAAATCCACTTATTAACTGTCAAGAGATGACAATGGTAATGATCATGATGATTATATTCAAGGAACAGTGCTAATGACTGTAGTGTCTTATGGCTAAACTGGTACATTTAACACTTAGCTTAATATTACTGAATCAGTATAACCTTGGAAGAGTTCCAATCCTAGCTACTTAGCCACATGACTGGTGATTGGAATGATTTTAGAGCATTGCAGATCTGTTCTGTGTGACTGTGCCAGTATCGTAGAGGAGCCTAGGATTCCACATGGATATGCATATGTGCAACTTCTTACCATGTCTATCATAAGATGACCCTTCTGTGAATTAATTGGTAGACTTCTAGTTCTTGATAGTGTTAGCATCAATGCCATACTGCCACAAACTTTCTGTGATTTTCAAAGCCCTCGTCTCCCATTGATGTGATATAGTTTCAAAGTCCTTCAAGATTGAAATCGTAACCATTGCTTTTCATGCTATTTAGTCCTGTTCAATGGATTTATTTTGCTGGTTCAAGGTGGCTTCATTCTAAGTATCTGGTATGTCTTTGAGTATTCTTTCCTTTGTCAAGCTGTCAGCAATGTGTCCTCATAGATGGTTGTTGGCTAATAAACTTTTAGGGACCATTGATCTTGAGTAAAATGTGGTATTAGGAACCTTCTTTGAAATTATAAGATAGGGATCAACTTTTATCTTGTCCATCTTTGACCCTAGCTCAATGACTATTGTTTAATGCTTAGTGACAATTAGGGGAAATCAAGGATTTGATTCATCTACCGACAGTAAAAACTGAATAAAGATTTGAGCCAACATGGGTTTGTAGGGTGATTCTTTAAGCATGATTCTTGATAGGTATTCTTGTACCAACAGTTGTTTTCTGAAATGTTGAAAAGCCCTTGGGTTTGTCTTAATCAGTGGTAGACTGGAAGCTTACGTTAATCTAGCTTGAACGCTATGGGTATGTGCTTGCACTTCACAGGAAGCTATGGTGATTGTTCCTGCAAAGCTCTAGTAGCAGAATGATTGGAATGTACTCACACTATGCTGTTGAGCCCGTTGTCATTTTTGCATACCATCTTAAAAAGAGAGTAAGACTTAGAGGCTATAAGACAACTTGAATGGTCAAGCGTGCGGTGTTTGTCTGGAAAGATGTGGACAGATAAGGTGCTAGATTAGCTATACAGGTTACTTCATTAAATGCAAATTACTTCAAAATCCTTCAAATACTTAATTGCTCAGGTATTGTAACTTGACAACTTGGTCATCCTCGTTATTATTTGTTGAAGGAAAATTCTGTACTTCAAGTTGATGATGGTAAGGAGCAGCTAATATCTTGGCCAATAGTTTTGGATTATCATGTAACCAAGAAACTTCTGAAATAGGTTTTGTTACTGTTCTTGGATTTTGATAGCATCTTTGAGTATATGTTGAATCTTTTCAAACTAGCAGTCATTATTGAAGACTTCTGCCATAATAACTCTTCCCGTGGCATAGTGAAGAAGAGTATGATGCACTAGAAGTATGCTTATGTTGACATTCGCTAGCTCAAAATGTTTCAGATATTGTTGCTCACTGAGTTCATTTTTCATATTTGTTTTATACCTAAGGCAAGACGATAAATTGATTATAATACTCCCAACATGAAAGAAAATGATTACAGTAATTATTGGCAGTCCATAAGCATATAATCTTCAACACAGGTTAGTGTTTCCAGCATGGTGCACCTACTCCTTTGCAAATGATTGCTTACTTGGGGATCTCCTAGTTTTCTACACCTATGGTTCTTGGCGCCAATGCCGAAGGGGATAATCTATCTTCACAGGTGCTTTCTGTTCAGCTTCATGTTGTCGTTCTTCTTGCGGATATATCCTTTATCTACATTGGACTCATGGATGTTGATTACTCATATTTGTCAGTCTTAACCCTCTAAGATTGATGGGATTCCATATGACTATTATGCATCCACCTGAGGACTCCTCAGGCCTTGAATCTCGTGTAACTAAAACAGTTGTGCAAGAAGGTCATGGTTAATCCCAATCTTGCGTTCCTCGTTGAGTTAGAATATTGAAAATCACAATCTCTTAAATTAGTAAAAACTTAGACTCCTATACAACTATCCATCCAGAAGACATTTCTCCTAACATCTAAGTTACCCTGATTTTCATCTAATTTTGAGTATCTTTCTTTCCTCAAGTCAGGTTGACTAAAAATTTGTCTGGTGAATCGATTTTAATGCCTCCTAGTGAATATAGACTTTACTTTGACGACGTTATTCAGATACTTAAGCATGAATTCTATAAGGCTTTGAAAATCATCTTCTGATAGCATTTGGTTATTCCTAACTGGGGTTCTAGGATTTAATTTCCATTTTGATCTTTCCCTTCTGCTTCACAGAAACTTCCCACTTTGGAAATCAGGTTTGTTGAATATGCCCTTTCATAGCTGTCAAAATTTGATGCTAAATAATTCTGTGGTATCTGGACCTCTTACAGCTGTTTAGCTAACCTACGTTTTGATTTAACTCCATTATGTTACAATGCCTTGTTACATGGTGATGTGTATGGCACCATGCATATCTCGAAGAGAATAAAATAAAGCTTGCGGTAAGCTGCACAATATAGTCATTTTAAATCTCTTAAATTTGTAAGCTTGTCATAATTAAATCAACTTACACCTGGAACTAATTGACCAAATTCAATGTAGTGATTTGTCATGGACTGTTGTATAACAGAGCTTAGCCCAATGATATGCATGGTTCTTGTAGACTGGTATAAAAACTTGCTGACTTAATGAAACTGCTCAAACAAGAGGAAGAATCTCAAACGCGCTTGGCCAACTTCCTTTAAATGAGCTTATAAGGAGATGCTACTGTTTCCATGAGGGGGTGTATTGGCAGCATTGAAGCTACATCTTGATCAATGTCAGGAGATGCAATCTTGTTTGAAATCCTCGCACTTTCCATGGGTGCTTCAAAGGGTTGATTGCAAGGTAGCTTATGCTCCAATGCCCTGTTTGAGGCTTTGTAATGTCCCCTTTTTCGAAATAATATAAATTGAAGGCTTCTTGCTCATTTCTTTTCCATGGGCAAGAAGAAGTTGAACAAGGGAAGAACTTGAGTTATACTTAAGTTTTTTATTTATATTTGTGTTTTTATTGTGTTTTGCCTTTCAAGGCAGGTTAGATGGATTATAGTGCTCCCAACATGAAATTAAAAGATAAAGTACGCTCTTTATGAGGTCGGCAAGGTTGGAGAGTTTCCAACATGGAAATAGAAGATAAAGCAAGCTTAAGAGGTTGGTCTTACCCCTTATGGACTCTTGGCGCCAACCAAAAGGTATAAGAGGAGTCTGTTGGCTCATTTGCACATCACTTTGGCGCATATACACTTTATACTTGGTTCTGTTGGGCTGATTGCTCTAATTCCTTTCCACTAAAGGACGACAATCCACTTAGTGTGGCATCCAAGGAGGACGAAACCCTTCCTTGTGGCATTGGAGAACGAAAACTCTCCAATATTGGTGGTGTTGAAGACTTTCATTGAAGATCATCTTGCTGTTTGGATCTAGGGCATCAAGGAAGAAGACCTACAAGAAGCTTTTGCATGATGTTTGGAGCCCCTCTCCTAGGGAGCGACTAGGGTTTGAGTCATTTGGAGTGCCTTCTAGGGCACATAACTTCATTATTCTTTGATATTCAGACTTTATCATAATTTATAAGGCTGGAATCTATCAATTTGGTAATTTTTGGAGGAGTTTACCTATCATTTTCAGCCCATTTCTCTTGGTTGCCTACTGTTGTTGTCATAAAATTAATTACAACTAGGGTATAATCTGAGTATTTACGTTCAATTTCTTTGATGAAATTTGGATGAAATATTTGTTAAAGTGTACTTGAAATAATTATGGATGGAAGCATTTTTCAGCTGATATTTGCATGAATTTCTCACTCTTTGCAAGTGTCCTATCCAACATGTTCAGCTATTGAATTTCAGGGTTTCATAAAAAATTTTCAATTGCTGTTATAAAAATCAGAATTTACTTCGCTTGGGGTTTGTGCTATTTCCTTGATTTTTCAGTTTCAGCCCTAGAAAGGGACATTACAGTGGTATCAGAGCATTGATCTTGCTAGCCCCATCTTGAGGGTATTCGTGCTAGACGGTGACAAGAGCTCATACAAACATGGATTGTAGGATCAACCTAGGTTTTTACCAAAGAAAAAAGTCATTCTAGAGAGGTAGAAACACGACATTCAGTGGGTCACAACATTGTGGCTAGCTATGAAGAATATAGGGCTCTTCCGAATGAGATCCGTGATGCTATTTCACTTGCTGAATTCATGTGGGGTAAGCAAGGGAAGGTCAAGGTCGGAGCCTAGACCTCATGCGCCATCAGAGAAATTTTCAAAATACTTTGGGGAAGGTGGCACTCTCCACATTTGATGGCTCCAATAAGGGGACAATCGGAACATGGATGAAGATGCTAGGGTTTAAACCCTAGACCACAAGAATACGCCAAGGAGCCAAACCCAAAGGGGTTTCTCTTGAAAGAAGAAAAAGGAAAATCAGATTTGCAAGAGGGTTTTGAGGTGGAGTCCCAAGAAGACCACATTGAAGGACATAGAAAGGTGTTGCTAGATGAAGAACCAAAGAAGGGTTTTGATGCAAGGGAATGTCCAAAGAAAGAGGAAGAAGTTATGGAGCATGAACCAAGGAAAAATGAAAAATTCGATTTGCAAAATTGTGGAGAGAATTTGGTGGTCGAAGCCAAATTTTTGGCTGATAATGATGATAATCAGCTTGCTGGAATTTACCGAACAACAATCAATAACAGGCAAATTGACGGTGTTCTTGACTTCAACGGAAACCATGATGATGTTCCATACATGTGTCAAGAAAATATGGAAGGAGTCAAGGCGGAAAGATCTTCAGTTGTTGAAGGAGCAAAGGCAAAGGAGGGTGAGCTCCTTGTGGGCAGCCCAAGGTATGACCATGATGACCATATTTCTGATTTGTTGCTTCCTATCATGCCATTTCAGATTTACACTCATAGGCAATTTGTTGAAAAAGAGGACCTTGGGGCAAATTTGATGCTCCATAACAAATCACAACAAATGGGTAGTCTTCATGATGCTAAGAATGGAGACAAATCAAAATTGCATAGGGTCAATGGGCCAAGACTTTTGGGCGACTTTGTTGGAGTCCCTATATATGAATAGAGTGCTTTTCCGGGTGCCTATAATCACTTTTAGTTCGCTGGAAATTTCAGGACAACAACCTATGGTAAGCAATTTCATCATTTTCTTAAGGAATTGCTACGTCACCTTCATGCTATGTCTTTGCAATAGTGTGGTCATCATAAAGAATACTCTAACCGCATTGTGAAGATGAAGGGTACCAAGTGGGAAGAGAGAGAGCTTGGGTTACAAAAATTGGTAGTTGTTGATAATTTTCAGCTAACTGGACTGTTCCAAACAGCAGTCAAAAGGACGCCAATGAATGGAATTCCTAGCCATAATAAGAAGCCTAAGGTGACCTAAGACAAGCACCAACAAATTTGGGAAGAATGCAAGAAGGAAAGGATTCCATTTGGTGAAGAAATTATGGAAGAGTGTTGATTCAAACTCATAGATTCTGAAGCATAAAGACATCACGAGCAGCCCATGGTATGTGAATATTCCATTTCTCTTGCTGGCCAATTTGTCGTTTCAAGTATGTTGTCATCACGCACCACTGGTTAGACTTAGGAAGGGTGACCATATCTCATGCTTGTTCTACCTTCCTATGGCACCACTAGTGAGACATCACCATGATAAAGGTATGGGTGTTGTTGTTATAAGGCTCGAGAAAGGGAGAATGATTCACTTCAAATTCAGTACACGGGGAAAATTCATCTTGGTATGTGCCGGTGTAAGGAAAATGTCAAAAATTATTCTTGGGAAAGGTAAGCCTAGTGGTTGTATTCCCAATAGATACTCCTTGGAGCTTTCTTTTGCTAAGTCTTTGTTACATTGGGATTGTCTAGAGAAGGATCACAATTCTGATTTTCTTATTGATGAGGGGCTGACCCATACTTCCATGTTTGAGAAAAAGGTTAGGAGAGTAAGGGGAAAGGGCAGCATATTTGTTTGGGTGCATGACATACATACTTATCAACCATTTTGGGAGAATGGTCTTCTTCATGACCAAGGGGTCACTATGCTTGTTGGGAGTGGTACCCTCATACCTTGTGCAAGCAAAATAGTACAACCGTCACTTCTCTTGGGAGATCAAAAGGTATGTGGTGAATTTTTGGTTATTGAACTAGCTAACATTGAAATTGATCTTGGGGTTCAGTGGTTGCAAACATTGGGGAAGTCCATTGTCAAATTTCATAATGAAGAACTAAAATTTTGTGACAAAGCTGAAGAAATCAGAATTCATGGCAAGAAGAAACAACTTAGGACAACTGTTTTGGGGCAACAAGGCACATGCAATTTGAAATTTTTTCACAATGAATGTTGCTCACACTTGGTAAGAATATTTATTATCATAAAGTGTAATGTCCCTTTTTCCCACCTAGAAGCTGTAAATTGGTCTTCTTGCCATCCCTTCTGCATGGCAAAGAAGAGGAAAACCAAGGAGAAGACCCTTGAGTACTATATAATATATTTTATCTAATAATATAATGTTTTCTTTAGTGTTCTTTTGTTCTATATAGGTCAGCCTTGCCTAATTATAATTTGGCGCCAAAGGAAAGATATAAAAGGACAAGAGGGAGTTCATTTGTATGCCAGCTTGACGTATTTTCTCTATACTTGGAAAAGAGAGCTTGTTGCTCCTTAGTCATCCACTTGGGAACGAAAACCCTCATGTGAGGCCTTGTTGAAGGACGAAAACCCATCATTTGGCTTGGGTGAAGGACGAAAACCCTTCATCACCATTTGCCATTGAAGAAGGAAGTTGATTTGAAAATCTTTTTGGCATTTCCAACTGATATACTATTTTTCTAGGGTGGAGCGATCTACCTTGGGTAGGGTTTGAGAACATTGGCAAGGAATTTGACAAATCTGGTTTTGTAATCTTATTTGCCATAATTTTAAAGGCCGGAATCTTGAATTGCATGATTTTTAGAGAATTCTATATCCATATTTCATAATTAATTAATGGTTGCAATTTCCAGTGTTGATTTCATTTCCAGCAGTGTGTTTTCAGTTTGTGTTGATTGTATTGGCTTCTAAAAATCATATAAAAATCGTGGCGAGCTGTTTGGGTGTGTTGCATGGTATTTTGGGCATCCTTTTGAGCTAGTATAAGTCATTGGTTTTTATCTACAGTCTACTGCAATTTTCAGTTTTAGATTTGCATTTATAATATTTGCTAAAACCCTCAAAAAGGGTTATTAAATAAAGTGAATTTTGAAGAGCCTAATGGGGTAAAAATCACCACTTTAGTCATAGATATAGAGCTGGTTTGAGTCAAGTCCAAGATGGCTATGACATGGAGAATCCAGATGGTCTTTGGAAATGCAAGGCGGATCACTTCTTGGAACCAAAATTCACACTCGAAAACAGAGGTATAAAGGTAGTCACCATTGCCGGGGCAACAAGATGTTGGATGTGGAAAGTGGGTACATCAAAGAAGGAGCCACATAGAATTATTTGGGATCTAGGTGTTTGCATTTTGCTTGAGGGCAAGCAAATTTGGGAAGGGAGGAGTGTAGTGTCCACTTTTTCGAAATAATATAAATTGAAGGCTTCTTGCTCATCTTCCTTTCCACAGGCAAGAAGAAGTTGAACATGGGAAGAACTTGAGTTATATTTTAGTTTTTTTATTCATATTTATGTTTTTATTTTGTGTTTTGCCTTTCAAAGCAGGTCAGTTGGGTTCTAGTGCTTCTAACATGAAATTAAAAGATAAAGTAAACTCGTTATGAGGTCGGCAAGGTTAGAGAGTTTCCAACATGGAAATAGAAGACAAAGCAAGCTTAAGAGGTTGGTCATTACCTCTTATGACTCTTGGCACCAATTTAACGGTATAAGAGGAGTCCATTGGCTCATTTGCACATCACTTTTGGCATATACTCTTTCGTACTTTGGTGTTGAAGATCATCCTGCTGGCTAGGGCATCAAAGAAGTGTCATACGAGAGCTTTTGGCATTGTTTGGAGGCCCTCTTCTAGGGAACAACTAGGGTAAAACAGGATTTGGGTGCCTTTTAGGGCACAAAACTTCATCATTCTTTGATATTCAAATTTATCATATTTTATAAGGCTGGAATCTACAATTTGGTAATTTTTAGAGGAGTTTATCTATCATTTTCAGCCCTTGTTTGTGGCTGCCCTAATGCTATCATAAAATTAATTATAACTGGGTATAATCTCTTGTTTTCTCCATTTCTTTGATGTAATTTGGATGGATAAATGGTGCCATACTTGAAATAATTATTTAGAAGCATTTTCAGTTGTTGCATGGTTGTATGGCGAGTTAAAGTCCCTATACAGTTCGCTGTTAGGGTTTCAAGGAATATTAGATTTGCTCTTATAAAAATCAGAATTTACTTTACTTGGGGTTTGTGCTATTTCCTTGATTTTCAGTTTCAAACCTATAAAGGGACATTACATGGATGCACAACATCTGTGTACTTGAATTCACTCCTTGATCCTTTCCTCTAAATGTGGCCTTGCCTTATTCGCAAGCTTCCTCCCTGTCACCACTTCATTGTAGGTGTTGATGCAAGAAAATATCATATCCTTTGTTATTGATCTTTTATATTGGCAAGATAGGTCATGCTTGGCTTTATTCAATATGGGTAGATCTCCAAGCGTATTTTTTGTAAGAGCTTAATAATTTGATATATGATGATATTTACTTTGGTTTCCTTGAGTGTAAAAAATACTAAAGGTTGCCACTCATTACAAGTCCGCCTATAACCCAACTTCCAAGTATAAGTAATAATGTTACTCATGTTGAGTCCAAAAAATTGAGGGACATAACATTCCACTCTAAAGAATGCTTTGGCCTTGAAGCATGGGTTGTACTCATTGTGATTGTCGCACAATTTTTTTGCTCTGCCATGTGGTTTGATCACTAGATAAATCCTTTCATGATATTCATTACTTTTTCTTGACAACAATTATTTGGTGCGCATGTCTAGGTTTTCTTCTGGTTTGAGTTGTTTTCTTCCTTCTTCATCGAAGCTAGGCAATTCTGTTTTATCTTTAAATTTTTCCCAGTCATTTTCTTCA